>CM031234.1:722567834-723192071 GCA_018340775.1 Taxus wallichiana var. yunnanensis | reverse complement strand
AGATTTTAATCTTTCATGTTCTTCATTACAGGAAGAGAAAGGGCAAAAGGGTTCTACCATTGCTTCCACACCATCCATTTAAGAAGGTCTACAAGAAGACTCTATTTTTGGAGTTGAAAATCATAGCTATGGGCATATCAAATGGACCATACCTTTCTCAATCAGGTATTTGGCTTTATTGGAGCCAAAGGAGAAGTCACAACCAGTCATGCTTGCTTCTGAGCATGAGGGTGAGCTACAAAGTACCAAGGATCAGCTGTCATACCTCTTCAATCCAAATGTAGAGCAACTAAAAGAGGTATTGAATTTTCCTTCAGCTGATACCTTGATGATTTGGGTGGAAGACCAGCTTCTTGTTGATTTTCCATCCATCCAACCAGCCATGTTCAATGCCAAATCAATTGCATGGCTGCCACTTTTGAGAAAGGGAAGTTATTTCTCACAACCAATTGCAGGGTTTTTTTAGCTTGCCTTTGCTTCCAGTTAGAGTAGAGTAGGTAGGTTTGCTTTTAGCAGAAGAAGTGCTTGTGCACACTCTACATGTTCCATTTGGAGCATGTATGATTTTTAGTTTTGTACATAGTTTTTGTGGTGCTGGTTTTTCTCTTTCACAGTCCATTTCAGTGGCATTTTGGTGAGAACGACTCCATATCAGTGGGTTTCCAAGTGGCTCAGAGAGGAGGTTTTCAAAGTTCAGATCAGTTTGCAGGTTACAACTCATGACTCCATGCCCAATGGATGCTTCAGGCAACTGGTAACTTCATCTAGCAGGCAGATGACCCCACTGAGTCACCAAATTGTTATAAAAATTCACCACCCCAAGGTAATTTCGATAACATGCATCGATTATTTAGTCCCAAGCAAGTAGATTGATTCAAGGCCCAAAATCATGTTTTTAAGGCCCCCTCGCTTCTTTCTAACTCTCCCATCCAAAAAGAAAACCTAATGAGTTAGAAAAGGTGAAAAAAATTGCAAAATACAAAGATTGGGGCTAAAAAAATGAAGAAAATTGCTTAAGTCTTGTTTCGCACATTTGGGACATCCGGCCAAAAGTAAGCGTGGGGCGTGGATCGGCGGTTTGGCACAAGTTGGTCCGTTTCGAGTGGTTCGGAGATATTTGTCCCAGGCAGCCCAGGGATAGTTAGGACAAAAGTACGCAGAGGATGCGAACCGGCTGATTCGGCCGAGGCAGGAGACTTTCGTCCGAGAGAGTTTGGGACATCCGGGCCAAAAGTACGCGCGTCGGACGCGAAAAGCTAAAAACCCCGAGAGTGAATGGAATCTTGCCACATGTCTTCACCACAAAGAGGGAAAAGGAAGCCTGAATCAGCCAAAGTAGGGGACTTTCATTCAGAATAGCCGGGCCAAAGGTACGTGAGGGACGTGAAAAGATGAAAGAGCCGCCAATGAATCAAATCTCGCCACGTGTCTTCACCTCATCGGCCCGGCGGGAAAATTTTGAAAAATTTTCCAAAGGAAAAAAACAAAAGGGAAATGGTTAGAAAGGGCCCATGTCCAATGAAATCGTGCCATGTGACAGTTGAGTGGCGGAGTGCGGGGGAGAAATGGGAAAATTTTCCCAAAGTGAAAAATACTAAATTTTCGAAGGACAAAGTGCGCCCCTCAGGCCCGAGCCAGTAAAATAGCGCCACATGTCCAAGTGGCAAGAAATTAAGGAAGGACCCAATAGGAATTTTTAGTGGATGAACCCGCAAATGAATCAAAGCTCGACACGTGTCATCCAGTGGCGGAGCGCGGGAAAAATTTAGATATTTTCCCGCCGATCCGTTTTGGCCTGTTTTTGCCCTAAATCTTCAAATTGCCATATCTTTTGATCCAGAGCTTGGATTTTCACGTTCTTTATATCAATGGAAATATGGTGAAATTATCTACATGATTCTAGGGTCAATCTTTCATTTTGGTTCAGTTTGGAGAGAGAAAATCAAGAAATTTCTCTGGCACGTGGTAATGGCCGAATCGATGTTTCAACAACTAGTTTTAATGCGAAATGGGTCGAATTCTTCTCCAAAGATGGTCGAAATGTCGTGGCATGGGTCTATAAGGATGCCCATGATGTTTTAATGCATTTGCATTCAATGAGGAATGGCTCCCATGTTTTTCCACATTTTCTCTCCCATGGGCTTGACCCATGCATTGTATAAAGCCATATTTGGCTCATTTTTCAAAGGGTGGTTCATATTTTCAGCTTTTCCCTCCCTTATTTTCTTCTCCAGGGTTGAAAATGGAGTTTGAACCTCCTCCCCTGCTCTATAATGGCATTTTTCCTTTTACCATTAAAATGATGTTCTGTGCAAACTTCTGAAGCAACAAAAACATGTTTCGTGATGCATCTGTCCATCCTTGCTCGTTTTTCACTTGTTTTCTTCTTGCCTCTCTTCATTACAGGTATTTGTGCATGTTTGAATGTTCATTGTAGGTTTGGAGCTGTGTTCATGGAGTTTTGGGACATTTTCTGTGTGAAATTTATCCTTGGGCCTGTGATGCATCTGTCCATCCTTCCCATTGCTGACCTCTCCTTGTTCCATGGTAGTTTTGATAGATGTTCAACATTCTCCTTCTCTGGTGTATCACCATTTTAGTGTAGGATTTTTGTTCTTTTTCTCTTCTCTCTCTCTCCCTATCTCCTTGGTGGTTAGATTAGGATTAGATTAGCTTTCCTGCACTGGAATAGCTTGTGGCAGGTAGTTTAGGAGCAGGAACCAGCCTTCTCTGGAGATTCCTTTCTCATATTTGCAAGTCCCACACTTGGAGAGAGGATTCAATGTTGTGCAATCACACTGGATGCTTCGAATGATCAAACTAGAAATCTGATCAGCAAACAGTGGGTGCTCGATTTTGCATCAACAGGGCTTGTAAGAGGTAACTTTTCAAAGACGTACTACATTCTTAAAAATTATGAAATCAGATTACTATTGGCCCAACATATTCAAGGGTTTATTTGAATGGATTAGAAAGTGTAAGAAGTGTGCTTTATTTATTGGAAAAGAATGTTTAGCTTCATTGCCTTGCTGAAGAACCTATTTGAGTGGATTAACCATTCATGCGGTGGGGTCTTGACCTAATTGGCATGATAAATCCACATTCCTCACAAGGACACAAGTTGATCTTTACTTCTATGGATTACATGTTGGATTGAAGCAATTTCCTTTAAAGAAGATAAAGAAACTTCAATCTTAACATTTTATCAAGGGATAGTTTGTAAATTTGGTGTTCCAACAATTATCATTTTAGATAATTCCTTAGCATTTCTTGGTGTAAAGGTAACAAATTGGGTTTTCAAGCATGGAATTTATTTAAGTACTTCATCTAATTATTACACACAAGGTAATGGGTTAGCTAAAACCACTAACACAAATCTCTTGAGGGTCATCGGAAGAACACTCAAGGACAACCAAACAACTTGGTATCTAATGTTAAATTCAACACTTTCGGATGACAAAGTGACTCCTAAAATATCAGTTGGAAATTCATCGTATAAACTTATTTATGAATGAGAGGAAAGAATTCCTATCTAAGTTGATAGACCTGCATTGGATTTATTATATCATATGGAATTACTTGAGAATCAACCATTACGGGTTTCATTATGAAATATTAATGGAGCTACAAGAGCTCAGAAATCAAGCTCATGTGAATATGGAAAATAATCAAAGACGGATCAAGAAGACTTTTGATACAAAGGCTAATTTCATAATCTACAATAAAGGAGACATTATGGTAAAATGAGATGTTGATCATGTAAATCTAGGGAACCACATAAATTTTGATACAATGCAGTGGTCCTTATATGATTTTATCTTGCAAAGAGCACAATACATTTAAGCTTTCAAGGATGAATGAAGAGGAACTTCCCATTCTTGTGAATGGTATGTTTCTTAAACATTATTACTGAAAATCCTACAATGTTTAGTTAGAATAGGATTTCCCTTTTAATAAGTGTATTTCATACACATTGCAGTGTTTTTCAATTCAATAAAGTGCACTCGTGCATGTATGATCTCGTTCACCGTATCCTTTCCCGGCTTTAGTTTGTTTTTGGAAAGGAAGTTTTGGTAATATATTTTGACTCCATGCCAAATAGACAAGAGCAAGGCACTAGTCTACAACCGAGCAAGTTGCTTTCCCGTAAGATCACTAGAAATGTTGACAATTTTTACACTTGTCTAAAAATGGGTAACTCGAAACTACCCTACATACCATGGTGCGAAGATCAACGGTTCAATAAAATCCACCCAAATATCAAACGGTGTAGATTAAAACCACACTTCATCTACCCATGTTCCGAATCTAGATCCATCAACAAAGATGTCAAATAGTATGAAGATTAACGGTCTACATAGATCAATCATCATTTTTTATGCAAACTCCTAATACAACCTGACACAGGGTTCAAAATCATGCAATATGTTGACTCATCTTGAAACCCTAATTAACTCATGGTCAATTCCACTAAAAATATCATGAGGGTTAAGCCTTGTAAAGGAAGGAAAAATTCTAAACCAAATGATTATTCCAAAAACTGAAAACTATAATATATGCCATGTCTAATCGAAGCTAGCCGATCGATATATAGACCAATTATTATCAACAACGGTAAACCTTACCTTATGCCAATCAAATCAAATGAGACCCGTGACTATAGTCTAAGCAAAATAATCAAGGTGGTCACCTTTTCAAACAAATGATGGCACCAAAAGGTAAAGAATATGCTACATGCCAAGTCAAGGAGGGACTCATTATGCCAAATGTTTCTTAAACTTAAACATTGCAAGCTTTACCTTAATATTTGTAAAAGATTTTGTACCCTTCAAAGGTGATAAGACAAAGTATGCACATGCCCACAGGTGGCCCTATAGACTACAAGAAGACATAATAGGACATGTGCACACCAAAAGTGGTCCCCACATTGGAGTTGAATAAATTTTTGCTAAGTGTAAAAGACAAGGCATTATTTTTATGTTGCACAGGAGTATCTTTTTCATCTCATCCACTAGAAGACATAATAGCAGAGGAGTGCAAAGATGTCAACATCAGAGATCAAGAAGACCTTTTGAGATGCTAATTACCTTATTTTCACAAAATAAAGGAAAATTTATTTTTGCATGTGCATTCAGGGGGCCGAATTGCAAAGGTTCCTAAAATTATAATTGCAAGTGGGTCAAGTTGCAAGTGTCACATCAAACAGAAGAAGAAAAATATTTCATGCAAATTGGAGAAGAATTACACAACAAGAAAGGATTTCGTTTTAGCAAAAGTATTCATCCAAGTTTTATTAATGATCGATTAGTCAACTGCAATTTTACTTGAGTTTATTTTTGTAACTAAGGCTATTATTGCCTCATTGTAATCAACATGTCTATTTTTATTGCTTTATTTATTCATGATAAAGTTGAAAAATTAGCATGCATGTGTGAGTAAAAATTTTAGCCTATTTTTAGGATGGGTTGGATGAATAATTTTGCTCTATATTTTGTGCATTGGCAAAGCAAAATGAGGAATTTTTGGACATAGGAGTGTTGAAGAATTTTATTTTCCAGTTTTTCCTTGAATGAGAACTAATTTTAGTATTTCCAATTATTTGTATTGGTGTCTATCTCTTTATTAATTCTTTTGAATGCCAATTCCCGATTAATCATCTTACCTTGATGTGAATCTTGTATTTTCTACATAATCTTAGTGTGCATGTTATCTTGTTGTGTTTATTTATTTATCCCTTAATAAATAAAGTTTTTGTATTAATATTTTGTTAAAAACCATTAGTTCATGCATCCAAAATTCATTCTCAATTTTATTGTAAATATACTCATTCAAAGCCCTCAATAAGTTTGGTGTATCACCCTTTTCAATTTTATTTACAGTCAATTTTTTACTCTCAATACCCAAAAAAATATTTTAGGATACATCAAAAATTAACCGACCTTGATACCGGTGTATAAACCTATGCTTAAATACATCTCATAGTCTAAATAAATTAATTATTCCTCTAAAATCTTCTATAAGTTTGCATGCCTATTAATTAAAAAAATTAGTTAATTAATAAATCCCTCAAACCCCATGGGTCACTACATCACAAACTAAACTCTCCTAAGGTTGAATTAACCTTTTCTAAACCTCCCTTATCCACAACTAACCCAACCTCTCCATTTATCCCATATGAATAGGGATGAGAGATTCTTCTATCCAGTGGGCTATATAAGGAGCCCTCGTCGTACCTTTCTATTTACACCTACATTCCTAAATGAGCATATAGCATACACTATAGCCATTTATCATATTTGAGCATTCTTCCATTATAAGATCTCTTTTCATCTCCTGCTTTCATCCATTCAACGTTTGAATTCATATTGTGATATATCAAAAGGTCTTGTAGTCATGGATTCACAAGACTCCATTCTTAAAAACGTTGGGATTCAAACATACAATCAAACCTTTGATTGCTAAGGATCTATATAGGTTCATTTAATTTGATTATCATTCAATAGAGATAAATTGTAATGGTTTTCATTATGTTTCCCAAATCACCATGAAACCTTCTTCACTTTGAAGAAGTTCTATCATACAATCTAGGTGTAGGCATTTGAACCAAACACATACCAACAATGAATAATTATCGCAAGGCTCCTCATACATACGACAACAAGGAATAATTTTTTTGTGTTCACATCAAAAGATGTCCATCATGACCAAACCTTGTTTGGTTCTTCACACTAGAGAACTGATCCGGGTAACCCGTTCCTCACATTAATCTCATACCTGTGATATGGTTTGGAAACTTCTAATCCAACTTATTATTTGAGTTCCACCCACTCTTCTTCTGATTATAATCCAAATATTTCCTCTTCTTCTAAGGATTCCAATCCAAATATTTCTTTTGACTCTTCGATGATTCAGATCCAAACTACTTTTCGAGTCATCTAATTCGACTCCTAAGTTATGGTCCTCCCCTTCTTTGCAAAACCTCTATTATCAATCACCTAAAAATGTTCTCTCGTCTAAATATTTGTGTTTCCACAAATTATCTTCGTCATTCAACTAATGTGATTCATACGTTGTGGTCCTCATCTAATTGACCCATGTGTCACAATATCTAGACTTTAGACTAAATCCTACTAGCTTACAGATGATATACCATCATATAGGTAGGTCCACATCACCTTCTCTTACTTCTAATACATCTAGCACCACATCTTCTCGTGTCCCCCACATCATCTTTTTCTATCAATCATCATCAAACATAGTATAATTCTTCCATACCAATTGAACCTCTTTATTCCAATCAACCCTGGTGGTCTATCAACAACTCATATTGATTGATCATTTTTAGAATGAAGAAACAATCGTAGCATTTATAGGGAGCACAGAATATATTCCTTTAGCATATTACGAGAAAGGACTCTCTTTAGACTTTGATACATCCACATATTTTGAGGACAAGGCTGATTCCTTTTATCAAGAAACAGAGGAAGAGACTCATACCATACAACTTGATCCTCCTCTTATTCTTCTATCTTCACATTCTTCATTATGTGATGAAACCCCTGAATATGAGAAGTCTAGTTGAATGATGTATTCCATGGGCTACAAGGGTCTAGGATGCGAAAGAATGAGCAAGGATTGAGAGAACCAGCCTCTCCCCACATTTCAAGTAAAAAGATACGGCATCAGCATTCCACCCTATGGATTGCACCCCAATGATCAAGATGTCACCTATTCTGAGTGCGAAGATAGTTCTACTTATTTAGACAATGACACATATTCCCATTGTAGCCAATACGAGGATCTTACCTCAATAAACCAATTCATAGATATCGTTTTCCTTACCATAACCCCTACTGAACCTAAAATTTACCTTGTTTACCCTTTCCTTGTCAAATGGGACCAACAATTTCATGTGCCACTAGATCTCTTTGAAAATGACAAAGCCATTACAAAATTCATGGGCATTCAAGATACAATTCTGATTGGAGACCATAAGAAGGGTTTCTACATTAACTTAGATACCTACGCATACTTCAGCGAGGAAGATGAGCTTCATGGTCAACAAAACTTGAGAAAAAGTGAGGTCAAAAGTTCCATCAAAATCCTTGTCAAAAACAAAATTCCAAGTCACATAGTGAAAACCTCTTTGAGGCAATGGCTGAAAAACAAGTAAAAAAATCAATAGACAAGAAAAGTAACCATATCAAGGGTGAAAATATCATAGACGTGCCCTTGGAAGAATATCTCAATCTTCCTCCCAATGCTACATGTATGGAGGATTTTTCAAAAATGATAGTAGAAGAAACCATTGATGTGAATATTGAAATGCAGACGATAATCCAAAGATATTCAAGCTTAGAGCTTCACTCTCAAAGACGAGAAAAAAACATTCACCATGCTAATGCGGGAATTTTCAGATATACTACTCGCATGGTCCTATAAGGATATGTCTAGCTTGGATCCAACTTTCATAGTTCATAACCTAGTAGTGCACATAGACACCAAGCCCATCAAACAAAAGCTCAGAAAAATGCATCCATGGGTGGCCCTTCTAGTTAAAGAAGAGATAGAAAGATTGTTAGCAGAGAGGCTTCATTCGACCTATTGATTACTCAGAATGGATATCAAACATAGTCCCCATACAAAAGAAACTTGTCAGGATAAGAATCTATATGGATTTTAGAGACATTAATAAGGCATGTCCAAAGGATGATTTCCCATTTCCCAATATTGATATGATTGTTGATTCAACTGCAGGATATGAAATGTTATCTCTTATGGATGGATTTTTCAGGCTACAATCAGATCAAAATCACAAATGAAGATCAACACAAGACATCCTTTACAACCCTTGGGGAATTTTTGTTATCAGGTAATGCCCTTTGGTATTAAAAATGCAAGAGAAACTTATCAAAGGTAATGACCATGAATTTCGATGATATGATTCATGACATTATGGAATACTATGTGGATGATATCCTTGGGAAATCCAATACAAGAGTAGATCACCCTGAGATTTTATGGCATATCTTCGAACACCTATAGGAATACAAAGTCGATTAAATCTAAAGAAATGTGTGTTTGGCATAATGTTTGGAAATTTGCTTGGATTCATTGTATCATGTAGAGGGATTGAGGGAGACCCATCTAAAGTTACTGCCATTACAGAAATACCTCCTATCAAAAACATCAACTAACTACGAAGATTTACAAGGAAAGATGCAAGCCATCCACCGCGTCATTTCCCAACTTGTTGAAAAATCTACTTAAAAAGGATGTTGCCTTTATTTTGGGACCACATAAACAACTGGCCTTCACCTTGCTTAAGTAGTACTTAGCCAATCAAGTGTTTCATCATGATTCAAACTCCGGTGAGCCACTCATGTTGTATATTTTTATTACTCAATTTTTATTGGTGCATTGCTCGCCCAATATGACCTTGTCCATTAAGAAAAAGTTGTGTAATATCTCAGTTGTACTCTCATTGCTTATGAGACTAACTACCCTCAGATGGAAAAATCTTGTTTGGCTGTAGTTTTTACCTTCCAAAAAATTCTCCATTACCTGTTGAACACTAAAACCAAGCTCATATCCAAATTTGACCCTCTTAAGTACCTATTTTCAAAACCCACCCTTACAGGTAGAATGAGTAATTACGTCATCCTACTAAGTGAATTTGACGTTGAGTATGTCCATCAAAAGTATGTAAAAGGAAAAGTAGTCGTTAATCAGTTGGTAGAAACATTGTTACTAGGGAAAAATCCTGTAAGTATGGATCTATTAGATGCTTCATTATTTTATATTAAGGAATTTGTCATGTGGAAAGTGCACTTTGATGGATCTTTTACTTTTCATGGTTCAGGGGGTAGGTGTGGTATTAATTACTCCTTTAGGTGACTCTATACCTCAATATTTTCACCTTGGTTTTCCTTGTACAAATAATATTGCGGAATATGAAGCGCTCGTCATGGGGATGAAGCTAGAAATAAAATGGGATATCCATCATGTTAAGATAATTGGTGATTCACAATTGATCATTAAGAAAGTTAATAATGAATATAAAGTCAAGGATGAGAAACTCATCACCTAAAAAAATGGTGGAAACCTTGAAAGAGTATTTTGTGCAAATCATATTCGAGTAGATTCCAAGGGTACAAAACAGATCTGCATATGCTCTGAAACCGTAGTTTATATGATATGAATTCCACCGCAGAGAACAAGGACATGTCATTCATTATGCAGAATCTACGCCAACCTATGTATGACATGCCAGAATCATGTTTGGCTTGTGAATTTGTTGGTCCCTATTCCCCATGGTATGTGCACATCCACGCCTATCTTAAACATAGCACCTTCCCCGACATCTATCATTCGATGGACAAATATAGGGTCATCCGTGGACGCTATATTGCAAAAAAACAAAGAAATCTCAACTTGTAGGGATTATTAGCTATACATGCACTCTAAATTAGAAAAATTATATAAATATGAATCGTAGCATTCGAATCTAGTTTCTAAAATACTAATTTTTGTAAAAACGGACAAGTTTAGCTATATTAAACACTTAAAATTATATGACTTACTTTTTTTTTTCGAAAAACTTATAAGATCAGAGTCCGTTTGCCCGCATTTTGGATGACCAAATCTTGTTATTTTTTTTTCCTTTGGTGAAACGTTAGATGTAGTTGTCTATCTTGGGATGGATTTTATTTTGTATTTTTTTTAGCAATATTTTTTTTTATGATTTTTTCCGTGAAAGTGGTCTGAAAATATTTAGAAAATGGAGCGCTTTCCGTTTGCCCGCCATAACTATATCAAAAAATATCGAAATCAATTTTTTTTTTTTAAGGTGTATAGAATTTGTCCACGCTTGGGATGGTATAATTTTTATCATATTTTGATAAGCGAAACAAAAGTTACAGTCTTAAACGTAGACATGAACATTCACGGGAAAAAATGTCTTAAGGACCTATTGTTAGTAATAAATTATAAAATGATATTTATCTTATTCTATTCACTTTAAAAACAATATTTTTACAAAGCTAAGAGTCTACCCTACGTGATGGCACCATTTTTGTGAAATGTTTTCAGTTTTTTAGCATGGTTCAAGTCTTTGGAAGAGCAGATTTGAGGTTTTTTGACCTTTTGCACTTCATAATGACCTTCCATAGCTTTGGTTGGGGAAAAACAAAGATTTTCCGAGGCTAAGGTTCGGCAAATAGCTCCGCGATCGCGGTTTTTTGTAAAAATACCGCGAACGCGATTTATAAAGCGCGCTCGCGGTTTATAAAGCGCGCTCGCGCTTTATAAATCATATTTACACACATCCCAATGTCTGAATTACCATGTGATTTTTACTCTCTGACCTTACCGCATTTAATTATCATGCGAAATTCTCTTTTTTTCCAGCACGTTTTTTATCACCGAAAGCAAAAACATCATGGGAGACAAAAACGAAGTCAAAAAGGAAGTCATTAAGTAAAAAACACTGACATTTAATTAGAGGCCAACAAAATTGAAAATGCCGAGCTTAATGCGGAAACTTCGTGAATCTAGAAGAGGTTCATCTTCAATCCCAACTACCGTAAGCAATGAAGAACTAGGTAATGTTTCTACCACAATGTTGAAGTTGAATTAAATACTCGTGATGAAGAAGTTTTTACCGGCACAATGTCAAGAAGAATTAAATACTCATGATGTAGCAAATGTTGAAATCAAGGAGACAATGAAAATGTGAATAAGGAAATTCATGTTGAAACTATAGACAAGCAAAATTTGACAAAAACACCTCCTAGGATTTTACATAAGAAACCTAATTTTTTGATTGAAATTGATGAAAACATTTTGAAACCAATGTCTGACAAACTTTCTGAACGACAAATCAGAAGAAAAGCCACTAAAATTTGGGATAATCATTTTGAAATTTTAAATGATTCCCAAAGATGTCAGTTGTTGGTTAGTTTGATGAAATTGATTAAAATGAGACCTACATTAAACACCTTAGGATTGACAACATCTAACATACGTGGTCAAACCTCTACAATTGTTGAAAACCTTCATGATGCATATCACACTCGCTGGTGTCAAGAGACGCACTAGGGATAGTAATATTGTGCCGTGGTACTTGCTACTAGTGTTGTAAGTGAATCAATAAAAAAACAACGCTTGATTACGCAAACAAGTCGAATGTTGCAAGTTAATCGAAAAACTCTAATGAAAGCAATTAAAGACGTAATATCCTTCAATCACTCAATAATGTCGATTTTTGGGCATTTTCTGCTAGAGCACCGCGTAAGGACAAAAATAATTCTGATGCTATAAGAGAAGTTGTTATTAAATTTTGGCATGATAACACTAGAGTTTCACCTAATACAAGAGATGTTATAAAACGGAGAGTTGGTTCTACTAATCGTGAACCACATCCAAAGCATTTCTTAGATATGACTCAAACTCAATTTTTTCGTAAGTTTGAACAAGAGAATCTGGAAATTAAAATTAGTCAACGTTTTTTTGAAATGTTGAAACCATTCTATGTGAAAATCAACCATGCTCGCACCACTTGTTATTGTAGGCAACATGTTGAATTTGCGATGCATTATGCTAAATTTTTACGTATTCGTTCTATTTTTCATTCTGAAACTATGTTATCTGAATGTGGTGTTCAAGTTCCACCAATATCTTCTAGGGATTTCATTCCTACTATATTTTGTGAAAAAGAAGTTGACAATTTTTTTATAGTCGATTGTTTAGATGGAAGTCAGTAGAGACATGCGGCGGATTACCTAAATTGGAAAGTTACATCCATGAACAAATCAAGGTACAATAGACATAATTTAGTTGAATTTGATAAATATAAATCAGTTGCATACCACCACTGAAGATGGAAAAGAGTCGAAACGGTGTGAGCTAGTTACGTAACAAATGCCCATTTTTCAATTTATGACAAAATTTAAGGATGAAATTGTTTATGAGTATGCGAGGCATACACATAGAGCTCGATGGTTGATGAACAATTCAAGCTATGCAAAGACACATTTCCTATTGGTACTATTGTTTCAAAGGGTCGATTTTGCAGAGAATTACACATCGCAACCACAAATGGAGGTTCAATCGCAATATTACAACTCAAGATAAGTTGCCATTTTTGTGCATATAGCATTTCTACATTCTCCGACAAAGACAGAGAATGATCGAAAATTTTTAAGAGAGTACCACTTTTATATCAGTGATGATCGTACTCATTCTACTGAATTTGTGCAAGGGTGTTTCCAGTTATTTTATGGAAACTTGTGTGATAGGGACATCCACTTCAAACAACATTATATATGGTCAGATAATTGCACGCCTCACTTTAAGAATGCACGAATGTTTTATCGATGAGCAGTAATGCATGTCAAGATGGGTGTGCAACATATTTGGAGTTTCACCGAGGCCGACATGGAAAAGGAGAGCATGACGGTGCAGGGGCATGTGTGAAAAGAGCTCTCGCAAGAGAAGAGTCAAGTACAAAGATGGTGCTGAATTAAAAGATGCAAAAGCATAGTGGAATGGTGTACTAACAACATGGCCCGAGGTTCTCAAGAAAATTCCACAGCTTGCAGATTTTTTTGGTCGATAGAGGAAAACATATTGCTAACTACGAGGATTGTATGACACTCACTGGGTCCAGTGATATGCACTCATTTTGTAGCTCAGACGCTACTTCGTGGGCCGTATGGACAAGAAAGTTGACATGTTTTTGTGCATCTTGTATCGAATTTGTCACTGCTGAGTGTGATTCACAAGAATGGGTGGAAGGATGGATTTGTAGGCCTCTAACTCCGCTTCCTAGTTATCAACCTCCACAAGCATTACAACTTGTTTCTGCAGATGAAGTTACAACATCCAAGGACTTTGACGAAATTTCGATTTTGGTGCGACAAGGTATTTATCCAGTTATTTATTTAATTTTTGTATTGAGTTATGTCCATTGAAATTTTAATATGTAATTTAAATTTGAGTTTTTCAACCTTGGTTATTTTTTTGTAGGACATGTGTTTGCAGTGAATCGCGCGTAAGACAATGAAGAAGGAACAAACTATTTCTTATGTCGTCAGATCGAGGAAAGAAAGAAGTCGACTTCTCCTATTATAGATGGCGAAGAGATCGAGTATCCTACAGTGGTCAAAGGTAAGTTATCGAACTTGGCTTCGACGGTATCCATTAAAAACTCCTCTGTTTGGGTGTTTAAGACTTTGAGACACACAGAAAATACTCTTATATTCACATCTAGTTCTAGCGACAAATATTCAAATTGTATAGATATCGAGGAAGACCTAATAACAAGATTCTTTGAAGGTTCGAGAGTCGATCATGAAGCAATCTTGTCTCGCTATTCGAGTAGATCCGATCCTCGATGGTTCATCGGAATGAATTTACAATGCTCATGTCTCGTATATATTTAATTTCAAGTTTCAATTTATATAGCGTATATATATATATATATATTTTTTTTTTTTTTTTAGTTTAAAGATCTAGATTTAAGTTTGAATATATTTTATTTTAAATTTGTGTATTTTCAGATGTCATGTATATAGATCTAGTATATGGTTTTGATTTGAAACTTAAATTTCTTTGACTAACAATTTTATGTTTAGGTTAGTGGTGCCGTAAAAGCTTCCACCTTCACGTGGTTGGTATCGTTAGTAGAGAATTTTAAATTCTCAAGCTAAGAGAAGCTTGAACATTGTTTGAAAAATTTGTAAATTTTGAAAAGTCAAGTTTGTAAATTTTGAAAATATTGTAAATTTTGAAAATGTTGTAAATTTTGAAAAAGTTGTAAATTTTGAAAACGAAAACTCCTCTAGGTGCCACTGAGTCCGAGTAAATACTTGAATTTGAACGATATTTTGGTCTCGTGGCTCTTAAGGGACTAAGCCCGAACGAAGTAGCCCGAAGCAACGACTTTTCGCGCACCGAAACACCGCCTCCTCTAGCGTTCACCTACCACCCGGACGTGCCCGCAGCAGGCGGTTCGTGCCACGGCCCACCGCTTTGCAAAATACAAATGGCTTGACAACCTTACACTGCTCCAACCGCACTATTTCGCGCATTTGCAAAAACATTAGGACAAATGAGAGCACCAAAATGAGAAGGAAAAAATGAGAGAGGCTATCAGTAGAGGGTCCGTATGCCGAGGTGTCGATCGACGAGGCCTCTAGGTGCCACTGAGTCCGAGTAGTCACCGTCCGAATTTGAACGATATTTTGGTCTCGTGGCTCTTAAGGGACTAAGCCCGAACGAAGTAGCCCGGAAGCAACGACCCTTTCGCGCACCGAAACACCACCTCCTCTAGCGTTCACCTAGCCACCCAGACGTGCCGGCGCAGGCGGTTTGGTGCCACGGCCCACCGTTTGCAAAATACAGCGTTTGACAACCTTACACTGGCTCCAACTGCACTATTTCGCGCGTTTGCAAACATTAGGACAACGAGAGCACCGAAATGAGAAGGAAAAAAATGAGAGAGGCTATTGTAGAGGGTCCGTATGCCGAGGTGTCGGATCAGACGAGGCCTCTCTAGGTGCCACGGAGTCCGAGTAGTCACCCGTCGAATTTGAACGATATTTTGGTCTCAGGGCTCTTAAGGGACTAAGCCCGAACGAAGTAGCCCGGAAGCAACGACCCTTTCGCGCACCGAAACACCACCTCCTCTAGCATTCACCTACCACCCGGACGTGCCGGCATAGGCGGTTCGGTGCCACGGCCCACCGTTTGCAAAATACAGCGTTTGACAACCTTACACTGGCTCCAACTACACTATTTCACGCGTTTGCAAACATTAGGACAGCTGAGAGCACCGAAATGAGAAGGAAAAAAATGAGAGAGGCTATTGTAGAGGGTCCGTATGCCGAGGTGTCAGATCAGACGAGGCCTCTCTAGGTGCCACGGAGTCCGAGTAGTCACCCGTCGAATTTGAACGATATTTTGGTCTCAGGGCTCTTAAGGGACTAAGCCCGAACGAAGTAGCCCGGAAGCAACGACCCTTTCGCGCACCAAACACCACCTCCTCTAGCGTTCACCTACACCCGATGTGCCGCAAGCAGAGGTTTCGGTGCCACGGCCCACCGTTTGCAAAATACAGCGTTTGACAACCTTACACTGGCTCCAACTACACTATTTCACGCGTTTGCAAACATTAGGACAGCGAGAGCACCGAAATGAGAAGGAAAAAATGAGAGAGGCTATTGTAGAGGGTCCGTATGCCGAGGTGTCGGATCAGACGAGGCCTCTCTAGGTGCCACGGAGTCCGAGTAGTCACCCGTCGAATTTGAACGATATTTTGGTCTCAGGGCTCTTAAGGGACTACGCCCGAACGAAGTAGCCCGGAAGCAACGACCCTTTCGCGCACCGAAACACCACCTCCTCTAGCGTTCACCTACCCACCCGGACGTGCCGGCGTAGGCGGTTCGGTGCCACGGCCCACCGTTTGCAAAATACAGCGTTTGACAACCTTACACTGGCTCCAACTGCACTATTTCACGCGTTTACAAACATTAGGACAGCGAGAGCACCAAATGAGAAGGAAAAAATGAGAGAGGCTATTGTAGAGGGTCCGTATGCCGAGGTGCCGGATCGACGAGGCCTCTCTAGGTGCCACTTGAGTCCGAGTAGTCACCCGTCGAATTTGAACGATATTTTGTCTCGTGGCTCTTAAGGACTACGCCCGAACGAAGTAGCCCTAAGAAGCAATGACCCTTTCGCACGCACCAAACACCACCTCCTCTAGCATTCACCTACCCACCCGGATGTGCCGGCAGCAGTGGTTCGGGTGCCACGCCCACCGCTTGCAAAATACAAAGCTGCTTGACAACCTTACACTGCTCCAACCGCACTATTTCGCGCTTCAAAAACATTAGGACAAGACGAGCACCGAAATGAGAAGGAAAAAATGAGAGAGGCTATCAGAGAGGGTCCGTATGCCGAGGTGTCGATCGACGAGGCCTCTCTAGGTGCCACGAGTCCGAGTAGTCACTGTCGAATTTGAACGATATTTTGGTCTCGTGGCTCTTAAGGGACTAAGCCCGAACGAAGTAGCCCTAAGCAACGACTTTTTCGCGCACCGAAACACCACCTCCTCTCTAGCGTTCACCTACCCACCCAGACGTGCCGCAGGGGTTTCGGGTGCCACGGCCCACCGCTTGCAAAATACAAACTTTGACAACCTTACACTGCTCCAACCGCACTATTTTCGCTGCATTGCAAACATTAGACAACGAGAGCACACGAAATGAGAAAGAAAAAATGAGAGAGGCTATCAGAGAGGGTCCGTATGCCGAGGTGCCGATCGACGAGGCCTCTCTAGGTGCCACGGAGTCCGAGTAGTCACCGTCGAATTTGAACGATATTTTGGTCTCGTGGCTCTTAAGGGACTACGCCCGAACGAAGTAGCCCTAAGCAACGACCCTTTTTCGCGCACCAAAACACCACCTCCTCTAGCATTCACCGCCCACCCGACGTGCCGGCAAGCAGGTGGTTCGGTGCCACGACCCACCGCTTTACAAAATACAACGCTTTCCTTATTTATTTAAATTAAATTACAATGACTTGGTCATTATGTTATCTGTTGTTGTCATCTTGTCCTCGTAGGATGATATACATCCAGGCTATGAGTGTGATCTAGGATGTGGTTAGTCAGTATTCAGATGTGTGTCTAGAGTATGACAAAAATTAGGTATGAGTATTTTTATCTAGTGGATATACGGTGTAGATAGATCAAGGCGCCTATATGGTTGTTAAAACAATGCATAAATGAAGTGTATATCAAAATAAGTACAAAATTTATATTTCCAAGTTCCCAAACCAAATTTTGGGTACTAAACATTTATATCTTAATGAATTCAACACTACATGACACTTTTACTATCGCACATGTGCACCAATTAAATTACAACCCTTTTGATCGTAATATTTTAGTGAATTTTATATATTAAAGATATCCTAAAATCGACACAAATACACATTATATCCAAAGATGGTGTTCTATATGGCATGGCATGGTGTTATATCCTAAGTAAATTGTTTCTCTCATATTTGTTTATCAGATCAAATTTATAGCCTTACATCAACACCACTTTTTTGTTAACATAGTAATATAATTGGTTTGAATTGAGCATCCAATATTATAAATAAGGTGTGGAAGTTATGGAATCAATATAATAATTCATATTTTTAGAAGTGACATGTAAACAAAATAAAAACTAGAGAAAAATAATGAGAAAATAAAAAGTAATCAACCTACAAAAATATCCAACATGTAAAACTACAAATGATCAAGAGAGGGAGAGAAGCAATATTTCTCACATTTAAAAATATCCAACATGTAAAACTACACATTTATCGACTATGCTTAAAGCATCTTTCTCACTCCCAAATTCTAAGTCCGCCATTTCATTACTTTTTCTTCATGTAAATCGGTACCTCAAGAATCAATGCACGTTATACATAAGACATCTCTAGTTACTAATACTTAAGTCAGCTTGATATAGAGCTAACAATATTGTTTTAGTTTGAAAATAAAATTCAAAATGCCCATGGCACGAAATATACCACAAATAATAATCAAAAGATACTAGAAAATATATAACTAGAAGTAATACACTAAATCCACCGAACAGAGATCAAAACCCACTTTCTCAGAGTTAGCAATAATACCAAAATAACCAAATTTATAGCCTTATTTAACCAACACACATGGATATATATATATATATATATATATCAAATAAAGTGTGCTCCAGACGCGCACGTCTCTGAAAATATATATGTACATGTATAAGTTCATAATGTATGTATACATCTCGAACTAAGCACGTGTCATAATGTACATATAGGACCACATGCGGTCGCAAAAGGCTAGATATATATACAATGGACTGTGAATAGATGTACTCATGACCACATATATGTGGCATCCAAGTGGACTATAAATCTACTCATGAAACATCTTCCCTCTCTTCGCCCTGCTAGAAGTAGCACGTCCACGACCTGGGGATGTAGTGGAGGGAGATGCCACTACGGATTTCATCCGTGTGGTCCTAGGTGTCTCCAAGCATGCCTGCAACCTAACCTGCACATTCATAAACAACAAGTTTTTAACACCCAAAATTTTAAAATACCTTCAAAATTTAGAAACTTGTACAATTTAGTTAAAATGCATGTGCAATCTTACCGCAATGTCATGATCCCTATCGATTTGTTGTTGACGCGTCACAGGGACAACAATAGACTCACGAGGGGTAAGCTACATACAAATAATTAATTTTCAAATTAAATATTTCACACATATATATACCTACAAAATTTGATATTGTAGATTTAAGTTTAATAAGAAATAATGAACCTCCAAAATTTAACAAATTTAAAAAATTGTGTACCTCGGTTAGTGGATTTGCAGATGCTATGGCAAAGATCTACAAAGCAGCCTCCACACCGTATATGTGGAGGAGTCTCTCAGAGCAGCCATAAGCTATACAAAAACATGTACAAATCAATTTATTAAAATCTACTTAAGAGCTATACAAAAACATGTACAAATCAATATTTAGTTACTCAAGAAAGAATAAAAATACATTATTAAATTTTATCTTCTATTTAGGCTAAATACATAGGATCTATAAATGTTAAGACGAGGCCATCTATCTTCATAAGATTTTGACAAACTTTTGTATTTAATCTAGGTAACCCATAGTCATCTTCTATGACAATTAGAGCATCATTCAAATTTGAAGAACTTTTAAATCTAACATCACCACCAAACATATAGATCGACGAAGAGTAGACTAGAGTCAGATATCCTCGTGGGCAAGTGTGTTGCAAATATATAGATTATAATGCACTATTTATATGTATTTGTGTCCAAAGGTAGCTGAGTTTGAGTTTTGGTGCACGAGCCTAGAGGATCTTACTTGTGTGTTATCCCTTTGGAAATAAAGAACATAACCTCCTTCCACCTTGCTGGCTTAGAGATCTTTATTTCGGGTTTTTATGTCCACGGAATTGTCCACCAACTTCGTGCACTTACCCTGTCAAGCGGTTGGGAGTCTGACTACCTAGGGTGGTCTAGCATCAAACACACACATATTTTTCTCCTTTGGTTTTTTAATGCTTTGATGAAGGGTTTTGTAAGTTATTAGGGTTTCTACTTTACTGTTGATCATTACAGGTCATCTCGATGTTGTGTGAAAAAGAGCAACACAATGCAATCACACAATTTCTAAACAAGCAAAGCACTAGAAAGTTGAGAGATCAACTACCTTATGATCTAAGACTCTAAATTCCTTGTATTAGACTGTACAACTACTACATAGACCATACATATCATGTATGGTCTTGAACCTACATGTTTTCCAGTTCTATAATCTTCTTTGTAGAATCTAAAGTCTTATCTTCTCCTGCTCCGCTACCTGTCACATCTAGCTCATCCTGCAATCTTCCTAAACAAGCTAAGTTTCTCTCCTCTCAGATATTGATAAAGTTATTGTTTATCACTTAGTCCATTTCAAGTTGGAATGAATTATTTTTGTCATGCTTAATTGATGTCAGAAGTTAATTAGATAATAATTGTCTACCCGTTTATAATCCTCAGACCTTTTCAAGAGAAATTTTAAATAAGGGTATAAATATGACCAATACATTATAGCTCCTCAAACCCATTATGAGGTGTGGCATAATATATAATAGAATACAAGCCCTTGATTCATCCTCACACATGGAAACAGCACAAATTTAGCTCATGTTTGATCTATGGGAAGAAACATGGATAACTTCAAACCGGTAGTTTGTTGTTGTTATGGGTACTCTTAAGGAATCAAATGGTCCAATGTTTCTTCTTAATTTTATTAGAGTGAGAATAGAGGATCCTTGAATTTTCCAAGGTCACCCTACTAGGTTTTAGTGAATGAATATTTATATATGACCAATCGTTAGATTTCTCACTCAACTGACCTAAAAGTACCACCTAGGTCGACTAAGCCAAGTAACCCTTTTGAAAAAGTTAATATTAGAAGTGTATGGGATAGGTTCGTAGGGGGTGGATAGGTTGGAGTTTAACTTATCCTAAACCTACAAACATGTCCATGATGTCTAATAAATTAGGTCTGAGACACATGGAGGATTATGCATATGTTCAATAACATGTGCAAAGTGATTTGTGAGGGGTCAGGATGGAGAATACTTGTTATCTAGTAGAAGCTTAAAGTGGATATAGAGTGAGACATTTCCTTAAGTTGTTCAAGTTATGTGTGAATGAGATATATATCATTATAGTTGAACACACGTCATGTTTCCAAGTGTTGGGAATACATTTAGGTACTACAAATTACCCCCATTTCAATATAGTATTGATAAATGTTGGATTAATAGATAAGAAACAAGTAAATACAAACCTCACTTCGATCATACAATGATGTTGTAAATTTAAATCTCAAAGACACCAATCCATATAAAACTTATAATCATATGGAAAGGACGATAGATTTTTTTAGATAAAGGGTACAAGAGGATTTAATAACCTTTTTTACATTTCTTCATCACTCTTATCATTCATTTTGATTACGAGTTGATCGCTTCCACCTTGTCAAGTATCTTTTCCTTCGTGACTCATGGTGTTACATATCTAGAGGTAGTTATTGAGAATCAAGATATAGTCTAGGTAAATAAGTAGATATGGGAAGATATCATTTTACATCGATTGAGAAGTTCATCATGTACAAATAATATACCTATGACAAAGGCAAGACGTGTCATTATTTTGGATGTTGGGAACATGTAGACCATGTGTATCCAGCTTAGTACTACAAACGAGACATAAGGGAATTTATCAATCGCCCGAGAGGATCAAGAAGATCAAGAGGATCGGGTCAAGAACCACCTAGAAAAATACTTATGAGATTTCTATTTCTCGGATCTAGAGGATAGGGTCCACATCCATAATAATCACTTAATAATCCTCTTCACCTAAAGTAAGCACCTCAAGTCTATTATGACATGTATCTCCAATTACAAAAAATTTAGAGGTATTGAAAATGCAGCAGAGCATGTGTACAAGTGTGAGATACTATGGTATTCTAAGCAAATTACAACTTTATATATGGTAGTTGTTGTATGTATTTTATATACGTTGAGTATAAGAAAGTGAAACTCATGTACACAGAGGTCCAAGAATTAGAAACAAAGTGTTTAAAGAGATTTGTAACTAACTCACGTAAACTCATGCGAGGCATGCCAAGAGCTTCAGCCTCCCGAGCAGATGATGACCCGCCAAAGCCCCCGTATAAAAGAGAAAATATTAATACATGTACAACATACACGTGAAACAAATTATAATAATAATCTAGTGCAATTAAATGATTTATTAAAAATGTAAGTTTGTACAACTTGAAACTTACGTTTGAAACACGCCCAACCGCAGAGAGCTAAGCATGTCAACACCGGATGTTTCCTTCACCGCTCTTGCTATTTAAAATAAAATAAAAATTAGTTTTTTACATGTATGTACATGACGTACAATCATATATATATTAATATCTCAAACATGTGAATTAAACTATCAGACATATATATATATATTTAAATTTATTTAAAATTTACCCGTGAAAGACCAATATCAAGTGGCTCCAGCCCAAAAACATTCCCAAAGATCTCATCTATAGAAAAAAATCCCGTGAACCAGCAAATGATGTCTCGCCCGCAGCAGCATACGGCACCACATGATCCACAAGTGGTGTGGTGCACTAGAACCGGCGCCCCACCAACATCACCGGATGCAACTGGGTGCTATGGCCGGGTGAGAGTGTCGCTGAGCTCCTCAATGCATGCAATGTATCAATCTCCACAACCTCCTTCACCGTAGGAGGGATAATCAAGGCAAGTGGGGGGGTTTGGGGCATGGGGATCCTAGGCTCGACCTACGCGCACACCAGTGTCCGCTCTCGCAGAGCCACCTCCTCGACAAAAAAAGTCCGAAAAGTCAAAATAATTCGGGACCTCATCGAGCACAAACTCACAATATAATTTCTTCAAAAATAAAGAGGAACCTCATTGTTGTTGCATGGTGGATAATCAAAACCATCCACCATCGGTCCCAAAAATTGTTTTTGATTCTATCATCATGGCACCAATGGATCGGGAACCGTTTGCAAGTAATCGCAGGGGGCATTGGTTCTGTGGTCGGTAAATAATGCACAAATGAGGTCTTTTCCAATTTTTTTGTCTTCGATGGCCGCATGAGATAGTTTATCCGCATACCACCGCCTACACTACTTCTAAAGGTGTTCCATCTATGTATTTGTTGTCATAGACTGACTTCGCCAATCAATGTTTGCAATGTATCAAGCAAAGTCATGCGCGGATGGATTTGTAGCATGATTTTGTCTTATAGTTTGAATTAGGTTCTCAATGACAATTTTATTTTCTTGGATTCTTCCAATGATATTATCTTGCATGCCTCGTTGGCTCTGGGGATGTATGAGCCACAGGGGGCGGATCTATGTTTGGAGGAGGGTTTTGAGGAATGTTCTTGAGGGTTTTGAGGAATGTTCTGGGTTTTGAGGAATGTTTTGACGGCTTGCACGAGCCCGAGCTTGCCGACCAACCGATAAAACAATAAAATTGTATACATAAACAAACAATTCACAAAACCCATGAAAATGCCAAAAAAACTAAAATGCAAAAAAAAAAAAAAAAACAACCTAAAATGCAAAAATGATTACAATCGGGACTTACCTCCTCGCCTCGGCGGCATGGTTGAATCTATCGCTATCCGTAAGTCCGATGAGCAATTTTGAGATAGTATTGAAAGTGCGAGTGAAAAACGCTTAGAAAAGTCATGTTCAAATGAAAATTAGGAAAATAACGAGTCGCGGATCAAGTAAATTTTGTCTCGTAGTTCCGCGATCGCGTTTATAAAAGCGCTCATGCGTTATAAACCGCGATCGCTAGGTTCTGCAAATTAGGTTCGAATAATTACCGAACCTAGAATTCAATAACCGCGATCGCGGTACCTTTATTTCGGGTTTTCCTCATTTGAGGGTCATACTCACATCATCATAGCTATGGAATATTTTACAAAGTGGGAGGAGGATTTTCCTTTGACTTATGTTACAGTGCGCCGATTTCAAAGTTTATCATGACTCACCTTATTTGCCGATATGGCAATCCTACAACCATAATTAGTGAAAATGGAAAATCATTAAAGAAAAATAATGTTAAGGACCTTTATCATTGATTTAAGATAAATTGAAATGTTCTACGCCATATTATCCACAAGGTAATGGGTAGGATGAAGCCACTAACAAAACATTGGTTTGAATCATGGAAAAGATAGTGAATAAGACAAGTCGCAATTGGCATTTACAAATTCACCCATCTCTTTGGGCTTATAGGACCTCCATTCACACTCCTACTAGTGGGACACCCTATTCCCTAGTATTTGGAACCAAATCCATCATCCCATTGGAAATCAATCTTCCTTCCCTGAGAATATCTCTTAGGGATTACCTGGACAAGGATGAGGATTACAGAGTGGCCAAGTTGGTAGAATTAGAACTCCTAGATGAAAAGTGCATCTGCGCCTTAACCATCTCAAAGTGTATCGAAAAGAGTCTCCAAAATTACAACAAAAGGATCATACCTCATAAGTTTAACGTCGATATTTTTGCATGAAAGAAAATCAGTTCAACAAAAGAAGTGAAATAGATAAGAAAGGTAAGTTCGAACCGCATTTTTAGGACCTTACATCATTGTGGCCAAATATGGTATGGGAGCATAAAAATTGCCCATCCCAATGGTGATGAGCTCTGTAAACCTATCAATGTCGTTCACCTTAAGCGCTTCTATGCTTAAACATGGCGCAAAAAATTAGAAATGCAAACCAAAAAAGAGTAAAAATAATCAAAATACAAAAAAGTAAAATAAGATCAAAAATAAAAAGAGAAAACAGGTCATCCATATCTAAAAACCACACAATTGTGGCACGTTGCATAGGTCCCTTGGTGAAAGATGGTTTCCGCACCTTGGGAGGATTTTTGTTCACAAGCATCTTGCATCCGGAGGGTAATTTTTCTTATCATGGGGCTAGATCTGCGCCTACATCCGAGATTCCCTATGAGCATATCATGTCAAGCCTTGATCTCGAGTTCTTCCCTCATGTTAATATATGAAGGTATGGTCTTTGCATACTCCCCATCTAACGTTGGGGGCATTTCTATGACTTCACCTTCCTGTTTATAACACATGGTGCCTGTCTTTGTATATTCTCCATCTTACGTTGGGGGCATCCACGTTTTTCAATTACCTGTATAGCTTCAAAAATATTAGAAAATCACAAAAACATTCAAAAATGGTATAAAATCACAAAAACATTCCAAAATGTTAGATAATCACAAAAACATTCAAAAATGGTATAAAATCACAACAACATTCCAAAATTTTAGATAATCACAAAAACATTCAAAAATGTTAGAAAATCACAATAACATTAAAAATGTTAGAAAATCACAAAAACAATAGAATTTTTTTTCACAAAATCACAATAATAGTAGAAAAGTGTTTCGCAAAACAATCTTGCAAAAACATAACTTTAGTTTAGTTACTTTATCTTGTTTTTTTCTTTGTTTGCTTGTATAGTTGTTGCTTTTTTGTACATTTCTATAGTTTGTTTCTTAGACATACTTTGATAAGATTTATCTTTTCTTGCTTAGATTATATTCATTCTTACTTGTATATATGTAGTATGTTCTTGCATGCTTGTAAATAATTGTACATAGTTGTGTTAATTCGTGTTGGTTAACACTATGTATTTTGTTAACATTTGATTGTGTTTGTTGGTTGCATGTACACAGCTTTGTTATCACATCATCATATCTCAATCAATATCATAACATATAACATCAGTTGTACATCGTATATAAATAAAATGCTCCATGTAGATCATACATGTATCTTATGCTAATCATCACGTATCATATCATCAAATGGTGGAAAGAGGGATCGCAAATCTCAAAATCTATCCCCCGCCCCCAATATCATCGTGTCATCCTGTATACTAATCTAGAGCATCACATGTACAATACAATTGATACCATCTATGGATGTATCATGTAAAAAAACACATGTGGTGAAAACATCTCAACTATCATCATGATACATAAAAAGTGTAAAATCAAACCATACAACATCACACTCTAATTTTTCTTCTACTCGCCGTGAATAATTATTTTATTTAAATAATTATTTTTCTTTCATTTTTTGTCATGTTGGGGCATTCTTTGTCATCTAGTACCCCTTTCTTCTCACTAGGAAAATTTTATTGCTCCTAGGCGATATCCTTTCTTCTACACACTCCATCGAATAATTATTCTTTATTAAATAATTATTTTATTAATTTTTCCATTATGCTAGGGCATTATTGGCCATCGGCTACTTCTTTCTTCTCCCTAGGGAATTTCTTTTGCATCTGGGAGATTCTTGATGATTCTTCTACTTTCTTCTACACATCCAACCCATACAAAATTTGAAAAAACAAAAAAATATATACACTTCCAAACTATAAAAAATAAAAAATTCTCCGAAAATTCCTAAAAATTGTAAAACTCAAAAAACTAGGTAAACCATCTCATAGTGGCTAAAACTCATGTCTTGCGCATGGTATTCTTTCCATATCTTGTTTGAAATTTCATGTCTTTTTAGATCAAACAACTTGTGGATCATCAGACATACAACCATTTACAAAATTAGCATGCTTGCTTTGTCAATACTCTATGGCACATATAGTTGATTGGTACTATTTTGTAGCACTATACACCTTTTCATTGGACCTAGTTTCCTTCATTATATTCCCTTGCATGTATCCTTGCTTGGGGCATCATTTCTAACCCTTGTCGTCAATCATGAACATTTGGGGATCTTCAGCTTGATAAAAAAGCATTTGTACAATCATCTTGACCGCTTCTTAGTTGGAATATGTGTGTTTGTACTTGTGTTCCCTGTGAAACGAACTTGTTTCCTTCTCATATTGCATTTCTTTTCATATGTTGCATTGAGTGGGTGTTTCAGCAATGGACAACTATTCGTAGTATGGCTTTTCATGTCATCCTACTTTTGTTGTATGCTTATATTTTTAATAAGGACCGATGATGTAGATCTTTGGCAATATAATGACAATAAATTTTTTTAATACACTGGATAAAATCTTTATCTTTCTTTCCATCTATCATTCCTCTTCTACATCATTCTCCTATCAACACTATTCTTCTTATTCACCTAGGGCATCTTGCTCCTGCCCATTCTTCTATTTCCTTTCTCTCACCTTTTTCGATCGTCGATCGCCTTCTTTCATCACCCCATCAACACTCGAGGGGGCATCTCTCACTTCTACTAATTTTTCTTCTACGTCTTCAAAATTTTATCTATCTACTATCTTTGAAGTGGCGTCACTTACGCCACCCCAAAGAGGGGCAAATGTAGACACCTATAATTTAGCTTGAGTAATTTAAATACTTAAATTGCACTAATTATACCCTTTCTCACAAATTGACGACATATCATCAATATCAAAAATTTCTTTACTATCGTCATTAATTAATTACATTATGTTAGTTAATTAACTCTTCTATCTAACAATGACGCCAATTAACGACCTTCTATTAATCATCTCCCTTTTCTATCTAGATTAATTAATTATTTATAATTAATTAAGCTCCCCTTTCTATCTAGATTAATTAATTATTTATAATTAATTAATCTCTCCTTTCTATCTAGATTAATTAATTATTCTCAATTAATTAATTTTGTCTTCTATTTAATCCATAAATCCTCACTTATTTGATTAAATCCTTCTCATAGTCTAGATCATGTTAATTATTCCTTTAAAAGCTTCTATAAGATTGCACACCTATTAATTAATCATTTTAGTTAATTAATAAAACACCTCAATCTCTATGGGTCACTAAAGGACAAACTAAACTCTCCTAAGGTTGAATTGACCTTTTCTAAACCTCCATTATCCACAAATAACCCAACATTTCCATTTATCCCTAATGAAGAGGGATGTAGAGATTCTTCTATCCATTAGGCTATGTAAGGAGCCCTCCTCCTCCTACTTTTCGATTTACACATACATCCCTAAATGAGCATAAAACATACAATATAGCCATTTATTATGTTTGAGCATTCTTCCACTAGAAGAGCTTGCCTTCTCCATTTCTTGTATTCATCCACCCAAGTTTTGAAGTCATATGGAGATATGTCAAATGGTACTCCATTCTTAGAAACCTTGCGATTTCAAGCACATAACCAACTCTTTGATTATTACAGGTCTACCTAGGTTCAATCTCATCTTATTTTTAGCATTCAATAAGAGATAAAAGTTAGTTTATTTAGCATGTTAGCTTGAAATGTTCATTTCATATTTAATGTAAAAATATTGATAGGTTAGATTTGTTTAATCTCTTAGCATGATGATGCATAGGTTTATTTTAGTATTGTATTGAAGCTACTAGGTGTTAGTTTCAAATTTACTTGCATTACTAACTATTTCATGCATACAACCGAAGACTCACCTCAACAATAGGTATACCCACAAACCTGAGGTGTTTTCATTGTATCCATGAAAGTGAGAGATTGAAAGCAAGCTTAGAACCCTCGCTTATCATCTCTCAACCAACATGCACTTTCGAGAGATAACAATTACCCATGGCGTTGATTATTGTTGTTAAACAATTACTTGAGTGTAGCCTCAAGTCTCTCTCTCCGCTTATAGAGGTTGATGTGAGTCTCGTGACAAATCCTAAATCTAAATCATTCAATCATAATTTTTAATATGAATATAATTTATGTATTGTCCATTCTACAAATCATTGCTTCATGCCCAAGAATGTAATTCAAGATTTCATCAATACTTGTATTGTTTAAATAAAAACCAATAAAGGGAGTCTAAAACAGCACTGAATGAATATGAAAAGAGTTAAATATTGAAGAACCCATTACCTCGGCATACGGTAGAGGTTAAATGTATGTCTAAGGTTCATTATGCATAAAATGTGCACCCTCAGATTTCCTAATGACATCTATTAGATGTCATTTTTTGAACTATCACTATTTGTTCACCTCCATGGCCTACTATCACATTTGATGAGAATGAAATCATGGATGAAGCTTCAAATACTCATGAACTTTGCAATTGAGCCTACATTAATCAATACCCTATCCACAATGTTCACAAGAACACTATGACATTGTTTAAATCTGTAGGATAAAATGAACAACACTTGCAACCCACTTATTAAGATATTTTTGGATGTATTGAACATTTACTAGTAATTAACCCTCCAATATGGGGGAAATACTACAATATTTATAGCTTTCCAAGTGGTTCAGAGCATTGGGGCAGGTTACATATTACTAGGACGCACTGGGCTTCATAAACTCACTAGGTTTGTGAGTAATGGTTATGTTATTCTACCTGAGGTATAGAATATCCGATTATGCACATACACTTTGAAACATTAATGAAATTTGGAATCGATAAGCTTGTTCAAGGTAGCATAAAAACATTAATGAAATTTGGAATCGATAAGCTTGTTCAAGGTACCATAAAAATCTTCTCTGGCCACAGTATCCAAGATCTGGGGGCCTGTTTTATCATGGAAAAACAATACAAACCTTCAGATAAATTTTTATATATACATTAGTTTTCAGTTCGACTATTATTGTAAGTAATATAATGTCAAATACAACTACCCACCTTAACGTGTAAACATAGAAATGTAACTCTTTCCGTTACAGAAACAAAAGCATCGATTACTTGTGTATCATGCGATTCCACGGCCAGTATAACGGAAGGCAAAAGGTTCGTCTTATTCATACAGTAGATTGTAATGAAAATGTCTTTGCCGTCGTGCTTCACTGTCAAATATTCATTCCGCTCCCTATACTTGCTGGACATTGATTGATCAGATTTGGTTAATGGAGTTTGATGGGTTTTGGGCACCGAGCTCATGGCTTCAGATTTTATGGCGTTGGGCAATCTGGTAGTTGCAGGTTTCTTAGAATGAAGGGCAAGGCCGCGCTTGAGAGATTGGATGTATTTTATGGTCTCTGTGACAATGGAAGCCTTATCACTCTGAAATTACAATTACCATTGAGAATGTTAGCAATAATCTCTGTGGATCTTTCTATCTTTTTCTTTTTCTTTTTTTTTTGTCATTATTAAACTCCAATCTATTTGCAAAAGAAATTAAAGCTTACGAGTCTTATTTGTTAACAGCGTCAGAGACTACACCGTCTGTGATTAAGGGTTATTGAAAACAAAACCAAATATCAAATGTTGTCGAGGATTTTTTGGTTAAGGAAACGCAACATACCTTGGCAGTAGGATTTGGCAGCAAAGAACGCAATTGTGCCAGCAATTCATTCATTTCGATGCGCCTCAGCCTTTCTGAAACAATGTGGCTCTCCCTGAGTGATGAACTTGGGAGTAAATGGGAAGTAAAAGATCGCTTTCGCTTCAGGGATTCTCCCATCTCTTCTTCCTCTCTGTTTATTCTCAATCCTCTAATTTTGTGTTCAGAGTGGATATTAAAATCCTGAGATTGAAATGAATGGGGGATGGAAATAGCAGGCTTTTCCACCGACAAAAATGGGTTATGGAAACCATCCAGATTGCATTTATGAACCACTGCACTGAGATCGTCCAGCGGCTGAGGAACTGCTGCTGTTTGATCAGGCACTTTTATGGATTCTTGGTGGTCGTTGAAGGATCCGGCAGGAACTAGGGTTTGGGATTGAGAGAAATCCCCTAGAGCAAGCCCATACAAATTTTGCACAGAAAAAGAAAAAGGATGATCAAATAATGTCTGATGATTCATGACGACTAACAAAAATGGCATTTCCTTTACGTCAAACTGCTGATAACGAATTGGTAAAAACACGCGGATTTTTGTAGGAGAATACAAGGCGTTCCGACCGAGGCAGGGAAATATTTCAGCATGCGAAGGACTGACTTCTTTTGATGAATAAGACCGATGAATGGCAATTAGAGCTTAGAAATTAGCATTCTGACAAACGCTAGATAACTCTTAAATGATGAAAACGATGTTAAGCACGAAGGGCTCTTTTCATGCTTTTAAAATACTTTCTCTGACGCGACGCCGTCCTCGGCATATATCAGTTGTCAGATCCTACATTGCAATGTCAAAGGTTGGTAAGTTGTCTTCCGGACAGAATCGGATTGCTAATATTATAGTCTTGACTTCGTCTTCCTGTCTTAATATAAAGTGGAACGATGTATTATTATTATTCGCAAGTAGGCGTCCACCTTTAAAGATGGCTTGGCTGGAAAGTGTCAAATTCCGGTGGCTCTAATATTTGTTCTCTTAACTTTAATGCAAGTTGCCGGATTTTAGATATTTTCCTACAGTCCTAGATATTTACTATGGTAGATATCTACAAATTTTAGATATTTCCTATAATAATATCTAACAATATGATTGTATCTACTTTTTGGATTGTATGATCACAAATTTTAGATATTTCCTATAATAATATATAACAATATGATTGTATCTACTTTTTGGATTGTATGATCACAAATTTTAGATATTTCCTATAATAATATCTAACATTATGATTGTATCTACTTTTTGGACTATATGATTGGGTGCTAAAGAAAATATTAAATCTGCTCTCTTTGTGAATGATGTGATTTATTTATTTATTTATTGTTCATTAAAGAGGATGACAAAGTTGATTTCAAGGAGAAACTATTTTTATATGACACAACAACATGAAATATGATTCAAGTTTACCATGAATTGCAATTGAAAAGGATGGAAGAAGGGATCACGTGTAGTTGTATAATGTACCCCTCATGTGACCAGGGGCCTATTTCTTCAACATAAGTGTTTATAGTTTTTTGTAGTTAACAAATTGAATCAAACTTGTATAAAATTTGTCCGTCACACGCAATTGGTAGATAATAATGAGGAAATATACTCACAATATCATCAAATTAGAAACTGAATTGTTTGGCAAAGTAAACCTTATCAACGGTTAATCTACAAAATATCATTTGAAAGAAATGTTGTTTCTAAATAAAATGACAATTCTCTAATGTTTACGAAAGGCCATAATAGATTAAAGAATATTTTTATGCTTGATAAAATTAAATCGCATTTCATATATATATAGCAATAGACAATTTAAATTTGAACATTATGCAATTTCTACGCACCCAAAAAATATCAACTTTGAAATAGAGTTTATGTTAAAAATTGGCAAATCTCCTAAACTCAACTTTGTTTTTTATGAAATTGTAATTTAATTATCCAGAATTATAAACATTGTCAAATTCAATGAGTTGGAACTTTTATGGTGATCAATTTTGTAAAGAGCTGCCAAAGTCATTTGGAAATTCGAGAGGATTTTCAAAGCTCCTAGGGAGAACTGCATCAAAACTGGAGTGCCCGTTGGAACGACCAAAACCAATCTCCCATCGATATATTGGTGATTATTGAAATATTGATTTTTGTGATTATTGAAATATTTTGGTGATGCATAATTAGATAAAATGGACAATTTACACATGAGTAGATTCAACGAGGGGTTATATCGTAAATTAACCAAGGCCAGGGACACCTTGAGAGGGACCATCAACGATTTATGTATTGTTTTACAAATTAAAACTTTTATATTTGTGATAAAAACATCTAATATTTGCTAATAAAATGCAAGACAACTAAATTTCACAACTATGAATATAATGCACAATACAAAAATTTGTTATACATATCTACAAGTTTGGGGCATAAACAATACTAAATTTCTATGCTCCATTAGATCCACCGCATATTTACATTCCTCCCAAGAGAAGCATCTTCAAAGGAGAACGCTCATGTGCAATTATTTTATTTGGTGGGATTATAGGTAAATAAGGGAAAAGGATAAAGGGGACCTACTCTCTACAAAAGGTGGAAAAGTGTATATTCATCCACATATAGATGATGTTATTTTCCAACGATTAATGGATTTCAAGTACACATTATTAGGTAATATTGGAGTTTTCAATTAAATTAGTATACTATTTGCATAATTTGTTGTAAAAAGATTCTATAGAAAATAAAAATAATATCAAAAATGTGTTTTTAATGAATGAGATCTTATATTAATTTAATAAGTAAAATGATACAAGATAATTCACAAAAGAATTGGGCGGTATGGAAGCGTGCCCCAAAGTCAAAAAATAAATGAGCTACAAAAGCCTAGGATCGAGTGGGAGTAAAAAGCATCACTACATCAAAATCAAAGAAGAGTAAGCCACGGTTACAAATTGTTGACTTGTAGGGGGTAGACCATCGATTATGCCAACAAGAGCCGGAAGGTCTTTCACAGAGTTCGGCACATCCCATCCCAATCCATGATGGATTTCTTCTTTTATAGTTTCAACAAGGGTTCAAGAAGGCGAGATGGAAAGCACCATCCTTGTAAATTTATTTGGTGGTGGAAAAAGGCTCCAACCATTATGAGTGCGAGGCTCAAGCACAGGCAGTGATCCCCAACCTTATTGATTAGGATATAAGGGGATATCCCAATCCCAGTGGTGAGTGTAAGACGAGGAGAGAAAAGCTCCTTCAATGAGGTTGGCTATGAGGGGAGTGGCAAGCACAACTAAACAAGTGATGCAAGGATAATCTCCTACGACCACCACCTCGTTGTTGGTTGTTGACACTATTATGTAGCGGGGAATGATGAGAGGGGTATGAAAACACATGCACAACATTGTAGTTGTAAGGCCCACGCAAAAAAATGTTCTAGGAACATGTTAAATCCTAACACTTATCCTAAAAATTATGGCTATTTTTTTTTTCGTTAAAGTTAAAAGGTTACAGGGGTGTTAACCCCTAGGGTACATCAAATTAATTTACACCAATAATCTCAACTTTACAAATGATAGAACAGGTCTAGTTAAATGATTAAATATTAAATTTACTTTACCTCTAAGGTCGATTAATTTAAAAGTCATTTAGTAAGGTGCCCTAATTTAATTTACTTGGTTAAGTGTTTTCTCCTCTTTAGTTAATGTTCAATCCTAAAATAGTTAACCTCATGCTTAAATATTTTAGTTTCATTATCCTAATAGCTTAAAGTCATTTTTATTAATTTCCTTAAAACATACCAAGAACTAAAATTAAATGGCCCCATTCACCCATCTACACATACCTTAAGATTTAATTAAAACATTTAAAAATACATTCCTACCAAACAAAAGTACGGTTGATCCTCCACCCTTAGATCAATTCAATTGTAGCCACTAGATCCTAGGGTTCCAAACTAGCCCTAAAATTCCTTATGAAATCTTATTAAATCTCTTACTTTACCCAAGTCTCCTCATTTGACCACTTTTCCTTTGTTTAATTTCTAGGTTGAAGAGAAGGAATCCATGGGAGCTGTAACACCCATCTAAAACTCCCCACTTGAGACCCAAGAACAACCTAGGTTTAGTTAAAAAAAATTATGGAATTTTTTTTTAAGTGTTAACAACCAAAGTCTCAAGGACAATTGAATTCAACTAATAACTTTTCCCATTATAACAATTACTAAATCCACATTATAAAGCAATAAGTGTAATAAATCCACACCTAGCTCAAATCTCCTTAGGGATTAATTTAATTACTAATTACATTGACATTATAGCTAAAAATTCCTTGATTAAAACTTTAGGGTTAAGGGACCAAAAAAATTAAATACCCAAGGTATTTAATTCCACAAGATCCAAGACAAGAGCAAGGTTTAATTATAGGGGAAAAAATACATAATTAAAATTATCATGGTAAATTCTTACTTACTCACTCCCAAGACTCAATTAAGGATTCAATTTTATTTTTTTCCATAATTAACACAATTAAAAATTCTTGAAAACATTCCCATTAGATAGGAAATTTCCTCACCTTTTGGTAATATAAAGAAGTCCTTCTAAATCCTTATAACACTCCAGTTATGGGCGGCGGGCCTTGGGAGAAAAAGTTTCCCCAAGGGAGGGCTTCATGGGTTCTAGGGAAGAAAAATTTCCCCAAAGGCATTCAAGGGTAGAGATAGGGAGGAAATTTGGATTCTTGGTGCTTAAAAAGCGCACCGTAACACCACATGCCTCGAGTCCACTGCGGACTCACCCAAAACAAAAATTATACGCCGAGCCACCACGAACATGTGACATTTTCTAAGGCAACGCAGAAAGCGCGGGTGGGGACAAATATGCCTTTTTCCGTTAAGGGTTAAAAAGGCACATGGGATTAAAAACCACCCGCGCCTCTGCGCCTCATGATGCCACGTGTCAGATGTTCATTGGATGCGGATCGGCGGGAGATTTGGGAAAAGTTGACTTTTGAAGCTTAAAGCTTCGGGACACTCTGTGCCTCCCGCGCATTGGAGACAAGTGTTAGCCAACCGTTGGCTGCGGGTCAACGGAAGAAGTTAGGAAAATTTTCCAAAATTTTCTTTTGAAGTGCTAAGGAAAAAAGATCTGCGCCTCAACCAATGCCTCTCTAAGCCATGTGTCAATCCATGATTGATTGTGGGATGGTGGGGATGTGGGGAAAACTTAGAAATTTTTCACAATTTTTTTTTGAACTTAGATTATTTTTCCACCCGAAAGAAGGTTTCGGCTAGCAGGGGCAGCGAGAAACTTCGTGGTTGTTTCATTTTTAAAAAAAAGTAAAAAGGTAAGTTTTGGCCCGCGGGTCCACCTAACAATATTTTATTAATTAAATTTGACAGTTAGAATATTTTTGAAGCCAAAATGAAGTGAAAACTTTAGAAGGCCATAACTTTTGATTGGAAACTTGATTTTTGGCAAATGAGGACTTTTGGAAAGATTCAGAAGTCCTCTTTGCACAAGAAACTCAAGATTTTAATTTTGATAAGTTTTGTAGGGTAATTTTTGAGAAAATTTTTCCTATCACTTAAAATGTAAACTGGTCTTTTTAAACTTATAAATTTGTTCAAATCCACCATGAATTCTTTCTCAACATGCCAAACAGACATGGAGGGTTTCACTTGGAAGAATTTGGTATGGATTGCAAGAGTTAAATCATTTGATTGATTTGTAATTCAAATTTACCAATTTTTTTATACAGTAAAAGTCTGATTTTTTTTTTTTTTTTATCTCGAGCCCGATTTTGAAAAGTTCTAAGGAAATTTCTTAAGTATTTTAGCTTTTTTGGGAACATCTTGATCATATTAGAATCAAATTGATATTTCATTTTCCTTCTATAGTTTCGTAGGTCATTCTGTTCATTTTCTGATTAATATTTTCTAGTATGAAAATTATCTAACAGAGCTCTACAACTTCCACTTGAATTGATCCATTTACATTTACCAACTTTTAAATATGAATTCATTTCAAACCCAATATAACATATTAAGTTGATTCAAATCAAAGTATTCAAAATCCAAAATATAGTTCTGATTTCCAAATCATGCATTTCGAAAGAACAGAGCAATATAACATCTCTTCATACGTATTCACTTTTCAATGTTCAAAACAAAGGTTTCATACTATATTTCAGACATAGATTTCCAATGTAGACAACTTCCATTAATTCAAATGAATCTTGTACAACTTCTTTCCCATTTTTTTCTGTTCATAGAACTAAATACAAGATACACTCTTCCATAAACAAATACAAATTTCATAGCTAAAATAGAGTAGCCTTTCCATCACAATTAATATACAATGCCATCCACTTCAAAGTGGGAAAAGGTTACAATAAGAAATAATCTCAACAAGGACTGATCAAATTTGTCTTTTTCCTTTGCTCTAATACAGTAACATGAAGATCCTCCATTTTCAAGTTTGATCACAACAAAGGCAAGGGAAAGGCAACTCTCTCCACCCAACCAAGAAATCCAATGAAAAGGAGAATCCATCCTTCTTCATTGCCCCCGAGCCCCAACCACAATGCAATAAGAAATGTGTTTCAACTCATGGCAATAATAGGCTTCCACAACACACATGCAATTTCACATTTAAAACAAAGTCCAAAACAAAAATACAGTTTGACAACCAAAGATAAAAGACAACAAACAACACTCAGGCTTCCTCATGCAAGCCAAAGGAGAAAGAACTATGGGGATGCTACTTATGCCTCCAAAAGGGAAAATGGGTATCACCACCTAATTTCAAACCACTAAAAATATAGTATATCCAAACCATGACATGCCCTTATTCCTCCCCCAAGTACCCCTTATTCCTCACATTTCCTTATGCCTCCCCAACCTCTTATGACACCCCATAACTAGTAAAGAAATCCAAGCTATTTCTTTGTAAGATGGAACCCAAATCCCAACTCCCTCCACACTTATACCTCCCCAAAACACTTATGCCTCCCACAAAATACCCCATAGTCTTCTCCTACACCATCCCTAGGAAGTCTACCCAACTAGCCAACAATAAAACAACACATTCAAACATTCATCCATTCCTAAGTGCATAAGATAAATGAAAGGAGATCATTTAAAGAGTCAAGCTCCTACCTCTCCATGATGGAGTTTTGTTACAAGGTTCCAAAACAAAAATCTTTCTAATACAAAACACATTCCAAGATCAACAATCTACAAGCATGCAACGGTATCCAATTGTCTCCAAAAGCAAGAGCTCAAACAAGAAAAGAATTCACTCCAATGAAGTATGCAAGAATGATGCAACAAATAGAGTGTAACCCCAAAACAATATAGTGAATTCAATATATATAAGGGGGAAGAGAGGAGGATGAGGTGAATCTATATAGGATGCCACATCACACATCATCAACTCCAACTCACAAGTCAACTTCAATCTTGAAGACACAATAAATAAGTAGGTGAATAATATGACAATTTTACTTACACACTCAAGTCAAGCCCATACCCCAAAGGAATGAAATTAATTTCAAGAAAGAAGTGTAATTAAAACATTCAACTTGACTAAAAAAATGCATAATGAAAGTCTTAATTCAACTCTCCAACCATAGTTATGGTTTGGTAAAAAAATTTAAGAGGTATGAGACAAGTTTAACTTGTCTCACAAGCCTCCAAAATCAGCCTCCAAGGACAATTTCGAATTTCCAAGAAAGATGGAGTGTTTCTTACTCCAAAATCAACTTACATACCCCTTACACATTACTTACACATTTCTTACAACACTTTTAATTCAAGGCCAACAACTCTATTAATTACTTTCTTATGACATATTTTAATTAATTAACTTAACAACAAGATTACTCACAATATTACACACCATATAATAAATAATGAAAGGGGGTCAAAGCACCACAAAATAAACACATGCAAACATTAACAAATGGACCAAATAAGACAAAATAAATATAACCGCTTGTCACATTTAAAGGTAATCTCCCCTATGGGAATTCCTAGCACAATAAAAAACACAAACAATATTATTTCCATGGTGACCTTGTTGAATTCATCTAGAATTCCAAAGTGGTTGGTATCCAATCCCCTGATGTTTGTTGTGATATTTTAAACTTACAAAATACAAATACCTCCTTCAGCCTCGTGGCCATATTAGAACATCCCAATAAGTATAAATATAATTTCAAGATCATCGACATATATGTGAATCACAACAATCATCAAGACAATCAGCAGTATCTCTTACAATTTCATCCACAACTATATCATCATCAATTTTAATTCAATTCTCATTTTCTAGGTCTACTCAAAATATCCAAATATCACAAGTCCAAACTACATCTATAATATAACCATGTCAAACAATATATCAACATCAATATCTAAAATGTCTCTAATAATCATCATGCACCATATATGAATCAAAGTCCATAATAAACCATGATCTAACATCTAACATCATGTTGAATTAAACTATAACAATGTCCATAATATAGTTAGCAGTATTAGGATCAATATCACAAGGTGTCGAAGGAAAGCGGGCACTACATCCCCCTCCCCTTAGGCTCAACTTCCTCCTCGATGTCACTGGAATAGATGTGGGAACTAAAATCATAACAAAGTAAAGATCGTCCCATGTAGCTGCAGCCTCATCATATTTGTCCCACTACACCTAGACCTCGATCAATCTCTCACCCTTAAACCCGTGGTCCTATTATCTATAATACGAAAAGGTTCCACCATCACCTACCCCTGATCTTGCACCTACAATGATGTTTAATCTAATACATGAGAAGGATTTGGAACGTATCTTCTAAGAACTAAAACATGAAAAACATCATGTACATGAGACAAGCTAGGTGGCAATGCTAGACGGTAGGCCAAAGGGCCGATACGATCCAAAATATCAAATGGACCAACGAATCTACGAGCTAACTTAAAACCTTTTCCATAATGGATAGGAATCTTGTGTGGCTTGACACAAAGAAAAACCTTCATGCCCACATCAAAATACGGTCATTCCTATGCTAGTCTACGTACTTTTTTCCTCTCATGTGCCTCCTGCAGCCTCTATTTGATCATAACCACCTATTGCTCCATGTCCTGCAATAAAGTTGGTCTTAGAGAAACCCTATCCTCTAACCTATCCCAGCTAAGAGGTGTCTTGCACTCTTTTACGTATAAGGTTTGAAAGGAGCCATGCCTATAGAACTCTGAAAACTATTATTGTAGGAAAACTCCACCAAGTACAAGTACTCCTCCCATCTCACTTGATGATCCATCACATACATCCTAAGCATGTCCTCTAAAATCTGATTCACCCACTCATTTTGTCCATTTTTCTTAGGGTGATATGTTATGCTAAAGTTGATCCTCATCTCGAGGGCATGCTGCATGGTAGTAGTCTAAAAGGGAGGTATACAAAGATCGTGGTCACACAGATGATCTTCCACGAATCCCATGCAACCTAACGATCTCATCCATAGATAAACCCATGCCACTGAAATAGATGTATAAGTGGTCTTCACTGGAGAAAAGTGAGCCACTTTTGTCAATTTATCCTTCGTGACCATGACGGCGTCATGGTGAAATCTCAACATCGGTAGCCCAATAATGAAGTCCATGGAAATGGTGTCCCACTTCCATTCCGTATATAGCATGAGGAAAGGGAAGGCCATATGGATGTTGATGCTCGACCTTCACTTTTTAACACATAAATCTGTGATGAAAACTAAGCCACGTCTCTACTAAGTCCTCTCTAGTGATATAACTTTCTCAAGGTAGCATGCATCTTCTTCACCATGGGATGGGTTGAATAGGGTGCACTATGTGCCTCTGTCAAGATGTCCTACCTCAAGCCTCCGTCTCTGGGAAAATAAATCCAAACTTTTTTCCTTAGAAGGCCATCTACTTCTAATTAAAAACCATCAAAATTCCCTTCAAGGGGTCTCTGAGACTCGATATCTAATCTGGCTATAATGTAGAATCCTTCGTAAGTGAAGCACTTTGTAGAATCCTACTCCACAAATCTGTGCTCACTAAGGTGGCCATAGCCACATGCCTTCATCTACTAGGACCATCTTTAACCACATTCTCCTTCCCTTTCACATGCTCTATCTCCATGTCATACTCACAAAGCAAATCCATCCAATGCCACTAATGAGTGTTGAGATTGGGCTTCGTGAAGAGGTGGTGAAGACTCAAATGATCTATCCTGAGTATGAATCTCTTGCCGAGAAGAAAGTGTCTCCATGGAACCAAGGCATGCACAATCGCAAGTGAGCTCAATATCATGAGTCAGATAATTAAGCTCATAATATTTGAGTTTGTGAGACTCAAAAGCCACCACTCTTTCCTCCTACATCAATACACTTCCAAGTCCTGCCAAAGAAGCATCCATGTATATGAAAAATCACCCCATCGATCTGGTACTACAAGAATAGGTGTTGTAGTGAGACATTCCTTTAGTTTCATGAAGGTGTTCTTCCACCGGTCTCACCAAACAAACTTCTTCCCTTTCCGTTGAAGGGAAGTGATGGGGTGCACAATCTGAGAGAGATCTTTAACAAATATCCTATAGTAACCTACTAATCCCATAAAACTATGCACTTCAGTCATAGTAGTGGGTGCTGGCCAATCCGTAATAGCTCTAATCTTGGAAGGATCAATGATGATACCTTCCCTAGAAATGATATTACTTAAATACCGCACCTTGTCAATCTAAAAGAATGGACACTTCTCCAAGCTCTCCATAAAGATTTTGCTCTCGAAGACATTGAATAACCTAGCAAAGGTGCCCTCGTGCTTCTCTTGTGTACATGAATAAATAAAAATGTCATCAAGGAAGATGAGCACAAAGTGATCTAAGAAGTTCCTAAATACCCCATTTATCAAACTCATAAACACTACAGGGGTGTTGGTGAAGCCAAAAGGTACCACTATGAACTCATAGTGGCCATATCTCATATGAAAGGTGGTATTATGAATATCCACCTCAAAAATCCTCAGCTGATGGTAGCCTGATTTAAGGTCTATCTTAGAGAAAAATGTGGTTCCCTTCATCTGATCAAACAAATCATCAATGAGCGGAAGTGGATAATGATTCATGGTCATTACTTTGTTTAAGTTGGTTGTAATCAATACACATACCAATTGTAGGTATCTATCCATCTTTACAAAGATCCCCAGTACACCCCAAGGGGATACACTAGGATGAATTAGGCCTTTCTCCATAATGCCCTCAAGCTGCAACTTGAGCTTACAAAGCTCAAGGGTAGTCATCCAACAAGGTGCTCGTGAGATAGGCTTTTCTCCCAGAATCAGATCTATATGAAAATCTATCTCACGTGGGGTTGTTAACCCCGTAGCTCCCCTCGAAGACATCAAAAACTCTCTCAAAATGGGATGGTCATCTAACGATGGTCCACTAGACCCATCCTCCGATTTATCACTAACTATGATAGTAAACGTATTGACAACCTCGTCACACACACTACTTAAGCTGCATAATGGAGATGGTGCGAATAGAAATGGGACTCCTTACCCCTAATACCACTACCTCAAATCTTAGAATCATCTACAAGATATGATCTTTTGGTAACAATCCACTTTGGCTCTGTATGTAGATAACCAGTCCATGCCCAAGATGACTCCATAAGAGCCCAATGAAAGGATACAAAGATCTGAGGTAGTGGTTAAAGGTCCCAAATCCACTACACACTCCTTAACTAAGGATTCCAAAGAGATCTTCGCTCCAGAAGCCATCTCAACATCCCAACTATGACCCCGCCTAGCTTGCCACTAGCCTGCATCGTTCTACTAAATATGATCAATAATGGAATTAGAAGAACTAATCTAACAAAATGGAGGTAAGATTACCACCAATGCTACCTGTAGTCTCAATAATTGTACTCTATTACTCTGCTTGAAGTTCTTGACTACTACGTACATCATATGATTGCACCCCATGTCACCAACAATAGGCTCTATGATCTATGTCTTACCATTGTTATTAGGGTTCTATGGGTAGTCTCTCCAAAAATTTTAGTAATACCACATCCAAAACAACCACCGATCCTCTCCCATGAGTAACATCTCCAGTTAGTACTCTAGAGGGTTGTGATGTGGATCCCGATGACCCAGTTGTGGACTGTTGAGGTCTCTTTTTGAGCTCCTGCTGAATGAGCTCTAGGTACTCCTTGTGTCTAGTAGTGGGACCCCTAGGAGAAGGCCCCATACTCCAGCGCCTCTATGCATCAAATCTCTGTGGAGCTTTGTAAAGTGGGAGGGACTACTACCGCTGCCATTCTACTACCGTGGTGGTATAAAAGATGACTATGTTGAACCCTGTCCACCACGAGGAGGAAGTACTGACCCCCTCAATCTATTTTCCTACATATGTTGTATATACGGCTTTGACTTAGTCTCTAACCTCGCTAGGTCTTTTCCTGAGTCCCCTCTGCTATATAGGCCTTCTCAATGGCCTCAACCAATGTATGTGGACAATGGATCTGCATTGCACACCTCTAATGTCTAGATTCAGGCCCCATATGAACTTGTGGATCCACACCCGCTCATCCTACATGTAATCAACATACTCAAGTAGATCAAGAAATCTATTCTCATACTCAGCCACTATAAGATATGTCTATCGGAGGTCATGAAACTTGTCAATCCTCTGTTGTATGAACCTCCAAGATAAATATCTTCCCTTGAACCACTTCTCAAAGAGCTCCCAGGTAACTATCTCAGAATCAACATGGATCTTTTCCTCCTCTATCCTCTACTATACACCTGCTCCATCCTCCAGCAGATGGATCGCAACACAAGATTTCATGTTGCTAGAATAAGGGTCGAGCTTGAAATATCCGCTCAAGCTCACCAACTAGGCCTCTTCCTATAATCCACCTATGTAACTTAATAATCAGCTGGCCATAGCTTGAAGATATCCCTAATGTGATCTACCATTGTAATCAAGCTTCCCCTAGGCCTCTCTGCATGCTCATTTCTAAGCCTAGGGCTCCGAGACCTATCTCTATGTCTTGAAACCCGGTCTCCCTGTCCCCTCTGTGGTGACTCTGCTCTGACTAACTCCTCATGGGAGTTCTCTCCTCTATGCTCCTCACTATGCTAAGGAGATGCATGAGCCTCAATGGGTGTCACCCTATCATGTCCGACTGAATGTGCTCCTATGGTCCATCCATGTAGAGCAACATTTACATCCTGAAGTGTCTATAAAATATGTGGTAGGATATCTATTACAACATGATCTAGTGGTGGAAAATCTAATTCTATGTGAAAATACCCCTTGTCTTGTCCATGCCTCCTGCATAGATCAAGTCGAGAGAGTAGTTTTATATTCTAGGTTTACTAAGTTTTCCATGTTCACTAAACATGCAATTTCCACACAAAGTTGATTTCTAGATTTAAAAGTGTGCTAAGTTTAACATTGTACTAGATTTAAAAGTGTGCTAAGTTTAACATAGGTTTAAATGTTCATGTCTCAAGTTTTCTAGTGTGCCCAAGGGTCCAAGGTTTTGAACCCATGGATTTGATACAAGGTGTAATGCCCATCTAAATCTCCCCACTTGAGACCAAAGAACAACCTAGGTTTAGTAAAAAAATTATGATTTTTTTTTAAAGTGTTAACAACCAAAGTCTCAAGGACAATTGAATTCAACTAATAAATTTTCCCATTATAACAATTAGTAAATCATCATTATAAAGGAATAAGTGTAATAAATCCACACCTAGCTCAAATCTCCTTAGGGATTAATTTAATTTCTAATTACATTGACATTATAGCTAAAAATTTCATTGATTAAAACTTTAGGGTTAAGGGATGAAAACAATTAAATACCCAAGGTATTTAATTCCACAAGATCCAAGACAAGAGCAAGGTTTAATTATAGGGGAAAAATACATAATTAAAATTATCATGGTAAATTCTTACTTACTCACTCCCAAGACTAAGTTAAGGATTCAATTTAATTATTCCCATAATTAACGCAATTAAAACTTCCTAAAACATTCCCTTTAGATAGTAAATTTCCTCACGTTTCCAGTGATATAAAGAAGTCCTACTAAATCCCTATCAACTCCGGTTATGGGCCACCGAGCCTTGGGAGAAAAATTTTGCCCAAGGGTGGGCCGCGGGCTGGGAAGAAAAATTTCCCCAAAGGTGTTCATGGTCAAAGGCGGAGCTAGGGAGGAGAGTTGGATTCTTGGAACTTGGGGTGAAAAGTGCACTTTACCATAGCAACATGCCCACAAGTTCGCAGCGGGACTTTGCACCTGAAAACAAAATTATACCCCGGGCCATAAGGGACACGTGGCACATTCTAAGCCAACGCGGGGAAGCGGGTTAGCGGGGACAAACATGTATTTTTTCCTTAAGGGTTAAAAAGGTGCATGGGATTAAAATCCACCCGTGCCTTCCTTAAGGGTTGTCAAAAATTGGATGTGGATTGCATGGGAAATTAAAAATCTTCAAACACTCCGTGCCTCCATCGATGCATCGTGGAGACATGTGTTAACCAGCCATTGGCTACGGGTCGGCGGGCTTGCGTGAGAAGTTAGGAAAATTTTCCAAAATTTTCTTTTGAAGCGCTAAGGTAAAAAAAAGAAACACGCCTCCACCAATGCCTCTCTAAGCCACGTGTTAACCAATGATTAGCTACGGGATGGTGGAGATGTGGGGAAAACTTATATATTTTTCCCAATTTTTTTTTGAAGTGCTTAGATTATTTTTCTACCCGAATGAAGGTTTCCTCCGCCAATGCCTCGATGGGAAATTTCGTAATTTTTTTATATAGTAAAGTCTGATTTTTATTTCTAAGCCTTATTTTGAAAAGTTCTTATGAAATTTCTTAAGTATTTTAGCTTTTTCCCATATTGATCATATTAGAATCAAATTGATATTTCATTTTCCTTCTATAGTTTGTAGGGTCGAGTTTCTTCATTTTCCGATTAATATCATTTTTTGCAATATTAAAATTATCTAACATAGCTCTACAATTTCCACTTGAATGTATCCATTTACATTTACCAACTTTTAAAAATGCATTCATTGTGGGTCCGCTTTAGCAATATTTTATTAATTAAATTTGACAGTTAGAATATTTTTGAAGCCAAAATGAAGTGTAAACTTCAGAAAGCCATAACGTTTGATTGGAAACTCATTTTTGCAAATGAGGACTTTTTGGAAAGATCTCAAAATCCTCTTTTACAGAAAATCAAGACTTTAATTTTGATAAGTTTTGTAGGGTAATTTTTGAGAAAACGTTTTCCTGTCACATAAAATGTAAACTAGTCTTTTTAAACTTAAAAATTGTTCAAATCCACCATGAATTCTTTCTCAACATGACAAATGGACATGGAGGGTTTCACTTGGAAGAATTTGGTATGGATTGCAAAATTTAAATCATTTGATTGATTTGTAATTCAAGTTTACCATTTTTTTTATATAGTAAAAGTCTGATTTTTTTTGTCTAAGCCTTATTTTAAAAAGTTCTTAGACAATTTGTTAAGTATTTTATCTTTTTGGGAAAAAAATGATCATATTAGAATCAAATTGATATTTCATTTGCCTTCTATAGTTTGTAGGCTTGTTTTGTTCATTTTCTGATTAATATTTTCCAATATTAAAATTATCTAATAGAGCTCTACAATTTCCACTTGAATTGATCCATTTACATTTACCAACTTTTAAATATGAATTCATTTCAAACCCAATCTAACATATTAGGTTGATTCAAATCAAAGTATTCAAACGCCAAAATACACTTCTGATTTTCAAATCATGCATTTCAAAAGAACAAAGCAATATAACATCTCTTCATACATATTCACTTTTCAATGTTCAAAACAAAGGTTTCACAATGTATTTTAGACATAGATTTCCAATGTAGACAACTTCCATTAATTCAAATGAATATTGTACAACTTCTTTCCCATTTTTTTCTGTTCACGGAATTGAATACAAGATACACTCTTCCATAAACAAATACAACTTTCATAGCTAAAATAAAGTAGTCTTTCCATCACAATTAATATACAATGCCATCCATTTCAAAGTGGGAAAAGGTTATAATAAGAAATAATCTCAACAAGGACTATCAAATTTTCCTTTTCCTTTCTCTCAATACAACAACATGAAGATCCTCCATTTTCTAGTTTGATCACAACAAAGGCAGGGGAAAGGCAATGCTCTCTACTCAACCAAGACATCTAATGAAAAGGAGAATCCATCCTTCTTCATTGACCCATCGAGCCCCAACCACAATGCACTAAGAAATGTGTTTCAATCATGTTAAAATATGATTCCACAACACACATGCAATGTCACATTTAAAACACATGCCAGAACAAAACTGCAGTTTGCAACCATAGATAAAAGACAACAAACAACACTCCGAGCTTCCTCATGCAAGCCAAAGGAGCAAGAAATATGAGGGATGCTACTTATGCCTCCCAAAGGTGAAATGGGTATCACCACCTGATTTCAAACCGCCAAAAATATAGTATATCAAAACCCTGACATACCCTTATGCCTCCCCCAAGTACCCCTTATTCCGCACATTTCCTTATGCCTCCCCAACCTCTTATGGCACCCCATAACGAGTAAAGAAATGCAAACTATTTATTTGTTAGGTGGAACCCAAATCCTAACTCCCTCCACACTTATACCTCCCGAAAACACTTATGCCTCCCACAAAATACCCCATAGTCTTCTCCTACACCATCCCTAGGAATTCTACCCAATGAATGAACAATAAAACCAAACATTCAAATATTCAGCAATTCATAAGTGCATAAGATAAATGAAAAGAGATCATTTCAACAACCAAGCTCCTACCTCTCTATGATGGAGTTTTGTTCCAAGGTTCCAAAACAACATGATTTCAATACAAAACATAGTCAAAGATCAAAAATCTACAATAATGCAACAATCTCCATCTTCCCCAAAAGCAAGTACTCCAAACAACTAAAGAATTCACCCCAAATGAAGTATGCAAAAATGAAGACACCAAAAGAGTGTAACCCCAAAAAAAATGAATTATAATATATATAAGGGCGAAGAGAGGAGGATGAGGTGGATCTATGTAGGATGCCACATCACACATCCTTAACTCCAACTCACAAGTCAACTTTAATCACTAAGACATAATAAATAAGTAGGTGAATAATATGACAATTTTACTTACACACTCAAATCAAGCCCATACCTCAAAGGACTGAAATTAATTTCAAGCAAGAAGTGCAATTAAAACATTCAACTTGACTAACAAAAATGCATAATGAAAGTCTTAATTCACCTCTCAACCATTGGTATGGTTTGGTAAACAAATTTAAGAGGTATGGGACAAGTTTAACTTGTCTCACAAGCCTCCAAAATCAGCCTCCAAGGACAATTTCAAATTTCCAAGAAAGATGGAGTGTTTCTTACTCCAAAATCAACTTACATACCCCTTACACATTACTTACACATTTCTTACAACACTTTTAATTCAAGGCCAACAACTCTATTAATTACTTTCTTATGACATATTTTACTAATTAACATCACAACAAGATTACTCACAATATTACACACCATATAATAAATAATGAAAGGGGCTAAAAGCACCACAAAATAAACACATGCAAACATTAACAAAGGGACCAAATAAAAGAAAATACATACAACCCCTTGGTCACTTTTAAAGGTGATGCCCCCATGGAAATCCCTAGCACAATCAAACACACAAACAATACAACTACCATGGTGTCCTTTTTGAATTCATCTAGAATTCCATAGTGGTTGGTCTCCAATCCCCCAATGTTTGTTGTGATATTTTAAACCTGTAAAATAAAAATACTTCCTTCAGCCTTGTGGCCATATTAGAATATCCCAATAAGTATAGATATAAGTTCAAGATCATCGACATATATGTGAGTCACAACAATCATCAAGACAATCAAAAATATCTCTTCTAATTTCATCCACAACTATATCATCATAAATTTTGATTCAATTCTCATTTTATAGGTCTACTTAAAATATCCAAATATAACTAGTCTGAACTACATCTATAATATAATGATGTCAAACAATATATCAACATCAATATCTAAAATGTCCCTAATAATCATCATGCACCATATATGAATCAAAGTCCACAATAAACCATGATCTAACATCTAACATCATGTTGAATTAAACGATAACAATGTCCATAATATAGTTAGAAGTATCAGGATCAATATCACAAGGTGTCGAAGGAAAGCGAGCACTACAAGAGCAAGGAAGGAAGAATTATGGAGGAATCTACAAGGAAATTAAAGCTTAAATTAGTTCAAATTATAGGTTTATTGTTGTAATATCTTTCATTTAAATATTGAAGGGATTTCCTTTTTAAATATTGTTTTATTTCAAATCTATTTGTATTTGGAGTTCTCCATTTTGGGGAAAACCCTACCTCTATTAAAATATACAAGTTTGAGTACTTTGAATCCACCATTTGAAGATTTTATTGCTTAAAACCATGAGATTTAGCCATTATTTGATTGTTGGAGGTCTCTTCTAAATTTTTACATGCTTAATTTTTTTTTTGACCAAGTTAAAAATTACACAGGTGCAGATTTACATTTTCCACAGAAAGTGATAAAACCACCGCACAAAAGCATGCCGATGGTCCTAGGATTGTCGCCCCACTTGGGTGATGATTCATAAACCTTCTCATTGACTAGGCGGGGTTTTGAGACCACCACCTTGCCTAAGTAGAGGTTACAAGACTTCCATTGTACACAAGGTGGCAGTCCAGTTTCTTAGTAATAGAACCATAAAATTTGAGACTTCTAAAAAAAAAGTTATTAAGGTGTTCTAAAATTCATTCTTAGGTTAATTTTATATTCCTAGAGTTTCCAGTTGTAGGATTTGATTCCATATATTCATTTCATAGTTAAAATTACTTATTTTAAAGCATTTCTTGTTTCAAAAATAACAACAACAATGAATCATTTTAACAAAATAATCTACTTAACATTTATCATAACTATATACTTCAAGTTTGTGGCTTATTTCCATTTCCACAACAACTTCTTAGTTAAAACAACTACTAACAACTTGGTTCTACATTCAAGTTTTCCAAGCATACACCATACTAATTTTTTTCTTTATAATTTCTAGATTCTTTCTTTTCTTCACAATACTAAAACTTCAAATAAAGATAATAAACATTTATTTCTATTTCAAAGGACTAGCTTTATAACACATATATTATTTCTCTTTTTCAATATACAATATAACTTTCATAGCCAATAATCAAATGCAACTTTTCTTCACAAGATTATTATAATGTTCTTCCACTTAAAGTGGGAAATAATACAAGAATGTAAGCTAAAATCAAATAAAAGGTTACAAGTTCTTCCACCCTAAGTGTTAACAACAATAACACTTCTTATAAGAAGGGATTTCTCAAGGACTCCAACAAAATCTCCAAGATTCACATCACCAACAACAAATATCCTTAATTATTTTCTTAATCCACAACAAAAATGGGGAGATGAAACACTCTCTACCCAAGTAAAATATCCAATGAGGAGGAGAAACCATCCTCCTCATTGGCCTCCAAGCCTCTCTTGGTGTGTGTATTTTCCACATCATTAGGTGATTCATCTCACTTAGGTGAGATCATAGGTCCATGTGTCATTTAGGGGTCATTATGAGATTCTCTTATACATCAATGCATCATTGCATCATATGCGTCATTGGGAGTTACACTTCTATTTTGGGAATGTAACTCCCCCTCTCTACTCGAGTTGTCATGATTGCAGCACTAGGGGTTACTCAACACCTCCTATATGTACACCCCATTTGATCTATGAGATAGAGGAGAGTTTTATGGCTTAACCAAGTTCTTCCCATGTTTCAAATATTTTCATGCACATTGGTTTATGCTCGCTCCTCCCGAGATCTCTTCACGCTATCGTTCACATGTCCGTTGATGTGCACGTCGTCCCTCGTGATCCTCACTTGTGGGTTTTAAACCCTCTTTCATGGTATTAGAGCGGATCTTGTGGATCCGTGCACTCATCGGTGTTTCTATGTGTGTTTTCTAGCTTCCAGCATGATATTTAGATTCTTGTGCATGTGTCGTAATGGAAATTCCAACCATTCTCTTCCTACATTGATTTGGGAATTTATACCTCTATTCACGTTGTTCGTGGTTTTTTTTGGGTGTTCGTGATTTTCTTAATTTTACATGTGGTCTTTAGAGGTGGTTTACATTTTTTGGGTGATGTTTGAGGGCTTAGATTTGAGTTCGGGTTTTGCTTCCTGAGGTAATTTTGTGGTCTAACATTGGCTCGATACCTATGCTCGTGCTTATCTAATCTATTTTGCATGGTGTTTTTTATGCATTGGTTTCTCAAGTCCATTTTTTTTTACTCACATTTTGGCCACGTCAAAACCCCATACCTCTTTTTGGCACCTCATGCACTTTGGTCTACAGCTCGAGTTCTCACGTGGGTTAATGTGTTTTATATTTCTTAACATTCAAACCACGTTCATTCAGCCACGTTCAGCTACTTAACATTCAAACAGCTCAGGTTTTGCTCATGCATTGATTATCCTTGTTTATTTCTCATGCTTAACCATTTTTACTTGTGTTTTACCTTACCTACAATGTTTTCTGCACCTTTGGCATTGGTTTCATGCATCTCTAGCTCACGAGGGTCCACCTTGCACCATCCATGATTGTGCATTGTTCGTTTTTAGTCGACTTGCCTTGTTTTTGGTACCTCATGCTTTTCTCAAGGATTGCTTCTCTGCTGGACATTTTTTTGGACCCTGCATTGAATCCAACCTACCTCCAGCTTCTTCCTTTGTTACATTCAAACATGCTTACTACAGACCTGCAACACCTCCCTCCTACACAACAAGCATGTGGGCCTCCACTCCTCCAATAACCTGTAACCTTGGCACATGGCTTCCACCCATCTCAGTAATTTTACGTTGAAACCAACAATCCGACCTACTCCAGTGACCTACAACACCTTGACATCTTCAATGACCACTCAACGACTTACAAATGCTCTAAGTGATTTCTCTCTCCACGTGGGCTTCCATAGCTCTTTATGTGGCATTGACCACTTCAACGTGTGGGCCCACCTCCTCCACCTTATTTTTAATGTTTTAAGGTGTTAAAAAAAACATTTCATTTATTTGGCATTGTAACATTTTAAAATTTGGGTTTTTGGCTTGTATTGCTCGCCCTTCCTACAAGCGTCGAAGATGGAGGGCGAGGTCTAGGGGTTGGCAGGAGGCTAATCCCCATCGTATTCAAAACAAACCCCTACTAAAAATTTGTTCTGTTTCCAATGGGTACCCACACGATACACTTTGCACCCATTTCGTACTTTTTTAATGTGTTTGTAGCATTTATTGCATTTTCTCATCGATTGCATGAATTGTTTTGTGCTATAATGTTTGACTCATTACTCAAATCTGAGCACATCTTTAGTCAAAGTTTCATGTTTTCTCACATTCTACATGATGGCATTGTTATTTTTAAATACACTACTTTATAATGTGCCACATTCTAGGGGGTTGATTGTACTCTTGGGCCTTCACACGCAGACGCATTATCGACCCGAGTCCAACATATTTCTTTTGTGCATCTTGCATTTTCATCATGGAGATTGATCTTTCTAGACTTGAGTGTCATAGGATTTTGCCTTAGACTTTTCCACTTTTCACCGAGAGAGGGAACTATTTAGCTTGGCGTGCTTCCATGGAATGTTACTTTGCCCATGATGGTCTTTTACCCTTCTTCCTTGGGCTAATTCCACTCCATTGATCATCATCATCTAGAGGACTTTCTTGACACTTGTGACCATGTCTTTGATCACATGATGATGCATGTTTCTAAATCTCTCTAGTTTCACGTGTGCACACTCAAATCCACCTCACCATGTTTGGAGCATTCTTCACCCTTCTATCGAGACCCTTCACATACTTGCCACCTTTGTTACTCGTTGTTGATTTAATTGTATCCTCTTCTCATGTGTGATGACACTCCCACTTACATAGGCTCACCTAGTTCTACTTCGATGACAAGGATTATGCATCTAGTTCGATGTCGAGAGTATTATAGAGGAATTCTCTCCTCTTTCTCTCACTATTCCGATAATGTTGTCACATCCCACATCTCATTAGATATCGAGCGCTCCTACTTAGTCTCACACCATCATTACACCATCCTCCTTTCCACTTCCAAAGGTGTGCGAGGCCCACTTCACTCCTCTAACTTCATTAGATGACTCATACCTATCTGAGATCACTCTTCTATTTGTTGAGCCCCCTCATTGGGATGAGTATCTTCCTGACCTTAGTCGTCTTTTCGTAGAGTCTACTTGTGATGCACTACAGGTCCCTCATCCATCTATAGGTGTTTAAGAGGATTTCATCATCTTTGTTGTTGGGAGTGCCCCTTCTAGGAATCATGTCACTTCCACATTTCTAGAGACCTTCATTGATCCACCCTCAGCTGTGGATCCCTTTTTTATTGTGGAGGATGTTTTGTTCCCTTCACATCACTTGGACATCCTTTTTGTGGGTGTTCCTCTTTTCACTCTGATAGTTCTACGCACATGGCATTACCTTTGGTTCCTTGGCACTCACTCGCTAGACCTATGTCACACTTCAGTGCACCAGACTCAGAGTTCTTCATGTTGCTGCCTTTGGTTTCCTTCGTGCGAAGTGGGTAAAATTCTATCACGTCATTTCTATCCTTCCTAAGGGCAAGCACACAATTCGTTGTGGGTGGATCTTCTTTATTCTAGAGGATGAGGATCTCATGATCGACATTTGTTTGGGAGACCTTCTAGATCTACAAGTTCGATCCTTCCATGGCATCTTTTGCATTCCTCTCGTCTCCCTTTTCTTCTCTCTTCTTATTCCTTTTGAGAGATTACCTCTTTGTACATGTGTACCTTTTCAAGCTTGTCTAGAGCTGGGACCCATATTTGGCATCTTTCTTAGATTAGAGAGTGTTTTGTTCTCTTATTGTGGATGTTTTCCCACTAGGTTTTCCTTCACTTTTGGGATCTTTTTCTTGTACATGGGTACCTCATCGAGGATTTGTGCCGGACCCATTTCTCATTTTACCTTGTCACCTCATCCTAAGTTATGATGAGGGGGTGTTGGTGTGTGTATTTTCCACATCATTAGGTGATTCATCTCACTTAGTGAGATCATAGGTCCATGTGTCATTTAGGGGTCATTATCGATTCTCTTACGCATCGGTGCGTTAGTGTGTCATATGCATCATTAGGAGTTACACTTCTATTCTCGGGAATGTAACTCCCCTCTCTACTTGAGTTGTCATGATTGCAACATTGGGGTTACTCAAAGACCTCCTATATGTACACCAAATTTTATCTATGAGATTGAGGAGAGTTTTATGGCTTAACCCAACAGTGTTCGCCATGAGATCGAGGAGATTTCCTCATGTTGCTACCTTTGGTTTCCTTGCAAGTGGGTAGACTTCTAGCACGTCATTTCTATCCTTCCTAAGGAAAGCACACGCCTCGTTGTGGGTGGCTCTTATTTAGTCTAGAGGATGAGGATCTCGTGATCGACATTTGTTTGGGAGACCTCCTAGATCTACGAGTTCGATCTATCCATGGCATCTTCTGCATTCCTCTCATCTCCCTTTTCTTCTCTCTTCTTCTTCCTTTTGAGAGATTACCTCTTTGTACATGTGTACCTTTTCAAGCTTGTCTAGAGTCGGGACCCATATTTGGCATATTTCTTATATTAGATAGTGTTTTGTTCTCTTATTGTGGATGTTTTTCCCACTGGGTTTTCCTTCACTTTTTGGGATCTTTTTCTTGTACATGGGTACCTCATCAGGCTTTGTGCTCGGGACCCATTTCTCATTTTTGACTTGTCACCTCATCCTAAGTTACGATGAATGGGGGTGTTGGTGTGTGTATTTTCCACATCATTAGGTGAGTCATCTCACTTAGGTGAGATCATAGGTCCATGTGTCATTTAGGGGTCATTATGATATTCTCTTACGCATTAGTGCGTCAGTGTGTCATATGCATCATTAGGAGTTACACTTCTATTCTGGGAATGTAACTCCCCCTCTCTACTCGAGTTGTCATGATTGCAACATTGGGGGTTACTCAACACCTCCTATATGTACTCCAAATTTTATCTATGAGATCGAGGAGAGTTTTATGGCTTAACTAGGTTCTGGCCATGTTTCAAATCTTTACATGCACACTTGGTTGATGCTCGCTCCTCCCGAGATCTCTTCACGTTGTCGTTCACACGTCCGTTGATGTGCACATCGTCCCTCGTGATCCTCTCTTATGGGTTTTAAACCCTCTTTCAGCCTCAACCACATAGCAACGAAAGATGGATTTAACACATGGAAAAAAATGAGCTTCCAAAACACAAAACCAAGTATTTCACAACCATTCTAAAAGACAAGAAAACTTAAACTACAAACACAAGAAGGAATAACAACAAAATATACAAGGCTTCTAAATGAAAATCCAAATGATCAAGATCCTATGGGGTGGTCACTAATGCCTCCCAATGGGAAATGGAGCCCACCTTGAAACCTCCAATACAAATCACAAAACCCCTACACAATATTATGCCTCCCTCAAGCACCTTTTGTTGGTGCTCAAAATAGTCTCGCCCCATTTTACCATTAAAAATCTATCAATTTACGGTCTCTGTCACTTTTTATCTTCCCGTATTGTTCCTGAAAAGTTTCCACCTTCCTTTTGTTGCCTTAATCAGTCCTTTCCTGGACTGAGGATCACGAATAGATCCAAAATTGTTTCCTCGTTTCTCTGTTCATTTGAAAAGGTCTATATTTGGGTGTAAAACTTAGGTTTTCCATTCTTTCCATTTTCCACAATCGGGATTTGTTGTCCTTGTTATTTTTTCCCTAAATACTTGAATAAAAATGAATGGATGTAGCTCAGAGGAATGTATTTGAGCCTTGTAACATTTCTAAATACTTCATCCTTGGAGAAAATTTCATCTTTGGGCTCAAATGGTCATTTTTCTACATTTTACGATTTGACGAGGCATTTCTCCTAGTCAAATTTACATCCTTGCATCAACAGAAATGTGGCCTCTTTTGGTTGGACGTGGCTTGGCAAGGTACTTCAAAATTTTATGAATTGCCTCAACTTAAAAAACCTATCTACATGGAAGAACAACGCTCATTTGAAGATTTTCTTTTTGGTTGGCCTTGGAGTTACGTCGGGAGGACACATGGAGGTTTCCGCTACTCTGCTCAGACTTAGAAAAACTTTTTATGTAGCTAGTACTATTTGGCGGGATAGGGACACATTGTGAGCCCATGCTTATTCAGGGTCTCCACTTTGGGCACCATTTTGAAATTGCACCATGAAGACATGGGAGGCTTCTGCCAGGTCTTCCCATACTTAGTCTTGTTTTAAAAGGTTTTGAGAGGCCTGGAAAACATGGAGGGACTGTGCATGTTTGAGGACCAACACTTGAAATTTTATTTTAAAGAAGAGCTAGGAGGACACTTGGAGGCCTCCACCCAATTTGAATTTTTCTTGGAATTTTCAATAGCCAAACGAGATTTCCTCGGACCCTGACACATGGAACCCTCTACTGAGCTTTAAGCCTTCAAACAAATTTTATCGAGCCAGGACACGTGGTGATCCTACGCTCATTCAAGGTCTCAAATTTTGGGGACCATCTCAAGAGGTGTCATTGTGACGTGTGGCCATTTGAAAAGTCAAAAGGGTGGGGAAGTGGACCATCGGGGGCAACTTGTATTTTTTTCCTCTTAAGGATTAAAATATCAAAAATGGCCTATAAGCCCGATAAGGAGGAGGTCAAGGTTGGCTTTGAAAAGTTAAAAGGGTGGAGATGTGGACCATCGGAGGAAAGTTTGTTTTTTTGCCTCTTGTCATCAAAAGGATTAAAACATCAAAATGGCCCATAGGCCCAAAAACGGATAAGTCAAAATTTGATATGAAGGTCAGTGGACTTTTGGGGAAATTTAGAAAATTTTCCTTTTGTGGAGAAGGAGTTAAAAGTATAAAAAGAAGCTCTATTATGTTGGGACCCACATCACAAACTAAAAGCAGAAGGGTAGAGGCTGGGGAAAACTTGGAAAAATTTCCCTTTTCCAAAAGAAGGTGAAATAGTAGAATTTGGCTACGGTTCATTTAGGACCCACCTTAGGACATGTGTCAGGATCATTTCTCAAGGGTAGAGGCACGATGGAGAAAATGTGAAAATTTTAAATTTTTCTAAAAAATTGTAAAAGGTAAAAAGGGACTTGTAGGTCCATTTTAAAATGAATCTCCCATGTGATGGTCCAAATTCAAAATATAATTCAATGGTAGTTGCACATCTGTATCTGATTTTCCACCATTTTTACTCTAGAGCTCCTAGAGATGCGAGTCTTCATGATTTCTCAATATTTCTTGCATGCCAAATAGGGAAGGGGAGTTAATTTGATATCTAAGTTTGGTAAGGAAGATCTGGAGATGTCTTTTACCATTAAGATGAAATGTGTCTATCGGGTTCAATTAATGGGATTTTCGGTCTTTTTCCTTCCACACGCAAAGAACTAGATTTGAAAGATTAGGGGTAGAAGTAGTTGGTGAATAAGGGAAGAGTGTTCTACTAGGTGAAGAATTGAATGTTGGAAATATTTGGAGAGATTTTCCCTCTGCACACATGACATCTTTTTTGCAAATTTGATTCTGGGAGTCACAACATGCAATGGTACTTTGAATGTTTCTAGTTGTGGGGAAAAGACTCTGTTGTAAAATGTTATAAATTACACAAATTTATCATGCAAATGGTTAGAGGTAAGGGGTCAAAACCTATTTTCTAAGGGAAAAGCTTGATAGAGCCCATCTCTCTAAGGGACTTTCTGAGAAACCCATATACCTCTTTTGTGTTAAACTTGATCGTGTCAAGGTGGTTGTGAGTGTACAACCATTGAAAAGCTCTAAGATTGTTCTAGAAACTTTCCCCTATTGATAAGTTTAATCAAATTTGAGTTATTTTGTGTTGACTCTATGTAAAATTGTGTCTTCTTCATTTCTGAATGTCTACAAATGGTTTTTCTTGTTCCCATACAATCTTATATTAAAATCCTCTCAATCACATAGATCTCAATCCTTGTGATAGTTTAGTGGCATCTACAATTTCATTTTTAGAAGAGCTTTCATTTGGGAATGAAATAAATGATTTAAAATCACTTTTCTTTCATTTGTTGATAGAGATTGTTTATAAGCCTCTGGGTGTACCTCAGGTGTGATTGATCTTAGATTTTGATGTTTTATTGAGTCTTCTAACTTGAGCCTTCATGCTAGAATCTCATAGTTTGTGTGAAAAAGTGCTGATTTGGGCCTCCATTGAAGTACATTCTAGTTAAAGGAAAATTTTAGCTATCTTGAAGCATTTTGTTGTGTAAGTTCCCATTTTGTAAAAAAATCTCAAAGATCTGGCAAATCAAGTTCATTCTACCTCACCTCCCACCAAAAATTCATTTAAAAACAACCAATCCTACCTGTACTACCCCTGTTTGTCTTATGTGTGTGCAAATGCATAATTTCTACCACCAAAACATGTAGAAATAATCAGGATTCCCAATGTCTTTAGTAACCTTTGCCTTATTTTTGAAAATATCTCCATAATCTGGAAGTGACAACTCGTGAGATTCGATTTGGTGTGTTGATCATATTTTCCCAAGGTCTTCTCTATAAAATTTGTGCAAAAGAAGGATTTACCAGCATTCTTCAATAAAAAGGTTACAAAATAGTTTCTCTTACCTTGGTTGAAAGGCACAACCTAAAATAGTTAGGATAATATCACATCTTTTAAGGTGCTACCCACTCCTTACAACGTCTGAGTGCTAAAAATTCAGATAGATTACTTCCTTGGCTACAAAATGACATACATAATCATATATTTGCCTCCTCTGAGTGTCCTATTAAATCCATGATGCTACTTGGCCTTTGAAGGAGATTAAATTTGGGTACCAACATGCTTCTGGCACCATTATCAGGGAAATAGTGATTACAGTTCATATTCAAACCCTAGAAAACACTTCATATATATGCTCTAAGTGCTAATACATTGTTTCAAGTATCATCTTGTGTTTTGCCACTAAAAAGTATTCAAATTACAAGTGCTATGTGTAATTATTTTAGTTTCCACACCTAGTGCACTTGCTTTCATTGATAAATCCAGGCCCAAAAAACCAGATCATCCCATTTCCAGTTTCTAGTATTGATAGACATTTGACAGATCATATTTTAGTGCATTTTCACAACTAAGGTGGAAATCCTTAGTGGCAACTCCCTGTTGATCTTATTCTTGATGAGTACCAATGTCTTAACCTCTGTCAAGTGAGTTTTGTTACTAATCTTTGCAAAGATGGAAGGAAGAAGATATTTCTTTGCTAGAGATCCTACTAGGACATTATTTCCAGAGCTAGGAAAAACAAAGTTAGAAGGAAGAAAATCTTGGAGAGTTGTTGGAGATCAATAGTCAAGAAAAGAAGTCCCCATTGATGAAAGTGATCAGCTATCATTGAAGATTTCCATTCAAGTGATTTTGAATCAGGTAGTCTTTTTGTGGAATTAAATTCTCCATCTGGAGAAGGGCCTTCATTTTATTTTGAAAAGTTTTCTTCTCATTCTCTTACTATCTTTTAAAAATTTGATAGGGTTTTCCAAGAAACAAGGCCTTTAGGGGATATCCATTTTGAAATTTATACTCTTGTGTTTCAAAGACCCTCTACCCCTTTCAATTTTTCTCCCCTCTAGATCACATCCTTAAAATAACATGGCCCACCCCCACCTAGACCTTTTTTGATTTAAACACCTTTAGTCCTATAAATTTTATAGGGATGGTTGGTTATCCAAATGCGGTTCCCAACATGTAAGAAATAGATTATAAAGTTCCAAGGAAACAAAACTATAACTAATGATCAACATTTAAAGTTATTTATCAATATGATGAAGATTTTGAGATTGAACATGAAAATGTATATATCAAATTGTTTATACATACTTTGGAAGAGGATGCAAGGACTACTATAAATATTTTCCAGATAATTCCATTGATTCTTGGACAAATATTAAAAATGCATTTAGATTATAGTATGGTGATAGAACTAACCCTAGGTTTCTTCTATCAAAATTTTAAAATATCAAGAAGAATCCTAATGAGTCAGTACATGATTTCAACACAAGGTTTAACAAGACCTTAGGAGATTTCCTATTAGCTTAAGGCCATGTGATGAATCATGTTTGATCAAATATTCAGATGCATTTGATAAAAAAGATGCTTACTAATTGAGGACAAAAACCCTACTAATTTGAGGCAAGCCTTCACCATGGCTCTGAAAATTGAGAAAAACATCAAGGCAATTGGGAAACCTCCAAAAAGGGAGGGTGTGAAAGTAATTAACCTAGAAAATCCTCAAACAAGTAAGGCTGCTGATTTGGAGGAAGTTGTGAAAACTTTAGCAAGGGTTGTCAAAGAAATATCATACAAATTAGCCTAGGGAAGAAAAAGGAATTGGAAAGAGTTCACAAGGTCAACATGAGCAACAAGGCTAAGAAATGTTTACAAATCATCATGAAAATGATCGAGATTTGATGACAGAGACAAGGGACCTGATGGATTTGGAAATAAATAGTCCCGAGGCCAAGGAAAATATAATGGTACCCGATCCTTTGGCTGTTAGAGTTGTTGTTGTGGAGGACACAAATATCATTGATTGGTTTGAGATATGTTTCATGTCCCATGCTCCATGTGAGGAAGATTAGAAAGAATAAGAATAAGCTTATGATGATAATGATGATGATGTTTGTATGATGGGTTTCTCCACAAGCTCACAACAAGGGGTAACTTCAACTAAGGTAATAAGTGCTAGAATTATTACTGATTTCTTGGATTGTATCCACTGGGTACCCATTCTTCCTCCCTCTCATATTTTAGAAGTAGATACTATACAAGCTTTTGAATTTCCCAATAATGAATTTGAATATTTAAGAGCTCTAATGATAAATATGTATGATGGAGGAATCCCATCTGAGGAGGACATGAAGTTATTGATGAATGTTGTTGTGGCTTAAGAAAATGAATACAACACAAGAAGTAGGGTTATCAAAGGTACAGGGCCTCAGGCCAAGCCAAAAACTCAATTTCTTTCAAATATTCCTAAAGAGGCTCCTAAGAAAGATGCATCTTCCATGGGCCTTGCTGTCCTAAACAAAAATCATACCCTCCTCATGCCCAAGTTGTCAAAAATCTTGTGCCATCTAATGAGTGTGTCAACCTTCCTTCCAATGTTACCTTGCCAAAGTCTTCCCCTTATGATATTGCCCAAGTCTTGAGTTAGATAAAGATTTCAGTTCCAATTGTTGAGTTGCTTAGGATTCCTGAGCACAAAAAGGGATTTTGAGTATTTGGGGTTAAAAGAGGAAAATACTGCCCTAGGTAGAAATATAAACATTGTGGAGACTCCACCAATCATTGAAGAGTTAGAGACACGACAAGTGTTGGAAGAACTAGGTGAACCACCTTAGGTTTATTTGGGGACATCCTTGGTGGAGTCTTAGATAAGTGTGGATCTATTCTTCACCACTCTGATCATTAAAGACAAATTGCTACACAATTGTATGTTTGACTCAAGGGCATCATGTAATGTTATGCCTCTAGAAGTCATGAATGAGGTAGATATCAAAGTAACAATAGCATATGGGAAGTGTACTACTATGAACTCCAGAGAAGTATCAGTGTTGGGATGTGTGAAAGGTCTAGTGGTGCAGCTTGTAGCTTACCCAGGTAAAAACCAGATGCTTGATGTTGTTATTGTCAATTTCCTAGCCAAGTGGGGTATGTTTTTATCTAGAAAATGGGTTTCAAGTGTTGGTGGGAGTGTTCAAATGGACATGTCCTATGCTACCATCCCAATTGAGGGAAGCCTTGTCAGGTTGTAAGGAGAAAAGAATATGTTGCACCTTATTGAAGATCCCAACAATTCATCCTATGAAGTATTGTACACAAGTGTTGATGCTTGATAACTTTGTAGGATATGGTCGAAAAGAGCAAAAAATTAAAGAATGCAAGTGTCTTGAACATGCAAGATCTCCTTAGACTTTAATGTTTCATGGAGCTTGCTCCAAGTTTAGAAATGGTGTTGGTGTTGTTCTAATCTCTCCATGCCAGGAATAGTTTTCTTTTCTTTCAAACTCAACTTTGAGTGCACTAATAACATTGCTGAGTATGAGGCACTATTATTAGGTCTAAGGTTTGCTTGGAAATATGGTGTTAAAGACATCATTGTCAAAGGAGATTCAAAATTAATTGTCAAACAAGTCATAAAATTGTATGCCACAAAAAATCAGTGAATGAAACAATACAAGCATGAACTTTGAGATTTCATTAAGATATTTGATTCATTCAACATTGTGCATCATGATAGGAATTTCAATGATTTGGTGGATAAACTTGTAGTATTGGGATCTTAGTTTGATAATTGTGCAATGTCCCCATATTGTGAATATGATGTTGAAGTATTGACAAGGCCATCTGTCCCTAACAACATTAAGCATTGGCAAGTTTTTGATGATGATGCTTAGGTCAAATTTCTCTAGAATAAAGGGGAGTTTATTGACTAGTATATTGATTGGGAGCTAATGGTGTGCATAGAAGAGGGTAAAGAAACCTTGTTTGGCAAAGGCATTATCCAACTGAAGACTAATACCATTCCTAGAGGGCTGGTTGCTCTTGAGTCCAACTTTGATAATGTTGATCGCATTATTAATAGATGCATAACAGCCTCAAGGGATGTTGAGGAGCATGACCTTGGAAAAAGGAGAAACCAAGGAAGATCTGGTTGGGAAGCAATCTTAGCAAGGAGGAAAATAGTCTTATGTCCAATTGCTAAAAAAGTATCAAGATTACATGGCTTGGACTTATTTTGAACTAAAGGCATATAGAGAGGATCTGTTTCAACATGAGATTCCCTTAGAATCTAATGCAAAACCATTCAAGAAGAATAAGAAGAGGCCAATCAAATGCACTCCTATCTCTTAAAATGAAAGAGGAACTAAAGAAACTAAGGGATGGGGGATTATTCAGCCTACAAGGTATTCTTCTTGAGTTACAAACCTATTACCAGTTAGAAAGAAGAATGGTGACATCAGGCTGTGTGTGGATTTTAGAAATTTGAACAGAAGCATCAATGAAGGATAATTAACCTTTACCAAACATGGAAAACATGTTGTAACTAGTGACTAGTTTTGAGATACTCTCTACCCGGATGGTTTCTCTGGTTATAACCAAGTTGTGGTGAAGGAATCAAAAAGAATTAAAATGGCCTTTACCACTCCTTGGGTGACTTATGTATATGTCAGGATGCCCTTTAGATTGATGAATGTTATAGCAACCTTTTAAAGAGTAATGGATGTTTCTTTTATTGGTTACATCAATGATTTTATTGTTGTCTACTAAGATGATGTAATTGTGTTCTCTAGAAAGAGAGGTGATCACTTGCTGCACTTGGAAAAGATGTTGATAAGATGTAGAGAGTATGGAATTTCACTCAATCCAAAGAAGTGCCACTTTGGAGTGTAGAAGGAAAAGTTGCTTGGTCACATTGTGTCACAAGAGGGTAATGATTGATCTAGAAAGGGTAGAGGCCATCAATAAGGTCCCAATTCCAAGAACCAAGAAAGGAATTCAGTCCTTCTTTGGGCATATAAAATTCGTTAGAAGGTTCATATCAAACTTTTCTGAGTTTAGCATTCCAATTACTTCCATGCTAAAGAAGGACCATGTTATTAAATGGGAGGAGGATGCCATTCAAGATTTTAGTGGGATCAAAGAGGCATTAAAGCATGCCCCTATTTTGGCAGCTCTAGATTATAAGAAGCCTTTCCAAATATTTTCCTTTGCTTCGAGAGAACACCGTTGCATCTATTTTTGTTGCGAGAAGGATCACGAAGAAGGGGCCGAGTGGCCAAATGCCTTTTTAGTAAGGCATTGCAGGGGGCTGAGCTGAAATAAACTATTATGGAGAAACAAGCATTTGCCTTGGTGAAAGCAACAAAGGTTTTCAGGCCTTACATTTTGAGTTCCAAAATTTTTGCTTATGTTCCCCACACCATGGTCAAAGACATCTTATCATAGATGGAGGTCTCAAGCAAAAGATGTAGATGGGTGAACAAGTTGCAAGAATATGACATGGATATCCAAACCACGAAGTTGGTGAGAGGTTTGGGCTTGGCTAAGATTATGGTTGAGAGAAACTTGAAAATATTGAGGTAAATGAGGTAGAGAGAAGGAAGGGTAGATGTCTTTGAAAAATTGATGAGTTCTCAGTGGTACAAGGATGTGATTTTTATCTCAGACATTTATACTGCCCTGAGTATTTGAGTAAGAACAAGAAAAGGGCCCTTAAGTTGGCTTCCCAGAAATATGTCATTACTAATTATGGGTTAGCTTGGAAGAACCCTGAGGGAGTCCTCTTAAGGTGTGTTACTAAAGATGAAGCCCCCAAGATAATTGTTGATCTCCATGGAGGAGTTTGTGGGGGAATTTTTTTCTAGAAAAGTCATAGCACACAAGATCCTGAGGGTTGGTTATTGGTGGCCAACTCTCTTCAAGGATGCAACTCTTTTGGTTAGAAGATGTGAGAGTTGTCAAATGCTTCTCTGGAAGACTGAAAGCTTCAGCTCCCTTCCTTTGTAGCTTGTGTCAATTGAAGCCTCGTTCAAGCAATGGGGAATGGATTTCATTGGTGATATTTCAGACCCTTCAAGTGCTTGGCCATAAGTGGATTCTTGTAGCCACTGATTACTTCACCAAGTGGGTGGAGGAAATCCCCACCAAGAGAGAAACACACCAAATTGTCATGGACTTCATGTTGAACCATATCATCTACAGGTTTGGGGTGCCAGTCAAAATTGTTGTTGATAATGCCATGAGCTTTAGAGCTAAACCCTTGGTGGAAATGTGCAAAGAATATGGGATCAATTTGACATATGCTTCTAATTATAATCCCCAAGGAAATGGACAAGCTGAGTCCAGTAATAAAAACTTTCTGAAGATTATCAGAAGAACCTTGGAGCTGAACAAGAGAAAATGGGGTGAGCAGTTGAAGTTTGTTGTCTAGGCTGACTGAATTACATTAAGAGAGCCACTGGAAAGAGTCTATTTGAGTTGGTGTATGGAACTCGAGGCCCTACTACCCTTGCATATGCAATTATCCTTGTATCAGTTCATTCAACAATTGAAATATAAGAGAAGTCCATATGATGCCCGCATTAACTAGATTATTGAATTCAATGAAGAAAGGAGAGCATCTCACTAGAGGCATGTAAAGTTCAGAGAAAAGATGAAGAAGTTATTTGAAAAGAAGGTCACTCCCAGAGCTTTCAATGTTGGAGATATTGTGTTGTTATGGGATAACAGGCATGAACATAAGGGCAAGCATGGAAAATTTGATGCTTTATGGATGGGCTCTTACTCCATTGATATTAGGATTGGTGAACATACTTTCTTCTTGAAGGACTTGGATGGGGAATTGCTTGAACTTCCTGTTAATGGAAAGCATCTGAAGCATTTATTGGATTGATTCCCTAGAATCAGGATGCTCTCATCTGTACATTGTATAATTTGTTGGTTTGTTTTTTTGTCTTTTGTGTTTTTTGTTTGTTCTAGTCCTTGGTGGCCTAGTTTTGCTAGTTTCTCTATTCATTTTTGGGAGACGGTTCTAGTTTTATGCTCTACAAGATGAATCCTTTTCCCAATGGATATTTTTGGCACTTGATCTACCTTTGTTCTTGTGGCACTCACAGGGAGTGCACATCCCCGATTTGGAGCTGATGTTGGTGGTCAAAATAGTCTCACTCCATTTTACCATTAAAAATCTATCAGTTTACGGTCTCTTCACTTTTTATCTTCTAGTATTTTTCTTGAAAAGTCTCCACCTTCCTTTTGTTGTCCTAATCAGTCCTTTCCTAGACCGAGGATCAATCATAGATCTAAATTTTTTTTCTCGTTTCTTTTTTCATCTAAAAAGGTCTGTATTTGGGTGTAAAACTTAGGTTGTCCCGTCCTTTCCATTTTCCACAGTCGGGATTTGTTGTCCTTGTCATTTTTTCCCTAAATACTTGAATAAAAATGAATGGATGTAGATCAAAGGAATGTATTTGAGCCATGTAACATTTCTAAATCCTCTTCCTTGGATAAATTTCATCTCTGGGCTTAAATGATCATTTTCCACATTTTAAGATTTGATGGGCATTTCTCGTAGTCAAATTTACATCCTTGCATCAACATGAAACGTGGCCTCTTTTGGTTAGATGCGGCTTAGCAAGGTACTTCAAAAATTTTATGAATCACCTCAACTTAAAAAACTTGTCTACGTGGAAGAACGATGCTCATTTGAAGGTTTTCTTTTTGGTTGGCCTTGGGGTTATGTCGGGAGGACACGTGGAGGTTTCCACTGCTTTTCCCAAACTTAGACAAAATTTTTATCTAACCAGTACTATTTGATAGGATAGGGACATGTGGTGATCCCACTCTCATTCAAGGTCTCCGCTTTGGGCACCATTTTGAAATTGTGCCATGAAGACACATGGAGGCTTCCACCAGGTCTTCCCATACTTATTATTTTTTCAAAAATGTTTTGAGAGGCCTGGGACACATGGAGGGAACACACATGTTTAAGGACTAGCCCTTGAAATTTTATTTTAAAGAAGTGCCAGGAGGACACTTGGAGGCCTCCACCCACTTTGCATTTTTCTTGGACTTTTATAAGCCAAAGGAGATTTCCTCGGACCCTGACACATGGTGCACCTTCCACTGAGCTTTAAGACTTCAAAAAAATTTACCGGTCCAGGGACACGTGGTGAGCCCATGCTTATTCAAGGTCTCAACTTTTGGGGACCATCTCAAGAGGCACCATTGTGATGCGTGGCCATTTGAAAAGTCAATAGGTTGGGGAAGCAGACCATCGGGGAAACTTGGATTTTTTGCCTCTTAAGGATTAAAATATCAAAAATGGCCTACAAACCTGACAAGAAGGAGGTCAAAGTTGGCTTTAAAAGATCAAAAGGGTGGATATGTCAAACATCAGAGGCAACTTGGATTTTTTTCCTCTTGTCATCAAAAGGATTAAAACATCAAAATGGCCCATAGGCCCGACAAAGGAGAAGTCAAAATTTGATGGGAAGGTCAATGAAGGAGATGTTGAATTTTGGGGAAATTTGGAAAAATTTCCTTTTGTGGAGAAGGGAGTTAAAAGTATAAAAGGAAGCGGGGTTCCACTGGGACCCACATAAGAAACTAAAAGCGGAAGGGTGGAGCTATGGGGAAAACTTGGCAAGTTTTCCCTTTTCCAAAAGAAGGTTAAATAGTAGAATTTTGCCGCGGTTCCTTTGGGACCCATCTTAGGACACATGTCAAGCTCATTTCTCAAGGGCGGAGGTGTGGAGAAAATGTTAAAATTTTACATTTTTCCAAAAAGTTGTAAAAGGGAAAAAGAAACCCACAAGCTTGTTTTAAAATTAATCTCTCATGTGGATGGTCCAAATTCAAAATAGAAATCAATGGCAATTGCGCATCTATATCTAATTTTCTGCCATTTGTACTCTAGAGCTCCTAGAGATGTGAGTCATCAATATTTCTTTATATTTATTGCATGCCAAATAGGGAAAGGGAGTCAATTTGATATCTAAGTTAGGTAAGGAATATCTGGAGATGTCTTTTACCATTAAGACGAAATGTGGCTATCAAGTTCGATCTGATTTTCCAGTCTCTATTCCTAGGCACGCAAAGAACCAAATTTGATAGATTAGGGGTGGAAGTAGGTGGAAAATAAGGGAAGAGTGTTCTACCAGTGAAGAGTTGAATGCTGGAAATATTTGGAGAGATTTTCCCTCTCCACACCTGACATCTTTTTACAAATCTGATTATGGGAGTCACAACATGCAATGGTGATTTGAATGTTTCTAGTTGTGGGGAAAAATAATATGTTGTAAAATGTTATAAATTGCATGAATTTATCATGCAAATGGTTGGAGTGTAAGGGGTTAGAACTGATTTTCTAAGAGAAATGATTGATAGAGCCTGTCTCTCTGAGGGACTGTCTAAGAAACCCGTATATCTCTTTTGTTTTAAAATTGATTGTGTCAAGGTTTTTGTGAGTGTATAACCATTGACAAGCTCTGAGATTGTTCAAGAAACTTTCCCCTATTAATAATTTTAATCAAATTTGAGTTATTCCATGTTGACTCTAGGCAAATTTGTGTCTATTTCATTTTCAAATGTATGCAAGTTTTTCTTATTCCTGTTGTAATATTGTATCAAAATCCCTCTCAATCACATATATCTCAATCCTTCTGATAGTCTAGCGGCATCTGCAATTTCATTTTTAGAGGAGGTTTCATCTGGGAATGAAATAAATGATTTAAAATCAATTTTCTTTTATATGTTGACAGAGATTGTTTGTAAGCCTCTGGGTGTACCTCAGGTGTGATTGATCTTAGATTTTTATGTCACAACACACAATGGTGATTTGAGTGTTTCTAGTTGTGGGGAAAAATACTATGTTCTAAAATGTTCTAAATTGCATGAATTTATCATGCAAATGGTTGGAGAGTAAGGGGTTAGAACTGATTTTCTAAGGGAAATGCTTGATAGAGCCCGTCTCTTTGAGGGACTGTCTAAGAAACCCGTATATCTTTTGTTTTAAAATTTATTGTGTCAAGGTGGTTGTTAGTGTATAACCATTGACAAGCTCGAGATTGTTCAAGAAACTTTCCCCGTTAATAATTTTAATCAAATTTGAGTTATTCCATGTCGACTTAGGAAAGTTTGTGTCTATTTCATTTTCAAATGTATGTAAGTTTTTCTTATTCTGTTGTAATATTGTATCAAAATCCCTCTCAATCACATATATCTCAATCCTTCCGATAGTCTAGCGGCATCTGCAATTTCATTTTTAGAGGAGGTTTCATCTCGGGAATGAAATAAATGATTTAAAATCAATTTTCTTTTATATGTTGGACAGAGATTGTTTGTAAGCCTCTGGGTGTACCTCGGTGTGATTGATCTTAGATTTTATGTCACAACACACAATGGTGATTTGAGTGTTTCTAGTTGTGGGGGAAAAATACTATGTTCTAAAATGTTCTAAATTGCATGAATTTATCATGCAAATGGTTGAGAGTAAGGGGTTAGAACTGATTTTCTAAGGGAAATGCTTGATAGAGCCCGTCTCTCTGAGGGACTGTCTAAGAAACCTGTATATCTATTTTGTTTTAAAATTGATTGTGTCAAGGTGGTTGTGAGTGTATAACCATTGACGAGCTCTGAGATTGTTCAAGAAACTTTCCCATGTTAATAATTTTAATTAAATTTGAGTTATTCCATGTTGACTCTAGGCAAATTTGTGTCTATTTCATTTTCAAATGTATGTAAGTTTTTCTTATTCCCGTTGCAATATTGTATCAAAATCCCTCTCAATCACATATATCTCAATGCTTCTGATAGTCTAGCAGCATCTGCAATTTCATTTTTAGAGGAGGTTTCATCTGGGAATGAAATAAATGATTTAAAATCAATTTTCTTTCATATGTTGATAGAGATTGTTTGTAAGCCTCTGGGTGTACCTCAGGTGTGATTGATCTTAGATTTTTATGTTTTATTGAGTCTTCTAACTCGAGCCTTCATGCTAGAATCTCATAGTTTGTGTGAAAACGTGTTGATTTGGGCCTCCATTAAAGCACACATTCTGGTTAAAGGAAAATTTTAGCTATCTTGAAGTATTCTATTATGGAAGTGCCCCATTTTATAAAAACTCTCAAAGATCTAGTAAGTCAAGTTCATCCTACCTCACCTCCCACCAAAAAATTCATGTAAAAACAACCAATCCTACCTATACTACCCCTGTTTGTCTTGTCTATGTTCAAATGCATAATTTATACCACCAAAAATGTAGAAAAATTAGGTTTCCCAATGTATTTAGTAACCTTTGCCTTGTTTTTGAAAATATCTCCATAATTTGGAAGTGACAACTCGTGAGAGTCAAATTTGGTGTGTTGATCATATTTTCCCAAGGTCTTCTCTACAAAATTTGTGCAAAAGAAGGATTTACCAACATTCTTCAATAAAAAAGGTTAGAAAATAGGTTCTCTTACCTTGGTTGAAAGGCACAACCTAAAATAGTTAGGATAATATCACATCTTTTTAAGGTGCTAACCACTCCTTACAAGGCCCGAGTGCTAGAAATTCGATAGACTGCTTCCTCGGCTACAAAACGACATACATAATCATCTATTTACCTTTGAGTGTCCTGTCAAATCCGTGATGCTACTTAGCCTTTGAAGGAGATTAAATTTGGGTACCAACACCTCTTATACCTCCCACATACTCTTATGCCTCCCTCATTCTCTTATGCCTTCCTCATAAAAGAAACAAGTAAGAAATGCAAGCATTCCTTGTCTAATGTGGGGCACCCATTCCAAAATCCCTCCAAAACATTAAATAAACTCTTATGTCTCCCTACATGAATTCTCTCCATAGTCCCCTCCTACAACACACTTAGGAAATCTACCCAAGCACCCAAAAAGAATTCTAAACAACTTAAAACAAACACATATACACAAAATAAAAGAAGAAAATTAAGCAAGAGTAAATATCCTACCTTTCCATGGTATAACTTGTAAAAATCCAAGCTTCTTCAACCCAAGCAATCACCAAAACACTCTAACAAATACCACAAGCACTCAAAAATCCTCTAACTCCCCAAAAAATGTAAGAGCATAAAAGAATGAAGTAACAACTAAACAAGAAAAAAAACTTAAATAAATAGAAAAGGGAGTGAGAAGGGTGAGGTGGCTCCATGTAGGATGCCACATCACTCATTCTCAACTCCACCTAACAAGTCAAACCTCTACCCTAATACATGATAAAGTGGTGGATCAGAGGAATGACAAGTTACTTACACACATAATCCAAGCCCACACCCCCTACGGACAAAATTAATTACATGAAAGAAAGTGCAATAAAATTTTACCTTTTTGTCTTCCCAAAACACATAATGGGGTCTATTTTTGACCCCCCAACCCATAGGTAAGGTTGGTATAGCAATTTAAGATGTGTGGGACAAGTTTGACTTGTCCCATAAGCCTCCAAAATGGCCTTTAAGGCCAAATTCGTATTTCCATGAAGGGGTAGAGTGTACAACACTCAAGATCACAAGCACTCAACTTACAACACAAAACCCAACATCCATTTAGTATAATAAATGAATTCTTTTTTCCCATCCCTAATTTAGTTTAGAATAAGATTAATTAAATTAAATGAGATACTTAAACCCATTAATGATAAAGCGAATAAAATACACCAAATTCTAAATAATTAATACAGTAAATTACATCACTAAAAATCACATACTAACTTTAAATAAAGGAAAATAAATAAAAGACAACACATAACCCCTTGGTCACAATTTGAGGTAATCCTCCCTTGGGAACTCCATAAGAACAATTCAAACACACATACACAAAAATACATGTTGCCATGGTGACCCTTGTTGTATTCATCTAGCATCCCAATGTGGTTGGTCTCCAATCGCCCCATTGTTTGTTGTGAATATATTTACCTCGAAAAACACATAATAACTCCTTTGGCCTTATGGCTGCATCAAAACATCCAAGATAAAATATGAAATATAAATCCACAATCATCTACATATGCATCAAATCATCATCTAGGACATTATGATATCATTTAGAATTTCTAACAACATCTCGATTCTACATTTCATTAATATAAATAGGATCACAAAATTATTTCAATTATCAAGGTGTACTAAATGTAACGAAAGTATTACTATATGTATATATATATATATATATATATAACCATGTCAACAACATATCATCATCAATATAAAAATGTCTCTAAAAGTCCACACACACATCATACTAAGAATCGAAAACCAATAATAGTTTTAGTATCTCTAACATCTACATCATGTTAAGTCAGAATAATACAAAATGTCCATAAGTAGAGTCAATAATATAAAAATCAACAATAATAGGAGTTGAAGGGAATATTGCACTACATCCCTCTCCCCTTAGACTTGACTTCCTCCTTGAAGTCACTGGAACAGGTGTGGAAACTTAACTGGTAATAATGTAGCATCCTCCTAAGTAGCAGTAGTCTCGTCGTACCTATCCCACTAGACCCAAACCTGGTCAATCTCTCTACCTCAAAGGCCTAGGGTCCTTCACTCTATAATACGGATGGGCTCCACCATCACCTGCCCCTGATCCTGCACCTACAATGCGGTCCAATCTAATATGTGAGAAGGATCATAAATTTACCTCCTAAGGACTTAAACATTAAGCACATCATGGATGTGAGACAAGCTTGGTGGAAATGTTAGACAATAGGCCAAGGGACCGATGTGCTTAAAGATGTCAAAGGGACACACAAACCTACGATCAAGCTTATAACCTTTTCTATAACAGAAAATTCTCTTATGTGGTTTGAAACGAAGAAAAACATTCATGCACACCTCATAAGTACGATATTTCCTATGTGGGTATCCATACTTCTTCTTTCTATCTTGTGCCTCCTACAATCTCTTCCTAATCCAAACAACATGCTACTCCATGTCCTACAATAAAGCTGGCCCATGAAAAAGCTTTTCCTCTAATCATGTCCCAACTAAGAGGTGGCCTATAATCTCTGCCATATAGTTCCGAAAAGGATCCATGCCTATCAATCTCTAGAAATTATTATTATAGGAAAAATCTACCAAGTACAAATAGTTCACCCATGTCAACTTTTGATCCATGACGTAAATCCTAAGCATGTCCTCTAAGATCTGATTCACCTTCTCTATATGTCTATCTATATCGGGATGATACACTTTACTAAAATTGATCCTCATCCCGAGAGCATGCTGCATGGTGGTCCGAAGTGAGAAGTGTACAAAGGATTACAGTCGCAAATGATCTTCCACGAAGTCCCGTGTAATCTAACAATCTCATCAAGATACACTCGTGCCACTACACTAGATGTGTAGGTGGTCTTCGTTAGATAAAAATGAGCCACTTTCATCAATTTACCCACCATGACCATGATGGCGTTGTCGTGCTATTTTGACGCCCTGTAACCCAACTATGAAGTCCATGGAAATAGTGTCCCATTTCCACTCCAGTAGAGCGCGAGGAAAGAGAAAGCTAGTTGGATGTTGATGCTTAACCTTCACCCTCTGACACTCTAAACAACGTCACATAAACTAAGGCATGTCTCTCCGAAGTCCCCTGCAATGATACAACTGTCTCAAAGTGGCGTGCATCTTCTTCACCCCGGGATTGGCTGAATAAGGTGCATGATGAGCATTTGTGAAAATCTCTTGTCTCAAGCCTCCATCTCTAGAACATATATCTGACCTTTGTGTTTAAGAAGACTATATTCCTCTATTGAAAATCCATCAAATATCCCCTCAAGGGGTCTCTTAGACTCAATCTTTTCTCTAGATACAAGGTAAAAGATATCATAAGGATGCTGTTGTAAAATCCTACTCCACAAATTTATACCCACTAAAGTAGCCATAGCCACACATCTCCATCTACTTAGGGTGTCTACAACCATGTTCTCATTCCCCTTCACATGCTCTATCTCCATATCGTAATCACAAAGCAACTCCCGAGTGGTGAAGACTCAAGTGATCAGTCCTGAGTGTAAATCTCTGACTAAGAAGGAAGTGCCTCCACCACATTAAGGCATGCATAACTATTGTAAGCACAAGATCATGGGTAGGATAATTGAGCTCATAATCCTTAGGTTTGCGAGATTTAAAAGCAACTATTGTGCCCTTCGCATCAACACACCTTTAAGTCCTAGCAATAAAGCATCCGAGAAAATGAAGAACTCACCCTAAGGATATGACAGTGAAAGAATAGGCACTCTCGTGAAGCATTACTTCAGTGTCTTGAAGGCCTTCTCACATCTATCTTACCATAACAACTTCTTCCATTTCCACCGAAGGGAACTCATGGGGTGCACAATCTGGAAAAGTTTTGAACAATTCTCATGTAATATCCTCGCTAAACCCACAAAGTTGCACACCTCAGTCACACTAGTGGGTCTTTGGCCAATCCATGATAGCTCAAATCTTTGAAGGATCGACTACAATACCTTTCCTAGAAATTATGTGGCCCAAGTACTTGCATCTTTGTTTAAAAGAACGTGCACTTCTCTAGGTTCCCATAAAGATGCTTCTCACGAAGACATTGAAGAACCTAACAAAGGTGATCCTTGTGCTCATCACGCATAAGTGAGTGAATCATAATTTCATCTAGGAATATGACCATGAAATGATCTATGAGTTTCTGAATACCCCATTTATCAATATTATAAACACTATGGGGGAATTTTTAGACCGAAAGGTACCATTGTGAACTCGTAGTGGCCATATCTCGTACGAAAGGTGGTCTAATGAATATCTGCCTCTGTGATCCTTAGCTAATGATAACCTAACTTAATATCTATCTTTGATAAGATGTCGGCCCCTCTTCATCTGATCAAATAAATCATCAATGCATGGAAAGGGGTAACGATTAGGCCTTTCTCGAAAATTCCCTCAATCTGTAACTTGAGGTCACAAAGCTTAGGGGTAGTCATCTGTTAAGGTGTTCATGAGATAGGCTCTGCACCCAACACCAAATTTATGTGAAAATATATCTTGCATGGGGGAGGTAACCCCAGTAGCTCCCCTAGGAAAACATCAGAAAAATATCTCAAGATAGGATGGTCATCAAGGGATGGTCTACTAGAATCATACTCGATCTGTCACTAACCATAACAACATACATCTGCTAACCTTGACACACACACCACTTAAGCTGCATAGCGGAGATGGTGCGAGTGGAAACGAGCCTTCTAACTCTCACTATCACTGACTTAACTCCAAGATCATATGTACAAGCAATAGTCTTATGGTAATAGTCCACTTTAAAGACAATGAGTCCTTGCCCAAGATGAATCCATATGAACCCAAAGGAAGGATTCAAAGATCCGAGGTAGTGGTAAAGTGTCCCAAATCCACTACACACTTCTTAACTAAGGAGTCTACAAAAATTTTAATTCTAGAAATCATCTCAACGTCTAAACTACAACCCTTCCTAATTGCCACTAGCCTGCAATGCTCTACTAAGGATGGTGCAATAAAAGAATCAGACGAACCAACATAAAATAATATAGAGGCAGAAATACCACTAATACTACTTGTCATCTCTATCACTGTACTCTTTTTCTCATCCCGGTGGTTCTCAACCACTATGTAGATCTGATGGCTCCGTTCCATGTCTCCAACAAAGGCTCGAGATATGTGTCTTGCCCTTGTTACTAGGGTTCTATGGGCACTCTCTTTAATGATGTCCTATAATGCCACAAATAGAATAGTTGCCTAGTCCTCTCCAATGGGATGAATCTCTAGTCGCAGTACTCTAGATCTGTGTTATGGATCCCGACAAACCACCTATAGACTTCTCGTGTCTTTATTGATGAGCTCCTATTGACTGAGCTCTTGATGCTCCTTGTGTCTTGATGGGACCCCTAGGATGAGGCCACATACTTCGCCCCGTATGTGCATCAAATATCTAAGGAGGTCTACAAGGTGGATGGATCTCCTACTACTGTGGTGGCCTAAATGAAGATTGTCTTAAACTCTATCCACTAGGAGGAGGAGGAACAGACCCCTCGATCTACCATCCTGCATCTACTGAATGTGGTTCCGAAATTTGTCTCTAGCCTGTTCCATCTTCCACCATGTCTTTTCTGTAATATAGGCCTTCTCCTCCGCCTCTACTAATGTTTGTGGGTAGTGAATGCGAGCCACACAACCAAAATCTAAATTCGTCAGCCCCGATGAACCTGTGAATCAAGTACTTTATCATCTTGCATATAGTCGACATACCGCAGTAGGTCTAGAAATCAAATCTTATACTCATCTACAGTCATAATTTTTTTACGGAGGTCGTGAAACTTGTTTATTTGTTGTTGAATAAACCTCCTAGATAAATACCTACTCCTGAACCACTCTTCAAATAGCTCCTAGGTAACTATCTTTAAGTCACCATGGAGCTTCGCTCCTCGGTCCTCCACCGGACTCTTGCTCCACCCCTAAGAAGACGGATCACGACACAAGATTTTGTGTGTTTCTAGTAAGGGAGAGACAGGCGTGAAGCATCCGCTCAAGCTCACCAACTAGGCCTCTTCCTAAAATCTGTCTACATCTTTAGAATAGTGAGATGGTCATAACTTCATGATCTCCCTGATATGGTCTAAAAACCGACAACTCACAAACCCTAGGTCTCTCTAAATGCTCCTCCCCTGCCTAGGGCTTTGAGATCTATCCCTAAGTCCTGAAATCTTATCTCCATGGCCTCTCTATGGTGACTCTGCCCTATCTGATTCCACATGAAATTTCTATGCCCAATGTTCCTCACTGTGTTGAGGAGATGAATGAGCCTTCGCCGATGGCTCCACATCATGTCTAGCAAGTCGTCCTCCTAAGGACCCTTTGCGTATAGCGCCATTAACATCCTAAAGTATCTTTAAATTATGAGGTAGAATGGCCACTACCATCTGATCTGGAGGTGGTAAGTCTAGGTCTATATGAAAGGACCCCTCGTCTAGTCTGCACCTCTTGCACAGACTCAAGGTGAGAGTTAGTTCATTGTTCTAGGTTTATTTCAATTTTCTAGGTTTTTTATATTATACAATTATAAGACATTGTGGTTTTCTAGATCTATAGTATATTTTTTGCTAGGTTAAAATTTTCATGTCTTGTGTTTGGTAGGTCAGCCCAAGGTTCCAAGATTTGAACCTACGGATCTGATACCAAATGTAATGCCTACAAAAATGACAATCTAGGAACACGTTAAAAACTAACGCTTATCCCGAAAATTGAAGCTATTTTTTTTTAAAGTAAAAGGTTACAGGGGTGTTAACCCCTAGGGTACATCAAATTAATTTTCACCAATAATCTCAAATTTACAAATGATAGACCAGGTCTAGTTAAATTATTAAATATTAAATTTACTTTACCTCTAAGGTCGATTAAGTTAAAATTCATTTAGTAAGGTGCCCTACTTTAACTTACTTACTTGGTTAAGTGTTTTCTCTTGTTTAGTTAATGTTCATGCCTAAGAATAGTTAACCTCATGCTTAAATATTTTAGTTTCATTATCCTAATAGCTTAAAGTCCTTGTTATTAATTGCCTTAAAACATACCAAGAAATAACAAAGACTTTGCACCCCAAGACAATTAAATGGCCCCATTCACCCATTTACACATACGTTGAGATTTAATTAAAACATTTAGAATTTCATTCCTAGAAAACTAAAGTAGGGTTGATCCTCCACCCTTAGATCAATTCAATTATGGCCACTATATCCTAGGGTTCGAAACTAGCCCTAAAATTCCTTATGAATTCTTATTAAATCTCTTTCCTTACCCAAGTCTCCTCATTTGACCACTTTTCCTTTGTTTAATTTGCAGGTTGAAGAGAAGGAAGCCATGGGAGAAAGGAAGGAAGAACTATGGAATATTTGACAAGGAAATCAAGCTTAGATTATTTTAGATTGTAGGTTTATTATTGTAATGTCTTTCATTTCAAGGATTGAAGGGATTTCCTTGTTAAAATTGGTTTTATTTCAAATATTTTTGTATTTGGAGTTCTCTATTTTAGGGTAACCCCACCTCTATTAAAATATAAAATTTTAAGTACTTTGAATCCACCATTTGAATATTTTATTCCTCAAAACCATGGGATTTAGCCATTATTTTATGGTCGAGGTCTTTTATAAATTTTTACATGCTTAAAAATTTGTTTTGACCAAGTTAAAAATTACATAGGTGTGGATTTACGTTTTCCATAGAAAGTGATAGAATCGCCACCCAGAGTAGGCCAACGGTCCTCGGACCACCGCCCCACCAGGTGAGGATTCACGAACCACCGCCTTCTTTGGAGTGGCGAGCTTACGAGACCGCCTCCTTTCCTGAGTGGCGGTTATGAGACCACCGCTCTGCATAGGGCGGCATCTTTTTCTTAGAAATATAACCTTAAAATCCAAGATTTCTCAAAAAATAAAAGTTATTAGGGTGTTCTAAAATTCATTCTAAGCCTAATTTTATATGCCTAGAGTTTCTAGTTCTAGGATTTGATTCCATCTATTATTTTCATAGTTAAAATTACTCATTTTAAATAATTTCTTGTTTCAAAAGTAACAACAACAATGAATAATTTTAACAAAATAGTCTACTTAACATTTATCACAACTATATACTTCAAGTTTGTGGATTATTTCCATTTCCACTACAACTTATTAGTTCAAACAACTACTAACAAATTTCTTCTTAATTCAAGTTTTCCAAGCATACACCATACTCATTTTTGTTTTACAATTTATAGATTCTTTCTTTTCTTCACAATACTAAAACTTCAAATAAAGATAATAAACTTTCTTTTCTATTTCACAAGACTAGCTTTACAACACAAATGTTTCTTTGTCTTTTTCAATATACAATAAAACTTTCATACCCAATAATTGAATGCAACTTTTAGTCATAAGATTATTACACTGTGTTCCACGTAAAGTGTGAAATAATACAAGAATGTAAGCTAAAAAGAAATACAAGGTTACATGTTCCTCCAGCCTATGTTTGAACAACAATAACACTTCTTACAAGAAGGGATTTCTCAAGGACTCCAACAAAATATCCAAGCTTCACATCACCAACAAGAGAGATCCTTAATGATTTTCTCGATCCACAAAAAAAATGGGCGGAGAGGCAACACTCTCCACCCAACCAAAATATCCAATGAGGAGGAGAAGCCATCCTCCTCATTGGCCTCTAAGCCCCAACTACATAGCAATGAAAGGTGGATTCAGAACATGACAACAAACAAGCTTCCACAACACAAAACAAAGTATTTCGCAACCATTCCAAAACACAACCAAACTCAAACTACAAACACAAGAACGAGAAACAACAAAATATACAAGGCTTCTAAATGAAAAGCCAAAGTAGCAAGAACCTATGGGGACATCACTTATGCCTCCTAATGGGAAATGGGCACCCACCTTAAAACCTCAAATACATATCACAAAACCCCTACACACTCTTATGCCTCCCTCATTCTCTAATGCTTCCCTCATAAAAGAAGAACAAGTAAGAAATGTAAGCATTCCTTGTCAAAGGTGGGGAACCCAACCCAAACTCCCTCCAAAACATGAAATAAACTCTTATTCCCCCTACATGAATTCTCCCCATAGTCCCCTCCTACACAACACTTAGACAATTTACGCAAGCACCCAACGAGTTCCAAAACACTCAAAATAAGCACATAAACACAAAATAAAAGAAGAAAATTAAGCAAGAGTAAATATCCTACCTTTCCATGGTAGAAATTGTTCAAAGAGTCAAACTCCAAGCTTCTTAAATTCAAGAAATCACAAAAATCTCCAACAAAGATGAAAAGCACTCCAAAATCCTCTAACTGCCTAGAAAATGCAAAAACACAAAAGAATGAAGTAATCCCCAAAGAAGCAAAAGAACTTGAACAAATATAAAAGGGAGAGAGGAGGGTGAGGTGGCTTCAGGTAGGATGCCCCATCACTCATTCTCAACTCCACCTCACAAGTCAAAACTTAACCCCAATGCACCATAAATTGGTGGGTGAGAGGAATGACAAGTTACTTACACACACAATCCAAGCCTAGACCCCCTATGGACAAAATTAAATAGATGAAAGAAAGTGCAATAAAAGTTTACCCTTTTGTCTTCCCAAAACACATAATGGGGTATATTTTTACCCCCAACCCATATGTAGGGTTGGTATAGAAATTTAAGAGGTGTGGGACAAGTTTGAATTGTCCCACAAGCCTCCAAAATTTGCCCTTAAGGCCAAATTCGAATTTCGTTGAAGGGGTAGAGTGTACAACAATCAAGATCACAAGTAGTCAGCTTACAACTCAAAATCCAAGAGCCATCTAGTATAATAAATGAATTCCTTTGTCCCATCCCTAATTTAATTTAGAACAAGATTAATTAACTTAAATGAGACACTTAAACCCAATAATGATAAAGGGTAAAAAATACACAATATTCTAACATTAACTAAAGGAAACTAAATAAAAGACAACACATAACCCCTTGGTCACAATTTGAGGTTATCCCTCCCTTAGAACCCCTAACAACAATTCAAACACATGTACCCAAAAATACATGTTGCCACTGGTGACCCTTGTTGAATTCACCTAACATCCCAATGTGGATGGTCTCTAATCCCCGTTGTTTGTTGTGAATATATTTAAATACAAAACACATAATAGGTCCTTCGACCTCATGGCCGTATAAAAACATCTTAGATAAAATATGCATTATAAATCAACAATCATCTACATATGCATTACATCATCATCTAAGCAATATTGATATCATTTACAATTTCTAACAACATCTCGAATCTACATTTCATCAAGATATCAATAGGATCACAAAATTAGTTCAATTATAAAGGTCTAGTGAATGTGATGAAAGTATCACATGTCAAAAATATACATACATACATACATACATACATACATACATACATACATACATACATATATATATATATATATATATATATATATATATATATATATAATCATGTCAACAACATATCATCATTAATATAAAAATGTCTCTAAAATTCCACACACACATCATACTAAGAATCGAAAACTAGCAATAGTCTCAAAGATCTCTAACATATAAATCATACCAAGTTAGAATAATACAAAATGTCCATAAGTAGAGTCAATAATATTGAAATAAATAATAATAAGTGTTGAAGGGAAGTGGACATTACAGAGGGGGATCTTCTCCTTAGTGTTGTAGAAGTGTTTTTAGATGCTCCCATTCCGACGCCACCTTATTGACTTGAACTTAAATATGCAATAAGACATTGGTAATAACAAAATATTTTTTATGAATAAAGAGGTGATGATTGGTATCAACATTAGAAAACAAACAAGAATTTATTTCTTTCCATAACAAGAAAAAAATTCTCTGAAAGCATGCCAAACTTGGGTAAACATATCTCACATTTGGGGATTTTATCCTAGTAGAACATGATGCCAACTAAATCCATTGGGGAAAAAGGTTTAAAGAAGGATTGAATCTAAACCCAAACACATTTGAATTTGTGACAATACAAATACAAGTATGGGAGAGTTTCAACCTGCCCTATTAGCTCAATTTTTTCCCCCAACAAAATTGATCAAACATGACCTGCGCGCAAAACAAATCCAAAGGACATTTCTTTGAATGAGCCTACGTTTCAAATCTAATAGTTAGGTTACAAGACGGATCTATGATGGAGTAGTGGGCTCGGGGAAGGGCAAAAAGTTTCACAGAAGCCGAGGCTCAAAGGAGAGAAACAAAGAAAGGCTCAAAGTCTTCGAGCTTTACAAATGATTCAGAATGAGCCCAAATTGACTAAGTATGGAAGAATCAACGTAGAAGCTTCCACGTGCCTCATCGGCACTTATCCAAATGTTAAATCCAAAAGTGGATACTTGAACAAGCATAGAACTTCCACATGCTCTAGACCAAAAAAGGGACAAAGTCAACCATTAAAAAGTCCAAATGAGTGGAAAGAACTATGTGTTAGATTGGAACAATTTCAAAAGAGAAATCTCAAGCTAGAAACTTAAAATAGCGCTAGCTCTACACATGGTCGTGGTCCAATAGATTTCAAAGAGTAGCGGTCCCAAATCATTTAAGTATAAGATATTCAACGGAGGGCATCAAGTGTCTGAATCGCACACATTCAAAGGAGTGGCCCAAAATGGAGACTCGAAAAAGCACCAAGCCTCCACGTGTCTAAGGTTTAGGAAAGGCATCAACCCAAATCAGCTATGTATCAAAGCATCACAAAAGGAGCCATGTGTCACTCGGGGTAGCTTCAAAGGTAACTATAAAAGTGGGTCTCCTAAATAAGTGCCAAGTCTCCACGTGTCAAGATGGGGCATAATCAGGTGAAGGTATCACATGCCTCAACTATGTAAATTCAAGAGGGGTGGTCGAGGGACGAGAATCGCATGCAAGCGCCAACCCACCACTGTCCTAGATTCAAAAGAGATAAGAACATGTATTGAAAATTCCAAAGGCTTGTGGATGTCTCCAAGTGTCATATCCATGCAACTCCAAAGGTAAAGTCCTGGGAAATTTCCAAACATCTCGAGAAGCCGCCACGTGTCTCGGATTAGACACAAGTGCCTCCGCTAGCAAAAAGGACTCGAGGTAAAATATAAAGGAAACCAGGGATCCCATGGATGATGCAATGTGTCTCATGGGAACAATTTTAAGAGCGAAGGAAAGGGGAAAAATCTCAACGAGCATGGGGCTACCACGTGGACCCAAAGATAGACAGATATTTTAAATATTACGCAGCCATGACCACGATGCTTAGACAGCCATGTCTTTTGAGTGGGAGCTCATATTTGGGTGAGAGAAGACTTTTTGAAAGGCCTCGACATCCTCCACACCATGGAGGTTTGAAACTTTAATTTAAAGGAGGTTAGGTGCGTAAAAGTGGAAAACATCCTCATGCCATTAATATGCAATATGATGTCTCCCAACAACTAGATCAGATTCAATTTGATCCACCATACTCCCTCCTTCAATGCATCGAATAGGTAATCAAGGAAAACTTGACATATTATGGGTGGATTTTTAGGAGCATTGATTTTCGGTATCCGAGCTTCAAATCAGTTTTCACGCTCTCTTTCTTCACTTTTTGCTGCATCTATAAAAGAAGGAACATGGCTCATTATAAAGGGTTGGACAATTTTTTTTGCACCCTCCCTTCTTCCCTTGTGTACAAGAAAATTTGTGGATCTTTCAAACCTCCCATTCGCTCGTTATAATACAATTTTTTCCCTCTTGACTACTGTAGTGTACTGTATCATCTATGGAGCAATAATATATATCTATGGATGATTCCCAACCCTTTCATGTGTTCATTGTTGTCTTCTGATATCTCATTATAGTTTGGTTATTTGTGCATGGTAGTTGTATTGCATTTCTATGGTCTGTGTTAAATTGTAAAATGAGTGTCTAACATTCCTTTGGTGCATCACCTCATTACCTTAGGTTTATTTTATCATATCTTCTCAACCCTGTCTCCTTGGTAAGATAGAGTAGGTTTTAGAGTAGATCCTCTGCATTCATTTGCGTGCACCTAATCGTGAGGAATAGGAACCATCCTTCACCCGAGAGAGCTCTCTTGATTTCAAAGTCCAACACTTTGAGAGATGCTCCATGTTGTGTAATCACGGTGAGAGTCTCAACTCATCTAGTTGCGAGACATTCGAGTGTTGTGATTATGTGCTAATAGTTTTGGAATTCTCGGTGGGAGAAAGAGGTCTTCATTTTATTATAACAAGATTAATGTGTAATTTCGTAAGTTTTAAGCTTTTAAGAAGAGCCAAAATTACACATCTAGTGGATTTAAAGAGACAGAATCCATTGGTTTCAATAGTCCAATATTTTCAAGTTCACAAGAAGAATACGAGATAAGGTCAATAACTAGAGAGGAGGGACTATTTGTCTAGTTTCACTTGTCCCCGATAGAGGGAGAAGGGGGATAAGAGCCTAGAGGTCTCCATCTCCACCAAAGTGAACCTTGTCAACACCTCCTCTTTGTAGGCCTTTCATTCAATCAACAAGGGTTATCGTGCCAATTGTAATGTCACAACCACCCAACCCCTATGTTGACTTCACCGGTAGCATCCCACTCACTTTCAATGCACAAAATCCATTCCCAATTGCGGCATTAAAGAGCACCTCATATTTAACTTGAGAGAACTAGATTTCTCCTAGTGACGACATTCAAGACATTGCAAATGTCTCACAATTCAAGAGTTCACTAAGATGGACATTACAGTAAAATTATTAGACTCTTGACTTAAGGGTAAAGGTTCCCAATGGTTCGCCATATGTGTAGAGCTCTTGACAACCAATTTGGAGAGAAGGGAGATAACCTATCCTGTTGGAGCATTTGAAAACCATCAAGAGGGCTCCTAATGAGCAGCAACTAGATTTCAACTTCATATTCCAAAGGACATGGGATAGGATTCCATTAGCCGTGAGGCCCATAGATGAAGGTGCTTTCTTATAATTTCTTAGAGCTTTAAATTCTGATATTTCCTTGATGATTCAATCAATGGGAGGCACAACCTTACCTGTAGCCTATAACATCTCCATTAGAGCTTAAAATTGTTTAATTCAGGTTGATAAACTTGCTCCTAGGCCACCTATGCCTCTGTATCTAGAACTAGGAGATCCAAGCACTAGTCAAACACCCACATTAGCTCCCATACCTACTCTAATAAATTACGATTAATATGAAGCTTCAACCTCAACCTCGTAGCACTTCCAAAGAGCTACAAGAGGTTATGAAACAACCTGAGAACCTAGGAAATGAGCTAGTGACTATCAAAAGGTAGCAAGCTCAAAGTTATAGGCCATATAAACCTCAAAATCAGTATCAAGCTATGCTTGCATACCAACAAAATAGACTACCAACTCAGGCTGCAAATCAAAACCAAAACAAAGGACAACCTCAAGTCGCTAGGCCTTTCTCGACCATATGACCTAAACATAGCCTCAAAATAAAGGTCCTTAGTTCCAACACAAAATAATACGGCATAAAAATTTGACTGGTGTTTCGCTTTACAATCAGCCCCACTACCACTCAATGTGTTTCAATGGTGCACTAAACCAGGCCTTGATGGTATATACCATTAGTGTGTCCCAAGAGTCTAGTCAAGAAGAAAATCAGCAGCAAGAAACTCAATAAGAGGCACCTCCAAGTGAGACTATGTTTATCAATTGGTAGGATGAAGACGTCTGTGGAGTTAACCAAGCCCCTTCTCAAAGTGTTGCTACCAATAAATGATCGAAGAAAAGGAATATTAGAGTGACAAAATCATCAAACTCGGGTAACCTCAACCTTATATTATTGCACAAGGTATTGGCACTCAAAGTGCAACTCCCAATATGCAGATTCATCCAAAACCACCTCCCAAACCCACTTAGATATCATTTGTAATGACCCATGTGTAAGAGAAAAATGTACTAGGAAGGAGGAAGAAAAAGTTAACTCAACCCAATTTAGCATCATCGAACAAATGAAGAAAATAAATGTGAATATTTCAATGTGGGTGTTATTGGCTATCCCGGGAAGAGAGACTCACATTGCGATCTGCTATAGCAAATTGGTATACCTCGTACTCACCCCCAACCAACAAGAGAAAGTAAACCATGGAGGATGAGAAAGGTAAGAATTTGAAGCCCCATCTATTATATGTTTCATTGATCATTGGAGACAAATTGGTAAATAATTACATGATTGATTTGGGGGCAAGTATCTCTGTAATGCCAAAACAAATAGCCAATCAGTTGGGTCTTAAATACGAAGTCATCTCCAGGGCAATAGTGCAATTAGATGGGAAAATGACAACAACAATTGGATTAATCAAGGATTTGACCCTCACATTGCACACATGCCCCAATGTGATCAGTATCGATCATAGACTTGCCTCCACATTTTTCATTTTGTTTGTCAAGAGACTTCACCACTAAAATTGGAGGCTATTTTTCTACTGATTGGTCACACACGCCTTTTAGAACAAGGTATGGAGCTAAGGCTATGATCAGATCTGAGCCCATTGTGAATTACCATATTGAGCCTTATGTACCTATCCCAATTAATGCTAATTGTTCACCTTTGATTAGGAGGATCTCACAAATGATTGTGAGGCAAATACCAAGGTTGGGTGTATTCCATACTTGACCCTCAACGAATGGGTGAACAAGAGGCATGCTTTTGACCCCTATAAGGAGAGGAGGAATCTGAGCTAGAGTCTATTGTTTGCATGAGGATAAACATCCTCTTCCTAACATCATTAAGTAAGACTAAAGAGATGACAATGAGGTATGCTAGTTATTATTTGATGGCTCAAGAAGTAGAAAAGGATTCAGAGGAGGAGCTATGCTTGTTTCTCCTCAAGGTATAAAATACTACTCAGACCTTCCATTTCCAATTCTCTTGCTCAAACAATACAATAGAACCTGAATCCTTGATCCATGGACTACATTGGGAAAGGAAAAGAGGGATTAAAAATTACAAGTGTTTGACGATAGTCAGCTAGTTGAGGATCAAGTTAGAGGACAAAATGATGCCAAGAATGATCTATTGAAGAAGTACAAGAACCGGTATGGGACCTCATCAAGGATTTGAAGCATTCGACATCAATTCCATCCCAAGGAAGAAGAATGAAGTGTCCAACATATCTGGAAGCTATTGGAGGAACATTTGATGTTGTAGATAGTATCAAGAGTGATAAGTCTCAACACCATATCAAATTGGTTGTAATACCAACTGTCCAAGTGATAATAACACAAGTTAGAAGGTCTTTGAGAATTATCAAAATTGTCATCTTTCTAGAAGAAGAGGCCGAAGTTTTCCTCCCGAAATCAAGACAAATTAGAACAACAGTATGGTGACATAGTCATGTAATTGAGAACCAACAAACTAAAAAAGGATCTTCTAACTTTGGTTTCAATCTTCAACCCAAATGACCAATTCGAAAGGAGAAAGAAAGTATTCGGGAAAAGGGTGAATATTGAGAATCCATTTCCATTGAAGAAGGAAAAACATTGCGAATCGGCAAGGTCGAAGTACTCAAAAAGAAGAAAATATGAATTCATTCAACTTTTTCAAGAATTCCCAGATGTATTTTCCTAGACTTACAAATATTTAAGTAGTTTCAACCCAAAGTTTTCACAACACACTATCGAGCTAGATCTAGGAGCCAAGCCTTTCGAAAAGAAGAAAAGGCGATAAATTCTCACAATCATCCTCTCATGAGGAAAGAGTTGAACAATATAATTGAGGCAAGCATCATATTCCGTATCAAACAATCAAGTTCGGTTGTAAACTTGGTGCCTATGACAAAAATAAATGGAGAAATAAGACTGTGTGTGGAATTTCAGATCTCGAAGAGAGCATCACTCAAGGATTGTTATCCACTTCCATCAATGGAACAGATCCTATAGGTTATAGCTTGGATATGAGATGTTTTCATTACTAGATGGATACTCAAGATATAATCGAGATAATGGTGGAAGAGGTAGATGATTTTAAGACAACCTTCACCACCAAATGTGGCGCATATGCTTATAAGAAGATGCCATTTGGACTATCAAATGCTGGAGCAACATTTCAAATGCGAGCTATGGACATGGCATTCAAAGGATTAATATACAATATTGTCATGGTGTATCTAGATGATATCAACGTTTTATCAAAGAATGCTGCTGAGATCATCTCTTCCACCTCGATAGGTATTCTAGAGGTGGTTAAGATTCAGTATCACTAAACCCAAAGAAGTGTGTATTCTTGGAACATGAAGGGAAATTGTTAGGCCACATTTTCTTGAGAGAAGGATTAACAATCAGTCTTGAAAGGGTTGAATCCATCCAAACACTTCCATTACCACAACATCGAAATATCTCTAAAGATTCTTGGGAAGAATAAACTTTGTTCACAAGTTTATGGCTGATTTAGTCACTCTTGTGAAGCCTTTAACAATGATGTTGAAGAAGAGTCTTACATTTAAATGGACAACAGAAGGAAAAGAGAGTTTTGAGGCCATCAAGCTCACAATATCACAGGCCCCAACTCTTGTTAACCTATATTTCTCAAAGGACTTCATTCTATATGATTTTGGAGGGTCAGACACAATCTTAGCTATCTTGGTTCAGCCCAACAAGGAAGGTTCAAAACAGCCCATAGCCTTCTTCAGTTAGAGCTTGGAGGATTACAAGGTAAAGTAATCTTTCATTGAGAAGCATTTCCTTGCTATCATTAGGAGTTTGAAGAAGTTCAAACACTTAGTATCGAACAATTAGATTCAACTACTAGTGTCTCATGCTGATGTCAAAGATTTTCTCTTGAATAAGGAATTGAATGATAAAAGAGCTGGTTTAGTCACTCGGGTAATGGAGTATGACATTGAGATCAAGGTGAACAAACTAGCTCATGGTAAGGGTCTTTGAGAGCATCTCTCTTCTAATAAACAAACTGAGTCGGTGGATGAAAATGAGGCCACCCTGTTACTTCAGAATGATCAAGATCAACCATCTAATGATACACCTATTCCATGTTGGACTCAAACCTTGGTGCATTATCTCCAAACATGTTTGTGCCCTCTAGAATGGAACAAAGAAAAAAATAATGAGACACTTCGGACTACAAGCCATACCATATGTCCTTGTTGGCGGAGCCTTGTTCAAAAAGGATATCAATAGTATCCTATTGATGTGCATTGGAACAGGCCAAATTGAGAGAGTGTTGCATGAGTTCCATGATGGAGAGGTAGGAGGCCACTTTTATCCTCAAGTAAGAGCTCTCAAAATCATAAAAGCTGGTTATTACTAGGCTACGGTATTTAGGATCAAGTACTCATGGATAAAGAAGTGCAAGAAGTGTGCATTCTTCATAGGGAAGGAGATGTTTGAAGCCCACACCTTCCCTCAATTTCACTAGATCGTCCATTCATGCAATGGGGATTAGACTTTATTGGAGTTATTAGCCCAAACTCAAGCTAGAGCCATAAGTGGATACTTAGAACAAAAGGCTATTTCACCAAGTGGACTGAAGCAATGACACTTAAGGAAGTAAATGAATCCAACATCTTGGAGTTCTATGAAGGAATAGCCACTAGGTTTGGAGTCCCAACAACTATTATATAAAATAATGCATTGGCATTCTTGGGTACAAGGATCATTGAATGAGCTATCAAGAACGGTGTATAAGTCACCACTTCATCAAAATCTTACCCTCAAGGTAATGGCCAAGCGAGTCCATGAACAAGAACCTATTGAGGATTATCGAAGGAATCTTGATGAAAATCGAGAGGACTTGGAATGTAAAGCTCAAATCCTCTATATGGGCTGATAGGATCACATCCAAAATGTATACGGAAGCTCCCCATACAAGATAGTATATGGAAAAGAGGTAGTATTGCCCACATCATTGGAGTTTCCTGCATTAGAGCTCATGAAACAATTAGAACTAGCCGATTTTGAACCTATGGAAATCGAGTATACATAGCTGATGGAAGTAGGAGAGGTAAGACAACATGCAATACAGATCATGGAGAAGGATCAAAAATTGATCAAGAAGAGTTTTGATAAGAAAGAAAGAATGAGGACATTTCAAGAGGGGACTTAGTTCGAAGTGGGATGCGAGACCGGATAAATCCAGAAGACATTCCATGTTTGATGCCATTTGGAGTAGCCCCTACATGATCACAAGATGAAAAAGTAGCAATGCTTTTAAGCTAGATAAATTGGATGGCAAAGAATTATAGATTCCAGTCAACGGGATCCATCTCAAACATTGCTATTGAAAAGGAAGGTTCCACCCTTGTAAATATTAGCATAGGACTTTAATTTATCTAAGTTCTTATGCACATTGTCTTGTTGTAACATAGGTTTTAGTTCCCTAAGTACTCTGGCACAATTTTTTTGTTACTCTAGATTTGTGTCGTTATACAGTTCGATGTTCCTCCAAGTCAATGCGTCGAGGCCCTTTAGGATTTGCAATAGGGAGACCCATAGTTGATGTAATAGTTGTTCATTTTAAAATATAAAAATACAGAGCAACTAAAATTGGGTCTCAAAGGGTTTATTTCCAGAAGAACAGGACCAACATCAGGCCACCACCCATCACTCCATACCCAATGGATACAACAAGGAAACTGATCTCTTCATCTAGCAGGAAGATGCCCCTCCGAGTCACCAAATTGTTATCTAATTTTTTTCCCTCGAGAAAATGATCAAACACGACCTGCGTGGAAATAAATCCAAGGATATTTTTGTCGAACTAGCCTACATTTCAAATATGATAGTTGGGTTACAAGAAGGCTCTCCACCGGAGTAGTGGGGTTAGGGAAGGTCCAAACAATTTCACATAAAACTAAAGGCCAAAAGGAGAGAAATGGAGAAAGGCTCTAAGTCTTCAAGCTTTACAAATGATTTAGAACGAGCCCAAATTGACTAAGTATGGAAGAATCAGTGGAAGCTTCCACGTGCCTCATTAGTGCTTCACTAAAGGTTAAACCTAACAGAAGAGGATCAAACAAGCGTGGAGCTTCCACATGCCCTACACATGAAAAAGGGACATAGTCGATCGTTAAAAATTCCAAATGAGATGAAAGGACCATGTGTCGGCTCAAGGTATAATTTCAAAAGAGAAAGCTCAAGGTAGAGACTCAAACTAGTGTCAGCTCTCCACATGGTCAAGGTCCAATAGAATTCAAAGAGCAATGGGCCCAAATCAGTTAAGTATAAGAGTGTTGGAGGAAGGTGCCAAGTGTCTCAACGATGCACATTCAATGGCACGGCCCAAAATAGAGACTCAAACAAGCGCCAAACATGTCTAGGGTTTGAGAAAGGCATCAACCCAAATTGGCTAAGTATCAAAGGCCTCCCACATGATCTAGGGGAGACTTAAAGAATAATATCCCGTATCTCACAACATCTCTTTAGAACTAGGGCTTGAGGGTCACGGGCTTCCATGTTTCTCTTAGGAGAAGGAAGGGAAAGAGAAAGATGATGTCATCATCTCTTACACACCATCCACCTAGAAAGGTCAACAGGAGGAATCCATTCTTGGAGTTGAAATTCGAGCAAGGGGCACATTCAAAGGACCGAGACGCGTGCCTAATCGTCAGTACTTGAATTCACTAGAGCCAAGAGAGTTGCCACCATTCATTCTCATTCCGAGTATGAGGTTGAAATAAAAAGCACCAAAGGTTAGTAGCAACACCTCCAAGACCCAAGCGAAGAAAAACTCCGGGAGGTGTACATTGTGTTTGTTAATACTTTGAGGATGATGAGACACCATTTGGAAGGTGGTTTCTTAATGTCATTTCCGACCATGTCCAACACAAAATCAATTACATGGTCCCGGATTTTGAGAAAGGGAAGTTACTTCTCCTTGCCGATTCTTTGGATTTGTTTGAGTCTCCTTTCTCTCTGGTTAGTGTAGGATTAGGAGTAGATTTTCTTTCGGTATAAGAATTGATCTTGCACACTCTACATGTCTCATTTTAGGCATGTATGATTTGATATTTGTACATAATGAATGTTGTTGTGTTTTTTTCTCGATTTTGTATCACCATGCAATTCAACATGCCAATAGTCCAACTCGAAACATGTAGATCCCTAGGTTATAAAATTTTCTACTCTCAGAAGCCCCATTTCTAAGATTTTCTTATGAAAATTGAGAGTATAGATAGCGAGGAAAACTCAGGGTCTCTAGGAGTAGGGTCTAAAGAAGGGTTAGTACCAGGCTAATATTTGTGACTCCATGCCCAATGGACACAACAAGGCTACTGGTTCCTTTATATAGCAAGATGTCCCTATGAGTTGCCATACTTGTAATCCCAAATTCACCTGAAAATTTGGTCAAACACGACCCCACACATAAAGAAAATATGAAGGGGACAGTTCAAACGCAGAAGATCACATTCCACAATGAAAAACAAGGGGACATATGAGCTTGAATCAAGAAGTGCAGCGTCAAAAGAGGTCGGTAGTGTCAAAATAGTTCAAAGAAAACAAGAGAGAATTAGGGAAAAGCTTAAAGTTTCGGACTTTGAATATGAGTTTTCTTGAGGTAGAACAAACATACTCACATAAGTGCCACATGTCATCTTGGCACGACTCTAAAAGATGCATCAAAATGTAGATCCCAAACTTGCAATAGCTCTCCATGCGTCCAATAGGGGAAAGTTCAAAAGTGAGACCCAAGGGGTAGTCCCTAAATGAGCAAAAGCTTCCATGTGTCCCGAGTTCACAAAGGAAATAGAGCCGAGTCTTTGAAAATTCCAAGTTCGGGATAGGCCGAAATAATCCCCCACATGTCTCTTTGGCGCAAATCCTAAGTTAGGTCCAAAGGGTGGTCCTCAAATGAGCGTCGAGTCTACAACGTAGCTAGGGGATAGAGTCGATAGTTGAAAACTCAAAATGAGGCGAGAGGCGGTGGAAGGTTCCACATGTCAATTTGGTGCAACTTCAAAGACAAACTCCAAAGGTGGAACCCAAAAAAAGTGCGGGATTACCGCATGTCCCATGTCGAAAAGGAGAGACATAGTGGGCCCAAAATGACTAAGTATAAGAGAGAAGCTGGAGGAAGGATTCATGTAACTCAACCGTGTAATTTCAAAGGAAAATTTGGAGGGATAGTCCCAAATAAGTGTTAAGACTCCACATATCCAAGGTTAGACATATAACTCCACCAAGAAAAAGGATCTTAGCCAAAATGCCAAGTTCATCATCAACATAATTTCAACGGAGCAGATGAAACACAGGTCCCCAAAAGAGCACCAACCCACCATGTATCCTAGAGTCTGAAAAGGTTAGGGAAGCCATTGAAAATTACAAAATTCCAAAACATGCGTGAAGCTTCCAAGTGTCTTGGGTCAGATAAAGTGCCTCCACCAGCAGAAAGGACTCAGGTAGGATACAAAGGAAATAGGGGAGCTCATAGATGATGCTACATGTCTCATGGGTGCAATTTTAAGACAAAAGGCAAGGCGTGAAATCTCAAATGAGTGTGGGGATTCCATGTGGCCCCTGTATGAATAGACCAATGCATACCGCAAGTCGTGTTAAGTTCGACCCGAGGAACTTCAGGATGGCCATATCTTATAATTGGGAATTCAGATTTGGGTAGGAAAAATAATTTTCGAAAGGTCTCGACATCCTCTACACTTTGTGGAGACATGAAAATTTAATTTTGACAGGTTTAGGTGGGTGAGAAGTAGGAAAATGGCTCGTAATCTATTGATGAAGCATTTGATTGCTTGAACCAACTAGATTTTATTTGATCTGCCATTTTTTTCCCCTCGACATGCCAAACAAACATAGAGTGGCAGATTTGATAGATTGTAGGAAGATTTGCGAGGGGCATTGAGGGACAGTGGTTGAGATTTCAGAGTGGGATTCAATGCATTGCAGGGGTGGTTAGAACAAAGTTCGATTTTCCCTCTCTTTTTCTCATTTATTCTTCTATATATTGTAAACGAGGGGCATACTCAAATTTTTAGTCATTGTTTTCCCGCTCCCCTCTCTCCTTCTTCCTTAGGGTAGACTCGTGGAGTCTAAGCCTCATCTCATCGATCTCTAATGTCATTTTATTTCCTCTTTCCCACTATTGATGTACTTTGTGAACTCATGGTTCAAGTAAAATATGTTTTGTGATGCATTTTATCGATCCTTATTTTATTTTCTCTTTTTCCTCTCTTCATTACGGGGTATAGTATGCATATTTTTGATGTCTATTGCAAGTTCTGGGATTTGTTTTTAATGGGTTTGAAGTTGTGTTCTTTCTAAAATCTATCTCTTGTTTATGATGAATCTTTTCCACCCTCTACTTTTCTCATCTCTCTCTACTTTAGGTAATCGAGATACGTGATCAACCACTTCCTTTTCTCGGTGTATCACCACTTAGTGTAGGCTCTTTCACCCTTTCTCTCTCTCACTTTCCCCTTGGAAAGGTTAGATTAGGATTAGGTTAGACCTTCTTGCAGGTAGAGTAGCTTGTGGCGGGTAGATTAGGAAGCAAGAAGTGGCGTTCTCCCGAGGTCCATCTCGAGTCTGTAAGTCCCATAGCTTGAGAGATGGTCCAATGTTGTGCAATCACACGAGAATGCCCCACTCGGATCTAAGGACATTTGGGGATTCCATGATTCCATACTAGCACACACATGGAATTGATTTACTATGAGATATTATTATCTTTGAGCATTTTAAATAATTACTTCAAAACTCACTCCCAAACTTTAAGGAAACGAAGCCCGAAACTGATTTCTACACCATAGGCATTATAATTATTCGTGATTTGAATTTTTGTTTAGGATCGAAACATTTAATTACGAGGATGAAAGAAAGGGTTACCCTCAAATACCACCACCTCTTAGATTAGTGTACAGGAGGTGGTATAATAGGATTGGAACCAAATCACGGCTAGATATCACCCAAAATTTTTGAGGCAAGTTGTTTAAGTCATCGATTAGACCACCACTTTGGGATGTAGTGCCAACTCCTCTTCAAAACAGTTTTATCTTGATAGTGATACTATTGGACTTATATTCAGACATTTTGATTATGATACATTGATCATTAGATGATATATTTCACTACTATTTGGACTATTGACATTATGATGTTTATGTTTTATTATGATGCATTAGATAGTGATGTTAAACAACTAGATATATGTTGATTTTCATGATGTGAATGTTATACTGACATGTTATGTTTTGGGATGTTTGGAGTATAATTGTAATCTCATGGATGTTAGGGTTAGATTTTGATATATTGATGGATAATAGAATTGCTAATGTCGAATGATGACTATTGACTTTATATATATATATATTCTTGATGTTGTTAATACACATGAAAGGACAAAGAGTTATTTTGTTGTGTGTAAGGCTTTCTATCACACACATCGATAGGGGATAGGTGACCAACCACGAAAGGATGTCGGGTGTTGAGCAACGAGGCAAAATTTGATAAATTTTGTAGTGTTATGTGGTGTTGTTTGTTGTATGCCTAGTTTAAAGGTTTCCATTAGGGGGTGACCTCACATGTGTGGCCATGGGATGAATTGTGATCCCTTTCTTTTAAATTTTATATGTGCTTTATTTGGGTTTTATGTATTTAAATATTAATAATTTATTTTATTGTATTAACATGTGTAAATATGTCTTAATTAGGCTAAACTTCTTATCGAGGCTAACTAAATTAGGGATGTGATAAATAGTTATGATGAGATTTGGTGGTTCTTGTTGTAAGTTAAATTTATGTTGATTTGTAAGTGTTTTATTCCACTCCAGCTTAAAAATTTGGGTTTTGACTTGGGGGCATTTTTGGAGGCTTGTCCCATGCCTCTTAAATTTACCCCAAAACCCTACCTGTGGGTTGGAAAGCTTATTTTTGCCTTCTTTTTCCATCTTTTAGTGTAAATAAGGAAAATTATTGTAGTTTCTTTGTACCCCAATTTACTATGTCCCGTGAAAGCATGGTGTGCACATTTTGAGCCACATGGGTTGTCATAGTCCTTACATATGCATTGATTTTCTTGGTATTGGTGTGTTGACTTGAGTGTGTGGATGGAGGAATGATGAAGTGGCATTTTACATGCAGCCACCTCATCATCCTCACACTCCATGTCTATTTATTTGTGCTTTTTAGTTGGAATGGGTGTTACTTGTTCTTTTCTCTTCTTGTGTACTTTTGGAATTGAAGCTTGTTAGAGTGATTTGGAAAGTGCTTGGCTTAGAATTAAAGAGACTTGTGGAATTTTATTGGAACTTGATGTAGAGGTAGGCTCTCAACCATTGTTATTATTTATTTTTCTTCTTTGGATGCAATGTTGTCCTTGTTAAAACTATTTTTGTCTTTTGAAAATGGTTTGTGTGTTGGTTGGGTAGTAGGCCTTAAGTTTGGGTGTGGGAGTAGGGATCATGGAACCATTGGGGAGGGAAAAGGAAGTTTTATGAGGCATGAATTTTGTGGGAGTGTGAATGGTAGTCTTGCCTATGGGCAAAGTGAGAATGAATTCATGGTTTTGTTACATCCTTGCAAAGGAGAGATCAATATTTTGTGTGATCTTTTGTGCACTTGGAGGCTTAGGGAAATACTCCCAATTAACTTGGGAGGCATAAGGAAGTGGTTTCCCATAGTCCTTTCTCTATTTTTTTGACCCTCAAACATTTTTATTGTTTTCAATGTGTAAAATTGTTGGATATGTGTCTTGCTTGAGTTGAAAGTATTGTATGTATGTTTTTGTGAAGCTATTTTGTTGAAAGTTGTCTTTTGTTGGTCATGACCCCTCATGATTTCTTGGTTGGGATCGGGGGCCATTAAGGGGATGGATTCTCCTCTTAATGGATTTAAGGTTGGGTGGAGAGCATTGCCTACTCCCCCTTCCTTGTATTGTGATCCTTGTTGTGAGAAGTTTGAAGAAAGCAAGACTTGGAGCTACCCTTGGAGAATACTTGCTAATTGAAGACTTGCATTTTGGCCTTGTCCAAATCCTTCATTTGGTAACTTGTTCATGTAATTATTCCCACCTTGAGTTGAAGATTTTATATTTATAAGATTTGAAGGAAGTTGTTTTATCACTTGGGAATCCCTATATTTTTGTAAACTCTTCTAAGAATGTTGAAGGAGAAATATTTGTATTTTTAAATGTGCTAATTTTGTGAAAAGGAAACTACCAATTTATCACATCATTTTGAAGGAGTAGAAAGTTTGAAACAAGTTCAAAAGGATATGCACTATTTTTAATTTAAGTACTTTCCTTTTTTCCAATTGTGATATACCTTCATTTTCTAAAAATATTGTGAAGGTTGTTAAAATTTATTGTTGTAAAAAAAAGTTGTCACTTATATCTTATGGAGGAAATGAAATAGTTACATTTGTAGCATTTTAGGAAAAAGAAGTAATTGATGGAAATTCTTAATAAGAATGGTAATCTCCTCCTTACTAGTTGTGGTATGTAGAATCAAATTTTATTATTTTTCACCAATTTTATTTTTAAACGAATAGGAAAAAAGCTACAAAATCCTTGGTTTATATTTCACTCATCTTACAAATTTCTCTTACCCTTTTAATATAAAAAAAAACATGTATAGCCATATATAGAATTTAAATTAATGTAATTTTATTCATTATTTAGTATATATATTTGACTAATTTTAGTTTCCATTTTCCCAAAAAAAGGGGAACAAAATTGAATTTAGTTGAAATATTTAATATCATTAATATATTAATAATGTTGCAATTAAATTATAATAATGAAATTAAAATATTCATAATAGAATATATATATATATATATATTACTATTAATAACATTAAATTTTTATTAATGTATAGGTTAATAAAATAAAACTAATTAATAGATAAAACCAAAAAATATAAATATTATTAAGTGCAAATTTACTAAGGGAAGGGGTCAGTATGGGGTAAAGGCCATGCAACAAATATTTTGTTTGTTTATTTTATAAAAGTGGGGAAGTCACCAACCCCGCCCCTACCCCATTGTATTGTGGGATGGGGGGTTGGGTCGATGACCCTACCCCAATATATTAATCACTTTAAAACCTTTTGATGCATAATCACAACACCCTTGAATGTCTACAACTCGATGGGTTGAGATCGTCAGTGTGATTGCATAACATGGATCTTTTCCCAAAGTGTGGGACTTTGTAATCAAGAAATATCTTCAGATGAAGGCCGGTTCCTATTCCTCTATTCAGTGCACACATACAATTTACAGAGGGTCTACTCTAAAATCTAATCTAATTTGCCAAGGAGACAGGGTTAAGAAGATACAAGAAAATAAACCTAACTAACAGAGGTGATGCACCAAAGGAATGTTGAACACCTACTTTGCAATTAAACACAAACCATAGAAATGCAATACAATCACTATGCATAGTTAACCAAAAACTGCAATGAGAGATCAAGAGGATGCAATGAACACAAGAGAGGGTTGAAATCATCCACAAACTTATCTTATTGCTCCAAAAATTGATACAGTGCATTACAATAGCCAAGAGGTAGAGAATTGCATTACAACTTGAATGGGAAGTTTGAAACTCCACAAAATTCACTTGTAGACAAGGGAAGAAGAGAGGGTGCCAAGAAAAATTATCCAACCCCTAGAAAAATGCCCCTCCTTACAATATATATGAAGAATATGAGAGAGAAAGGAGAGAAGAAATCAAATCCTGCCTCAACCACCCCAAAAGAGCATTGAATTCACCTACAACAATGATGGGTTCCACTAAAAAAACCCATGCCTCCATGTGTCGTTCCTTGTTGGGAAAGAAAGGAAGCCCATATTTCATTATGGTTATAGGTGAGAAGCCTGAAAACCTCAAAAATGGCATACTGTATTTTTCATTTTTAGCGACTTGGTCTTGTTAATTTAAAGATATCCAATTGTAGTTAAGTAGCGAGATGTCGAGAGATTTCTAAAAGTACTCTCTACACAAAGCTTCCAATCGATAGTTATGATCATTTGAAGGTTAGGGTCAAATGTTCTACGCAGTTCTCACAATATTTTCAAAGATCTAAGCATTTAATATTCTTGGTGGGATTTATGATTCATCTTTCATTGTTGGACCCTAGACATGTGGAGTTCCTACGCTTGTTTGGGGAATTTCCTTTGATTTCACCTTTCAAGTTACACTAACAAGGCACGTGGAGGCCTCCACTGGCTCTTCCCGTGCTTAGAATTTTCAATGGCCGTGAAAATTTCTCAAGCTCGACCACATAGAGTGTGTGCGCATTTGGGGATCTTTCTTCTAAGCATCATACCAAATGTGCATCGAAGAGACATGTGGAAGCTTCCGCTAGCTCTTCCCATGTTTAGACTTTTCAATGGCTGGTGCAAGTTTCTCAGGGTCTGACCATGTGGAAAACCTGCTCTCATTTGGGGATCTTTCTTTTAAGCATCATACTATAGGTGCATTGAAGAGACATGTGGAGGCTTCCGCAAGTTTTTCCCATGCTTAGAATTTTCAACGGCTAGTGTAACTTTCTCGAGCTCTGACCACATGGAGATCCTGTGCTCATTTAGGGATCTTTATTTTAAGCATCATACCAAAGTTGCAATGAAGAGACACGTGGAGGATTTCACTAGCATTTTATATACTTATCCAATTTGGGCCTCGAGTGAACAATATTTTGAAATATCTAAACATTTAAATTCTTGGTAGGATTCATGATTCATCTTTCATTAAATTTACCTTCCACCAATCTTTTTCAAACTTCTTTAGGTTTGGATTTTGTTGGTGCTCAATTTGATCTCGCCCCATTTGTCCTTGAAATTCTTCGGTTTGTGGGCTCTTTCGTATTTTCCATCTCGCTATATTGATGTATGAATTTTTTTCCCTCCATTTAGTTTCCATGACCAATCCCTTCCTTTTGTCGAGGATCACTTTAAATCTAGAGTTTTTTTCCGTTCCTCTGTCCATGAGATAGATTTGTAACATGGGCGAAAACTCGTTTTTTCCCTTCCTTCCATTTTCCACAGTCACATTGTGTTTTCCCTATCAATTTTGTCCTAATATCTTTGGAAACATGATTGGATGTGGCTCGAGATGATCACATTTGGGCCTTATATCATTTCAAAAAAAAAATTGTTTAAAGAAAGATTCATTTCAGTATGCAAATGGTGATTTTCTTGCATTTTCGGATTTGACAGTGTTTTTGCCCATCAAATTTATATCTCAGCATCTATAATAAAGAGGCCCTTTCTTGTTGGATGTGGCTCGGTAAGGAACTTAAAAACTCTAAGGCCTATTCTAACCAAAAAATTTACCACATGGAGGACCGACGCTCATTTGAAGATCCACCTCAAGGTCCCACCTTAGCGCTTGCATTTCGGAGACATGTGGAGGCTTCGGCCAGCTCTACTCTATACTTAAACTTTTCAAAATGATTTTCTAAGGCCTGGGACACATGGAGGAACCACGCCTGTTTGGGGATCGACCATAAATTTTATTTTTAAGAAGCTCCAAGAGGAAACTTGTAGGCTTTTGGTCACTCTACGTTTTCTTGGACTTTTGATAGGCAAAAACTTTCTCGGACCCTACACACATGGAGCGTTCCGCTGATCCTTCAAATTTTTTAACAACTCTGCCGAACTAAGACATGTGGTGAGCCCCCAATTTTTGGGGGTCTCTGCTTTTAGGGACCATCTCAAAGTGTGCCATTGAGACACGTGGAGGCTTCGCTAGCTCCTTTTTTGACCGACTTTTCAAAGTCCAAAGGCATATTTCATGGGCCCAGGGGAATGTGGAAGGCTGCGCTTGTTTGGAAACTCACCACCGTACCTCACATTTGTAGTTGTGCCAAGAAAACACATGGATGGCTCTAATATAGAGTTCAGAAGGGGAAGAATCAATGGTTTATGTGCATTTCACCTATTTTTTCACCATTTTTCTCCAAGAATATTGGAGATGCAAATACACACTTTTTTCATCATTTTTGATAAAATTCCTTGTCATTTTGTTTGTAAAGTGCCATTGAATGGATTTAGAACTTAATTTGTGAGTACAAGAATTGTTAAGGTTGATATTTTGAAATTGGAATTGCTCGGGAACTTGAAAATTTGAACTACGGAGAAGATGGATGCGGCGAGTTGCAAAAGGAAAGAGAGGATAAAGGACGAAATGATGGAGGTTGAAGCATAAAATATGAAAAAGGTGTTTCCTTGAGGGAAAAAAGGATTACCTATCGATCTAGCTATCTGAGCCTTCGAAAAATGATAAAAATGGGGATTTATCACATGACAAAAATTAGAATGATTAAAAGGACTACCAAATAGTTGTGGCATGGCATCCTAGTCATTAGTCAACGATCGAGAAATGTGATTAGTTCATAATTGTTCCACATAGCAGCTTTCGTATGTGAATTTGTTAACCATTAATTTTTAGGAAAATTGGTACCAAGAAAAGGTTCCTCGAATATTCTTCTCTTTGGGGAGAAATTTGGGGTGAGTGAGCAAGTGAAACTTATAGATCGCAATTAGAATACTCTCGCAAAATGTCGGGGTTAAATTCTTAAGAGAAAACTTGAGAGAGTTCATCTTCCCGAGAGTCCAAACCGAGAAACACATGTTAATTTTCTCGTGTTTTAGATTTCAATAACGCCAAGATCGTTACAAGTGTAAAGCCATTGACAAGCTCTTAGACTATTCAAAGAAACTTTCCCTACCAATGAATCTAACCAATTTCAAGTTAATCTATGTCAATCTTGGAGCAAGTTGTGTTTGCTTTATTTCAGAATTTCTGCAAGTATTTTTTCTTATTCCTATTGCAATTTTGTGTTAAAGTCTCTCCAAATCACACAGATCTCATCCTTGTGATAGTTTAGTTGCATTTGTAATTTCATTTGAAGAAGAGCCTTCATTGTGCAATGAGATAAACAATTTAAAATCACTTCACCGTCATTTGTTAATAAATATTTCTGTACACCTTTGAGTGTATCTTAAGCATGAGGAACTAGGGATCTTTGATGTTTTATTGAGTCTTTAGCTCAAGCCTTCGTGCTAAATTCTTGGAGATTGTGTGAAACCGTGCAAATCTGGGCCTTCATTGATGCACACCCTTTGCTTGAAGGAATATTTTATCTATTCTGAATCTTTCAGTCATCTATCTTTCCAATTGTTGTGAAGTCTCTCAAATATCTTGTATAATCAATTTTATCCTGCTTAATCTCCAACAAAAATTATTCAAAAACCATGAATCCATCCTAAACTACCCTTATTTGCCACATGTGTCCACAAATGTATAAATTCTATTACCAAAATATGCGAAGAAATTAGGATTCCATTGTGTCTTTAGTAACCTTAGCCCTACCTAGGAAATATCACCATTCTTTAGAAGTGACAACTCATGAGAGTTAAACTATCATGTATTGATCATATTTTCTCGAGCCCCATTTCAAATTTACGCAAAGAAGGATATATTCATTGTACTTCATCGACAGAGGTTACAAAATGTGTCCTCTCACCCCAGTCGAAATGCATGGCCTAAAGCGGTGAGGATAGGTCAAATTCCCTTGAAGGTGCTATCCATCTCTCCGAATTTGAGTGATAAAGGACTAGTTAGATCTCATCCCCAGCCACAAAATGACATACATTATGTTCTATCTATCTCTAAGCTCCATGTTAAATCTATGATGCTTTGCTCATCTTGAAAATGAGAAAAATTTGGATACTAACACTCGTGGTATTGTTGCCGAGTACTATTTGAAGTGTTTATCAAATGCGGTACATACAAAACTTGTTAATACTTCTTACAGGTGTTTTGTGCTAATACATTGTTGAAACATCATTATCTGTTTGATCTATAAGAATAGTTCAAAGTTTTAAATTCTCGAGTGTAATATTTCCAACTTATACGGTTATTACACTAAATTTTGTATCATCATTGACAAATTTGGGTAGAAGAAGAGAAAATCTTGTAATCTTTACATGAATTTGGTATTGACAAACATTTCATAGGTCTTTCATAGTGCATTTACAAAAATAAGGTGAAAATACTTAGTGGCGATGTTGTTGAGGCTAGGATATACCTGATTAATGTATAATATATTATCTTATTTTACTCGCTTTTTATTAAGTTTGATTGCAATTTGTAACTTTTACTTGATCGACATGAGTTAGGATGTAATTGGAAATTAAGTATGTGGCATTCGGTATGTTTTCGGTAGCATTTATTCCAACACAACTTAGTTCCAAAACTTCCAAGCAAGTTCTGGAACTCCATTACATAGTCATCATCTAGCTCCAAACTTTTAGTTTTAGTTATGGAACTCCAGTATTTAGTTCTAGAATTTTTGGACTTAATTCTGGAACTCCAGGGTATAGCTCTAGAAATCTCACGGTTTTGATCCTTAACAATTTCCTATGGTTCTAAAACTTCTGTAATGTTCCGGAACCAATGGAAGTTTATCTATTTTAACCACATCTGGAGATTTTACATCAATGACCCTTTCAATCAGGAAAGGATGAGAAGTTCTCTGAATGCAGATCCAGGGATAGCTATCTTACAACTATCTCGATCAACCCAATCCAACTTAGAATCTATTTTGGGCACGATTCTATTAAATCAAAATCATATAGACAACTATGATTGTAAATGTATATATAAGTAGACTTACAATAGATACAAATAAGAAGTAATAGAGATAAACAAAGAAGAGAGATATAGAATAAGTATACAGATCCATTAAATTTTGTAATACTGGATGTTTTATCCATAAAATATCCATTCCTATTTGAGTCAATTGAAGGAAGTGGAAATTTTAGGAAAAGGCTTACTACTCAAGATCCATTTGGGGCGAGTTTTGATTATCAATTTAGTAGTCAACCTCCTACTCCCGATTTTTCACCTTCCCCATGCATACCATAAACCACATTGATTGGGAGGAAAATTTAGAAAATATTTTTAAAATGGGACGAGAAGTTGAAAGAGTACTTGATAAGACCTTTACTTATCCAATCTAATTCGGAGATGATGATACATCAATGAAAAATATCTCACCTACACATTTACCCACATTTAGAGGGATGTAATCAAGATCCCGAGAAATTTTTGTTTAAGTTTAAGGTACTATATCAGACCTATGACTACAAAATAGATGATCAAAAACTCATGTTGTTTCCATCCACTCTGAAGGATGTAGAAATGAGGTGGTTCATGGGATTACCATCCAACTCTAAGAGCACTTGGCCACAAATGGAGACTTCCTTCCTAGATAAATACCAAGATTATTGTAGAGGGAGAAATAGGAAGGAAGAATTCTTCAAAATCAAGCAGGAGGAAGATGAAAATATAGAAGACTATTTAGACAGATTCCTCTTTGTGAGCAAAAGGTGTGGATTTGTACTTGAAGAGGAGTTAAGTAAAACCATTTTTATTAAATTTTTGATGAAAAATATAGGGAATCCTTAACTTGATAAGAGGTGGAGACATTGATCAATTAAGAATGAATGAAATTAAAGATATTTGTAGAAATTATTCCAGAACAGAGGTGGACCTAGAAAAGGAAAATAATTAAAAAGTCTGAATCCAAATATGAACAAACCGGTGGATGAATTACAAAATTATAAAACAGCAGACATTTTAGTTCAATTAAACTCTACTATGGATGGATTACAAGCTAAAGCAAATGTTAAAACTGAACCAATCGCTATGTATTGTCCTAGATGTAGGAAGAAGCATGAAATAAGAGACTTTCCTTTGGATAAAATAGAAATGTGTCTTATCTATGAATCTAAAGAACATGATACTAATGTTTGTTCTCTACTTCTAATTATAAAGAATTAGCTTAAACAAAAAATACATCATCCACAACGAAGAATTGAATTTTGTTCGAAGACAAACTAACTAGGGGCAATTTATGCCAAGATCAGCTCCTAATCCTTGGGCGATGCCATGGGCTTCTTAGATAGTACCAAAAATTGGGGACAACCACCTTGGGTATCTCAACCAACATGGAACCCTCAAGATTTGGCAAGTCAATCTTGGTATGCTCAGGGACATCAACAACAATGGATTGGTCAAGGAAATCCTTATGCTTGGTCATAACCTAGATGGAACACTAGTAATTATGCTCAAGTAAGAACATATCCAAATAAAAATAAAAAGGTCATCATGGGATCCCCTACACGAATTCATAAACTATGAATTTAGTCCAAATGAAAATACAATAACGATCGATTCTGAGCCCCAAGAAACAAACAACTCTTGTTTATGAAACAGAACTATAAAAATTAATTGATTTACATGCTATGGATTGTAAGTTTATTCAAACTAGATCTAGAATAATCATTAGCAGTCCACCTATTACAATCACTAAAATGACAAAAGAAAATGAAATCCCTAAATCTTGTTGTTCCAAAAGAGGATATAGGAAGAAAATAAAAAGAGTCGATAGAGACACTATTGAGACTCCATTTACAGAGAGGTTTAAAGAATCTATAGAAACCAAGGAGTCTAAATCAGTATAGGAACTAAGGAAATTGAATATTGAGATACCAATGTTATAAGCAATTAAGGACATTCCCAAATTGAACAAATTAATCAAAATGTCATGTTTGAAAAATCTTGGAAGGAAGAAATAGTACCCCAAGACTATGAAAGTAGATGTGAAACTTTCTGATTTATTAGTGGGAAAAGGTTTACATCCCAAATATGGAGATCCCGGAAGTCATGTTATTTATGTCTCTATATGGAACAAGGATATACATAATGTTTTTGTAGATTTGGGATCATCCATCAAAGTAATGATAGTGGGTACTCTAAAAACATTACCATTAATGGGTATACAACCTACTATTACCATATTGCAGATGGAATATCACTCTATTATAAATCTAGAAGGGGTTATTGAAGATGTGGCGGTCATTGTGGAGTCATGGGAATATCTAGTTGACTTCCTTATAATGCAACTAAAAGGTAAAACATTGGGTTATACCATTATTTTTGGTAGACCATGGTTATCTATAGTTGCTTCCTTAATTGATTGTAAGTCAAGTGATACGTCAATCTCGAATGGTAAGAATTCTAACGAATTTTCCTTATATCCTTCTACCACGACCTTTACTTTGAAAAATCATGAACAATTGTGGGTTGATTCACTGATACTAATAAGAAAAATTTGTCTTATTTAGCTATGATCACATTGCAAGATCATGTAAGAGAAGTAGAAGAGATGAATAATCCACCATTGGATGACGACTAACTGTCTTGAAACAATCGAGATATAGTTCCGAACCTATGACTTTAGTTCAAGAACCTACAAACTTATTTACGAACCTGCAAACTTAGTTCAAACCTATGAATTTAGTTTTGGAACCACTACATTTAGTTCTGGAACCACCACATTTAGTTCCGAAACACTACATGAAGTATTGGAACCACGCCAACAACAGGTTCCTGTGATTGGAAATAATTTCACTCGGAAGAAAGATATTTCTTGTTGGGAGTGGAAGAATCGTAACTTTAGTTTCAAATACATCAATAAGTGGTGAATAATTTCTTGAAAGTACACATGATGAAGAGTTTTGCCTTAAAAGAGATAAGAATCATAATTCTCATTCTTGTCCTTTTTCCTTAATCTTTTCTTAAGAAACTTTTGGAGATGTTGCTACATACCATATGTTGTTACCACATGCATGTCCACTAAACACTTTAATGGAACCCTTTCAACAAATCATTTCATCACACATTGAAACCAATCATGTTGAGATTCAACTAGGTAAAACTTCTAACATTAATAAGCTAGTTCAAGGATGATGAAGAAGCTAAATTGTTTGATCTTTTAAAAAATCATACTAAAGATTTTTCTTGGGATTACAATGACAGGAAGGGGATTCATCCAAGCATCTACACTCATCTCATCTATACTAAAAAAATTAAACCATTTAGGAAGCCTCGAGAAAGGATTAACGTAGCCTTAAGGGATATAGTCAAACAAGAAATTGAAAAATATTACAAGTAGGTTTTATCTACCCTATCTAAGATAGTTAGTGGATATCATCTCTTCTAATTATTCCTAAAAATAATGGGAAATGGAGAATATGTGTTGACTAGAGGGAACTAAACAAATCCACTCTGAGAGATTATTATCCCTTGTTATTCATAGATCAAGTCCTAAACAACCTTTCAAGTAAACATTACTCTTCCTTCTTGGATGGCTTTAGTGGATACAATCAAATCGAGTTACTATCAAGATCAAGACAAAACAACATTTAGATGTCCATGGGGTACCTTTTCCTATAGGGTGTTACCATTTGGCTTATGCAATGCTCCTGTAACTTTCCAGAGAGTTGTACTTGCAATCTTTACTGATCTAATAAATTATTGTGTTGAGGTATATATGGATGAATTTAATGTACATGGAGATACATTTGATGATGCTTTGAGAAATCTAGACATAGTATTAACAAGATGTGAATAGCACAATTTGACTCTTAGTGATGAAAAGCTTTTTATGATGGTTGATGAAGGGATTGTATTAGGACACCATATTTCAAAAAGAGGAATTCAGGTTGATCAAAAAAATTAGGATCATTTTCGATTTACATATTCCTCAAACCCCCACAGATATCAAGTCATTTCTAGGACATGTTGGACACTATAGGAGATTTATAATAGATTTCATAAAGCTTTGCTGCCCTCTTGTTTAATTTGCTAACCAAGGACTGTGAATTTCTTTGGGATGAAAAGTGTCTACATGTTTTTGAAGAAATTACAAAAATTTAATCACTACTCCAATATTGAGAGGACCTAATTGGGAAAATCCATTTCATATCCAAACATATGCTTCAAATAATTCCATTGGTGTAGTTTTGGAATAGAAAGATGAAGAAGGAAAAATGTATGCTATTTATTATCTTAGTAAGAATCTTACTCCAACTGAAAAGAATTACACCACTTCTAAAAAAATTCTTGTTATAATTTATACAATCAATAAATTCGGACATTACATTACAGTTCAAGATATTTATACACACGGTCAATTAGCAATTAAATATTTGATGAACAAACTAGTGGTTGGAGGAAGAATAGTTAGATGATTATTACTTTTGAAAGAATTTGATATTACCATTGTGGATAAGCCGTAAATCTAATGTGGTAGCTGATTTTTGTCAAGACTAACCACTAGAGTGGAACAAGATCCAGATCAAGGATAAATTTCAAGATGAACAACTATTTGCTATCTCAGCAATTACACCATGGTTTTCTAATATGGAAAATTATCTTTTAATAAGGAAGTTTCCTCCTTATTTCACTAATAAAAAAATAAAGAATTTAATCAAAACTATTGCACAATTCAAATGGGTAAATGGAAAGCTATTTAAATGTGGGCCTAGTTTTGTTTTGCGCATGTCTATAAGAGAAGATGAAATATTTGACATCCTCAGAGCATGTCATGATGAACCAAGTGGAGGACACTATTTAGTGAAAATAACAGCTCATAAGATACTTAGCACTAGTTATTATTGGTCATCTCTATACAAGGATGTGAAGAGATATATCAAGCGATGTGATCCTTGTCAAAGGATGGGACAACCAACTTTCACCAATGAAATGCCTCTTCAACCTCAAGTTGTAATTGAACCATTTGAGAGATTGGGATTGGATTTTTTGTTCCATTTAATCCTCCTTCAAAAGGAAAGGAATATATTATTGTGTGTGTTGAATATGTGACAAAATGGGCGGAAGCGCGGTATTGAAAAATGCCATTGAAGAAGCAATTACTGATTTCCTTTGGAACATAACTATGGTAAAGTTTGGAGCACTAAGACGATAGTTTCGAGATCGGGGACCACAATTTATATTGATCCAAGCCTTCACAACATATTACCAATAAAATCATAGGAATTCATCTCCTTATCACCCACATCAAATGGACAAGTTGAAGTAACAAATAGAGAATCGAGAGAACATCCTTACCAAAATAATTGAAGGCGGGAGAAAAGATTGGGTAAAGAGACCACTTAAAGCTATTTGGGATTATAATGCAACTTGGAAAAATTCAACAAGGTTTTCACCATATGAGTTATTCTATGGGAAAAATCCTTTGTTGCCCATTGATTTTAAACTTGAGACATTGAGGACAACATTTAAGGTGGGAATTGAGTTGGATGCAGCTCAAAAAGAAAGAATCCTTGAAGTCAATGAGTTTGATGAATTGAGGATGGAAGCACTTCAGCAAACATAAATAATCCAAGATCGAGGAAGAAATTACATAACACACATATCGATAGAGGAAAATTCAAAGTAGGAGACTGGGCATTGTTGTTTCTTTTTAAGTACCAACAATTCAAGGGAAAATTGAGAACCAAATGGTTGGGACCCTATTAGATTGACATGATATTTGAAAATGGTTCTATTCACTACTTCCCATTGATGGCAACAGAATTACACTCTTGGTCAATGGACACAAAGCTAAAATTCTATAAGAAGCCTCCCACTAAGGATGAATTCTTGAGGAAGATTGAAGCAGCCAAATAATTTGATCATATGGAAGAACCCAGTTCTTCCAAAATGATCAAATAACCGAGATGATGGATCCGAGAATAAAGGGAAGAAAATGAAAACCAAAATAGGGTTTTCTTCCCAAAATAAAAATAAAAAATAAAATATATATATATATATATATATATATATATGTGTATATATATATATATATATATATATATATATATATATATCTATAATATATATATATATGAAAACATATATATCTCTTAAAGGTCAATGAAAACCAGTAAATGGAGTTTGACCTCTTGTTTTGGCTAATTAAAAAAAAGGGAATTCTTTTGAGTTTCATTGTCTTATCTAAGCGTGTTTTGTCCACTTTCATCATAGCAAAACAATTACATCTTCAAGGATTTAAATTGAATGTTGCATGTGGGATTTGAATTTATTTAAAAGTTGGTATGATGAGTCATCTATTTATACATTATGATTACAATTAATTAATCATGAAGATGATAAGGATGGGATAAGTGGTGACATTATTATTATTGGTAATCATTAAGTGCAAAATCAAGTGAAATAAGTTACAGAGAGGTTTTGAGAAGCAGTGAATTAAGCTTGTACTCCACAACAAAGAATAGAGGATTCTAAAGCTAAGAAAAAAGGTTCTGCAACTAAGAACAAAGGTTACGTAGTGAAAGTCATTATTTTCATGGCTAAGAAAGAAGGCATGCAACTGATTTGGAAAAAAATCAAAGGAAATAGGACTCGATCCGTTATGGGGATTAAAAGAAATCATAACCACATGATGATTCCTAGCTACTTTACAAATGAAGAAGTAGCATCTATCTTTGAGCATAAAGGATGGCTAGAGTTCATGAATAAGTTTTCAAAGTATAATGACGAATTAGTAAGAGAATTCGTCATAAACCTAGAAACAATCCGAGAAAAAGGTGAAAAATATATTTATTCCTTTTTTCTGTAAATACAATATGTAATGTATTTAGAGTGCCAATTGTGCATGTCCCACATTACGCGAAAGGGACATTGAAAGAAATGGTTGAAATTCTACTACAAGGAGGATAAACTGAACCCCAATACATCTACAATATAAAGAAGATCATAAAAGACATTAAAAGAGCTAGTTTTCCCAAACCTTTTGACAATGTAGCATTTTGGATAGTGAAATATTTAACCTGTGATGGTCAATTTGGGTCCGTAGGAAAAAAAGTCCTAAAAATGCTCATATATCTGAAGTATGGATCCACAAAACCTAAGTACATAATAAACCTTCTAGGGTTTCTTTTTTATTCTATCCATACCATGGCCCAAAGGTATTCTTGGGGTGTTGGGACAATACAACATCATGGGCTAATTCATTTAGTATGCTAGCACCATTTTCTGTTAAAGAAAAATGGAGAAGAAATTTGGGAAAATTTTCTTGGAAAGTTCAAGAAAAACCCTAATATTATTAGAAGAACAATACCAACTCCATTTTCTCCTTCAACTAATTTGGAAATTGATGCCCCTACAGAAGAACAGAAGGAAGTGGAAAGAGAGAGTATACCAAAAAGAAGAAGGTTTGTAAGAAGAATCAAAATAGCAGAGCCTTTTGTGCCTTTGAAGGAAATTCCTTCTTTTGCGGTAGCTTCAGGATCCAATATCGGTCTCTAACGGTGATAGCTCATCCATGCAAGAGCAAGAGACTAGAGTAAGAAGAAGCTATACAAATAAATCGACCACTCGAGAATATTGAAATTCCCTTGAGATAGAAAATTCATAAAAGGACAAGGAAACCCCAAAGGGAGGGAGTGAATAGGAAAATATGGAAAAGGAAGGCTGCTGATAATTTGGGCAGGCATTTCCATGACTCCTCTGAACCAAGCCAATCTGAGATGGACAAAGGAGATGAGAGACTTGAAGAGTAGGAGTCTCAAGAATTGGTTGAACTATCAAGATTATCAATAAAAGAAGAAGAGTTGGCATCTTGGAGAAGAAAAGGAAAATTTCCTTTGGTGGAGGAAGAATGCTCAACTCCTCAAATAATTTCGAGAGAAAGATGTAAGACATCGAGTTAAACCAACTTTGTTATTTTCTAGAGCACAACTCATTATCGAGAAGAGGATGAGGAATTGGATTTTCTCGGACTCAAATTAGAACAAATGGAAATGATCATTGGAGAGTTAACAACTCAACTTGCATCCAGGCGAGGAGTTATCGGTAATTAAGAAACAACCGATAGAAAAAGGAGGAAGAATGTTTGGCTTCCAAAAATAGATTGTTGTGTCCACATCGTCTTCATAGACCGAGTTAACCTATTTTCCACTCAAACAATGATGGAATGACACCTTCGGGGAGCTCAGAGAAGCAAAAACATCAAATGAATATTTGAAGACCAAGATGGAAGAAGAGAAGAAGGAAAGAAAACACTTTGGAAGAAAAATTTTATAAGGAAGAAGGAAAAAAATATAAATGTCTTGAAAAAAATATAAATGGTCTACGCATTATGAGTGAAAAAATTCTTTCCTACGGAGGCCTTCTCCCTCATATAGTTTGTTGTTAGAAAAGTAGTTCATTCACCTGGCTTCTTCCAAGGATTGCATGGGGACTTCCACATGAACTAAATGATGAATATGAATTTATGATAGCTTAATATCTATCTACTCCTTAGAAAAAATCTTCTATGTGAATTTTATCTTTGTAATTTTATGTTATAGAAAAACAAAAGATTTATGATCAATTTGTATGTGGGGAGAGCCAACTAAATGCGATTGTCTGCTTCTACAAAACCAAATTGCATGGAAGGAAAATGAATTTGAGTTTTTATTGAAAGCTAGCTCAATCGGTCTCTGTATGAGAGCTCACTATGGCAAACCTTCTTCCTCCCTCATACATTTTAGAACTCATGCCTTTCATGAGTGATTCAAGACACGTTATTTTTCCATTCTACAAAAGAGCATTGATGCCTTTACATCCTATGAGGAGGAGAAATATGAATATATTTATGAAGGATGGTCAAAGAGGTGGGAAATACTCATTTTTACTTGAGCGAAGGAAGTAATATCCCCTATAAATTTGATCTAGATTTTATAAAGGGAAAAACATTATGCACAATAATTCCTTAGATATATGAGACCTATGGGAAAAAATGGATGGGAATGCGAACAAGGCCCCTATACTTCTCACCCCCATTTTTTCTTTGGTAAAAAAGAGAACCTCAAGATCCTACTAAATTTGAAGAGTGGGAGAGGAAAATAGATGCAGGAGATGGGTATAGTACCTCTAAGTTTAAGCATTGGAAAATCTAGTTTCAGCCATTTGATCGAGAAATCAAATGGAATGCATAATATATAACCCCACTTTTGAAGAATGAAGTTTATAAAGGGACTTACAAACAAATAAGTTTGGGGAAATGATGAGGCCAAAATATGCCCGATTAATGTATAATATATGATCTCATCGACTCTCCTTTTTATTAAGTTTGATTGCATTTTGTGACTTTTATTTGATCGACATGACTTAAGATTTAATTTTCTATATTTTAACTAATTGTGATTATAATGTTAACAGCTCTGAAATTCCCGATGAAGTGTGTTTGAAATTCTATTTTGTAATAAAGTTGGTCTACTCGGTAAAACAAATGAAGTATGTAGCATTCAGTATGTTTTCGGTAGCATCTGTTCCAACACATCTTAGTTCTAGAACTTCCAAGCTAGTTCCAGAACTCCATTACACATTCATCATCTAGTTCCAAAATTTTAGACTTAGTTCCAAAACTCCAGTATTTAGTTCCAAATTTTCATACTTAGTTCTAGAACTCCTGGGTATAGCTCCAAAACTCTCAGGGTTTTGATCGTTAAAGATTTCCTATGGTTCTATAAATTCTCTGTAGTTCTAGAACCAATGGAAGTTTATCTATTTTAACCACATCTGGAGATTCTGCATCAACGAACCTTTCAATCAGGAAAGGATGAGAAGATCTCTAAACGCAGATCTAGGGATAGCTATCTTACAATCTGTCTGATTAGCCCAATTCAAATCAACATCTATTTTGGGCACGTATCGAATTCATCATAATCATAGAGACATCTATGATTGTAAATGTATATATAAGAAGACTTACAGTAGATAAAAATAATAAGGAATAGAGATAAAATAGAGAAGAGAGATATAGACTAAGTATACAAATCCAGTACGTTTTGTAATACCGAATGTTTTATCAATAAAATATCCATTCTTGTTTGAGAGAATTATGAGTTGTTAAATCCTGATTCAAGGAGGACAAAGGGCCCACTCCCCCAAGGACCAGGACATTCATTTATTTGGTATTTATATTTCTTAAGAAAATATTTTAGATCTGTTAAACTTGTATTGCTTTAATTATTCTAGTTAAAATGTTTTGTGTATTTGTTCTGCAAGTGTCTAGATAGATTCTTATTTTCTCTTGCAATCATTTTTAAAGCATTCTAAGTTGTGTGTTTATTTCCAATAGCAAGTGTGTTTACTTTCAGAAGCAAGTGTGTTTATTTCCATTTTGCAAAGTGTGTTTCCTTTCAGCAAAGCTTTCAGTGTGTTTACTTTCAGCAAAGTTTTCATAGTATGATTTAAATAAGGTTTTACCAAGAATTCCTTAAGACATTGAAAAGATCCCCCAGAAAATACAAAAACAACTACAGTCAACTACTAGATCAATATGATTACTCTTGTTGCATATAGCTTTAGACACACCCCTGGTTTGATATGACATCAAAAATAAGTTGATTAAATGAAGGGAATAACGACTCCCATCACCGACTCCATGTTGTTTAAATTCTTCATAACTACCGGTGTCTTAACATATATCAAGTAAGATTTTCATTAATCTTTGCAAAGCTAGAAGGAAGAAGATATATCTTCACCAGGACCCTAGTAGAAGGTTGTTTCCAAACTTGTGAAAGTCTAATTCGAAAAAGAAGAATTGGGAATGTTATTTGAGATCAAGCATTAAGAAAAGAGATCTCCATTGGTGAAACCGATTAACCTATGATTGAAGATTACAATACTTCCTCAAGTGAATCTGAATCATGTAGTCTCTTTATTGAATTAAATTCTCCATCTAGAGAAGGACCTTCATTTGTATTTGAAAAGTGTGATTCTCAATCTACCCCTGTATTTTCTAAATTTGATATAGTTTTCAAGAAACAGATCCTATAGAGGGAATTCATTACGAGAATTGCATCCATGTACCACACAAACTTCTCACTCCTCAACATTTTCTATCATCTCCACGGTCACCTCTTGAAAATAATATGGCTCACCTCTTTCCAAACCTCCATTTTTGTTAATACTTTTGGTCCCAAAAATTTTAGAGGTATTGTTGGCTATCCAAATGTTGTGCCACAAGATGTAAGAAATAGATTACCTAAGTTTCAAGGAAATAATGCAATCACTGGTGATCAACACTTAAATATCTTTGTCAATATGATGGAGGAATTTGAAATAGAATTTGACTATGTGTACATTAAATTTCTTATCCATACTATAGAAGAAGATGTCGAGAGACTAGTATAAATGTTTACTAGATAATTCCATTGATTCTTAGATAGAAATGAATAATGCTTTTAGACTGTAGTATGGGGATAGAATAGAACCTAGGTTTCTTTTATCAGATCTTGAAAATATTAAGAAGAATCCCAATGAATCAGTGCATGATTTCAATAAAAGATTTAACAAAACATTGAGAATTCTGCCTATTAATTTGAGGCCATGTGATGAATCATGTCTCATAAAGTATTCAGATGCAATTGATAAGAAAGATGATTACTATTTAAGGGATAATAACCTTGGAACTTTGAGGTAGGCCTTTACCATGGCTCTGCAGATTGAGAACAACATTAAAGAAGTTGGAAAGCCTCCTAAGATGGAGCATGTTACACTTTGATCAAACCATAGAAGCTTGAATCAATTAAGGTTGTGGATCTTGAGGAAGTTTTAAAGACTTTGGATGGTGTCTTTGTCAAATAAATATCTTACGAGATAGCCCGAGGAAGAAAAGGAATTGGAGAAGGTTCTCAAGGTCAGCATAGGCAACACGGACAAGACAAATTTATAAATCATCCTAGAAATGATCAAAGATTTGATGACAGAGGTAAAGGACCCATGGGAGCTAGACAACCCCAAGCTAGGGAAAATAGAGTAGTGCCTGATCCTCTAAATGCCAGAGTTGTTGTTTTTGAAGAGACAAATAAAATTGATTGGTGTGAAAAATGTTTCTTACCCCACCCGCCATGTGAAGTAGATCGGAAATTTGAAGAAACTAATAATGATGATAACATTGATGATGATGCATGAATGGTTGATTTCTCTACAAGCTCACAGCAAGGAGCAACTTCAACTAAAGTAATAAGTGCAAAAACTACTACAAGTTTTTGGAATTGCATTCATTTGGTACCTCTTCTTCCTCCCTTTAATAGTTTACAAATATATATGTACAAGATTTTGATCTTTTTAATAATGATTTTCAATACCTAAGAGCTCTAATGATTAAGAAGTATGATGGATAAATCTAATCGAAAGAGGATACACAATTACAATTAATGAATGTTTTTGTTGCCCTAGAAAATGAGTATAACACAGTAAAGTAAAGCTACAAAGGGGTAGGGCATCAATCCAAACCAAAACCCCGAGTTCTCACCAATATCCCAAAAAAAAAAATCTAAAGAAAGATGCATCTCAAGTAAAGGCCTTGTTATCTTAAGTATAACTAGTGTTCCTACCCATGCCCAAGATGTGAAAAATCTTGTGTCATCTGATGATTTGTCAATCTTTCTCTAAATTCTACTTTGCCAAAATACATTCCTTATGAAATTGCCCAAGTGTTGAGTTAGATCAATATTTTTGTTCCAATTGTTGAGATGCACAAGAAAAGGGCCATTGAGTTTTGCGATTAAGAGAAGAAAAAGATTACCCAAGGTAGAAATGTAAACATTATTGAGACTCCTCATACCAATTCAAAGTTCAAAAAAACCCAAAGTTCGTGAAGAACTAGGTGAACCATCAAAAGTTTACATGGGAAAATTTTTGGTTTAGTCTCAATTAAATGTTGATCCATATTTTACAACATTGATTATTAAGGACAGACTCTTTGCATAATTGTATGTTTGATTCTAAGCATCATGCAATGTTATGCCTCTAAATGTCATGAATGGGTTGAACATTAGTGACAAAATATTATGAAAGTGTCTTACTGCATAGAATTCTAGAGAGGTGCCAATTGTAGGATGTGTACAAGGTTTGGTGGTAAAACTTGCAGCTTATCCAGGTAAGAAATTGAAACTTGATGTTGTTATTGTTGATTTCCTTGTCAAATGAGGCATGTTCTCATCAAGAAAGTAGGCTCCAAGTTTTGGTGGAAGTGTTTAGATCAATATGTCTTTTTCCACCATTCTAATTGAAGGCATCCTTGTAAATACAGTATGGAGAGAAGAAGATGTTACACCTCATTGAAGATCCCAATAATGCTTCTTATGAAGTATTGTATGATGATGTAGGTGTTGGTAACTTTTTGGATTTTCTGATGGAAAGAGCACAAGATTGATCAATGTTAATTTCTTGAACAAATAGGTTTTCCTTGGACCTTGTTATGTGATGGAGCTTGTTCCAAGTTTGGAAATGGTGTTGATATTGTTCGATTTCTCTAGGCTAGGAAGAGTTTATTTTTATTTAAAACTCAACTTCAAATGCACTAACAACATTGCTGAATATGAAGCACTATTATTAGGTTTGAGAATTGCATGGAAATATGGTGTAAAGGATATCATTGTCAAGGAGATTCGGCTGATTGTCAATCAGTTAGAAAACTATATGATACTAAAAATTAGAGAATGAAACAATACAAGGATGTAGTATAGGATTTGATTGAAATGTTTGACTCATTTAATATTGTGCACCATGATATAAATTTTAATGTTGTTTAAAAAAATTTAGCGATCTTAGGATCTAGATTTGAAAATTGTACAATATCTCCATTTTATGAGTATGATGTTGAAATACTAACAAGGTCAATCTGTCCTAAATACGTTAAAAATTGGAAAGTGTTCGATGATGATGCCTAGATGAAACAGTTTTTACAGAACCAAGGCTATTTTTCCAACCAAAATATAGATTGGGAACCAATAGTGTGTCTTCTTTGAAGGAAAGCAAACTTTATTTGGCAAAGACATCATCCAACTGAAGACAAACACGATTCCCAGAGGTTTGGTGGCACTTGAATAAGACTTTGATAATGATGATTGCATTATTAACGAAGTATATGTCGATTTCAAGAGATGTTGAAGAGCACGACACAGGCACAAAGGAAAAACCACATAAAATATTGTTACGAAGCAATGATCGAGCAAGGAAGAGAAGCGATCCTATGTTCAATTGTTGAAGAAATATCAAGACTTCCTAGCTTGGTCTTACTCTAAGTTAAAGGAATACAGGGAAGATTTATTCCAACATGAAATTCCTCTTGAATCTAATGCCAAGCCTTTCGGGAAGAAACATAGGCTCATCGATCTACTCTCCTTTCTTTGAAGATGTAAGAAGAACTAAAGAAGTTGAGGGATGGAGGGATCATTCAGTCCACAAGGTACTCATCTTGGGTTGCAAATTTAGTACCTATCAAAAAAAATAATGGTGATATAAGGTTGTGCGTAGAATTTAGGAACTTGAATAAAACATCATTGAAAGATAATTACCCTCTACCAAACATGGAGAATATGCAAAAATTGGTAACTGGTTCTAAATTTTTATCCACTTTGGATGGTTTCTCTAGCTATAATCAAGTTGTTGTGAAGAATTCAAAAAGAATAAAGATTGCCTTTACCACTCCTTGTGGAACTTATGTTTATGTCAGGATGCCTTTTGGCTTAATGAATGTTGGAGAAACTTTCCAAAGAGCAATGGATGTAGTGTTTGCTGGTTATATTAATGATTTCATTGTTGTTTATCAATATGATGTAACTGTGTTTTCTAGAAAAAGAAATGATCACTTGCAACACTTGGAGAGAATGTTGTTAAGGTGTAGAGAGTATGGCATGTCATTGAATCCCAAGAAGTGTCATTTTGGAGTGTAAAAGGTAAAGCTGCTTGGTAACATTGTATCAAATGAAGGGGTCATGATTGATCCTAAGAGTGGAATCCATCAACAGGTTCCAATTAAGAGAACTAAGAAGGTAGTTCAATCCATCTTGAGACAAATAAACTTTATTAGAAGATTTGTGTATAAATTTTTTGAGTTGACCATCCCCATTACTAGTATGCTAAAGAAAGGCCAAGTTATCAAATGGGAAGAATCTTCCATTCAAACTCTCAATGGGATCAAAGAAGAATTAAAACAAGCCCCGTTTTAGTAGCTCCAAATTACAAGAATCATTTTCAAGTGTTTTATTTTTCTATAGAAAACACCATTGCATTTGTCTTGTTGCGAAGGATGATGAAGGGGCCGAGAGACCAATTTCCTTTTCGGTAAGGCATTGCAAGGAGCTGAGTTGAAATACACCATCATGGAGAAGAAATCATTTTCTTGGCTTGGTGAAAGCAACAAAGTTTTTCAGACCTTACATCTTGAGCTCTAAATTTTTGCTTATGTTCCCCACACGATGGTGAAAGATATCTTATCAAAGATGGAGGTCTCAAGAAAAATATGCAGATGGGTAAACAAGTTACAGGAATATGACATGGATATCAAAACCACGAAATTGATAAGAGGTTTGGGCCTAGCTAAACTTATGGCTGAGAGAAACTTGTGAACTATTTAGGTGAATTAATTAGAAGGAGAAAGGGTGGATGTCATTGAAAATTTGGTAAGCTACGAGTGGTAGAAAGATATAATATTTTATCTCGGACATCTATGCTACCAGAGATATTTGGTAAAAATCATAAAAGAGCTCTTAAGTTAGCCTCTCAAAATATGTCATTACTGATTTTGGGTTAGCTTGGAATAACTTGGAGGGAGTGCTCTCAAGATGCATTACTGAGGATGAAGCCCCAAAAGTAATTGCTGATCTCCATGGAGGAGTTTGTGGGGGACATTTTGCTAGAAGAGTTACAACACATAAAATCTTGAGGGCTGGTTATTGGTGGCCAACTCTCTTCAAATATACAACTATATTTGTTAAGAATTGAGAAATTTGAAAACATTTTTCTTGAAGAATGAAAGATTTAGGATCCCTTCCTTTTGTAGCATGTGTCGATTGAAGCCCCATTTAAGAAATGGGGAATTGAATTCATTAGTGAGATTTTAGATCCTTCTAGTGATGGTAATAAATGGATTCTTATAGCCACTGATTATTTCACTAAGTGGGTGGAAGCAATCCCCACCAAGAAATCAACACAAATAGTCATCAAAATTCCATGTTGAATCAAATCATATGCAGATTTGAAGTACCAGCTAAGATTGTTGTTGATAATGCCATGAGTTTCAGAGCGAAACCTTCGGTGGCAATGTGCAAAGAGTATGGAATCAATTTTACATATTCTTCTAACTACAATCCCTAAGGAAATGGACAAGTTGAGTCCAACAATAAAAACTTGTTGAAGATCATTAGAAGAACCTTGGATCTGAACAAAAAGAAGTGGGGTGAGCAACTGAAGTTTTTGTTTGGGTTGACATAATCACTATGTCAAAAGAGCTAATAGTAAAAGCCCATTTGAGTTGGTATATGGAACTCAAGCTTTGCTGCCCCTTCATTTGTAATTGTCTTGATTTCAGTTTGTTCAACAAATTGAATATCAAGAAGTTACTCCATATGATGATTGAATCAATCAAATTATTGAGTTAGATGAAGAAAGAAGGGTATCCCATCAGTGGCATGTGAAGTTAAAAGAAAATTTGAAGAAGTTATTTGATAAGAAGGTGAGTCCAAGAGCTTTTAGTATTGGAGATCTTGTGTTATTATGGGACAACGAGGCATGAGGATAAGGGCAAACATGAAAATTTTGATGCATTGGGATGTGCCCTTATTCAATTGACATTCAAATTGGTGAAAATACCTTCTTCCTAAAATATTTAGATGGGAACTACTTGAATTTCCTGTTAATGGTAGACATTTGAAACATTTCCTTGATTGATTTCTCAGAATCAAGGTATCCTCCATTGTAAAATGTATAGTATTTTGGTTTCTTTCTACTTTCGTGTTTTTCTATTTTTGTTTATCCTGTTATGTGGTGGCCCTTTTGTTGGTTTCTCGGTTCATACTTGGGGAGTTGGTTATTATTGTTCTACTCTGTATACTTATTCTTTGACTTCGTTGCCAAATGGTTTGTTTTTGGAATTTGTTCTGCTATTTGTTCTTGTGTCACTCACAAGGTGTACCCATCCCGAGTCGGAGCCAATGTTGGTGCTCAATTTGATCTCGCCCGTTTTCCTTGAAATTATTAAGTTTGTGGGCTCTGTCATATTTACTCCCGTATTGATGCATGAAAACTCGTCCTCCATTTGGTTTCCATGACTAGTCCCTTACTTTTGTCGAGGATCACTTTAAATCTAGAGTTTGTTTTCTGTTCCTCTTACCATGAGAAAGATCTATAACTTGGGTGAAAACTCAGGTTTTTTCCCTTCCTTCCATTTTCCACTATCACGTTTTGTTTTCCCTATCAATTGTTGTCCCAATATCTGTGGAAACATGATTGGATGCAGCTCGAGAGGATCACATTTGGGCCTTATATCATTTCCAAATTCTCTATCTTTGAAGAAAGATTCATTTCCAGATGAAAATGGTGATTTTCCTACATTTTATGGTTTGACAGACTTGTTTTTTCCCCATCAAATTTATATCTCATCATCTATGGAAACATGGCCCTTTCTGGTTGGATGTGGCTCGGTGGGGAAATTTGAAACTCTACACCTACTTTAACTCAAAACATGTCAACATGGAGGGCCAAAGCTCATTTGAGGATCCGCCTCGAGTCCCACCTTAGAAGTTTTACAAGGGAGACACGTGGAGGCTTCGTAAACTTCGTTCTATACTTAAGATTTTCAAAGTAGTTTTATAAGGCCTTAAACATGTGGAGGGACTATGCATGTTTGGGAATGACCCCTAAATTTTATTTGGAAGAAGCGCCAGGAGGACACTTAGAGGCTTCCGCTCACTCTACCCTTGCTTGGACTTTTCAACAGCCAAAGAAAACTATGTCAAACCCTAGACACATGGGACCTTCCATTGATCCTTAAACGTTTGTAACAAATCTTCCAGATTGAGACATGTGGTGAGCCCACACTTGTTTGCGGTATCCTCTTTTAGGGTCCATCTAAAACTATACCATTGATACACGTGGAGGCTTCTGCTGGCTCCTTTTTTACTGAGACTTTTTCAAAGGCCAAAAGGCATTTTTCTTGGGCCTAGGGAATGTGGAAGGCTGTGCTTGTTTAGAAACTTTCCATTTTACATCATCTTTGCACCAAGAAAACACATGGACGACTCTAATTTAGAGTTGAGAAGGGGCAGAATCAATGGTTGATGTGCATTTCACCTATTTTTCTACCATTTTTTCTCCAAGACTCCTAGAGATGCGAATATGCACTATTTTTCATGATTTTTGATGAAATTATTTTTCATTTTATTTACAAAGTTCCATTGAATTGTTTTAGAACTTAAATTGTGACTACAAGAACATTAAGGTTGATATTTTGAAATTGGAATTACTCGGGAACTTGAAAAAATGTGAATTAGAAGAGAAGATGGATGTAGGGCAGAGTTGAAGAGGAAAGAGAGGGAAAAAGATGAAATGATGGAGGTTGCAGGCGTAAAATATGAAAAAGGTGTTTCCTCGAGGGTGAAAAGGATTACCTTTCAGATCTAGTTGTACAGAGCCTTTGGAAAATGATTAAAATATGGTTTTCTTGCATGACGGAAATCAAAATTATTAGGACTACCAAAAGGTTGTGGCATGGAATCCTAGTCATTAGTCGAGGATCGAGAAATGTGGTCAGTTCATAATTGGTCCACCTAGAAGCTTTCGGATGTGAATTTGTTAAACATCACTTTTTGAGGAAAATTGGTAAAAAGAAAAGGTCCCTTGAATATTTTTTTTTTGGGGAAATTTTTGGGATGAGTGAGCAAGTGAAGTGCATAAATGCAATGAGAATACTCTTGCAAAAGGTCGGGATTGACTTCTTAAGAGAAAATTTTAGATAGCCCGTCTTCTAGAGAGACCAATCTGAGAAACCTATTAATTTCTTGTGTTTTATATTTCAATCATGTGAATTTGGTTGCGAGTGTGATTCCATTGACAAGCTCTGAGACTGTTCAAAGAAACTTTCCCCTACTGATGAATCTAACCAATTTCAAGTTAATCTGTGTCAATCTTAGAGTAATTTGTGTTTACTTTATTTCAGAATGTATACAAGTAGTTTTTATTATTCCTATTGCAATCTTACATTAAATTCCTCCAGAACCACACAAGATCTTGTCCCTTTGACAATTTAGTGGCATTTGTAATTTCATTTCAAGAAGAGCCTTCATCTTGAAATGAGATAAACAATTTAAAATCACTCCACTTTCATTCAATGATAAAGATTATCTGTAAGCCTTTGAGTGTATCTTAGGCATGAGAAATGAGGGGTATTTGATGTTTTATTAAGTCTCTAGCTCGAGCCTTTGTGTTAAATTCTTGGAAATTGTGTGAAACCATGAAAATCTGGGCCTACATTGATGCACATCTTCCGGTTGAAGGAATATTTTAGCTATTCCAAGCTTTCTTTCATTTAGCTTTCAAATTGTTGTGAAGTATCTCAAAGATATGGTCTAATCAATTTTATCCTACTTAATATCCCACCAAAATTATTCAAAACCATGAATCCATCTTGAACTACCTCTTTTTCCATGTCTATCCACAAATGTATAAATCCTATTGCCAAAATATGCAGAAGCAATCAGGATTCCATAATGTCTTTAGTAACCTTAGCCTTGTCTAGGAAATATCACCATTCTTTAGAAGTGACAACTCATGAGAGTTAAATTGTGGTGCATCGATCATATTTTCTCAGGGTCCCCTTTTAATTTTGTGCAAAGAAGGATATATTCATTCTCCTTCACTGAAAGAGGTCACCCTAGTCAAAAGGCATGGTCTAAAGCAGTGAGGATAGGTCAAATCCTCTTGAAGGTGTTATCCATCTCTCCATAATCTGAGTTATAAAGGAGTAGTTAGATATCATCTCCGGCTTCAAAATGACATACATTATGATCTATCTATCTCTAATCTCCATGTCAAATCTATAATGTTTGCTCACTTGAAAAGGAGAAAAAAATTAGATACCAACATAGTCTATCAAGTGCAAGATCCACATGGAAGATCGACAGATTCTTAAGATTTTATTTCCTTTTAGGGTCCTGGGAATGCGGCAGAGCCAACACTTGGCATCATCTGCGAACATGTTGCTTGTTCCTTTGAGTGAGTAAAGGGCCTGTTGTGGAGAATCATAACACCCCAAAATGTATATAACTAGATGGGTTGAGACATCATCATGTGATTGCATAACATGGAACATCTTAGAAAGTGTGGGACCTTGCGAGTTGAGAGAGCTCTCCGGATTAATGTCGGTTACTATTCCTCTTTTCAGGTGCATACATATATATTGCAAGGGGTCTATTCTAAATGTACTATATTTTACTAAGGAGATAGGGCTGAGGAGATGAAAGAAAATAAACTAAGCAAACAAGGTGATGCACCAAAGGATTGTTAGAAACTCATTTTATAATTTAACATAGACCACAAAATGTAATAAAAACACTATGCAAAGATGAACAAAAATGCAATAAGAGATCGGGAGACAACAACGAATACATGAGAGGGTCAAGAAACATCCATAGACATATATATTATTGCTCAGGAGTCGATACAGTATATTACGGTGGATAAGAAGTTAAGCTTGCATTACTGACCCAAAGGAGAGGTTAGAAAAGCTCCACAAATCCTCTTGCGAGCAAAAGAAAAAGGAGGGCCAAAAAAAAAAAATGTCCAACCTTTAATAATGAGTCCTGACCCTTCCTTTATAGATTTGGCATAGTAGGAAGAAGGAGAGAGAGAGAGGAGGAAAACTAGTTTGAATCTCAACCACTGGCCATCAATACCTCCTGAAAATCCACCCCAACTATTTTGTGTCTACATCAATTACTTGTTCGGTGCCTTGAAGGAAGAACGGCAGATCAGATCGAATCCGATCTGGTTGTTGGGGCAAATGGATCCTATATTAATGGCATGAAGATTTTTATTCATTTTTCCCCACCTAACCTCTCCAAAATTAAAGTTTCATATCTCCATGGCATAGACAAGGCTCGGATCTTTCCAATGGTGCCAGATTTGTTAGATTTTGAGCACTGAGTCAAAAGATATTCCCATTTCAAATTTTAATTGGGTTTATACAGAAATGGCAGCAACTTGTTGTGAAAATGGGTTTTTGGAAATTTGACTGCTAGAGGGATGGTACGTGTCTGGGGATTGCTTTCGGATTCTACTTTTGGAGTTGCACTGGGCTGACACATGGCTTCTTCCGCGGCTCACTCAATTTCCTCATGTTTTGGCCAAGTCCCTTTTTGCTCGATGGGGTCATAAATCTAACCGGGAACACGTGGAGGCGTGCCGCTTGTTTAGAAACCTTCCCCAAATTTTACTCTTGAATTAATGTCATGCTAACACTTGGCTCCCTCCACTAGGTTGTCTTTGCTTTGACTATTCGACCCCAACCCCGTCCCTGTTTAGGACACGGACATGTGGAGGGTCTACGCTCATTTGGAAACTCGCTCATATTTTTACCTATGAAGAAGCGTCGGGTTGACATGTGGAAGCCTCTGCAGGCTCTTAGAATTTTCTACGCCGCTCTTAAATTTTCGGGCTTTGAATACGTGGTGAGATGGTTCTCGTTTTGGGATTCCCTTTTAGGTTGTGCTTTGAAGATATGCTGATCTAACGCGTGGCAATTTCTACTAGCACCTTTATACTTAGTATTTTTAGACCCGCCTAGTCCGCCCTTTTGAATTTTAATCCGGAGGTGAAATTGAGATAACAAGCCCTCATATATAATGTCAAAACCCCTTTCTGGGTGGGACCTTTGTGGTTAGCTTTATGTAGAAACCCTTCAAGCTTTCAATATTTTACCGTCTCCTTTCACTCTTGAAGTTGCAATGGTTGGACACTTGGCATCGTCCATGAGCCTACTCTTCTTTCTTTGAGTCGACTCGCTTTGGGCTCGATTTTGAATTATCAAGTTAGCTTTCTTCATTTCTCTAGTGTGGAAGGTCGCGTTTGATAAAAAATTTCCCAAGGGGAAAAATTGGATAACAAAACCTACACATCCGCCACTTTGTATCAAAATACGGTTCGGCCCATACCAATTTTAGCATTGCAAGTATTTGGACTATGACCCATACCTTATTATTTTCATGTGTGTGTGTGTGTGTGTGTGTGTGTGTGTGTACGTGTTGTGTCTAAATATTTTTCTTAATGAAATAAAATTTTGGGTATTATGATTTATAAATTTAGATTTTGGGTATTTTTTAAAAATTTAAGAAAATGGGTAAATGTATATATATATATATACATATATATATATATATACACACACACACAAGTGTATATATTTGTATACATGTATATGTAAGGTATACTTATATTTGTAAAGAATTTTATTGTGTATATCTATCCTCAAAGGAAAACAAAGAATGTAAATACCACAAAATGTAAATCTATTGGGAAAATGGAAAATACCCAAATGGGTATTTCCTTGAATAAAATTTGCACAATAATGGAAATTTACAAACCCTTGAATAGGTTGGAATTGATTAACTTGGAAACATGAAATAAAATGAAATGGGGTGTCGAGTATCCATCCACAAGCTTTCTCCCCCTCTCCCATGGCTTCCTCCTTTTCCATCTCCTGTTAACTTGCTAAACCAAAATGAATGAAATGAGCAAAAGAAATGAATAAAAATCTTCATTAGAGATTTTTAGGGTTGATTTGAATTTCCTTCATCCAATGGCTTAGATTGGATTCATCCAATGGCCCAAATTGTCTCCTACAAAAATTAGGTGGGAGTAGGTGAGATAATCATTTGGTCACATGGGTCCTTTGAATGGGGCCACTTGTGTGGTTTGAAAGTTAATTAAAAGGTTGTATTTTCTTTGAATTATTTTTAGTAAACTCCTTCCCTTAAATGTATAGACAACATTGATATTTTAGATTTGAATTAAATAGTTTGTGTAAATGGAAGGACTTTTAGAGTTGGACTTAATTATTAAATTATTGCATGACCTTAGAAACCTATGTATTAAATTAATTTTGATTAAATTTAATAAAATATTTCAAAACTAACCAGAAATTAAATCCATTCCTTCATTTAATAATATTATTCAAGTAAAATTGTGATGACCATTTAAAACTAAAGGTTAACCTTACCATCGCTTTCGTTTCTTTTAAACAAAATTATATATATATATATATATATTCCATATCTTTTCTATTATAACCTTTGTTTGGCTTTGGGTTTGTGTGCGGAAAATTATGGGCATTACGGGATCTAACTAGACGATAGAGGAGGATGTTGATGTCTATGGATATATCTTGGTTTGGGTACTAAGTTTCACACTGCTTCATATGATTGAACATTTTCCATGCTCCATTAAGGCCGTGTTGAAAAATATTGAGACTTTTGACAAAAAGAGTTCCTAGATTTCCAGTTATACAAGATTTTATGGGAAAGTGGTTATCTAGGACCACCAAAAGAGAATAAATGCTAGTGAAATTAAAAAATTATTGAGTGGAAAATATATCCATGTCAAGTCATTTGAGAACCTGATTTGATCCACCTCGAAGATTGGACCAATTGAACCCTGCCTCGCAACTAAGAAGACGTAAAGCATTTGGGTCATTAAATCAGAATTTATTACACATAGAGAACCTAGGCTCTCTCTCACCAGTTTTACATCACATGGGAAGGTGGCCTGATTTATCCATGGAAGACTCAACCATATTGGGGTCACTATCGATTACCCAATACGCATTAGGGACAACATTGTCTATCATTTGAAGTGTAGATGTTGATGACCCCAAAATGGCAGATTTCAATATTTAAGAGGGCAGATGGCACTGTTAGTTGGGATTTTTCCATGGACAACGATGAAGTGCCAACATTTGATGGAAAATAAATAAATTAAAAGCCCACGCCCCACATAATGAATTCTATTAATTGCAAGACTATCTGGTCAAATTGTTTTATAAACCAGAAAGAGTTGAAAACCTATCACCTTTACTTCCTGTAAACACAACATCCAATTTTGCAAACTTCTGTCGAACATCTTGTTAGAAAAATCTAATAAATTGTTTAGTATTAGTAGTTATGCATACGTGGAATTTAGGTGCTGCAACTGTTTTCCTTCCCGCCAGACAGTTCTCCTTCCTGCTAGACGGTTCTCCTTCCTGAATCATTTCAACATTTTATTTACTGTGGTGCTTGTTTCATGTTATTCCAAGGCGTTTAATCCATTCTTATTCTATCTCTACCTTCGGTGGTATCCAATATTCTTGTCTTTCCTTGGCGTGGAGAATTTTCTAGCCTGCACGACAATCAAAAAAGAGATCAGTTTTGTTTTTACTTGTCTTTATATCTTCTCGCATTGGCGTTGAGCAATCAGAGACGTGGCGAAGACTTGTGTGGCTTTTTGAGCGATTTTAATGTCTTTTGGTGGACCTGTAAATCTTCTTGGAACTTAACATTTTAGTATCGATTGGTTTTATCTTTGGTGTCCAACATTGAGCAACAGAAACATGGATTAGAGTCTCCATTAAATAGCGAACTGGAACGACCTCTAGATGGGGTAGCGACAAATTAGTGAAAATAAGACATTGTTTGGCGTGAAGACATTTTCATTATTTTTGGCATTTGAAAACATTGGAGATATGCCTGGCTTAACACACATTTCACACAAGTTACAACAATTTTTGATTGGAAGCGTGGCAATTTCTTTTCTCTCTTTTCTGTCTTTGAACTCAGACCAGAACATGTTGGCATATAATTGTTGTTCTTTCTTTGCTGAAGTAATCAATGATTGGTGTTTTGAACTAGCACTTGGAAGGTAGAGCGAATTTTGTTTCAGCGACCAACGGAGAAACAGTTTGGAAATTTACGTGAAACAAAGGAGGAGAAGAGAGAGAGTGGAAGGCTGCGTATGAGTGATTTCAACAACAATGAGATGTGGAAGTCTGTCTTAGCACAGAAGTGTGCCAAATAAATAAAGTTTTAACATTTCAATTCTGTTGGGAAGAAACAACTTTGATGCGAAATACCCAACTAAAAATATTATCATGTTCATCAATTATTCAGGTGGCTCTTATAGTGTTGTTATGGTTGTCTTTGATGCAATTATATTATGCAGGAAGATGTTCTACTATTGGTTTAGGAATACTTGCATCAAATGCATCCATAGTCTTGTTGGTAGGATCAAGGGAAAATTCTTTTCCATGACAAGTACTATATCCAATAATTAAGTAGTATGTTATTGGAGGCTAGAAGTGTGAAAATTCACTAATAAAAATACGGAAAGAAATGCGTAACACAAAGAACACAATATTTTCGGACAAATTGTCCCTGAAAAACCCCTAAGGGAAAACCAGTTCTATAGATGAGGAATTATATTAACTTCAACAAATTAAGAGATACAAAGATTCCTTGCCTCTTACTGGCAGAACTCCAACAATCTCCCAACTTCTCCCGTTGATATTCCCCACTGCTATCCCCAACGCTATCACTATGCCCTTGCTAACACTGCAAGATTGTTTGCTATCACTGTAAACTTACAAACTCATTTGCTAGCACTGCAAATGCTTCTCCAAACTTGTGTTCTCCAAATGCCCAATGACCTCCTTTTATACTACTCTCATTGGTAAACCAACGGCCGAGATCGATTCTCAATCGACGGCTGAGATACATAACAACTTAACAACCATAACAAATAGGTTGCAAGGTGTCACTAAAGGAAATCAAAAATTAGAAAATAATTAATTCATACTCAACAATAAGATAACTATTATCTAATCTTAGCAAATGGACAAACAACTGTCCAAGCTAACAAACTAACACTCCCTCTTAGCGAGGAAGTTGTTCTGCACGACACCCATCTTATCTCTAAAGAAGATAAATTTTGCCTTCCCCAATGCCTTAGTCAGAATGTCTGCTACCTACTCCTCTGTAGGTATGTATTGTAGCTGAACAATACCTCGTTGTACACAATCCCTGATGAAGTGATACCTGATATCTATATGTTTAGACCTATCATGAAACACTAGATTCTCAGACAACTTGATGCAACTCTGATTGTCGCAGTGTATCACAGTAGTCTCAACCTTCTGACCAAACAAGGCCACTAGCAACTTCCAAAGCCATATAGCTTCACATGTCACCATGCTAGCTGCAATGTATTCTGCTTCTGATGAACTCAAAGCCACAAACTTCTACTTCCTGTTGAACCAAGAAACAACTCCTGATCCTAAACTGAAACAACACCCTGAAGTGCTCCTTTTGTCTGTTGTACTGCCTGCCCAATCTGCATCAGTATAGCCTATCAACTTGATTCCTTCACCTCGAACATATCTGATCCCATACTCAACTGAACCACACAAATAACGCAACACATGCTTGGCCGTTGTCCAATGCACTCTCTTTGGCTCAACCATGAACTGACTAAGAGAGTTTACTACAAATGCTATATCCATCTGGTGTTGACCAAATACATGAGCGAACCAATTAACTACCTATATAAGGTGGGATCTACATCTTTGTCCTTAGATGTATCTACCTTCCTCCAATTAGTGATCATAGGTGTAGACATGGCTTTGCAATCCTCCATCTCAAATCTCTTCAAGATTTCAATGCAATATTTCCCTTGACCAAGGAAAATATCTCCATCTGTCTGCCACACCTCCATGCCTAGAAAATAGTGCATGAGTCCCAAGTCCTTCATCTCGAAACTCTTCACAGGTCCCTCTTGCACTCTTCTATGAGCCCTAGTGTACCTGTAAGAAACAAGTCATCTACATATAGAACAAGAATGAGAGCCTCACCCCCAACCACCAAGTAGTAGAGGTTACCATCTACCTCACTCTTCACAAAGCCCATTTCTTGCAAGTATGTATCAATGCGCTCATACCACGCTCTAGGAGCCTGCTTGAGTCCGTACAAGGCTTTCTTCAATCTGCACATGTGGGTCTCTTTGTTGTGTGCTACAAAGCCTTCTGGTTGTTCTATGTATACCTCCTCCTTCAATTCACCATTAAGGAATGTTGTCTTGACATCCATTTGATGGATCTTCCATCCCATCTATGTTGTAAATGAGATTACAGCTCATATAGAAGTATACCTGGCCACTGGAGCAAATGTCTCCTCATAGTCTATTCCCTCCTTCTGAGAGAACCCCTTTGCCACAAACCTTGCCTTGTATTTCTCGATGCTACCATCTGCACCGTGCTTTATCTTGAAGATCCAGCATGATCCAACTACTACCCTATCTGTTGGTCTAGGCACTACCTCCCACACATCATTATGCATTATTGAAGTATATTCCTCAACCATAGCATCTTGCCATACCTGATGTTGTGCAACCTCTTGATAGCTAGAAGGTTCACTATCTACCAACTAGCTGACTAATGCCACATAGTCATTGAACTTGGCTAGTTCTTTCCTCTGTCTCGTACTCTTCCTAGGAGCTCCCACAAACTCCTGAGTATCCCTTTGTGTGTTTTGAACCTCACGGTTCCTGTTGCCAACTGTAGAGGATGAAATATCAACCTCTAAATCTTCTAGATGCATATCCTACTACACCAGTTGCTCCATACTCTGTGAATCTTCACTACCTGAGTCTATGCTTGTACTAGTAACTGTACTTGAGCTTTTCTGCCCTTGACTTGGACTTGGAGATTTTGTTGGCTGCTCACTTTGATCATCTGCTGGAAAATCTCTTAGACCTTCTAAACGCTTTGTCCTCCATGAACTTGACATCATGTCTGACAATAATTCTTCTAGTCCCTGGAATAAAAATCCTATATGCCTTTGAAGTTTCACTATACCCAACAAGGTACCCCTTCTCTATAGTTTGATCTAACTTGGTACATGTATCTTCTAGAATATGACAATATGCCAAACTCCCAAATATCCTAAAGTGACCTACATCTGGCTTCTTCCCTATGAAAGCTTCCTCTGGTGTCATCTTCCCTAGTACCTTGTGTGGAACCCTATTCTGAATGTAAACTACTGTACTACACGCCTCTACCCATAGATAGCGGGGCATGTCCTGGTCATGTAGCATAGCCCTTGCTTGCCTCCGATATAGAATGGTTCTTCCTCTCAGCAACTCCATTCTTGCTATGGATTGTAAGGAACCATCCACTCTCTCTTGATTCCTTCTCTAGTACACAAATCCTAGAAGTCATTTCCTTTGTACTCACCTCCATTATCTGACCAAAGAACCTTTATCTTCCTTCTGTCAAGTTCTCCACAAGAGCCTTGAACTCTTGGAAGCGACTGAAAACCTCATCCTTGGTCTTCAAGAAGTATATCCAGGTCTTCCTGGAGAAATCATCAATAAATGTAACATAGTACACATATCCTCTGAGAGACTTTGTCGACATTGGTCCACATACATCTGAATGTACTAGATCAAGAACACCCTTAGATCTATTGTCACTCCTTGGAAAAGATGCTTTCACAAACTTCCCCAACACACATCCCTTACATACATCATCATGCTTTGTGCTCACCTCTGGAACACCTGTCACTATCTCACGAAGAAATTTAAGTGCTCCATGATGAATATGGCCCATCCTCCTATGCCATAGCTCTCCAAGATCTCTAGGATTACTGCTGCTCATAAGTTCCTTAGGAGTATCAAACTATAACCTATAAAGGTGACCACTCCTAACTCCAATAGTTATGGGTGATTTCCAATCCTTGTGCTTAATCAACACATGTGTCCCTCTAAAAAGTACATTATACCCTTTATCTTGAAGAACAGATACATAAATCAGATTCATACCTAAGCCTAGCACATGCAAGACATCATGAAGTGGAACTATCTTTCCATTCTCCCTCTGAAACTAAACAGTCCCTTTCCCAACTGGGTTGAGCTTGGACAAGTTCCCCATAGAAATATGGATATTGGTGTCCTCCTCCTAGTAACTGGAGAAGTACTCTCTAACTCCTGTCATATGAAATGATGCCCCACTATCTATATACCAAACACACTATGAGGTTGAGCTAACCATACAAGCTATGAGTGCAAACTCATCCTCCAATCTCCTAGAGATCTCCTCTACACTTGCTGAAGCCGCCACTTGGTTCTTTCTCTTCTTATCATTCTTCTTCCTTTGTGGGTAATTACTAACATAGTGGCCAAACTCGTGACAGCCATAATACTTGACCTTAGACATAACCATAGAATTTTTTAGTCCTTCTTCTTCTCACTTTTGAGAATTTGATCCTTTGCTAAATCCCTTCTTTGCTTTCCCATTTTCCCACTAGGGCAATGTTTTCTTGTTTCCCTCACTTTTCTCGACTCTTTTGGCCCCATTGACAAGACTTATTCTAAAATACTCCTGAGTGAAATTAGTCCATAGTCGATCCCAACTCGGTAAGGTGTCTCATCCACTAACAACTTGAACAAAGACATCCCACTATTTAGTAAACCCATTTAGGGCTATTCTTACTAGCTCATCATCATCTAGCTTATCTCCAACAACTACTAACTCATCCTTGACGAGTCTAAGCCTGGTGAGGTAACTTGTAACGTCTTCTCCCTTGTTCATCTGGGTATTCTTCAACTTTTCTCTGAGAATCAGCTTCCGGTTAGTGGTAGCATTCTGGTATAGATTCATAATGGCATCCCACATCTTCTTCGCCATATCTAACTTAGAGATGTGTGGAACAATATGATCCTTGACACCATCAAGGACAATCCTCCTCACCTTGGCATCCTCTTTCTTGTATGTTGCAAGTTGTGTTGCGTCTATAGGTACAGTTACAACAGTGGTAACATAATCCTTTATACCATTCTCTTCCAACAATAAAGAAAATCTGGCCTTCCAGACACAAAAATTTGAGGCACCATCTAATCTGTCCTGATTTCTCAAACCAGCTGAAGCCATCTCAAAGGATAAAAGTAAAAATAATTTAAAGAGATCAAACTAGGTTATAGAAAACCTCAATTTATTTTCTAGGGCAAACCTTTTCTACCCTTAACACAACTCTGATACCATGTGAAAATTCTATTGCAGTCACTGATTATTAATCTCCTATCTTAAAAGATTATTTAACTAAAAAACTAATTCACAGCTAATATCAAAAAATAACACAACTACAACTTCACTAATAAAAATACGGAAAGAAATGCGTAACATAAAGAACACAATATTTTCAGACAAATTGTCCCTGAAAAACCCCTAAGGAAAACTAGTTCTATAGATGAGGAATTATATTAACTTCAGAAAATTAAGAGATATAAAGATTCCTTGCCTCTTACTGGTAGAACTCTTAAAATATCCCAACTTCTTCTGCTGATATTCCCCACTTTATCTCCCACGCTATCACTTGCACCCATGTTAACACTGCAAAGACTGTTTGTTATCTTTCATCAAACTTACAAACTCATTTGCTAGCACTACAAATGCTTCTCTAAACTTGTGTTCTCCAAATGCCCAATGACCTCCTTTTATACTACTCTCATTGGTAAACCAACGACTGAGATCGATTCTCAATCGACGGCTGAGATACATAACAACTTAACAACCATAACAAATAGGTTGCAAGGTGTCACTAAAGGAAATCAAAAATTAGAAAATAATTAATTCATACTCAACAATAAGATAACTATTATCTAATCTTAGCAAATGGACAAATAGCTGTCCAAAGCTAACAAACTAACACTCCCTCTTAGCGAGGAAGTTGTTCTGCATGACACCCATCTTATCTTTGAAGAAGATAAATTTTGCCTTCCCCAATGCCTTAGTCAGAATGTCTACCTGCTCCTCTGTAGGTATGTATTGTAGTTGAACAATACCTCATTGTACACAATCCCTGATGAAGTGATACCTGATATCTATATGTTTAGACCTATCATGAAACATTAGATTCTCAAACAACTTGATGCAACTTTGATTGTCGCAGTGTATCACAGTAGTCTCAACCTTTTGACCAAACAAGGCCACTAGCAACTTCCAAAGCCATATAGCTTCACATGTCACCATGCTAGCTGTACTGTGTATTCTACTTCTGATGAACTCAAAGCTACAAACTTCTACTTCTTGTTGAACCAAGAAACAACTCCTAATCCTAAACTGAAACAACACCCTGAAGTGCTCCTTTTGTCTATTGTACTGCCTACCCAATATGTGTCAATATAGCCTATCAACTTGATTCCTTCACCTCGAACATATCTAATCCCATACTCAACTGAACCACACAAATAATGCAACACATGCTTGGCCATTGTCCAATGCACTCTCTTTGGCTCAACCATGAACTGACTAAGAGAGTTTATTGCAAATGTTATATTCGGCCTGGTGTTGACCAAATACATGAGCGAACCAATTAACTGCCTATATAAGGTGGGATCTACATCTTTTCCTTAGATGTATCTACCTTCCTCCAATTAGTGATCATAGGTGTAGACATGGCTTTGCAATCCTCCATCTCGAATCTCTTCAAGATTTCAATGCAATATTTCCCTTGACCAAGGAAAATCTCTCCATCTATCTGCCACACCTCCATGCCTAGAAAATAGTGCATGAGTCCCAAGTCCTTCATCTCGAACTCTTCTGCAAGGTCCCTCTTGCACTCCTCTATGAGCCCTAGTGTACCTGTAAGAAACAAGTCATCTACATATAGAACAAGAATGAGAGCCTCACCCCCAACCACCAAGTAGTAGAGGTTACCATCTACCTCACTCTTCACAAAGCCCATTTCTTGCAAGTATGTATCAATGCGCTCATACCACGCTCTAGGATCCTGCTTGAGTCCATACAAGGATTTCTTCAATCTGCACACGTGGGTCTCTTTGTTGTGTGCTACAAAGCCTTCTGGTTGTTCTATGTATACCTCCTCCTTCAATTCACCATTAAGGAATGTATCTTGACATCCATTTGATGGATCTTCCATCCCATCTATTGCAAATGAGATTACAACTCATATAGAAGTATACCTAGCCACTGGAGCAAATGTCTCCTCATAGTCTATTCCCTCCTTCTGAGAGAACCCCTTTGCCACAAACCTTGCCTTGTATTTCTCGATGCTACCATCTGCACCGTGCTTTATCTTGAAGATCCAGCGTGATCCAACTACTACCCTATTTGTTGGTCTAGGCACTACCTCCCACACATCATTATGCATTATTGAAGTATATTCCTCAACCATAACATCTTGCCATACCTGATGTTGTGCAGCCTCTTGATAGCTGGAAGGTTCACTATCTACCAACTGGCTGACTAATGCCACATAGTCATTGAACTTGGCTGGTTCTTTCCTCTATCTCGTACTCTTCCTAGGAGCTCCCACAAACTCTTGAGTATCCCTTTGTGTGTTTTGAACCTCACGGTTCCTACTACCAACTAGTAGAGGATGAAATATCAACCTCTAAATCTTCTAGATGCATATCCTACTACACCAGTTGCTCCATACTCTGTGAATCTTCACTACCTAAGTCTATGCTTGTACTAGTAACTGTACTTGAGCTTTTCTTCCCTTGACTTGGACTTGGAGATTTTGTTGGCTACTCACTTTGATCATCTGCTGGAAAATCTTTGGACCTTCTAAACACTTTTTCCTCCATGAACTTGACATCATGTCTGACAATAATTCTTCTAGTCCCTGGAATAAAAATCCTATATGCCTTTGAAGTTTCACTGTACCCAACAAGGTACCCCTTTTCTAGTCTGATCTAACTTGGTACATGTATCTTCTAGAATATGACAATATCCCAAACTCCCAAATATCTTGAAGTGACCTACATCTGGCTTCTTCCCTATGAAATCTTCCTCTGGTGTCATCTTCCCTAGTACCTTGTGTGGAACCCTATTCTGAATGTAAACTATTGTACTACATGCCTCTACCCATAGATAGCGGGGCATGTCCTGGTCATGTAGCATAGCCCTTGCTGCCTCTGATATAGAATGGTTCTTCCTCTCAACAACTCCATTCTACTTTGTGGATTGTAAGGAACCGTCCACTCTCTCTTGATTCCTTCTCTGGTACACAAATCCTAGAAGTCATTTCCTTTGTACTCACCTCCATTATCTGACCAAGAACCTTTATCTTCCTTCCTATCGAGTTCTCCGCAAGAGCCTTGAACTCTTGGAAGTGACTGAAAACCTCATCCTTGGTCTTCAAGAAGTATATCCAGGTCTTCCTAGAGAAATCATCAATAAATGTAACATAGTACACATATCCTCTGAGAGACTTTGTTGACATTGGTCCACATACATCTGAATGTACTAGATCAAGAACACCCTTAGATCTATTGTCACTCCTTGGAAAAGATGCTTTCACAAACTTCCCCAACACACATCCCTTACATACATCATCATGCTCTGTGCTCACCTCTAGAACACTTGTCACTGTCTCACAAAGCAATTTAAGTGCTCCATGATGAATATGGCCCATCCTCCTATGCCATAGCTCTCCAAGATCTCTAGGATTACTGCTGCTCATAAGTGCCTTAGGAGTATCAAATTGTAACCTATAAAGGTGACCACTCCTAACTCCAATAGTTATGGGTGATTTCCAATCCTTGTGCTTAATCAACACATGTGTCCCTCTAAAAAGTACATTATACCCTTTATCCTGAAGAATAGATACAGAAATCAGATTCATACCTAAGCCTGACACATGCAAGACATCATGAAGTGGAACTATCTTTCCATTCTCCCTCTGAAACTGAACAGTCCCTTTCCCAACTGGGTTGAGCTTGGACAAGTTCCCCATAGAAATCTGGATATTGGTGTCCTCCTCCTGTAACTGGAGAAGTACTCTCTAACTCCTGTCATATGAAATGATGCCCCACTATCTATATACCAAACACACTATGAGGTTGAGCTGACCATACAAGCTATGAGTGCAAACTCATCCTCCAATCTCCTAGAGAGCTCCTCTGCACTTGCTGAAGCCACCACTTGGTTCTTGCCCTTCTTATCATTCTTCTTCCTTTGTGGGTAGTTACTAACATAGTGGCCAAACTCGTGACAGCCATAACACTTGACCTTAGACATGTCCTTCTTCTTCTCACTTTGAGAATTTGATCCTTTGCTAAATCCCTTCTTTTCTTTCCCTTTTCCCACTAGGGCAACATTTTCTTGTTCTCCCTCACTTTTCTGACTCTTGTTGGCCCCATTGACAAGACTTAGTCTAAACTCCTCCTGAGTGAAATCAGTCCATAGTCGATCCCAACTCGGTAAGGTGTCTCGTCCACTAACAACTTGAACAAAGACATCCCACTGTTTAGTAAACCCATTTAGGGCTATTCTTACTAGCTCATCATCATCTGGCTTATCTCCAACAGCTGCTAACTCATCCTTGATGAGTCTAAGCCTGGTGAGGTAACTTGTAACGTCTTCTCCCTTGTTCATCTGGGTATTCTTCAACTTTTCTCTGAGAATCAGCTTCGATTAGTGGTAGCATTCTGGTACAGATTCATAATGGCATCCCACATCTTCTTCACCGTATCTAACTTGGAGATGTGTGGAACAATATGATCCTTGACACCATCAAGGACAATCCTCCTTGCCTTGGCATCCTCTTTCTTGTATGTTGTAAGTTGTGTTGCATCTATAGGTACAATTACAATAGTGGTAACATAATCCTTTATACCATTCTCTTCCAACAATAAAGAAAGTCTGGCCTTCCAGACACCAAAATTTGAGGCACCATCTAATCTGTCCTGATCTCTCAAACCAGCTGAAGCCATCTCAAAGGATAAAAGTAAAAAGAATTTAAAGAGATCAAACTAGGTTATAGAAACCCTCAATTTCTTTCCTAGGGAAAACCTTTTCTACCCTTAACACAACTCTGATACCATGTGAAAATTCTATTGCAGTCACTGATTATTAATCTCCTATCTTAAAATATTATTTAACTACCGAAAACTAATTCACAGCTAATATCGAAAAATAACACAACTGCAACTTCACTAATAAAAATACGGAAAGAAATGCGTAACACAAAGAACACAATATTTTTAGACAAATTGTCCCTGAAAAACCCCTAAGGGAAAACCAGTTCTACAGATGAGGAATTATATTAACTTCAGCAAATTAAGAGATACAAAGATTCCTTGCCTCTTACTGGCAGAACTCTGACAATCTCCCAACTTCTCCCACTGATATTCCCCACTGTTATCCCCAATGCTATCACTACGCCCTTGCTAACACTACAAGACTATTTTCTATCATTGTAAACTTACAAACTCATTTGCTAGCACTGCAAATGCTTCTCTAAACTTGTGTTCTCCAAATGCCCAATGACCTCCTTTTATACTACTCTCATTGGTAAACCAACGGCCGAGATCGATTCTCAATCGACAACTGAGATACATAACAACTTAACAACCATAACAAATAGGTTGCAAGGTGTCACTAAAGGAAATCAAAAATTAGAAAATAATTAATTCACAATCAATAATAAGATAACTATTATCTAATCTTAGGAAATTGACAAAGAACTATCGAAGCTAACAAACTAATAGGATTATAGATTAATTTTGGAGGACATTTGGCATTTTCTTGTCGATCACCTATGACGGGTCGCAACATGGATTTGTTGACATTTTTTTGGTTGAACATATTGTGTTTTTTTATGTGTGTTTTTCAATAAAGATGTGGAGAGTTTTCAGGTTTGGTACATCATGAATGAAGGACATTGTAAGAAGAAAAAGAACCGAGTAACACTTGGTTCTAAAGGGATTGTGGAAATACAAGAAACCACCAAAGTGTACAGTTGAGACATCAAGTCATCTCTAGGTTCGTGGTAAACATGTAGTCAAAAAACCATATTGGTTCACGGTAATCCAAGAAAACTTGAAACCACCAAGGTGTTCTCAAAGATGGATGCGCTAAGGTCACCTCAAAGTTTTTGGTAATCCTGTTAATAGGATTATAGATTAATTTTGGAGGACATTTGGCATTTTCTTATCAGTCACCTATGACGGGGTCGCAACATGGATTTGTTGACATTTTTTTGGTTGAACATATTGTGTTTTTTTTATGTGTGTTTTTCAATAAAGATGTAGAGAGTTTTCGGTTTGGTACATCATGAATGAAGGACATTGTAAGAAGAAAAAGAACCAGAGTAACACTTGGTTCTTATGTAAAGGGATTGTGGAAATACAAGAAACCACCAAAGTGTACAGTTGAGACATCAAGTCACCTCTAGGTTCGTGGTAAACATGTAGTCAAAAACCATATGGGTTCATGGTAATCCAAGGAAACTGGAAACCACCAAGGTGTTCTCAAGGATGGATGTGCTCAGGTCACTTCCAAGTTTTTGGTAATCTTGTGGGGAAAAACAAAGGTGTCACCAAGACCAAGAAGCTAGAAAGATGGCATGCCACCTCAAAGGTGAGCAGGCTACATGGAGAGTGTAATAAACATTTTACTATGTTTGGAATAAGGGGGACCACCATATGGAAATATGATGTTATTAGAAATAATGTATTAAGGGGGAATATTAGTAAAATAGAATGCATTGGTTAGTATTAGTAGTTATGCATACATGGCATTTAGATGCTGCAACTGTTCTCCTTTCGGCCCGGATGTTCTCATTCCTTCTAGAAGGTTTTCCTTCCTGAAACATTTCATCATTGTATTTATGGTGGTGCTTGTTTCATGTTAATTCAACAAATTTATTCCATTTTTATTTCATGTTTTCCTTCACATCTCTAACAACATAGTTTTGATTGGAACGAGTAAGATGCCTCACATTCCATGAGATAAAATTCATGAGAGACATAATTCAAGGGCCATAAAATAAGATTCAAGGTTGTCCATGACATCAAAAAAGTTTTTCAAGAATTGAGCATTATCGTGCTTCAATAAATCCTATAATTCAAATTTATTTCCTTTGAAAAATGTAATATTATACTCCTCTTCCATCGACTCCACACTTAATGTGGGGCTATACTCGCGTCTTGACATGGGTTGTCTATTAGGGCTTCAACATGATTTGGAAGGGCCCTATGAGATGGATATCAAGAGTGACTAAGATGCAAGAAGTGTTTATGGAAGCCGAATGAGTTTGAAGGGTCATTAAGGATGTTAGAATATTTTGTCATGCTAGAGAATTAATACAATGTTATTGGGGTATATGTAAAAGTAGACATAAGGGTATGTTGGGAGACTAGAGTAAGTTCCTTAAAAACTAGATCTCGGGAACACTTTTTTGGAATCAATTTGGCCTGAGCATCTTTTTGCTTATTTTTTTGTTGCCTATAGTTTTTGACCCTTTCTCTTTTTGAGGTGAAGAGGTCTTAGAAACTGTTTAGGTAGTGGGATGATAGCACAAAACATACAAAGGGAATTTGTTTATCTTGTGATTGGTAGCCTGATAATGAAAACAAGTATTAGGTACATTTATATACAAAATGTTTTGTGAGTAATGAGTGTTTCTCATTTTAATGTCTACAAAGTTTTTTAACTCTTATTAGAGGTCAACCTTGACACATACTTGTTTCTAGGGCCGGGAAATGTAGAAATGTGACAAGTCCATGCATACAAATTTCCTAATGGAATATGAAATTTGATTAATTGGAAAATAATTTTTAGATTGAAAAAAATGAATTTATACCACTATGGAGGAGAGCAAAAGGTGGAAGAGAAAGAATGGGAAGGGGCTGTAGTTTTGGTGAGAGTAGTTATGATTTTTCTCCAAGGTAAATCCTAATAGGGAAACTACTTCTAACTCTTCGTTAGTATGTTTTATTGCAAGATCTATGTCTTTTATAGATGCACCAAATAAATTACCATGTGCCTCCTATTATGAGACATCTGATGAAGAAAATGAGGTACAAAGTGGTGAAGTATGAAAAAGTATGTATTCAGTTATGTTCAATAAACTAATCAAAGACAAAGAGAATCTAACATATAGAGCTTATGAGGAGGAGTCTCGAGGTTATATTTAACTTCCAAGAATATACATGAAATTGTATGACTCAAAGTTCAAATCTTGAACTTCCAACAATATACATGAAATTGTATGACTCAAAGTTCAAATACTCTAGAGTATTTGGTAGATAGAAATGAGTCTAAAGATCTTCGTATTGTATACGAATATTTTTATTTTTGGGGGAGATAATATATGATACTTGCATATACCATATATGATGCAAGTTTATCTCTCTTTATTTTGAACCCTATCATTATTAGATCAAAAACCATGCAAGATCATGGATTTTCCTTTTTACCATTGTATGGATCTGAATACTCGTTCAAATATTGGAAAAAGTTGTTGAAGTATATAATATTAACATGTTACACTATGTGTTATGTTGAAATGTCCAAACACTAAGAGAAAATATTGAGAAGGGGAAAAAAGTTAATATAATTAATGATGAAACATATATAGATGAGCTTACACATGCATTTAAATATATTGTTAGGTTCATAAATAGTTTTGAAGGATGTATGTCAAAGTAAGGAAATGGTTAATTTATTGAATGTGGGAATGACAAGGTGGAGGATTACATACTTAAGAAATTTTCTCATTATATCACAGGTTCATGTAATTAGAGATATTAGAGAAGGGAAGTGGTTTCTTATTCATTATAACTATAATCATTCTAGTCCTATAGAGTTAAGAAAATGCCATAGATAGAGGGTTTGAAAAGATAGTATTTCATGAATGATTCAATTCTAATATTTAGTATATAATTTAGTATATATATATATATTTTTAAATATTATATTAAATTTTTAAATAAAGAATGTCATTATTCATTCGATTGTTAGAAATTTATTGGAGTATTGAAGTTATGTTATCTCTCGAAAGTGCACCCTGTAGAGAGATGACTACAAGGGTTCTAAGCTTGCTCTAGATCTCTCTATTTCGTAGATACAATGGAAACACCCGGGTTTTGGGTATAACTATTGTTGAGGTGATTCTTTGGTATCAAGACCAGTTCCTTCTGATGTATTCTAAACTATTTTTGGGGTTTAAGGGTAAAAAGATGAATGTAAATTAATTGAAAACTGGGGTGATACACCAAACGTATTTAGGGATTTGACTCAGTTTATCTAAAAATATTTGAGAATGGATTTTGGATCCACAAACAAATAGTTGTCAGCAGAGTATTAAGGAAAAACACTTGATGTATTGAGGGAAATATTCACAACAATACTTGTTAAGATAATCATGTACACTAATATTATGCCAAATTTACTAAATTTACAGCAAGGTAAGATGATCAATCGGGTAATTTTGACATTCAAAAGAAATAATAAAGTATACTCAAAGTTAAAATACTTGGAAATGCAAAAATTGATTCTCAATCAAAGGGAAAAACTCGCAAATTTTGCTTCAGCACTCCTATGTCAAAAATTTCTCCCTTGTGCTTTACGAATGCACAAAATATATAACAAGTTTACTCATCCCACCCATCCTAAATAAAAAATAAATTTTTTACTCACCCATGCATCCTATTTTTATCCTTTATCATGAATAAATAAAGGAATAAAAATAAGCATGCTAGTACAATGAGGCATTAATAGCCTTGTTTATAAAAATACAAATCAGTCAAATAAAGCAGATGAATTGACTATTATATTTTTAATGAAGTTGGATAAATGAAATTTTTGTCTTCTAGCTGATAATGTGAAATCTGTAACTTGATCCACTTGCAATTGAAAAAATAGCATTTTAAATTGCCCCTTGGATGCACATGCAAGAATAAATCCCTATGTGTGAGTAAAATAATTTCTTTATTTGCAATAATTTGTAAAAAATAATCACCCATGTATTCCATCCTTTGGGGACCACTTTTGATGTGCACTCAAATAATATCCATATTCCATGGAAAATAAGGTAATAGGCCTTAGAAGACTCTTTGTACTCTGATGTTGAATTATGCTTTTCTTCATTCTAGATTTGAGCTCCTTTTGAATAATAATTGGATGATAGAAAGTTTTCGTTCTTTCCCTTGGTCGGAAAACATAGTTCTTTAATGACATAGGTTGATTACTTTTGATGAAAGGCTCATCGCAAATAATATGAGGTTTACCTTTTTCTTGTTGGCACATAAACTTATGGTTTTGTCTTGAGTTTAATCATTAGTAAAGAATTTGATTACTCTATGACCATGACATATATTATTACATTAGCCCCTTTTAATCATATAAATATAAGGTAATGCTTTCCCTTTTTCCAATCATGTATAACAACATTTAAAAGAGGTAATAATTTACCTTTTTTGCTAATGATGGTTGTCACATTAGTATGTTTTAGACCTTAATTAGGTCATTGGAAATGATTTTTTTGGATAATAATGAGGTGGCTTCCTCTCCATGGTGACTCGACCCATTGTAACTTGGTCGATGGCATTTAACTCACCTAGGTTTGATTTTATTTTGGGGATAATATTTTAACGTTGATCTTTTGTCCTTTATGATATGGACTGGTTCATGTTTTTACTTGGTGGTTGGCATGTGGTTTTTTTGCATCCTTGGATCTTGCACTATGATCATCCTCACCATTGAATTGTGTACCTTGACTATAGTGGAGTTAGCAATGACTACGGTTAAGGTCTGGAGTTTGTATGGGAATTGGAATTTGAATCTTGATCATTGATCTCTATACCTTCGTGATCTCGCATTGTCGATCGGTCTATGATGGAATTTAATGTTGATTGAATATGATCCTATGATATCTCTGTACCTTCGAGTTCTAGAGTCATTGATCACTAACGCCGGGTGAGTTAGGTTACCTCTAGGTTGTATTGAACTTTGGCATGATGTGATCCATTGATCCTAGAACCAACATGATCCTTTCCATTGTATTGAACTCGTAGATTGAGTTGGGTTGAGAGATGGTTAGTCGAGATGGATAAAAAACTTGAAACCTAAACTCATTTCATTTTCATTTCTCATTACGAGTGGCGAAGCCATTCCAAAATTGTATCAGAATACCATGCTTCAAAAATTGTGCATTTCTTCTCTGATGCCTTGTGAATGCCATTTTTGGTTTTCTTAATCTCAAAATTTTGTATTTCTTCATTTCATTCAGCGATGCCTCGTGAATTTGGATCTTATATAATTTTTTCATTTCACCCCTTTCTGATTTGTTTGAAAGATATTTTATTCTTCCCAATTTGATTATGTGCATTATTTGGTACTGCGAGGGTTCGAATACTTTGATGTTTCGAATATTTGAGTTTCTGGAAAATGAAAACTCGGAAGTTTGGATTTTATAAGCCCTGTCCATGCATATCATATTATTTCCTTCAATTTCCTCCATTCTACATCACTATGGATCCTTTAGAGTAAATGGTTGTCGTTTGAAGGTAAGCTTTTTTTACGACTTAAAACTCTTCTTTTTTCATTTTTCAAACTTCTATATCTACCTTTGATTGTAATGGAAACCGTGTTTTGTTTTCTTGTTCTTTGGTTTTGTCTTCATGATCTTTGAGTTAAAGAGGGACACTGGTGCTTTCAAAACCCAAATTTCTTTTTTGGCCTTTCAATAGTTTCATTGATATGACCTCTAAAAGGTGAGTTATTACTCGAATCCTTTAGATTTTGTATAGAATTTGACATATTCTATTATGACCATGAAGGAATGAAAGAGTTTTGTTTTGAAAATGTAATACTTGTAATATACTTTAAAAATTGGATACTGAACCTTGTATTTCAATGGAAACATTATTTTATTATGTGCTTAAATTTTTAGAACTAAAATATTTAAGAAAACTATGTATTTCATGATTTGTTTCTTGAATCTCCTTGATTTGATTGAGGTAGATTATTTAAATAAAGAAATATATTCGTTTTTTTTTTTGAGCTCTACATTTGATTTTTGGGTTTAACTGTGAAATGTTGATAACTCATAGTTTTCTTTATTTTATTCTTTTCCATTGGTAATCAAACATGTTACTTTAAGAATATTGAAACCCTTGATCGGTTCTCAATGTTGTTTCATATAGCTTATTCACAAGTTTTTTCTTTTTCTACCTTGAAGTTTTGAACTCTGCACTCCATTTGAATTTTATGGCTTCATGAAGATGATATCTACTTTGGAAGATTTTATCTAATATTTTGAACTTCAAATGACAAAATCTATCTTTGTAGCTTCTCACACCCTCCTTTTCTGTAGCTTGCATAGTTCCTTTTTCTTACTATGATCATGTTATGAAACAAGAAAAATGTATCTTCACTTTAAAAATCATATGAAAATTAACAGTGGATTCATTTTGAATTGAAAAACACATGTACTCTTTTTATTTTATGGTATATAACTTTATTATCAATGAATCTAAACTTTGATTGAAATCATTAAGCCTTGATGCTCCTTGAGTTCACTTCAAATCTGTAAAATATGACTATTATAGATCTAAATTTTACCACTGGGTTTATACAACTTGCTTGACATCTACTTCATTTCAAAACATAAAATATGTTTTCACTCCTTTTCTATTTGATTAGGCTTGGTAACTGTCAGATATGCTAACTGCTATTATCACCTTATCATAGACTATAATTGTTTGATCATTTGGTTCACTACTATGCAACTTTAATCATGATTTTGACTATTCAAGATGTGTGATTGAAACCATACTCCACCATTGATCTATGCATTTACTTTGATGAAATTTTCTAGTGTCTGATTCCATTTCTGTTATCATTCATTGATAAAACTGAGTTAGCTAGTTGCCATCTTGATCTGTAACTCTGAATTTGTATTTACCTTCTGAATTACAAAGCTCTATCTTCATTTCTTCACTTATCTTGTAAAATTTTCATGAATTTCTAAGTCATTGATGTTTGATGAATTTGTCTAAGTATTGAGCTTCTTGATTCAATTTTGTACTTGTTGTACTTGATTATCCTGAAATGATTGCATTACTTTTATTTATCTTTACAGAATGTGGTACCCTTTGATCTAAATATTTCAAAGTATGTAGTGGTTTCCTTTTCTATTCATCAATATTTAACTTCTTGGAAGGTAGTTGTAAAACACAATAGTTAGTGTTTCTTTCTTTCTTCTTACCTGTACCTGCACATTTAGACAAACTAGTTAGAAAACATTAGGCTCTTTATCCTCTCTTCTATTCCATAGTGATTTTATTTTCTCTCCTTTCTTTCTTTCATGATTCATGAATACCATAATATTATGTTAGATTTTCAAATCAGAATATGCTACATTAATGTACTATTATATTTTTTTAGTCATACCTCATGATATCAGGAGATTCATTTGCATAAAGATAGACAATATATGAAAATGATTTAATCCTTAGCTCATGACTTGAAGTATTTCTCTATTTTTTTTCATGTACAATGGAGTGTTGAATAACAAGGATGAAGATGGAGCAAAATCTTGAGGGAAGATGGAGCAATGGGAAAAAAAAAGAAACAAGTTAATGATGGGTTCCTTCATATTCTTTTACTTTTATTTTCATGCACATGCACCTTCTATTTTAGTAGTTATGATGTTCACTTGAGTTACATCCCATGGCTTGTGTGGGAAACATTTGAAATTCCTTATGAATAAAACATTGAATTCTAAAACTGAGTTGTGTACTTCCTTCTACATTTCAACTTTGTATATGGATTGTATAATGAATTAAACAACTCAATAACATAATTGAATGTATTTAATCATGAAGGAAAGAACTTTAAAATACATGTAACCTTAGTAATGAACTTTGATTTCTGCAATCTACAACCTTGGTTGTTGTTCCAAAACTTAACACTTCATCTATTATTCATTTTTTTATCTTCATTAGGATAACACATTTTTCCATCGGGGCCTTTGTGTTATTTTTTTGGAGACAAACATGAAATTGTAGACTATGTGATTTGTTATGTTTTGTAACAACACACATAGCTTCAATTACATGTAGTAATTAATTAATCCAACAGAACAAATATTAGACTGAAAGAATTTTCCCTAGCTTAGGTTCACTTCACCAATGCCATCCATCGTAATGAAGTTTTGAGTTGCCAATTTTACACGTGTGCCAAAATTTTCAACATTTCTTGTGATCTATGGGAAATCTACTTGCTAGCTTTTAGAACAATGCCTTGCTCTTGTCCATTAGGCATGGATTCCAAATAATGTAATAAAAATCTTCCTTTCTGAGTGTCCAACCCTTCCAAAACAAACTAAAACTTGGAAAGGATCTAGTAAACTAGATCCATGTGCACGAATGCACTTATTAAATTTGAAAAACATTGCAATGTGCAGAAACTACACTTATTGAAAGGGAAATCCTACTCTAAACAAAAACTATAGGATTTTCAATAACAATGTTTGAGAAACATACCATTCATAGGAATGGGAAGTTCCTCTCCATTCAGCCTTAAAGCCAAAAAAGCATTATATTCCTTGCAAGCTGAAATCATATAAGAACCATTCCAAAGTGTGTCAAATTTTTGTGGTTTCCTAGATTTTCACAATCAACATCCCATTTCAACACAATGTCTCCTTCATTGAATATTCTAACTTAGCTTTCTTATCAAAATTTTCTTCATCTATTTTTTATTCTTTTCCATGTTTAAATGAGTTTGATCTCTAAACTCTTGTAATTCCATCAATTCTATATAACAAACCTATAATGGTTCATTCTTGAGTAGCTCTATTTGATGTAGAAAATATAATGTAGGTAAATCAACTGAAATATTCATTCTTACCTCTCTTCCATAAAAAAGTTTGTATGGTGAATTGCCAACTAATGTTTTAGGAGTTACTCTGTCATCCCAAAGTGCTAAATTCAACATTAGATGCCAAGCTCTTTGGTTATCTTTGAGTGTTCTTGATGATCCTTAAAATATTCTTATTAGTACTTTCAGCTAGCCCATTACATTATGGTTAATAAATAGATAACGTACTTAAATTAATTTCATGTTTAATAGCCCAATATATTAGCTTTGCACCAAGAAACACTAAGGCATTATCTAAAATGATAGTTGTTGGAACACCAAATCTAAAAACTATACCTTCATAAAAGGATAGTATCAAGTTTCTTTATCATATTTCAAAGCTATTGCTTCACTCCAGTGTGTAAAGTAATATATAGAAGTCAAAATCAACTTGTGTCATTGTGAAAAGGTGGATTTATCATGCCAATAAAATCAAGACCCCACTGCATGAATGGTTGATCCATTGAAATAGGTTGTAGGGGAAGCAAAGCTAAACATTCTTTTCCAACAAAGAAAACACATTTCTTACACTTTCTATCCATTCAAAGCAATATTTGAATATGTTGGGCTAATAGTAACTAATTTCATAATTTTTAAGGTTGTAGTATGTGCTGAAAAGTGACCTCCTGTAGGTCCTTCATGGAATTTGGATAATAATTATTGAATTCTATCATAATCAACACATCGCAACAAGATTCCATTTATATCTCTTTTAAATAACACGCCATCAATAAAAACATAAGGTACAACTTGTAACCTAAAATATCTTCATTTTTCTTGTCCATACCTTTTGGATAAGTGCCATGTTGTAGATAGTTAACCAAATCAATCATCCATCTTGATTCCTAAACTTCTTGAATAAGCTCAGGTTGTTGATTTTCTTGTTGCACCATGCTATCTGATTGTTGATACGTAACTTCATCATGCTTTTCTTGATCTTTTGATTCTGGAGCCTGTTGTTTTTCCATATCAGCAATTAGATGCTCACAAAACCTTTACCTTTGATCTATTTTTGCAACATGAATTTGAACATAGTATTCCATAACCTTTGTTATCCAGCTTACCCTCTTCTCATTCAATTATTTATTTAACAAGAAAGGTTTCACACTTGGATGGGAAAAATGAACATGTATCTTATTGTTTGAAAGCATGTATTTAAAATTATTTACTCCTCTATTACTAAAGTACTTGTTTTTCAAGAAAATTTACCTTGTTTCGTATTCATGCAAAAATTGTCCAAAGAAAGCAATTGGCTACTCAATATTTCCATCATTTACATGAGTTAACATGGCTGAAATTGTTTTAGCTCCTGCAAGTGCATACATTGTAAAATCTTTTTCAAAATTTGGATTTGCAAGAGTAGGAGCTTGAGAAATGGCTGTTTTGATGGCTTCAAACCCTCTCTCTCCTTTGTTGGTCCAAGAGAAATTATTTTCTTTCTTTAACATGGTTATCAAATGTTTACCAAATGCTACAAAATTTGGAACAATTCTAACAAAGTTGATTTTTCCCAAAAATCTTTGTAATTCCTTCTTGTGATGAGGCAATGATAGTTGTGATATGGCTTAAATTCTGAAATGATCAATTGTTAAACCTTGTTTAGAAACAATATGACCAAGAAATTTACCTTGATGTACTAAAAATATAGACTTTGTGGGATTCAAAGATATTCCAAATTGTTTGCATAACTGAAAAGTCTACCTTAAATGTATTATATGTTCATTGGAATTTTTTGAAAATATGGTAACATCATCCAAATAAACCAATATGCATTTAATTAGTAAGCTACAAAAATCCATGTCCATTGCACCAACATTTGAAATGCCAAAAGGCATTTGTTTTTAAGCATAAGTACACCACTTGGTGGTTAAAGCTATTTTGTATCTATCTTCTTCTCAGACTAGAATCTAATTGTATCCACTATAACCATCCAAAAGAGATAGTCTATCTAAACTAGAAATTGTTCTTAAAATTTGATCCATGTTAGGTAGTGGCTAATTTTCTTTTAATGAAGCCTTGTTAAGATCTCTAAAATCCACATATAATCTGATTTATCCATTCTTTTTCCGAATAGAAACAAGGTTGGCTATCCAACTTGAATGCTTGACTAGAAAAATAATACTTGATTCGATTAACTTGGATAATTTTTTCCTCATCAATGGCTCAATTTTTGGATTTATAGGCTTTTCTTCTACCTAACTGGCTTGGAATTTGTCTATAACTCTATTTTATGCTGAGCTAAAATTGGATCAAACCCTCTCAAATATTAGTACTTCTAAGAAAAAACATCTATGAATTCTTTACATAATTTGATAAATGATTGTTTTTTATCTAGAGAACATACCTTTTCAATAAGTAGCTTCTTGTCATCATCCACCAAGATTTCTTCATAGTTATCTGTGTGAGTTGAAATCTTACCTTTGTCATTTCTTAATTGATCATCAGAACTAAAAATGTCTTTTAGGTGACCAATCCTTGAGGAAACTTGTTTGTTTTTAACTGAACAATCTGACCACCATAGAAGTGTTGCAGTTTTTCCTGATTTACTGGTAAGAAAATTTAGCTTCTTGCTGCAAAAATCTATAAATTTGTTTATCATCCTCGAAAACATGCCAATTCTCTCCATTGTCAGGCACTGAAGGTCTGATAATTAATTTAATATGTGGTTGTACCTTGTTGTTTTTTATCTATTCTAGTACATCAAAGCTAGCACCAACTGTTTCAAGCCTACCTACATGCTTATTTTTAGTTCTTAGGGCAGATTGAATGTTATAGCATCAAAATCATCCATTAAGTCTGAACTTCTATGTTTGTAAGACTTAAAAAATGAATTATTTAAGACATTAAATTTTTTTCACTTGATTAATAACTAATTTGAATCTCTGAAAACTTGTAAAGTGTTGATACCTCTCTTTCTAACCCATTACAAACCATGAATTAATGCTTTATATTCAATTCTATTACAAGTACAATAAAACTACAAACTTTAAGTTGAAAAGTATCTTCCATTTGAAGGGGATGTAAGCATTAAACATGCACCTTATATTTTCTTATTTTTATATGCATCTAAGTGAACCTTCCATATCCCTTTATTACTTTCTTTTGTTTTGGATAACAAGGGAATTGGTGCATTTTCTACATGCAAGAAATAAACACTAAAAAAGTCTTCTTTCACTTCCTTAAAAGGGTCATAGGCATGTTTCTCTTGAGTATTTTCATCCATGAAAAGATTAGAAACACCATCAAGTGTAGAAACATGAGTTTATCATCAAAATCAAATTGATCTAAAATTGAGTAATTTGCTACAACATTTGAAGCATGAGGCTCAATATGAAATCTAACCAGAGGCTTTGAATTTACTGTAATGTTAGTTCCATATCATGTAGTAAAGAACAAAAATGATCAATCTGAAGAAATATAACCTCCTATTTTTTCTGTAAAATCTTGTGATAAGTATAAGAAAAATAAGGAGGCAAATCTACAACAATCACATTTTGTAGAATTTTAATGTTGGGACAAGCATGTAAATTTACTTCAAGGTTTCTGATAATACCAACTATATTAGTTGATTTCCATTTACTCATGCAACACGCTTTTTCTTTAGCCTCATACTACATGCCCAACTTTTCTGCAATTCCTTTTGGCATAACTATGTTACTTGTGATGTGAAATTGATAGCTTATCTAATATAAATAAGAAACAATTACATTATATAATTGTACAAATCGATAAGAGAAGATGTTGCAAAATGAAGATAATAACATAAACACAAAATTAGAGCACAAATATATAATAAGCACACTATAATATTGATTGAATCTTTTTGAACTAATTACATGGTGAGAGAGCTTACAATATATAGCCTTTCAATTTCCTATTAATAAGAAGATGAGGCTTACAATATCGCATCCCACTAATCTCTCATAGAGAATCTCTCCTATGATCATTCACCACCATTCTCTCATATATCACACCAATATCTCCACACACAATAATCTACATGATTTGTTTATTCAACAAACTCACAACTAATACAATATCCTATATTATTAATAATGAGTTGTTTTATGACTCATATTAATAATATTATAATCTTTTATTTTTCTCACACAAATATGATATTAATATAACAATATTAATATCTTACTAACACACTAACTTATTAATGTAATATATGAATATTACATTTAACTATTACAAACAATAATGTGAGCACTAATCCAAGGAATATTCCTAACATTCCCCCTTAGTGCGAACATGGGTGAGTTCTATCTAGTACCTGCTCATGTTCTACAATCCGATGGTTTTCAAAGAGTACCATAAACTCCAATAGGTTTTTAGTGGAACCATTAACCACTTTGTATGTGATTTTCTAAGAGATTCACAAAATCTCAAATTTATTTTCTAGTGGACCACCAACCACTTTCCTAACAATGTACATGTTTCCCCACCCTATCCTTACATTCAAGGGAAAATAAAAGAAATATCGCTCATGCAAAAGCTCACTTATTACAAGATCAAACATGAATAAATCATCTGTTCTTATTACATTACACAATGAAAATTAAACACAAAAAAATAAATTCCACAAATTCATTGTGTGGCCCCTTCGCTTGTGGTTGGCGAGAGGTCACTGATTAACCTCCTTCCTTCATTGCCTCCTTCCTCCATTCATGATAATACTAACTCAGTCAAATTTTTATTTGAGGCTCATTTTACAATTCTATTGGGTGTCGTTTTAACCGATAATGCACCCTTACAATAATAATCAACTTTATATTTAACCAAAATAATAAAGCATATCAGATTTTTATTGCTGGAAATCAGTCACTATTTTTTTAATAGAATAATTAGAAATGTCATAATTGTTTCCACAATTTCTCTTAAAATATGAAATGGGTTTCTGTAATTTTTTGACAGATTTTTTCCATAATAAAAATAAACAAACCAAAAAAATTTAGAAAATTCTGAATCTAAGTTTTTGAGAAAAACACATTATTACAAGTCAATTTTTGTATGATCATAATTAAAAAAGGTGATGGTAGCTTCAAAACTCTCAGATCTGCATTCAAGAGGCTATAGTTTTTTCCTGCAATGACTCTCATAACTCATCCTATCTTACTTTGATACTAGATGATGTGAAATTGATAGCTTATCTAATATAAATAAGTAACAATTACATTATATAATTGTACAAATCAATAAGAGACAATGTTGTAGAATGAAGATAATAACATAAACACAAAATTAGAGCACAAATATATAATAAACACACTATATTATTGATTGAATAATTTTGGAGCTAATTACATGGTGAGAGAGCTTATAATATATAGCCTTTCCATTTCCTATAAACAAGGAGATGAGGCTTACTAATATCATCCCACTAATCTCTCATATAGAATATCTCCTATGATCACTCACCACTATTCTCTCATATATCCCACCAATATCTCCACACACAATAATATACATGAGTTGTTTATTCAACAAACTCACAACTAATACAATATCCTATATTATTAATAATGAGTTGTTTTATGACTCATATTAATAATATTACAATATTTTATTTTTCTCACACAAATATGATATTAATATAACAATATTAATATCTTACTAACACACTAACTTACTAATGTAATATATGAATATTACATTTAACTATTACAAACAATAATGTGAGCACTAATCCAAGGAATATTCCTAACAACTTGCACCATTGTCAACCATGCAGTTATCAACTAAATGATCTCCAATAATTAGAGATAAATAAATTTTGGTGGCTTCTTGATATCATGAGCATTTAAGACCTTTTGAACCATCCATTTAACTTCTTTAATGCAGTCTTATTTTATTGTTCCAAGGACCATGTCCTCTGTATGAACTTCCTTTTTTGTCAGTTTTGAATAAATATGCTTAACTTAGCAGTTCATGAGAAAGCAATTCCTATTGTCTTGGAATAATTAGAGCATCCCATATTAAGATATTAACATTATGATTTTTTATTACATCAATAATGTTAAAATAAGAAACAATTTTGGAAAGAGATTCTACTATTTTAGCATAGGCTTTAGCAAACCCTGAATATGCTTCATCTCCTTTTGATATCGAGGTATAAAAATCTTCTTGGATCAGGTTGTGACTAATTTTTTGTTCTTTACTAGCTGAAACACCTAGTGTTTTACGAAGAAAAACATAATTGTTAGCTGAGTTTTGGCCTCTATTCGTTGTTTTATTTGTGATTGTGGGAAAAACACGTATATTTTGAAAGTTTTTTTTCTGGGCCTTTTCTTCGGCCCTAGTAGTAATGGAAATAAAATCATATCACCTAAAATTGACCAAGTTATTTTTAGATGCTATTTGAATATGGGTTTCTTGCTGCTCACCCTTCATTTAAGGCATAAAAAATGTCTCAAGTTGAGGTTGTGGAACAAGGCTTATATTCAGGAAAGTATTTGGGTAGTTGGAAACTATATGAGGTTGATTACAAGGTTGACACCATTATTTTGTTGCCATATTAACTGGGACTAAAGTGTTAAATGAACTAGGAGCCTTTAGATCAAACGCCTTTCCTGATATGGCAGTCTATAATTTTGATCCTTTTGATAAGGATGCCTATTTGGTTGGTTTTACTAATAAGGAGCTTGATAAGGCTTGGTTGGTCATGCAAGTCTATTTTTCAATCAAATTTAGCTTATTTCCCATAGTTTGGAAAGTTTTTAAAACATCATCGATGGGGCTGCAATAACATGTTCTATAATGGTAATAGGATACCTAATAGGTGTTAAATCTACTAAAAATGACATTAAGGTGCCTTGGTGCCAATTTACCATATTAAATAAGACTATTTTTAGCTCAGGCTAACAATATCATAAGATCTTGAGAGTATCTCCTCTCCATATATTGAATCATAGTTGAAATATCATTACTTAGGGTTATAAGATAATAAAGAAAAACATGGTTAGCTTGAGGCTTGATGCTTGTTGGAATTCTTTCCCAAGTTCTAACAAAATGAATATTAAAACTAGCCATAAATTTATGATGGGCTCTTTTCATTGTAGAAAACTATTCTATGAGGGATAAATGATCTCAATTATCTTGAAATTGTGTCATAAATTTACCACCTAACTCATCCCAAGTTATTATGCTTCTAATCTCTAAGCTTTTATAGCATTGCAAGGCTTTCCCTTTAAAATATGTAGCTAAAAGTCTCAAGGCTGCATCTTCATGTGTTATATTATGGACTCCATATAAGGCTACAACATATTTGATGTGCTCTATATGTGTAACAAGATTTTAACAAGTGAATGAAGGAAAAAATTTCATGAAAGCATTAGGAATATCATGATAAACTGGGATTACTAATGGGTTGCCATTAGTAAAGGTCACAAAATTCCTAGGTGGTTCAATATCCATTGGAAAAACTTGGACTATGAACAAAGAAATTGATACTTTATGAAGGAGGATTAGGAGGAGGGTTGTTAAAACAAGGCCTATTATAAGGTAGCGTGTTATCAACTCTTCTTCTTCTTACAAAATTCAAAGGTAAAGAAATAAACTCATAAGGAATTCATCTTACCGATGATCTTGTATTCACCTTAGGCATGGAACATGCTACAAAATTGGTCTAAAATCAGCCTTACGGAGTCGCCAAATAAATATTTTAATCTTTAGAATAAGCTAAATTATAGCTTGTTTCTCCGAAAGGTAAATTTTTTTGTTATGAATATCTAGTTAAATTGCTATAATTTACTCGTATATCTAATTTGTAGTCCCACCGGCATGCCAATAACATTTATCCATCAAATTACTCCTATAGAGATGACTACGGGGATTCTAAGCTTTATATGGATCTCTCTCTTTCTTAGATATAATGGAAACACCTCGGTCTGCAGGGTATACCTATTGCTAAGGTGAGTCTCTTGTATACAAACCGAGTTCCTTCTTAATGTATCCTAAACTATTTTTTGGGTTTTGAGGGTAAAAATATGACTGTAAATTAATCAAAAGCTGGGGTGATACACAAAACTTATTAAGGGATTTGACTGAGTACATGGACAAATATTTGAGAATGGATGTTGGATGTATAACCCAATAGTTTTCAGCAGAGTATTAAGGAAAAACACTGTATGTATTGAGGGAAAGATTCAGAACAATACTGTTAAGATAAGCATCCACACTAATATTATGTAGAATTTACTAAATTTGAAGCAAGGTAAGATGATCAATTAGGGAATTTTGACATTCACAAGAAATAATAAAGTATACACAAAGCTGTAAATAATTGCAAAGGTAAAAATCAAGTCTCATTCAAAGGAAAAAAGCTGGCAAAATCTGCTCCAAAGACTCCTATGTCCAAAATTCCAGCCCTGTTCTTTGCTAATGCACACAATATATAGCCAATTTACTCATCCCACCCATCCTAAAAATAGTCTAAAATTTTACTTGCCCATGCATCCTATTTTTATCCTTTATCATGAATAAATAAAGGAATAAAAATAAGAAGACTAATTCAATGAGGCATTAATAGCATTGTTTACAAAAATACAACTTAGTCAAACTACAATTGATTGTTCTATTTTTATAAATTTGGATGAATAATTTGGCTAATAATAAGCTTTGCTTGATGAGCAAGTCTTCTCCAATGCATGCAATTTTTGTCTTCTAGCTGATGATGTGACATCTATAACTTGATCCACTTGTAATTGCAAAAATAGCATTTTAAACTACCCCTTGGATGCACATGAAAGAATAAATCATTTTCTCGTGAGTAAAATAATTTCTTTATTTGTAGTACTTTTGAAAACATAATCACCCATGTATTCCATCTGTTTTGGGACCACTTTTTATGTGCACTCAAATAATATTCATATTTTGTGGAAAATAAGGTAATATGCCTTAAAAGGATCTTTATACTCCTATGTTGACTTCTACATGTCTTCATTCTTGATTTGACCTCCTTCTTGAATAATCATTGGATGATATAAATTTTCATTCTTTCCCTTGGTTGGAAAACATAGTTATTTAATGACATAGCTTGATTTCTTTTGATGAAAGGCTCATAGAAAATAATATGAGGTTTACCTTTTGATGAAGATCCTTCTTGATGGTCGTGGATCACATTTGGGCCTTGTATTATTTGCAAATTCTTTGTCCTTAAAGAAAGATTCAATTCTGGGCACAAATGGTGATTTCCCTCCATTTTATGGTTTCACGGGTGTGTTTTCCCCGTCAAATTATATCTCAACATCTTCAGCTATGTGGTCTCTTTTTATTGGATGAGGCACATCAGGTCTATTTTATAACTTGTAACTATTTGCTATGTTTGTAAAAAGATCAATTTGGCCCCGTGACCCCATTGAGTTTTGATTGGCTAGTCAAATTTATAAAGCCGGAGTGAATTCATCTTTTTGCCCCGAAGGTGTATACGTGTTCATTTTTAATTGATTGTGGCCCGTGGGTATTTTTGGTGAAATTTTCCACTTTGATAACTTTTGTAAAAAATACCAAATTGGCCCCGAGCCCTCAATAGTCTTTGATTCGCTATTTAGCAAATATGAAGCGGCAGGGAAAAATTCTTACTTTGACCCTAAAGATGGACACGTGGCCATTTTTAAAGTCACGGTGAGGAGGTGGGTCACAAGAGTTTTTTGAAGATTTTTTCCCTTTTATGAAAAGGAGGAAAGTATGAAAAAGAAGAACGAATCCACTTTGGGGCCCACATCAAAAGTTACAAGCGGAAAGGCATCGTGGGAGGAAAATAGGAATTTTTATTTTTGTTAAAAAGGGTAAAATTGTATAAATGAGCTATGACTCCATCAAAGGCCCAGATTAAGCCACATGTCGAGCCTATATTTCAAAGGTGGAGGGCAACATAAAATGTGAAAATTGCACATTTTCTCCAAAAGTCAGAAAATGCAAAAGGAAACCCTAGGCCCACTTCAAATCATATTTTTCCACATGGACAACTCTAATATAAAGTTGAGAAAGGGTAGAATCAATGGTTTCTGTGCATTGCATCTAATTTTGCTACCATTTTTTCTCCAAGACTCTTGGAGATGTGAATATGAATTGTTTTTCATCATTTTTTGATGAAATTCCTTGTTGTTTTTGTCTACAAAGTGTAATTGAATGGATTTAGAGATTAATTTGTGGTCGAAGGAATGTAAAGGATGATATTTTAAAGTTGGAATTTCTCAGGTACTTGCAAAAATGTGAATTACCAGAGAAGCTAAATGCAAAGAAAAGTTGCAAAGGAAAGAATGGGAAAAGGATGAAATGATGGAGGTTACATGCATGAAGGATGAAAATGTGCTCCTAGTTAAAACAATGATGGAGATATTTGCAATGATTCACCTTTTTGAACAACTGGCAAATTTTTGTTGCAAACATGTTAAACATCATTTTCTTGAAATCATGATCAAACATGTAACAAACAAAGGTTCCTTGAATATTCAAAAACATGTAAGAATAGTCTGCCCTTTCTCAACTTTAAATTAGAGTTGTCCATGTTGAAAAATCTTATTCGAAGTGGGCACAGGGTTTCCTTTTGAATTCTATGACTTTTGGAGAAAATGTGTAATTTTTACATTTTTCCTTGACCCTCCATCTTTGAAATACATGCTCGACACATGGCTTAATCTGGGCCTTTGAATGAGTGGTGGCTCATTTCTACAATTTTACCGTTTTTAAAAAAAAAAAGCAAAATTTCCAATTTTCCTTCATCGACCTTCCTTCCCTTTGGTAAATTTTGTATGTGGGCCCTAGTGGAGTCAAGCTGATATGTTATCAATCTCGGTTCATCACAACTAAGATACACTCTAAGGCTTACAGACAATCTTTATACACAAAATGATAGTAAAGTGATTTTAAATTTTTATCTCATTATATAATGAAGTCTCTTCTCATATTCAAATTGCTAATGCCACTAAAATATCACAAGGAGAAGATCCTGTGTGATTAAGAGATATTATAACATAAGATTTCAATAGGAACAAGAAATACTATTTGTATACATTCTGAAATAAAGAAGACACATAATTTCCCAAGATTAACACAGATTAATTCGAAGTTGATTACATTCATCAACGGGGAAGGTATCTTGAACAATCTCGAGCTTGTCAATGGTTGTACACTTGCAAGCAACTTGACATGATCAAATCTAAAACATAAGAGATTAACATGTTTCTTAGATGGTCTCTCAAGAAGATGGGATTTCTCATATTTTTTCACACAAATTAACCACTGACCTTTTACATGAATAAAGCCCAATTTTTATAACACTCAATTTACATTCAAGATTTCCCCCAAGAAAATAATATTCGAGGAACATTTTTTTGTTACATGTTTGATCATGATTTCCAGAAAATGATGTTTAACAGGTTTCAACAAAAAGTTTCTAGTTTTTCAAAAAGGTGAATCATTGCAAATATTTCCATCATTGTTTTAACTGGGAGCACATTTTTCATCCTTCATGCATCGACCTCCATCATCTCATCTTTTTCCCATTCTTTCCTCTACAACTTTGCTCTGCATCTTGATTCTCTGGTAATTCACATTTTTCCAAGTGCTCGAGCAATTTAATTTTCAAAATATCAACCTTTACATTCCTTAGACTCACAAATTAAGCTCTAAATCCATTCAATTTCACTTTGCAGACAAAAAGATAAGGAATTTCATCAAAAAATGATGAAAAACAATGTATATTCACATCTCCAAGAGTCTTTGAGAAACAATGGTAGAAAAATCAGATGCAATGCACAACAACCGTTGATTATTCCCTTTATCAACTTTATATTAGAGTCGTCCACATGGAGAAATATGATTCAAAGTGGGCTTGGGGTTGCCTTCTGCCTTTTATGAGTTTTGGAGAAAATGCACAATTTTTACATTTTCCCCACCCCTCTGCTTTGTTAAAATACAGGCTTGACACGTTGCTTAATCTGGGCCTTTGATGGAGTTATGACTCATTTATGCAATTTTAACCTTTTAACCAAAAGGCAAAATTTCCAATTTTGTTCCACTGACCCACCTTTCCGCTTGTAACTTTTGATGTGGGCTGCAGCAGAGTCGTGCTTCATTTTTATACTTTTCTCCTTTTCACAAAAGGGAAAAAATATTCAAAAACCTCTAGGGACCTGCCTCCCCACTTTTACTTTAAAAATGACCACGTGTCCATCTTCAGGGTCAAACTAATACTTTTTCCCCATCGCTTAATGTTTGTTAAATAGCGAATCAAAGACTATCAGGGCTGCGAGGCCAATTTCATATATTCTACAAATGTGACCAAAGTGGCAAAGTTCACCAAAAATACCCATCAGGCTGCGACCAATTAAAAATGAACACGTATACACCTTCGGGAAAAAAATAGAAATTCACTCCGCCTTTATAAATTTGATAGGCCAATCAAAACTCAACAAGGCCTCGAGGTCAAATTGATCTTTTTCCAAACATAGAAAAAATTTACAAGTTATAAAATAGACCCGACATGCCTCATCCAATCAAAAGAGACCACAAAGCTAAAAATTCTGAGATATAATTTAATGGGAAAACACGCCCATGAAACCGTAAAATGTAGGGAAATCACCATTTGCACCCGAGAATTGAATCTTGCTTGAAGGAAAAAGAATTTGTAAATAATACAAGGCCCAAATTTGATCCACGACCATAGAGAAGGATCTTCAATAGCAACACAAGGTATTGATCATGGGTTGCAAACTTGGTACCTTAAATACCTTGTATGAATGGAGATATAAGGTTGTGTGTGGACTTTAAAACCTTAAATAGAGCATCAATGAAGGATAACTACCCTCTGCAAAATATGGACAATATGTTCCAATTGGTTACTGGTTTGGAATTGTTATCCACCTTGGATGGTTTTTCTGGATATAACCACATACTTCTGAAGAAAATAGAGTGAATCAAACTGCCTTTACCACTCCTTCGGGAACATATGTATATGTCAGAATGCCTTTTGGTCTAATGAATGTTGGAGCCACTTTCCAAAGAGCAATGGATGTAGCTTTCTTTGGCTATATTAATGATTTCATTGTTGTATATCAAGATGGTGTGATTGTTTTCTCCGGAAATAGGAGTGGCCACCTGTAACACTTAAAAAAATGTTGTTAAGATATGGGAGTATGCTATTTCACTAAATCCCAACAAGTTCCATTTTGGAGTTCAGAAAGTGAAGCTTTTCGACACATTGTGTCAAAGGAAGGGGTCATGATTGATCCTGAAGGGTACAATATTTTGGTACCCAAATTGATTCTCCCTTAGAAGTTGACCAACATAAAAATTTTGACAGGAAGCTTAGAGGAAAGTAGAGCATGTTGTGTGACATTTTTTAGCTGGGGAAGAAATTTGGCATGCTCTTTGTCACTCAGATATGGAGAAATGGGTAACACCCTTAAGAGGATTGGATCTATCCTCACTACTTTATGGTTGTGCCTTTCAACCAGGGTGAGAGAACCTTTTTGTAGCCTGCTATTTATGGAGGAGATGGATATGTCCTTCATTGCAGAATTATTGAGAAGACCTTGAAGAAAACATGATCAATACAACAAAAATCTAACTCTCATGAGTTCTCACCCTAGATAATGGATATATTTTACGAGTAAAGTTCGAAGGCTACTAAAGACAATGAAAACCTAATTACTTCTACATGTTTTGGTAATAGAAATTATGCTTTTGTGTACACACAGGGACAAACAAGGGTAATATGGCTATGATTGGTTGTTTTTAAATGAATTTTGGTGGGGGGTGAGGCAGATTAGACTTTTTTTCACTAGATCTCTAAGAATTTTTACAAAAAATGAAAGGCTTGATCAAGAGAATGCTTCAAAATAGCTAGAATGTTTCTTTAACCAGAAGGTGTGCTTCAACGGAGGCCCACATAACATGTTTTCCCACAAACTTTAAGGATCCAAAATGATGGCTCAAATTGGAAACCTTAATTAAACACTATCAACCTCTATTTTATCACGCATAAGATACCCTCAAAGGCTAAAAAACAATCTTAATCATCATGCTTTAGGAGTAAAATGATTTTAAACTTTTTTATCTCACTATCGAATGAAAGCTCTCTGATAAATGAAATTGCAATTGCCACCAAACTATCACAAAGCTAAGATCTTGTGTGATTCATAGAGATTTCAATGTAATATTGCAATGGGACCAAGAAAAAATGTTTGCGAAATTCTTAAATGATGTAGACACAAATTTTCTCAAAATCCACATAGATTGACTTAAATTTGATTAAACTTATCGAAGGGGAAAGTTTTAGAACAATCTCGAGCTTGTCAATGGTGTACACTCACAACCACCTTGACATGATCAAATTTAACACAAAATAAATAAACAGGTTCCTCAAATAGTTTCTCAAAAAGATGGGCTCTGTCAAAAATTTTCTCGAGGAATTATCTCCTGGCCTCTAGCACTCCAACCATTTACATGAAAAATTCATGCAATTTATAACATTTTTACAACAGAGTTTTCCCCTAAAAAACATTCAAAGCACCATTGCTTGTTATGATTTTGATCGTGACCCCCAAAATCAGATCTGCAAAAAGGTTGTCAGGTGCTCAAGGAGGTAGATTTCTTCAAATATCTCAACATTCAATTCTTTCATCTGGTAGATCACTCTTCCTCTTATGCGCCAACTACTTCCACCCCTAATCATCAAATCTAGTTCTTTGCATGCCAAGGAAGGAAAAACTAGAAAATTAGATCGAGGCCAATAGTCAAATCACATCTTAATGGTAAAAGACGTTTTCATATTTTTTCCCACCAAACCAAGATATCAACAGGTCTCTTGTGTGCCAAGGAAAGAAATATCAAGTCGAATCCGATAGTTAGATTACATCTTTAATGGTGAAAGACGTTTTCAGACCTTCCCCATCGAACCAGGATATCGAATTAATGTTCATCTTCATTTTCTGTGTAGCAGACTCCAAGAAATGACAAAAAACTAGAAAAATTCACATGCACAGGAGATTTGGAGCAGAAATGGTAGAAAATCATATACAAATACACGATTCACGTGGATTTCCCTCTTGAATTTGGACCCTCCACGTGGGAGATTTGAGTTAAGATGGTCACAGGGGTTTCTTTTTACTTTTTACACCTTTTGGAAAAAATGCAAAATTTCTCAATTTGAGTCTGCCTTCGCCTTTGAAAAATGGGCTTGACATGTGTCCCGATGTGGGTCCCAGGTAGAAATGCATTTCCTTTCTACTCTTTAACCCCTTTTTTCACAAAAGGGAATTTTAAAAATTTCCCACACACATCCACACCTCTACCATTGACCTTTATATAAAATTTTGACTTATCTTTGTCAAGATTTCGAGACATTTGATGATTTTAACCCTTTCGATTCTGATAGGCAAAAATCCAAGTTGCCCCCGATGGCCTGCTTCCCCACCCTTTTGACTTATCAAGCTACGACGCATGTCAATGGCGCATCTTGACATGATCCCCAAAAGTAGAGACCCTGAATGAGTGCAGGATCACCATGTGTTCTAGCCTAGTAGAATTTTTTGAAAGTTGAAATCTCGGCGAGAAGGTGCCATGTTTCTAGGGTTCATGACGGTCTCCTTTGGCCATTGAAAATTCCAAGCAAAAAAAAAAGTAAGTGGAAGCTTCCAACTATCTTCTTTGATCTTCATTAAAATAAAACTCAAAGTCTAGTCCCAAAAATTGTGCAGTCCTTCACATGTCACGAGGCCTCTCCAAATTATTTAAAAAAATTTAAGTATAGGAAGACCCAACAGAAGCCTCCAAGTATCTTTATGGCACAATTTTAAGATGGTCCCCAAGAGCGAATAATTTGAATGAATGCATGCTCACCATGTGTCCCTATCTCGCCAAACTATATTAGCTTTGTATAAAAATTTGTGCAGTCTGCACAAAGTAGTGGAAGCCTCCACATGTCCTCTCGACGCAAGTCCAAGACCAAACCCAAAAGTGAACTTTCAAATGAGAGCCATTCCTCCACGTAGAAAAATTTTGGGTCAAGGAGATCCATTGAATTTTCATAGTGCCCAGTGAGCCGCATCCAACCAAAAGAGGCCACATTTCCACCAGTGAAGAGATGAAAATTTGATGGGGAAAACTCACCCATCAAACCGTAAAATGCAGGAAGATAACTATTTGATCCCGGAGATGAAATTTTCTTCAAGAACAGAGAATTTGGAAATGTTACAAGGCTCAAACACACTCCTATGAGCTACATGCATTCATTTTTATTTAGGTATTTAGGACAAAAAAGATAGGGAAAACAATTCCTGACTATGGAAAATGGAAAGAACGGGACAACCCAAGTTTTATACCCAATTTACAAACTTTTTCATATGGTCAGAGGAACAAAGAACATTTTTTTCCATTTAAGAGATCCTCAGCCAAGGAAGGAACTGACCATGGCAACTGAATGGGGGACAAGAGGCTTTCAAGCACCAACACGGGGAGATGAAAATGTGATAGAGGCCACAAACTGAAGTATTTTTAATGGCAAATAGGGTGAAACTAATTTAAGTAAAAACATCGGCTTTAACTCAGGGATGGGTACTCCCTATGAGTGCCACAAGAACCAAATAACAGACTAAGTGCCAAAAATATCCATTCGGTAAAGGAGTTATCTTGTAGAGTAGAACATCAGAACCATCTCCTAAAGATGAACCAAGAAACTAGCAAAACCAAGTCACCAGGACCGAATGAGAAAACACGAAAACAAACCAACAAACTATACACTTTGTACTAATGATGCGCACCTTGATTCTTGGGAATCAATCAGGAAATTCATCAAATTCCTACAATTAATAGGAAATTTGATCAATTATCCATCCAAGTATTTCAAGAAGAATGTATGTTCACCAATTCGAATGTCAATAGAGAAAGGGCCTATCCATAATGCATAAAATTTACCATGTTTACCCTTGTCTTCATGCCTGCTATCCCATAACAACACAAGATATCCAACGCTAAAAGCTCTTGGACTGACCTTCTTATCAAATAACCTGATTAATTTTTCTCTTAACTTTACATGCCTTTGGTGAAATGCCCTCCTTTCTTCATCAAGTTCAACAATCTGGTTAATGTGAGCATCATATGGACTAACTTCTTGATCTTCAAGTTGTTGAAGGAACTGATATGAGGATAATTACATATTAGGGGTAGAAAAGCTTGAGTCTCATACACCAACTCAAATGGACTCTTTCTAGTGGCTCTTTTAAGAGTACTTTGATCAGCCCAAACAACAAACTTCAACTTCTCACCCCATTTTCTCTTGTTCAGCTCCAAGGTCCTTCTGATAATATTCAGCAAGTTTTTATTATTGGACTCAGCTTGTCCATTTCCTTAGGGATTGTAGTTAGAATCATATGTCAAATTGATCACATACTCCTTACACATTTCCACCAAAGGTTTATCTTTTAAGCTCGTGGCATTGTCAGCAACAATTTTAAGCGGCACTCCAAACTTTGTAGATAATATGATTCGTCATGGAGTCCATGACAGTTTGGTGTCTTACTCTTTCAATGTGGATCACCTCCACCCACTTAGTGAAGTAATCAGACACTACAAGAATCCACTTATGGAGAGAACTTGAAGGGTCTGCAAATCTCATCAATGAAATCCATTCCCCATTGATTGAATGGGGTTTTAATTGATATAGGCTACAAATCAAGGGAGACTGAAGATTTCGGTATTCTAGAAAAACACTGGTAACTCTCACAACTTCTAACAAAAAGACTTGTATCCTTAAAGAGAGTTGGCCACAAATAACTAGCCCTTAGGATCTTGTGTGTTATGACTCTTCCCGAGAAAAATTCATCCCACAAACTCCTCCATGGAGATCGAAATTATCTTGGGGGCTTCATCTTCGTAATGCATCTTAAGAGATCTCCCTCGGGGTTCTTCTAAGATAACCCATAATCGGTAATGACATATTTCGGGAATCCAAATTAAGAGATCTTTTGGTTCTTACTCAAATACTCAAGGTGGTAGAGATGTCTCGAGATAAAAATTACATCTTTGTACCACTCATAACTCATCAAATTTTCAAGGAAATCTACTCTTCCTTCTTCTACCTCATTCACCTCAATAGTCCGAAAGTTTCTCTCACCATAAGCTTAGCCAAGCCCAAACCTCTCACCAACTTCATGGTTTGGATATCCATGTCATAATCTTACAAATTGTTCACCCATCTGTATCTTTTGGTTGAGAATTCCATCTCGATAAGATTTCTTTGACCATAGTGTGGGGAACATAAGAAATAATTTTAGATCTAAAAATGTAAGCGTTGACAACCTTTGTTGCTTTTACCAAGGAAAATTCTTGTTTCTCCATAATAGTGTATTTCAACTCGGTCCCTCGCAATGCCTTACTAAAAAGGTAATTCGCCTCTCGGCTCCTTCATCATCCTTCTGCAGCAGGGATAGATACAAGATTGTTCTCTCTAGAAAAAGAAAACATTTGAAAAGGCTTCGTATAATCTGGAGCTGATAAAATAGGGGCATGTTTTAATGCCTCTTTGATCCCATTGAAAGCTTGAATGGCATCCTCCTCCCATTTCATGGCCCGGTCCTTCTTTAGCGGAAAGTAATTGAAATGGTCAACTCAAAGAAAGTTTTATATGAATCTTTTGATAGAGTTTATCTACCTAAATAAGGACTAAATTCATTTCTTGGTTCTTAGAATTCGGACCTTGCTAATGGCCTCTAACCTTTCTGCATCTATCATTACCCCCTCTTGTGACACAATGTGACCAAGCAACATTACTTTCTACACTCAAATGTCACTTCTTTGGAATGAGCAAAATTCCATATTCTCTAGATATTATCAGCATTTTTTCAAGTGCTTTGCCGGTGATCACATCTCTTTCTAGAAAACACAACTACATCATCTTGGTAAACAACAATAAAAGTATTAATGTAACTAGCAAAATCAACACCCATTGATCTTTTAAAGGTTGCTCCAGCATTCATCAAACCAAAGGGTATTATAACATAAACATAAGTTCCCCAAGGATTAGTAAAGGTTGTCTTAATTCTTTCTGATTCCTTTAGATGAACTTGGTTATAACCAGAGAAGCCATCCAAGGTAGAAAGAAGCTCAAAACAACTCACTAATTGCAGCATTTTTTCCATGTTTGGTAAAGGATAATTATCCTTCATTGATGCTTTGTTTAGATTTCTGAAATCCACACATAACCTGATATCACCATTCTTCTTTCTAACTGGTACTAGGTTTGCAACCCAAGAAGAATACCTTTTGGGCTGTATAGTCCCTCCATCCATACGTTTCCTTAGTTCCTCTTGCATTTTAAGAGATAGGATTGGATTGATTGGCCTCTTTTTCTACCTGAATGGTTTTACATTCAATTATAAGGGAATCTCATGTTGAAACAAATCCTCTCTATATGAATTTAGTTCAGAATAAGTCCAAGCCATGCAATCTTGATACTTCTTCAAAAATTGAATATAGGACAATTTTTCCTCCTTGCTGAGATTTCTTCCAAACCAGATCTTCCTTGGTTTCTCCTTTGTACCATGGTCATGATCCTCAACATCCCTTGAGGCTACATTGAATTTGTTAACAATGCAATCAACAATATCAAATCTTGATTCAAGAGCAACCAGCCCTCTAATAATGGTTTTAGTTTTAAGTTGGATCATGACTTTTCCAAAGAAGGTTTCTTTTCCCTCTGCTGCACACACCATTGGATCCCAATCAATACATTGATCAACAAACTCCCCTTTGTTTGTAGAAACTTTTTGACCTGAGCATTACCATCAAAAACTTTCCAATTCTTAATGTGTTCAGGGAAAGATGGCCTTGTTAACACTTCAACATCATATTCAAAATATGGGGACATTGAACAATTATCAAATTGAGATCTTAATACTGCAAGTTTTTCTTCCAAATCATTAAATTTCCTATCATGATGCACAATATTGAATGAATCAAACATCTCAATGAGATCCCAAACTGCATGCTTGTATTGTTTCATTCACTAATTCTTAGTAGCATAGAGATTTTTGACTTGATTGACAATTAGTTTTGAATATCCTTTGACACTAATGTCCTTAACACCATATTTCTAAGCAATTCTCAAACCTAACAACAATGCTTCATATTCAGCAATGTTGTTAGTGCATTCAAAGTTAAGTTTGAAGGAAAAAACAAATTCTTCCTAGACAGGAGAAATCAAAACAACACCAACACCATTTCAAAACCTGGAGCAAGCTCCATCAAACAATGAAGTCTAAGGATAGCCTGCGTGCTCAAGACACTTGAACTCTTCAATTTTGTTCTCTTTCCCACAAGTAAATCCTAAAAAGTTAACAACATCAATACTTGTGTACAACACTTCATAAGATGCATTGTTGGGATCTTCAGTGAGGTCCAACATCTTCTTTTCTCCGTACAACTTGACAAGGCTTCCCTCAATTGGGATGGTGGCATAGGACATATCCATTTGAACACTCCCACCAACACTTGCAACCCATTTTATAGACAATGACATACCCCACTTGGTTGGGAAATCAACAATAATAACATCAAGTTTCGGTTCTTACCCGGAAGTAAGCTATAAGTTACACCAAGAAACCTTTCACACATTCTACCACTGGCACTTATCTGGATTCCATTGCAGTGCACTTCACATATGATGTTGTTACTTTGATATCCAACTCATTCATGACTTCCAGAGGCATAACATTGCATGATGCCCCTGAATCAAACATACAGTTGTGCAACAATCTGTCCTTAATGATTAGAGTAGTGAAGAATGGGTCTACATTTAGCTGAGAATCAATCAAGGATGTCCCCAAATAAACCTCAGGTGGTTCACCTAGTTCCTCCAATTTTGGTGGTGTTTCTAACTCTTCAATGATTGGAGGAGTCTCCACAATGTTTACATTTCTGCCTAGGGCAGTCTTTTCCTCTTTCAGCCCCAAATACTCAAAGGCCCTTTTCTTGTGCTCAGGAATTCTAAGAAACTCAACAATTGGAACTAAAATCTTGATCTAACTCAAGACTTAGGAAATATCATAAGGGACATATTTTAGAAAGGCAACATTGGAAGGGAGATTGACACACTCATCAGATGGCACATGATTTTTGACAGCTTGGGCATGAGGAGGAATATGATTTTTTTTTGGAAAGCAAGGCCTTTGGCAGATGCATCTTTCTTAGGATCCTCTTTAGGAATATTTCAAAGTAATGGAGTTTTGGCTTGGCCTAAGGACTTGTCCCTTTGACAACATTACTTCTTATGTTATACTCCTTCTCTTGGGCAACAACAATGTCCATTGACAATTTCCTATCCTTCTAAGATGGGATTCCTCCATCATACTTCTTTATCATTAAATCTCTTAAGTATTCAAAGTCATTTTACATATCTCAAAAGCTTGTACAATGTTTATTTCTAAAGTATGATAGGGAGGAAGAAAGGGACCCAGTGGATGCAATCCCAAAACTTGCAGAAATTCGAGCACTTATCACTTCATTTTAAGTTGCTCCTTTTTGTGATCTCATGGAGAAACCCATAATGCAAACATCATCATCATTTTCATCTTCATCTTCCTCTTTTGTTTGCTGATCTACTTCACATGGAACATGGGGCATGAAACATCTATCATGTCAGTCAATGACATCCTTTTCCTCAACAACAATGACTCGAAACCAAAAAATTTAGCACCATTCTGTTTATCTTGGCTTGGGATTGTTTATTTACAAATCCAACATGTCCCTTACCTCTGTCATCAGATTTCTAATCATATATTTGATGCTTTGTACACCTTTCTTGGCCTTGTTGCTTTTGCTGACCTTGTGAACTCTACCCAATTTCCTTTTCTTCCCGAGATAATTTGTATGATATTTCTTACATTTGGATAACCGGCCATCCCTCTAAAATTTATAAAACCAAAATTATTTACAATAAATGGAGGTTTGGGGGGATGGGCCATGTTGTTTTGAGGAGGTGACCTTGGAGGAGAAGCAAACTGACAAGGGACAAGGGGTATTTGAAACAAGAGAACATAACTTCTAAAATGGATATCCCCTAAAGGCTTAGTCTTTTGGAAAACCCTATCAACTTCATAAAACACAAGAGCGTAATGAGAAGCAACATTTTAAAAATCAAATGAAGGCCCCTCTCCAGAAAGTGAATTTAATTCCACAAAAACACTACGATTCATAATCACTTATATGACAATCTTCAATGATATGTTCATCACCTTCATCAATGAAGATTTGGTTTCTTATTCTTGATCTCCAAGATCTTCTTTCTTCTAAATTTGTTTTTCCTAGATCTAGAAATAATGTCCTAGTAGGATCCCTAGCAAAGAAATATCTTCTACCTTCTAGCTTTGCAAATATTAGTAACAAATCTCACTTGACACAGAGGTTAGGACACTGGTACTAATAAAAAATAGATCAATGTACATTCGCCACTAAGGATTTCCACCTTAGTTGTGTAAATGCACTAAAAATATGATCTATCAAATATCATCAATAATAGAAACTAGAAATGGAACATTCGACCTTCCTTTACCAATATTTATCAATGAAACTTAGTGTAATAACTTTATAAAGTTGAAATATTTCATACAACACTTGTAACTTTAAACACTTCTCAAAGGCCTGAACACAGGGTGATGTTGAAAGAATGTACCAGCACCTAGAGCATATAAAAAATATTTACCAGGGCCTCAGTGTGAACTGTAATCACAATGTCCCTGACAACGGCACCCGAATGGTGTTGGTACCCAAATTGATTCTCCCTCAGAAGTTGAGCAGCATCACAATTTTGACAGGAAGCTTAGAGGTAAGCAGAGCATGTTGTGTGTCATTTTGTAGCTAGGGAAGAAATACAACTTGCTCTTTGTCACTCAGATGTGGAGAAATGGGTAGCACCCTTAAGAGGATTTGATCTATCCTCACTAATTTATGGTTGTAGCCTTTTGCTATTTGTGGAGGATAAGGAGATGTCCTTTGTTGCATAATTATTGAGAAGACCTTGAAGAAAACATGATCAATACAGCAAAATATAGCTCTCACGAGTTGTCACCGTAGATAATGGAGATATTTTTTGAGCAAGGTTGAGGCTACTAAAGACAATGAAAACCTGATTACTTTTGTATGTTTTGGTAACAGAAATTATGCATTTGTGTACACATAGGAGAAACAGGGGTATTATGGTTATGATTGGTTGTTTTTAAATGAATTTTGGTGGGAGGTGAGGTAGATTAGACTTTTTTGCTAGATCTCTAAGAAAATTTACAAAAAATGGAAGGCTTGATCAAGAGAATGCTTGAAAATTGCTAGAATGTTCCTTCACCCAGAGAATGTGCTTGCTTTCAATGGAGGCCCGGATCAACACGTTTTCCCATTAAATTTAAGGATCCAAAATGAACGCTCAAATTTAAAACCTTAATTAAACACTATCAACCTCTATTTTATCACGCATAAGATACCCTCAAAGGCTAAAAAACAATCTTAATCATCATGCTAGGAGTAAAATTATTTTAAACTTGTTTATCTCACTATCAAATGAAAGCTCTCTGATAAATGAAATTGCAAGTGTCACCAAACTATCATGAAGCTAAGATCTTGTGTGATTCACATATATTTCTATGTAAGATTGCAATGGAACAATAAAACTATTTGTAGACATTTAGAAATGAAGCAAACAAAACTTTTCTCAAAACCAACACAGTTTACTTAAACTTGATTAAATTTATCGGTAGGTGAAAGTTTCTACAAAAATCTCAGATATTTTCAATGGCTATACACTCCCAACCACGTTGACATGATCAAATTTACCAAAAAAAAATAAACGGGTTCCTCGATAGTCTCTCAAAAGATGGGCTTTGTCAAAAATTTTCTCTCGGGATTTGGCTCTGACCTCTAACACTTTAACCATTTCCATGACAAATTCATGGAATTTATAACATATTTACAACATATTTTTCCCCCTAAAAATATTCAAAGAACCACTTCTTATTGTGATTTTAATCGTGACCACCATAATCAAATCTGCAAAAAGGTTGTCGAGGCTTAGGGAGGCGATTTCTTCAAATATCTCAAAGCATTCAATTCTTTCATCCGGTAGATCACTCTTTCTTCAAATATTTTGCTCATGACCTCCATAAGTTTCTCCACCCCTCAGCCTTTGAAAAATGGGCTTGACACGTGTCCCAATGTGGGTCCCTGTGGAAACATGCTTCCTTTCCACACTTAAACACCTTTTTTAGAAAAGGAAATTTTTCCAAATTTCCCCCAAATTCCACACCTCTTCTGTTGACCTTTACATCAAATTTTGACTTATCCTTTTTCAAGATTGTGGGCCATTTTGATGATTTTAACGCTTTTGATGATACGAGGAAAAAAATCCATGTTGCCTCGATGGCCTCGCTTCCTTACCCTTTTGAATTTTCCAACTGCCATGCATCTCAATGGTGCATCTTGAGATGGTCCCCAAAAGCGAGACCCGAATGATCACAAGATCACCACATCTCATAGCCCGAAAGAATTTTTTGAAAGTTTAAAGCTTAGCGGAAGGTGTCATGTGTCTAGGGTCCGCAAAGGCGATCTCCTTTGACCTTTGAAAAATCCAAGAAAAAGAAAGATTAATCAAAACCTTCTAAGTGTCCTCCTGGAGATTCTTTAAAATAAAACTCAAAGGTCGGTCCCCAAACATGCGTAGTCCCTCCACGTGTCCTAGGCCTCTCAAAATTGTTTAAAAATTTAAGTATGGGAAGACCCGACAGAAGCCTCCATGTGTCTTTATGGCACAATTTGAAGATGGTCCCAAAGTGTGAAGACTCTTAATGAGAGCATGCTCACCATGTGTCCCTGTCACGCCAAACTATATTTGTTGCATAAATTTTTTTCTAAGTGTAGGAAAAGTAGCGGAAGTCTCCACATGTCCTTCTGCGTAACTCCAAGGCCAAACCCAAAAGTGAACTTTCAAATGAGCGTTGTTCCTCCATGTGGACCAATTTTGGGTCGAGGTGATCCATAGAATTTTTAGAGTGCCCCGTTGAGCCACATCCAACCAAAAGGGGCCACGTTTCCATTGATGCAAAGATGAAAATTTGATGGGAAAACTCACCCGTCAAACCGTAAAATGCAGGAAGACAACTGTTTGAGCCTGGAGATGAAATTTTCTTTGAGGAAAGAGAATTTGGAAATGTTACAAGGCTAAAAAAACTCCTTCGAGATACATCCATTCATTTTTCTTCAGGTATTTGGGACAAAAATGACAAGGACAATAATTCTGATTGTGGAAAACTGAAAGAATGGGACAATTGAGTTTTATACCCAATTTATAGACTTTTTGATATGGTCGAGAAAAAAAAAAAAAAATTCTGCGTTCAAGAGATCCTCGGTGAAGGAAGTAACCGAGCATGGAAACTCAATGGGGAATAGAGGCTTTCAAGCACCAATAAGGGGATATGAAAATGTGAAAGAGGTCGGAAACTGAAATATTTTAATGGAAAATGGGGTGAAACTAATTTGAGCACCAACAAAATCCATTAACAAAGTTTGTATTCCAAGAACCAAGAAGGGAATTCAATCCTTTTTCAAGGGCAGATTAGTTTTGTTAGGAGATTTATCTCCAAATTTTTGAACTAACTATCCTAATCACTAGTAGTTTGAAGAAATATCAAAGTGTTGGTATCCATGTTTATTCTCCTTTTCAAGATGAGCAACATCACAGATTAGGCACAGAGCTTAGAGGCAAATAAATAATGGTGTATGTCATTTTGTATCTGGGGATGATATCTAACTAGCTCTTTTCAATCAGATTTGTGAAGAGATGGATAACACCTTCAAGAGGATTTGACCTATCCTCACTACTTTAGGTTGTGCGTCTTGAACCGGGGTGAGAGGACCTATAGTGTAACCTCTATTTGATGAAGGAGATGGATAAATCCTTCTTTTGCACAAATTTTATGAAAGAAAACCTTGGGAAATTATGATCAATACTCCATTATTTAACTCTCAAGAGTTTTCACTTCTAAAAGATGGAGATACTTTCAAAATAAGACTAAGGCTACTGAATACATTATGGGATCTTGATTGTTATACATATTTTAGGAAATAGATTTTTTTCCTTTGTTAATATATAGGGAAAACAGGGGTAGTTTAGGACATGATTCACACTTTTTAAATAATTTTGGTGGGAGATTGAGTAGGATAAAGTTTATTATAATAGGTCTTTGAGAGACTTTACAACAATTGGCAAGCTAAATGACAAAAAGCTTCAGAATAGCTAATATATTCCTTCAACCAAAAGGTGTGCTTACATGGAGGCTGAGATCCACACGGTTTCGCACAATATTTGAGAATCTAGCATGAAGGCTCAAGCTAAAAGACTTAATTAAACATCGAAGACCCCTGGTTCCTCATGCCTAAGATACACTCTAAGGTTTACAGATAATCTTTATCAACAAATGACAAAGTGAAGTGATTTTAAATTGTTTATGTTATCACGGGATGAAAGATCTTCTTCAAATGAAATTTAAAATGCCACTAAATTGCCACGAGAGATGAGATCCTCGTGTTATTAAGAGGGACTTTAACGCAAGATTGCAAAAGGAATAAGAAAAACTACTTATAGACATTCTAAAATAAAGCAGACACAAATTTCTCCAAGATTGACATAGATTAACTTGAAATTGATTAAATTCATCAAATGAGGGAAAGTTTCTTTGAATAGTCTTAGAGCTTGTCAATGGTTGTACACTCGTAACCAACTTGACGTGATTGAAATTTAAAACATAGGATATTAACAAGTTTCTTGGATTGGTCTCTCAAGAAGACGGGCTCTCTCAAATTTTTCTCTTAAGAATTCAACCCCCCGACCATTTGCAAGAGTATTCTCATTGCATTTATACATTTCACTCCCTCACTCATCCAAAATCCCCCACCCCCAAGAAAGAATAATATTTGAGGGACCTTTGCTTGTTAGCAATTTTCCTCAGAAAGTGACATTTAAAAAATTCACACCCGAAATCTACAATGTACACCAATTATGAACTAATCACACTTCTCGGACCCTCGACTAATGACTAGGATGCCATACCACAACCTTTTTGATAGTACTTTTAATCATTCTGATTCTGTCATGTGAGAAATCCTTGTTTTAATCATTTTTCGGAGGCTCTACATAGTTGGATCTGACAGGTAATGATTTTTTCTCTCGAGGAAACATCTCTTTCATCCTTTGTATGTGTAACCTTCATCATTTCATCCTTTTCCCTATTTTTACTCTCCAACTCTACCCTACATCCATCTTCTCTAGTAATTCACATTTTTGTAAGTGCCCAAGAAATTCCAATTTCAAAATATAGATATTAACAATCCTTGGACTCACAAATTAAGTTCTAAATCCACTCAATGGCACTTTGCAGATAAAAACGACAAGGAATTTCATCAAAAAATGATGAAAAATAGTTCATATTCGCATCTCTAAGAGTCTTGGAGAAAAAATGACAGAAAGATAGATGCAACGCACAACAACCATTGATTATTCACCTTCTATAGTTTTCCTTGATGTAATCATAAAGGATAAGTACGGGAAAGTTTCTAAACAACCGTGGGCCTTCCACGTGCCCTTGCCCAAGAAAAATGCCTTTTGGCCTTTGAAAAAGTCTCAATAAAATACGATCTAGCGGAATCCTCCACATGTCTCAATGGCACATTTTGAGATGGTCCAAAAAAGTGGAGACTCCAAATAAGCACGGGCTCACCACTTGTCTCAGTCTAGAAGAGTTGTTAAGAAATTTGAAAATTCAGTTCAAGGCGCCATGTGTATAGGGTCTAAGAAAGTTTTCCTTGGCCGTTGAAAAGTAAAAGCAAAGGAAGAGTGAGTGGAAGCCTCCAAGTGTCCTCCTGGTGCTTCTTGAAAATAAAAATGAAGGGCTGGTCCTTAAACAGACACAGTCCCTCCATGTGTCCATGACCTTAGAAAATTTATTTGAAAAATTTAAGTATAGAGCAGGGCCGGCGGAAGCCTCCACATGTCTCTCTCGATGCAACCGTTAAGGTGAGAACTCCGAGGCTGATCCATAAATGGGTGCTGACCCTCCATGTGTCCATGGTCTATAAAAGTTGTATCGACCGCATGAAAAAAATTCTAAGTCTGGGCAAGGCAGCGGAAACCTCCATGTGTCTCCCGACACAACTCCAAGGTCAAACCAAAAGGAAAATTTTCAGATGAGCGTCGGCCCTCCACATGGACAAGTTTTGAGTTTAAGTGAGCCTTAGAGTTTTCAAAGTGCACCGCCAAGCCGTATCCAACCAAAAATTACCACGTTTCCATAGATGCTGAGATGTAAATTTGATGGGGAAAACGCACTGTCAAATCAGTAAATGCGGAAAAATCCATTTGAGCCCGAAATGAATATTTCTTTCAAGAGTGATAATTTATAAATGATATAAGACCCAAATATGAACTTCGAGCTGCATTCAATCATGCTTCAAAAGATATTGGGACAAAAATTGATAGGAAAACAAAACGTGACTATGGAAGAATAGAAGGAAGGAAAAAAACCTGATTTTATGCCCAAGTTACGATCTTTCTCATGGATAGAAGAACAGAACAAAAACTCGGATTTAAAGTGATCCTGAACCAAAGGAAGGGACTGATCCTTACTGACCAAATGGAGGATAGAGTTTTCATGCAGCAATATGGGGAGATAGAAAACACGACAGAGCCTGTAAACTAAAAAATTTCAAGGACAAACGGGGTGAGATTAAAATGAGCACCAACACAAAGTATCGATGGGAAGAATAACTTATCAAATTTCAACACTAGGAGATATTTGGTATGAATATCTAGTCAATTTTGTTATAATTCTTCATTGACAAGCAAAAAGGTGTTTTGGAGGGACTAGGTGTTATGTTTTGTCGATAGGAAGGGGACACTTGGTACTAATGTTCTAATTTTGCATTTGGGGGTTAATTTTGGACCATGGTGACCTAAAAGGAAAAGTAACTTAAGTTACTTTTGTTTTAATAGTACTTCCAAGGGAAAAATGTGACTAGGGTTTATTGGCGCTCTTTTGCGTTAGAGAAGTTATATAATGAGTTGGGGAAAAAGGAAAGGAATCCTTGCATACCTAATCATCTTCTTTCATGTGTAACTATTATTTTTAAATCTACAGCTTGTAGAGTGAAATCCCATGGAAACCCTAATTTTGGTGGTGAGAGATCCATCCCTACCTAGCAGGCATTCTTCGGTAGTGAGAGATCTACCTTAGATTTTAATTTTGGAGTTATTTTCAAGGCTGATATTTCATTGAAATGATCAAATCTAAAACATAAGAGATTAACAGGTTTCTCATATGGTCTCTCAAGAAGATGGGCTTTCTCATATTTTCTCACACAAATTAACAAGAAAGATTTTACACTTTGATGAGAAATAAGAACATGTATCTTATTGTTTGAAAGCATATAATTAAAGTTTTTAGTCATCTGAAAACTGAAAGTACTTGTTTTTAAAGAAACGTGTACCTTATTTCATAGTCATGTAGACATTGTCCAAAAAAAGCATATGGATGTTCAATATTTTTATCATTAACTTTGAGTTAAAATTGTTGAGATCATTTTAGCTCCTGTAAGTGCATACATTGTAAAATATTTATCAAAATTATGATTTGGAAGAGTAGGAGCTTGCGAAATGGATGTTTTAATTTCTTCAAACCATTCTCTCCCTTCACTTTGGTCTAAGAGAAAGTATTGTCTTTATTTAACATGGTACATCAAATGATCAAACAATGCGAAAGAAACTCTAGAACAAATCTTCTAACAAATTTGAATTTTCCAAAAATCTCTTTAATGCCTTCTTATGATGAGGCAATGATAGTTATTATATGGCCTCAATTTTTAATGGGTTAATTACTAAACCCTATTGAGAAACAATATGATGAAGAAATTTACATTGATGTACTTGAAAAGATAAACTTTTTGGGATTCAATTATATTCCAAATTGTTTGTATAACTGAAAAGTCTACCTTAAATGTATTATATGTTCATCATAATTTTTTGAAAATATGGTAACATCATCCAAATAAACCAATATACATTTATTTAGTAACCTTAAAAAATGCATAGCCATTGCACGTTGAAACGTTGTACCAACATTTGAAAAGCCACAAGGTATTATTTTGTAAGCATAAGTACCCCACTTGGTGGTAAAGACTATTTTGTATCTATCTTCTTCTCAGACTAGAATCTGATTGTATCCACCATAACCATCCAAAAGAGATAGTCTATAAGAACCATAAACTGTTCTCAAAATATTATCCATGTTATGTAGTGGATAATGATCTTTGAATGAACCCTTGTTTTGATCTCTAAAATCAACACATAATCTTATTTCTCCCTTCTTTTTCCAAACAAGAACAAGGTTGGCTACCAAACTTAAATTATTGATTAGAAAATTAATCCCCGATTCGATTAACTTGGATAATTCATTCCTCATAAATGGCTCAATTTTTGGATTTATAGGCCTTTACTTCTTCCTAACTGGCTTGGAATTTGGCTGCAACTCTATTGTATGCTGAGCTAAAATTGGATCAAACCCTCTCAAATCTTGGTACTTCCAGGAAAAAACATCTCTAAATTCTTTACATAATTTGATAAATGACTATATTTCGAGATAGAGACTATACCTTTCCAATAAGTAGCTTCTTGTCATGATCCACTAAGATTTCCTCCTAGTTATTTGTGTTAGATGAAATCTTGCCTTTGTCCTTTCTTAACTGATCATCAGAACTGAAAATGTATTCTAGGGTGACCAATTCTAGAGGAAACCTATATTTTTTTAACTTAACAATCTGACCACTATAGAAATGCTATAGTTTTTTTGATTTACTACAAAAATTCAGCTTCTTCTTGCAAAAATCTAAAAAATTGTTTATCATCTTTTAAAACCTGCCAATTCTCTCCACTCTTAGGGATTGAAGGTCTAATAATTAGTTTAATATTTGGTTATACCTTGATATTTTCTATTTTGTCTAGTACATCAAATCTAGCACCAACTGCTACAAGCCTATCTCGCATGCTTATTTTTAAGCTTTTGGGATAGATTAAATGTTAATAACATCAAAATCATCCATTAAGTATGAACTTATATGTTTGTGAAACTTCAAAAATGAATTATTTAAGACATTAAAATTTTTCACTTGATTAATAACTAATTTTGAATCTTTGAAATCTTGCAAAGTGATGATACCTCTCTTTCTAGCCCATTACAAGCAATGAATTAACGCTTTGTATTCAAATATATTAGAAGTACAAGAAATATGCAAACTTAAAGTTGAAAAGTACCATTCATTTGAAGGGAAGTAAGCATTAAAATTTCAGCTTGTCCTTTATTATTTTTAGCTCCATCGAAGTGAAGCTTCCATATCCCTTTTGTTGCTTCTTTTGTTTTTGATAGCAAGGGAATTGGTGCATTTTCTTCATGCAAGCAATAAACACAAACAAAATATTCTTCCACTTCCTTAAAAGGGTCATAGGAATGTTCCTCTTGAAACTTTTTATCCACTAATAAATTAGAAACACCATTAAGTGTGGAAACATGAGTTGTAACATCAAAATCACACTAATCTAAAATTGAGTAATTTGCTGCAGCATTTGAAGCATGAGGCTCAATATGAAATCTAACCAAATGCTCTAAATGTATGGTAACCTTAGTTCCATATTGTGTAGTAAAGAACAAAATTACCAATCTAAAGAAAGATAACCTCCTATTTTTGTTGTAAAATCTCGGGATAAGCATAAGGCAAAATAAGGAGGCAAATCTACAACAATCACATCTTGTAGAATTGTAACATTGGGACAAGCATGTAAAGTTAATTTCACATTTTTGATAACATCAAATGTATTAGTTTCTTTCCCATATGGTTGCAAAATGCTTCTCTTTGTAGGCCCCACTTTTTTGCAATTAATTTTGGCATAACTATGCTACTTATGCACATTGTCAACCATGCAATTATGAACTAAATGATCTCCAATAATTGAAGATACATAAAATTGTCATAGCTTCTTAATCTCATGAGCATTTAAGACCTTTTGAACCATCCATTTAAATTCTTTAATGCAATCTCATTCCATTTTTCCAAGGAACATGTCCACTTTCTCGAACTTCCTTTTGTACTAGTTTTGAAGAAATTTACAACTTAGCAAGTTCATGAGAAAGCATATCCTATTGTCTGCAATACTTAGAGCATCCCATATTGAGATATTAACATTCTGATTTTTCATTACATCAACATTGTTAAAAGAATAAACATTTTCGGAAAGAGATTCTACTCTTCTTCACTCATTTTGTTATTTGAGGTATAAACAATCTTCTTGGATCAGGTTGTGACTATTTTTATTGTTATTTTCCATATGAAAAACTTGTTGTTTTCTTAGGAACATAATAATTGTTAGCTGATTTCTGGCATGTAGTTGTTATTTTATTTGTGATCCGTGAGCGTAACAGGTTTGTTTTGAAACTTTTGATTTTCCTGGGCCTTTTCTTAGGCCCTATTAGTAATGGCAATAAATTCATCTTCACTAAAACTTACCAACTTCTGTTCAGGTAATTTCTGAACATGAGTTTCTTGCTACCCACCCTCCATTTGATGCATGAACAATGTCTCAGGTTGAGGTTGTGGAACAAGGATTATATTCATGAAACCATTTCGGCAAATTGATAGGTTGTATGAGGTTGATTACAAGGTTGACACCATTTTTTTGTATCCATATTAACTCGACTAAAGTGTTAGATGAACTAGGATCCTTTGGGTTAAACTACCTTTGTTGATATAGTTTTCTATAATTCTGATTCTATTGATAAGACTGCCTATTTTTCCACTTTTGCTAATGAGGAGATTGATAAATCCTAGTAGGTAATGAAAGTCTATTTTAAATCAAAGTTAGCTTATTTCCCATAGTCTACGAAGATTTAAGCACATCATCTGATGGGGCTGAAATAATAGGTTCTATAATGGTAATAGGTTTTGGAATAGGTGCCAAAACTAATAAAAATGGCATTGAAGGCATTGGTGCTAATTTACCATCTTGAATAAGACTATTTAAATCTCGGATAACAATATCATAAGCTCTTGAGAGAGTGTTTCCTCCCATGTAGATTGAATCGTAGTTGAAATATCACTGTTTAGGGCTCTAAGATAATAAAGAAAAACATGGTTAGCTTGAGGTGGACACTTGCTGGAATTCTTTCCCAAGTTCTATCAAAACCGATGTTAAAAATGGGCATAAATTCTTGAGGAGATCTCTCAATTGTAGACAGGTTGTTCAATGAGGGATAAATGATCTTCATTATATTGACATTGTTTTAGAAATTTACCACCTAACTCATCCCAAGTTCTTATGCTTCCAATCTACAAGTTTATATAACATTACGAGGCTTTCTTTTTAAAGAATGTAGGTAAAAGTCTCAAGGCCTCATTTTCATGTGTTATATTATGGATCAACATAGGGCTACAACATTGTTGATGTGTTTTATAGGTGTAGCCTGATTTTCACCAAAGAATGAAGGAAAAATTTTCATGCCAACACTAGGAATATCATGATAAAATGGGATTACTAATCGGCTGCCATTAGTAAAGGTCACAAAATTCTTAGGTGTTTCAATAACCATTGGAAAAAATGGGATTTGAACAATGAAATTGATATGTGGTGAAGGAGGATTAGGAGGAGGGTTGTTAAAACTAGTCCTATTATAAGGTAGGGTGTTACCAACTCTTCTTCTACTTACAAAATTAAAAGGTAAAGAAATAAACTTAGAAGGAATTCATCTTACCGATGATCTTGTTGTCACTTGAGGCATGGAACATGCTATAAAACTTGTCTGAAATCAGCCTTACAGAGTTGCCAAATAAATCTTTTAATCTTTAGAATAAGTTGTTGCAGCTTGTTGCTCCAAAAATAACTTTTCTTTATTGTTAATCTCTTGTAAATTTCTGTAATTTTCTTGTAGATCTGATTTGTAGTCCCACCAGGCATGCCAAAAACTCTTATCAATCGAAATTGCACCTTATAGATAGATGACTTCGGTGTTCAAATCTTGCTTTGGATCTCTCTCTTTCGTAGATACAATGGAAACAACTCAATTATGTGGTTATAGCTTTTATTTACCTTAGTTTTTGATATCAAGGCCAGCTCCTTCCTATGTATCATGAATTAATTTTTTTGGGTTTTGAGGGTAAACAGATGACTATAGATTAATTGAAAACCGGGGTGATACACCAAACTTATTGAGGGATTTCACTTTGAGTACATGCACAAATATTTGAGAATGAATTCTAGATGCACAAAGAAATAGTTTTTAGCAGAGTATTAAGGCAAAACACTTGATATATTGAGGGAAAGATTCACAACAATAATGTTAAGATAAGATTGAACACTAATATTATTCAGAATTTACCAAATTTGTAGCAAGGTGAGATGATCAATCGAGAATTTAGACATTCACAAGAAATAATAAATTACACATGAATCTACAAATAAAATGGAAAGGTATAAATCAATTCTCATTCAAAGGGAAAAACTATACAAAATTTTCTTCAGGGACTCATGTGTCTAAAAGTCCTCACTGCTTTTTTTTCCAATGCACACAATATATAGTTAGTTTACTCATCCCACCCATTCTAAAAATAGACTAAAATTTGTAATCTCCCATGCATCCTATTTTTATCCTTTATCATGAATAAATAAAGGAATAAAAATAAGCATGTTAATATGATGATGCATTAATAGCCTTGTTTACAAAAATAAAACTCTCGAAACCGTAGTTGATCTTGTATTTTTAATAAAGCTAGATGAATGATTTGGATAATAATTAGCTTTGCTTTATGAGAAAGTATTCTCCAATGCATGCAATTTTTGTCTTCCCAAGTCTACTTGATTCACTTACAATTGTAAAAAGAGCATTTTAAACTGTCCCTTGGATGCACATGCAAGAATAAGTCCCTTTGTGTTAGTAAAATAATTTATTTATTTACAATACTTTGTAAAAAATAATCACCCATGTATTCCATCTCTTTGGGGACCACTTTTGATGTGCACTCAAATAATATTCCTATTTTGTGGAAAATAAGGTAATATGCCTTAGAAGGCTCTTTGTGATTTGTGATGTTGACTTTTGCTTGTCTTCATTCTTGATTTGACATCATTTTGAATAATCATTGGATGATATATAAAGTTTTCATTCTTTCCCTTGGTCGGAAAACATAGTTCTTTAATGACATAGCTTGATTTATTTTGATGAAAGGATCATAACAAATAATATGATGTTTACCTTTTGCTTGTTGGCACATGGAATATGGTTTTGACTTGAGTTAAATCATTGGTAAAGTATTTCATTACACTACGATCATGGCATATATTATTTCATTGGCCCCTTTTTATCATATGAATATAAGGTAATGCTAGCACTTTTTTCCAATCATGTATAAAAACATTTAAAAGAGGTAATAGTATACCTTTTTGCTAATGATGGTTGTCAATCATCAGTATGCTTTACACCTTATTTAGGTCAATGGAAATGATTTTGGATAATAATGAGCATGGCCCCCTCTCCAGGACGACTCAACCCATTATAACTTGGTCGGTGGCATTTAACTCAACTGGGTTTACATTTATTCTGGGATAATATTTGGACGTTGATCTTCTATCCTTTACGATCTGGACCATTGGTTTTTACTTGGTGGTTGGCATGTGGTTTTCATTGTGCATCATTGGATCTTGCACTATGATCATCCTCACCATTGAATTGTGTACCTTGACTGCATTGGAGTTAGTAGTGACTGCGGTTAACATTTGAAGTTTGTATGGAATTAGAGATTGAATCTTGATAACTGATCTTTGTACCTTTGTTATCTCACACCATTGATCGATCTATGATGGAATTTAATGTTTAATGAATCTAAGCCTTTGATCTCTTGTACATGCGAGTTATAGAGTCGTTGATCACTAACTTTGGGTGAGTTAGGCTACCTGCTGGTTGTGTTAAACTTTGGCTTGATGTGATCTTCTGATCTTAGTACTAACATGATCCTTGTAATGCTTGAAAAATGACGCTCTAGGAACACGCTAAAACCCTAAGGACTTAACCCAAAGGATTACAAAGTTAATTATTTTATTTTTAAGTTTTTTTGTTTTAGTTAAAAGGTTACAAGGGTGTTAACCTATAGTGTGCATTAAAATTATTTCACCAATAATATTTACTTTACAAGAGATGGAGTAGACCTAAGTTATCTGATTAAATTTTCTTAATTTATCTCATAGGTCAATTTAGTAACATTCAACTAGGAAGGTTCCATAATTTAATTTACTTGGTTTAATGTTTTATTCATCCAAAACTAACATTCACACCCTAAGAATTTACCTTATCTTTAGTTACTATAGTTCCATTATTTAATAACTTAAGTGTCTATTGCATTGTTTTTCTAAAACATACTAGGAACTTTATTAGATACATTACACACCAAGGTAATTAAATGGCCCCATTCACCCATCTACACATACCTTTAAATTTATTTAAAACATTTATAATATATTCCTACCAAAAAAAAATAGGGTTGATCCTCAACCCTTGGATCAATTCATTTGTGGCCACTATATCCACGGTTCCCAAACTAACCCTAAATATCCTTATGAATTTTTATTTAATCTCTTTCTTTACCCAAGTCTCCTCATTTTTTCACTTTTCCTTTGTTTAATTTGTAGGTTGGAGAGAAGGAAGCCATGGGAGAAAGGAAGGAATAACTACGTAGGAGTCTACAAGCAAATAATGCCTAGATTAGTTTAGATTGTAGATTTATCATTGTAATTTTTTTCATTCAAGGATTGAAGGGGTTTTCTTTCAAATATGGTTTTATTACAAAACTATTTGTATTTGGATTTCTCCATTTGGGGAAAACCATACCTCTATTAATATATATGAGTTTGAGTACTTTTAAATTTATCATTAAATGATCTTATTACTTTAAACAAGGAGATTAGCCAATATTTTTTTGCTAGAGTTTTGCTCTAAATTTTTACATGCTTAAAATTTTGTTTTGGCCTAGTTAAAATTTACACAGTGTGGATTTATGCTTTCCATAGAAAGTGATAGAACCACAGGCCCGAGTCAGGTCAGCTATCCTAGGACCGCCGCCCCAACCGAGTGACGATTCATGAATCGCCACCTTGCCATAAAAGTTGTTTTGAGACCACCGCCTTACCTGAGCGGTAGTTAGGAGAACACCTCTCTGCATAGGGTGGAAGTCCTATTCCTTAGAAACAGAACCTACATTACCGAAATTTCTCAAAAAACAAAAGTCACTAAAATGTTTAGAAATACATTCTGAACTTGATTTTATATGCCTAGAGTTTCTAGTTGTAGGATTTGATTCCATGTATTCATTTCATAGTTAAAATTACTCATTTTAAAGCATTTCTTGTTTCATTAAGTAATACAACACTAAATCATTTTAACAAAATAATATACTTGACATTGATCACTACTATAGACTTAAAATTTGTTGCTTATTTTCATTTCCACTACAACTTATTAGTTAAAAACTACTAACAACTTGGTTCTACGTTCAATTTTTCCAAGCATACACCATACTCATTTCTTTTTACAATTTCTAGATTCTTTCTTTACTCTTCACAATACTAAAACTTCAAATAAAGATAAAAAAATTCTTTTCTATTCCACAAGACTAGCTTTACAACACAAATATTTCTTTCTTTTTTTCAATATATAATAGAACTTTCATATCCAATAATTGAATGCAACTTTTCTTCAAAAGATTATTGCAATGTCTTCCACTTAAAGTGGAAAATAATACAAGAATGTAAGCTAAAAATAAATACAAGGTTACAAGTTCCTCCACCCTAAGTGTGAACAACAATAAGGCTTCTCACAAGAAGGGATTTCTTAAGGACTCCAACAAAAGCTCCAAGCTTCACATCACCAACAAGAGATATCCTTCCTGATTTTCTTGATCCACAAAAAAATAGGGGAGAGGAAACACAATCCACCTAATCAAAATATCCAATAACGAAGATAAGCCATCCTCCTCATTGGCCCCTGAGCCCCAACCACATAGCAATGAAAGATGGATCCAACACATGGAAACAAACAAGCTTCCACAACACAAAACCAAGTATTTCACAACCATTCCAAAACACAACCAACTCAAATTAAAAATAAAAGAAGGAAAATAAAAATATACAAGGCTTCTAAATGAAAATTCAAAGAATCAAGAATGTATGGGGGAGGTCGCATGCCTCGCAATGGGAAATGTGTGCCCACCTGAAAACATCCAACACATATCTCAAAACCCCTAACCACTCTTATGCCTCCCTTTAGTACCTTTTATTCATCCCACATAATCTTATGTCCCCCTCATTCTCTTATGCCCCATCATAAGAGAAACAAATAAGAAATGCAAGCATTCCTTGTCCAGGTGGGGAACCCAACCCAAACTCCCTCCAAAACATGAAATAAAATCTTATGCCTCCCTACATGAATTCTTCCCATAGTCCCCTCCTACACCACACTTAGGTAATATACCCAAACACCTAGCAAGTATATTAAAACATTCAAACAAGTACATACACACAAAATAAAAGAAGAACATTAAGCAAGAGTATAGCTCCTACCTTTTCGTGGTAGAGCTTGTTCCAAGAGTCAATCTCCAAACTCCTTAAAACCCAATAAATCACAAAAATCTCTAAAAAAACCACAAGCACTTCTAAAATACGCTAAATCCCAAAAATGCAAGAGAACAAAATAATTTAGTAACCCCCAAACAATCAAAATAAATTGAATAAATAGAAAAGGGAGAGAGGAGGGTGAGGTGGTTCCATGTAAGAAGCCACATCACTTATCCTCAACTACACCTCACAAGTCAAACTTAAACCCCGATGCACCATAAATTTGTGGGTGAGAGGAATGACAATTTACTTACACACACAAACCCAACCCATACACCCTAGGGAAAAATTAATTACATGAAAAAGTGCAATAAAATTTTACCTTTTTGTCTTCCCAAAAAATAATGGGGTTTATTTTTGACCCCCCAACCCATAGGTAGGGTTGCCATAACAATTTAAAATATGTGGGACAAGTTTAACTTCTCCCACAAGCCTTCAAAATTGGCCCTTAAGGCCAAATTCAAATTTCCATGAAGGAGTAGAGTGTACAACACTTAAGATCCCAAGCACTCAACTTAAAAAAAAACCCAAGAGCCATCTAATCTAATAAATGAACTCTTTTGACCCATTCATAATTTAGTTTAGTAAAATAATTGATTTACTAATCTAGACACAAACAAGTAATTAATAAATGATAATACATCACCTTAAAATCACATACCAAAATTAAATAAAGGAAACTAAAATAAAAGACAACACATAACCCTCTTGGTCACAATTAGAGGTACTCTCCCCCATGGGAACCCACCCGACAACAATTCAAACATAGATACAAAAAAATACATGTTGCCAAGGTGACCCTTGTTGAATTCACTTAGCATTCCAATGTGTTTGGTCTCTATTCCCCCTGTTGTTTGTTGTGAATATATTTACCTGCAAAACACATAATACCTCCTTCGGTCTCGTGGCCGCATCAAAACATCCAAGATGAAATATGAAATTTAAATCCAAAATCATCTATATATGAATCAAATCACCATCTAGGCAATTAAGATATCATTTACAATGTCTAACAACATCTCTATTCTACATTTCATCCATGTCAAAATGATCACAACATTTTTTCAATTATCAAAGCCTACTCAATGTGACAAAAATATTACATGTCGAAATATATATAACCATGTCAATAGCATATCATCATCCATATCAAATGTCTCTAAATTTCCACACATCTCATACTAAGAATTAAAAACCAATAATAGTCTCAGTACCTCTAACATAAAACATCATGCTAAGTAAGAATAATACAAAATGTCCATAAGAATAGTCAATAGTATAGAAATCAATAGTTTAAAATGTTGAACGGAAGTGGGTAGTACAATCATCATTGTTGTATTGAACTCCTGGTTTGAGCTAGGTTATGTAATGGTTAGTCAATATGGGTAAAACAAATCGAACCCTAAACTCCTTTAATTTTCATTGCTCGTTATGAGCGGCGAAGCCATGCCAAAATTGTATCAAACTGCCATTTTTAATCTTTTGAAGCTCGAAATTATGCATTTCTCTAGCCTACGAGGCTCTGTGACTTCGAATATTGTATAATTTTGTCATTTCATCTCTTTCTGAGTTCTCTGAAAGATCGTTTAGTCATGGACACCATTGAAAATGATTTCCAGCTCTACTTTCTTTATAAGATGTCTTCTAAGTTCGATTATGTGCATTTTATCATACTGCAAGGGTTCAAATACTTTGAGGTTTTAACTCTTTGAGTTTCCGGAAAATGAAAACTCTACAATTTTGGATTTGATAAGCCCTGTGCATGCATATCAAATTTTTTCTGTCACCTTTCCTCTATTCGACCTCATTGTGGATTGATAGTGTAAATGGTTTTCATTTGAATGTAAGATTTCTTTTTTACTAAAAAATCTTCATTTCTGATTTTTCAGACTTCTATCTCTGCATTTGATAGTAATGGAAACCTTTTTTGTTTTCTTGTTCTTTGGTTTTGTCTTCATGATCTTTGAGCTAAAAATGGGCATGGGTGCTTTCAAAACCCAACTTTGTTGTTCGGCCTTTCAATAGTTTCATTGATTCAACCTCAAAAAGGTGAGTTATTACTCGAATCCTTTAGCTTTTCTATAGAATTTGACAGATTTTGTTACGGCCATGAAGGAATGAAAGAGTTTTGTTTTGAAAATGTAATACTTGTAATATACTGTAAAAATTGGAGAATGAACCTTGTATTTCAATGGAAACGTTATTCTGATATGTGCTTCACTTTTTTGATTTAAATCTTGTAGAAAATTCTATATTTCATGAATATGTTTCTTAAAGCTCCTGAGTCGATTCAAGTTTATTTCGAGCTCAAATTTGACTTCAATGTTTAACCGTGAAATGTTGATAACTCACAATTTGCTTTATTTTACTCTTTTTTGATGGTAATCAAACATGTTACTTTCAAAATATTTTAACCATTGATCAATTCTCATATTTTTCATCTAGGTTACTCACAAGGTTTTTCTTTTTCTACCTTGAAGTTTTGAACTCTACACTCCATTTGACTTTTAAGGCTTCATGAAGATGATATCTACTAGATGTTTTTCTCTTATTTTTGGAACTTCAAATGATAAATGCTATCTTTGTAGCTTGCATAGTTCCTTTGTCTTACTATGATCATGTTATGAAACAAGAAAAATGTATCTTCACTTTGCAAAGCATATGCAAGTTAATAATGGATTCATTTTGAATTGAAAAATATGTACTCCTTTTCTTCTTTCATGGTATAGAACTTTATTCTGCAATGAATTTGAACTTTGATTGATATCGTTAAGCCTTGATGCTCCTTGAGTTCACTTCAAATATGTAAAAAATGTCTGTTATAGATATAAATATTACTATTGGGTCTGTACAACTTTCTCGACATCTACTTAATTTCAAAACATAATATATGTTTTCACTCCTTTGTTACTTAATTAGGCATGGTAACTATCGGATATGTTAATTGTTATTATCACCTTATCATAGAATGTAACTGTTTGATCATTTGGTTCACTACTATGCAAATTTAATCATGATTTTGACTGTTCAAGATGTGTGATTGAAACCATACTCCACCATTTATCTATGCATTTACTTTGATGAAAGTTTCTAATGTCCCGATTTCATTTACATTATATTGATCTGCAACACTTGAATTTGTATTTACCTTCTAAATTACAAAGCTCTATCTTTATTTCTTCACTTCTCTTATAACCTTTTCAAGACTTTCTAAGTCTTTGATGTTTGATGAATTTGCCTATTTATTGAGCTTTTGATTCAATTTTGTACTTGTTTTACTTGATTATCAAGAAATGATTGCATTAATTTGATTTATCTTTACAGATATGGTACCTTCTAATCTGAATATTTCAAATTATGCAGTGGTTGCCTTTTTAATCATCAATATTTAACTTCTTACAAGGTAGTTACAAACACAAAAATTAGTGTTTCTTTTAGAATATAGTTTCTTACCTATACCTACACATTTATATGAAATAGTTAGAAAGCATTAGGCTCTTTGGCCTTTCTTCTATTTGATAGTGATTTTTTTCTCTCTTTGTGTTTGATGATTCATATTAATACCATGAGAATCTGCTAATATGCTACATTAATGTACTATTATCTTTTATGTAGTCATACCTCCTGATATCAAGAAATTCATTTGCACAAAGATAGACAATACAAGAACATGATTTAATCCCGAGCTCATGAATGACAATCTTTCTCTATTTTTTTCAGTCTTTAATGCGGTGTTGAATAACAAGGATGAAGATGGAGCAGAGAGACAAAAGAAACACATTAATTATGGGTTCCTTCATATTCTTTTTCTTTTATTTCCATTCACATGCACCTTCTAGTTTAGTAGTTATGATGTTTTCTTGAGTTACATCCCACGAATTCTCATGTGAACATTTGAAATTCCTTATCAATAAAACATTGAAATTTGAATCTGAGTTATATACTTCCTTATACATTTTAGCTTTGTATATGGATTGTATAATGAATTAAACAACTCAATAACATAATTGAATGTATTTAATCATGAAGGAAAGAACTTTAAAATAACTATAACCTTGGTTGTTGTTTCAAAACTTAACACTTCATCTATTCTATATTTTTGTCTTCATTAAAATAACACATATGTCCTTCGGGGCCTTTGTGTTCTTTTGATGGAGACAAACAAGAAATTAAAGACTATATGATTTGTTACATTTTGTAACAAACGACATATCTTAAAATTACATTTAGTCATTAATTAATCCAACAAAATAAATATTATACTAAAATAAATTTCCCTAGATTAGGTTAACTTGACCAATGCCATCCATCGTAATGAAGTTTCAAGTTTCCCATTTTTGCACAAGTGCAAAAATTTTCAATAGGTTGTTTGTGTTAAATGTATTTTTAATTTATCTTGAGTATTTATTTAATACCTATTATTTTTAAATTGAAATATTGTAGATAGAAAATCAACCCCTTGCTAAAATGCCACCACATAGATGGATAATCACTCTCTTTAGTTAAAATATATAAATGGCCCATTGTATACCTTGATCATCCCATGCACCTAAGAATATGAGTCATGGAGAAGTAGAAATTTTGAATGGATGTTTAGATCCATAATTATATGTCCAATACAAAAGAAAATAAGTGGTGAAATATAACACAATACATTAACATCAAAGTATTGTAATACAAAATTTAGGTCACAAAATTATACAAGATAGATCTTTGGATTATATAATAAGTCATTTACAATCTCTTCATTTTAGCGATATTTATGATGTTGATCAAATTTTTGAAGGCGAGATAAAAGGAAAACTAAAATTATGGTGTTAATATAATGAATGAATTTTATTAAATTCATTTGCATGAAGATATAGTTGGAGGTGGTGAAAAGTTTAATGTAGAGGATAAAGGAATTAATCATGTACATAAATTAGCGAAATTTCCATTGTTTGAAGTCGGAAGGACAAAATAACAATGTGGTGCTATTTGTCCTATACCACTTTTAAGCATGCATTGTTTAAATATTAATCATTCCATAACTCCTACGATTATACGTGGGTATTTGAAAAATATCTAATTGACTCCTAATCAAATATATCATTCAAATAATGCAAGGATTCCCCTTCGCGTGGATAACACCATGATAGGTCTATAGGGGTTAATAAAATCATGGTTATATTAACCATGGAAGGAAAAACTCTATGTAAATTGTGAATTTGAAACCCTAAACATACGTTCACTTATCCTTTGTCTTTTTGGAACTTTTCGGTACTCTAGGAAGAAAAATTGAGGGAAAACATTATTATTAATGGTCTTAAGCTTAAGATTATTTTTCTTCCGCTCCTCCAAACTCGGTAATTTTCATTTTTACATCTTATTTCCTTTGGGTTTTCTACTTTTGTATTATTTTGAGCTCAACATGGTGCCTCTTGTTGGAAGATTATGGTGACAAGGTAGAACCCTTGCAAATGTCTTCAAATCGGTCATTATTGAGCATTAAATCTTGTGTTGATAATTATTCTTCGGCTCTATGTTTTCCTCTTGAAATTGGTACAAATTATGTTAAATAATCTTGGAGAATAAAAAACCAAATAAAATAATATTTGAATAATTTTCAATTCATTTTAGATATTTCTTCATTTACATTGAGAGGTATAAATACACATATGATCTCCTATTAAATAGAGTCATCCTTTATCCACATATCTCTCAACCTTCCACCAATCTCTCTTAATACCTTAGTTTTCTCAACAAACTCAACTAATCCTAAAAATACCAACATGAATGGTTTATACAACAAACTCACAACTAATATAGAAAACCTATATTATTAATATGAGATATATCTTCTTATATTTAATAATATTACATTTTATTTATTCACCCATATAGATTATCTCACTGATAATATATATTACATTAAAAAATTCACCAATGTAAACAATATAATATTACTAACATTCATTCCCTATTGTTTACATTATTAGTTACCCTACACTCCCCTAATGTGAACAATGTAGAAACAAATTGTTACACTTTCTCTGTAACTTGCACACCCCTATTTTCTCATGATCTTGGTACACATATGGACCTCAATCCAAGGTAAGAACCCCTATTCATGAACCTATATTCATCCCCTTCAAGTATCATGATGTTGACTTTGTACTTGTGTTTTCTTCTTTCTATTACAACATTACATTAAGGAGGTTTATAAAATGAAATTACAATTGAACAAGAATTTCCTTTTTTTCTTATTACAAAACACACAATAATGGAATCAAACACACAACTGAAATAAATTGATCAGCAATACATTTGAATCGGTCTCTTTACTGTGTGACTAATAAGAGATGTTGATCTTCCTCCTCCACGTTTGCCTCCTACGTCCATATAAAAGTTATCTAAAGAAGGAAGTCTTTAGAATCATAACCACCTGAAATCACCGTCTAGTTCTTCCTTTTCATCGTCTTTTTCTTCATCAACATCGAGTTGGTTTTGAAAGATTACCTTCAACAATTTCCCACTAGTCTTTATTGATCAAAAGTAATTGAGTTCGCACTTGCCATGTGTGAAATTATTTGCCATTGAATATTTGTAATGGGATTTCCATTATGGATGTCGAACTCGATTGAAAATGCACCCTTACAATAAATTAAAATTTAATTTTCAATTGCGTAGAAAGCATATGATCAATGCAAAGATCTTGAAAAAAATACATTTTAAAAATAAACATCACCTAAATACGAGTTACAAGAGTGGAAGGTATGACATTTCCAAGTTCTAAGTCGACATCTTTCTAGACCCTTTCCAAAAAATTGTCCTTTTTCTTTTCAAGTATGTCCAAAAATGGAAAAAAATAAAAACAAAAAATGTAGAGTTACCAAAACGGTGATACAATACACAAGCCGAATAGAGTTACCAGAATGGCAATGCAATACGGGATGATCGATAGAATGCACATGAAGAAGGATGACGCAATATGCACAAACAACTATGCAATGCACACACGAACGATTCGGTTTAAAGCATAATGCTCAATACGCGAGATGATGCAATCAGTATAGCCACCTTACCAGGCCGTCGACATTGCGATGAGAAAGTTTTATTCAAAGACTCTCATCTTGGAATCCCTATTCTAATACTAGATCTTGAAGTTCATACAAATTATTGGAAACAATCTACATTTGATAAAAACACCAAATAAAATAATATTTGAATAATTTTCAATTCATCCGAGAATATTTCTTCATTTACATTGAGAGGTATAAATACACATATGATCTCGTAATAAATAGGAGTCATCCTTTATCCCACATATCTCTCAACCTTCCACTAATCTCTCTCAATCCTTTAGTTATCTCAACACACTCAACTAATCCTAAAAATACCAACGTGAGTTGTTTATACAACAAACTCACGACTAATATATAAAACCTATATTATTAATATGAGATATATTTTCTAATATTTAACAATATTACATTTTATTTATTAACCGGTATATATTACCTCCATCATAATATATATTACATTAAAACATTCATCAATATATACAATATAATATTCCTAACATTTCCCCTAAAAGGATTCATTTTTCCATTAAACTTTGCTTTACCATTTCCAATGGATGTCATTGTTTTTCCTTCATTACTTGATGGCGGGTTTTGAATTTTTGGCTAAGGGGTATTGGCCCATATTGGGGGATCTCAGTAATGGAGTCTTTAACGTCATATTTCTGCGATGTATCTATTGTCCTGCTTATTTAAATTTTTGGTTTTGTTTATATATTGAGCTCTGCCTTTGTGCAACGGCTAGGGAGTTGGTTTTTGCTTTTATACCAGTCGTCATTCTTTCTATGAAGGTTATGTTCTGCCTTTCGCCATTTGCAATGTCTATTACTGTTGAGCCTTTGGGGTTTAGCTTGACATGCTCATGTTTGACCCTGGTAAGAAAAAAATCTCCTCCATGCATGATTCTCGATATAGGTTTAGTTAACGAACTCGCCATATTACTTGGCCTGTGTGAGCTTGATTCGTACTTTTCTGAGGCTTCTGATTTTGAGCTTTTATCTAATCCTTAGCTACAATTAATGCATGTGGTCATTGGTCATTTATCATGGGCGAGTTAAGGTTTTACATTTTGTTGTGTATTTTTTCCGAGCTCGACTATTAGCTTGATGGCTCAGCTAATCTCGGCCTCAACCCTACAACTCGGCCACCGTTCATGCATTCGTGAGCTCTGCTAGAGACATGATCTTTATGCCTGGGATGTATTGTTTTTCCATCATTTGTTGAAATGGGTATAACTCGAATTCTTTACTACCTTGAACTCATTTATTCAGTTTTTGCTATTTCAGAGAGCTTTAAAACTCTTTGTTTTCAGTGCCTTGTGTATTTAGGGCTCTAGATCTTTTCTATTTTTATCTAGCTCAACATGTTTTTATCTGCACCTGGGGTTTTGACCAAGCTCTTGGTGTCTATTTCCTCTGTTTATGCTTTTGATTCGAGATTTTCTCTTACATTTCATAACAAATCGACTTTGCATGAGTTGAGTTTTTAATATTTCCGAATTCGATGATTTTGAACTTTTGCAGTTTATTCTCTTTTTGGAGAGGTGCAAGTGCACGCTTTGAAACTGTAAACGCTTGACAATTTACATACACTAAAAAGCTACAGTCTTTGAATTTATGAAATTATATCCCTAGTATTTCCTCCTTTTGATAACCTCTGTCATGTATGAGTATGCATTTTGGAAAATTGCATCTGTATTTTCGGAAATATATACTAGATCTACTTCTAAACGGCTGTAACATTTTGCTTTTTCATCTGATTTGGAAACCTCCAACTAATTCTTTACTTACAGCTCGAAATGTGTGCTTCTAGAGACATTAATGATCAAGCTTTATCCTCATAAGATAGGGCGAACACTATGAACCGTTGTTGCAATCATTATTCCTTTACAAATTTTATGGCGTAAACATATGTTAAAATACACTTTCAGGTTTCTATGGCATGACCATCACTATAACTCTTTTTTGTCCCTTGCAATTTTGTGTACATCTGTTTTGGAAAGTTGTAACTTTGATTGACATAAGATATAAGTGTTAGAACGAAGATGTTAGAACATGTGCAAGCTTGGCACTTAATGATTTTGAATGTGGATGTGCAAAAATATTCATTTCTTTGATAGTCTGTAATAATTGAGATACATTTAGATGAAACCTTGCTCCCATCTTGATGTAAAATGCATGGATGTAATTTACTTTTCTTGTACACAATTGTATTCCCCGAAGGTTGATGACTAAGATTTTCCAATTGCTCGCATATTGCATTTCTTCAATTTGTAAATGATTGGCTTATTTGTATCTATATGGCTGCTATGTTAGTCAAGTATCATTTGTCGGTTCTTTTATCTCCGAATCACAGCACCCTATTGTTTGCACAAGTGTGTGTCCTTGAGATCACGATGTGATTGGATAACATGGAATTATCTCTCAAGCTATGGGACTTGTGGGATTGAGATGATCCTCCAGAGAAGGCTGGCTCCTACTCCTAAACTACCTGCCACAATCTATTCTAATGCAAGAAAACTATCATATCCTAATCTAAATTTCCAAGGGACCAGGAGGGAGATTGCATGAAAATAAATCCTACACTAAAGCAGTGATACACCAGAAAAGGAGGGAATGAGGATAGTTTTCCAATGTGTGAAAAATAGAAGCAAAATACATACTAGAAGGGGTGATAATAGTCCTCCACAATCTGGAAAATGCATTCACAATCATAGTTCATACATGCACAATAATAATGAATCCCTGCAACAGCATAGAATAGACACAGTATGTATGTAATGAGATTGAAGGAGCAAGAAGAATGCAAACCAAACAAAGCAAGGGAAGATACATCCACAAACTTGCATCTAGTGTTGCATTTTGAAAATACAGTTCCATCCTATTGGTGCTTAAAATAGTCTCGCCCCAATTTGCCATTAAAAATCTATCAATTTACGGTCTCTGTCACATTTTATCTTCCCGTATTGTGCATGAAAAGTCTCCACCTTCCTTTTATTGTTGTAATCAGTTCTTTCGTATACTGAGGATCACGTATAGATCCAAAATTGTTTCGTTGTTTCTCTGTTCATCTAAAAAAGCTTTGTATTTGGGTGTAACAAGTCGGGTTGTCTGTTCATTCTTCTGTTTTCCATAGTAGGGATTTTTTTCCTTGTCGTTTTTCCCTAGATACTTGAAGAAAAAGAATGGATGTAGCTCGTAGGAATGTACTTGAGCCTTGTAACATTTCTATATTCTCTCGTCCCTCGGAGAAAATTTCATCTCCGGCTCAAAAGGTCATTTTTCCGCATTTTACGGTTTGATGGGCATTTCTTCGGGTCAAATTTACATTATTGCATCAACAAGAAACGTGGCTTCTTTTGGTTGGTCGGGGGATGATGGGAAAATGTTTTAACTTGCCACTTTTTACTTTTTTTTGCAAAAAAGGAAAATTTGGTCTCGTAGCTCTGCTCAAATCTGATTGGTTCTTTTAGTGCTTACATGGATCCTTCTAATTGGATGATGTGCGCTAGGTTTGTTTTTTGAACTTGTTCTTTTTGGCTACTTTGGAAAAAAAATTGAGCCCACCTGCGGCCCCATCATGCTTTGATTAAAGAAAAATTTAAGTGGCGGGAAAAGTCTTACTTTGACCCCGCGAGAAGGACATGTGGCAAGGATAAAGGCGAGAGAAGCGAGCCTTTGAAAGTAGTTTGGATAGTTTTCCCTTTTCGCAAAATGGATTAAAATTCTAAAATGGAAGCGTGCCCCGCCAAATCATTTTAAAGCCTTATAAGGTTCTTGAAATTATGCCATTAAGACACGTGGAGGCTTCACTGGGTGTTCCCATACTTAGTTTGTTTACAAAAGGTTTTGAGAAGCCTACGACACGTGGAGGGACTACACATGTTTGAGAACCAACCCTTAAATTTTATTTTCAAGAAGCGCCGGGAGGACACTTGGAGGCCTACGCTCATGTTACTTTTAGCTTGGACTTTTCAAATGCCAAAGGAGATTGTCTCGAACCTAACACATCGCACCTTCCACTGAGCTTTAAACCTTGAAACAAATCTTTCGGGGCCAAGACACGTGGTGAGCTGCGCTCATTCAAGATCTCAAATTTTAGGGACCATCTCAAGATGCGCAATTATGATGCATGGCGGTTTGAAAATTTAAAAGGTGGGGAAGCGGACCATCGGAGGCAACCTAGATTTTTGCCTCTTTTCATCAAAAGTATTAAATAATCAAAATGACCCATGGCCCGAAAGAGAATAGCCAAAATTTTGTTCCAGTGAGCGGTGGAGGTGCGGATGTTGGGGGAAATTTGGAAAATTTTCGTTTCGTGGAGAAGGAAGTTAAAAGTGTAAAAGGAAGCGGGTTCCACCGGGATCCACATCTCAAACCCAAAGCGGAAGAGTAGAGCTATGGGGAAAACTTGGAAAATTTTCCCTTTTCCAAAAAGGAGGTGAAATAGCAGAATTTGGCCGTGGTTCCTTTAGGACCCACCTTAGGACATGTGTCATGCTCATTTCTCAAGGGCGGAGGCATGAAGCAAAATGTGAAAAATTTATATTTTTGAAAAAAATTGTATAAGGAAAAAAGGAACCTGCAAACCCGTTTTTAAAGTGGATCTCCCACGTGGATAGTCCAAATTCAAAATAAAAATCAATGGCAGTTGTGCATCTGTATCTAATTTTTCATCCATTTTCACTCCAGATCTCTTAGAGATGCGAGTCTTCATGATTTCTTGATATTTCTTGCTCGCCAAATAGAGAGGAGAGTTAATTTGATATCTCAAATTTTATGGGGAAGATTTGGTGATTTCTTTTACCATTAAGATGAGATCCAACCTTTGGGCTCGATTTGATCTTCCATTTTCCTTCCCCGGGATGCAATGAACTAGATTTGGCAGATTAGGGGCGAAGTGGTTGATGAGTAGAGGAAAAATTGATCTACTAAGAAGAAGGAGTTGAATGCGGGAGATATTCAAAGAGATCTACCCCCTAGCACCTAATAATTATTTACAAATCGATTCTCGAATCACGATCGGGATCATGGTGAGCAGTGGTACACTCGATGTTTGGATTTTTGGGGGGAAAAATATGTTGTAAAATGTTATAAATTACATGAATTTATCGTGAAAATGGTTGGAATGTTAGAGGTCGGGACTGATTTTCGAAGAGAAAATTTTAATAGAACTTGTCCTTCTAAGAAATCATCTAAAAAAACTTGTTTATCTCCTTTGTGTTAAATTTGATCATGTCAAGGTGCTTGCAAGTGTATGGCCATTGAAAAGCTCTTACTTTATTCTAGAAACTTTACCTTCTTGATAAATTTAACCAAACTTTAGTTAATCTGCGTTATTTTTGCAAAATTTGTGTTTGCTTCACTCACAGAATGTCTGCAAGTAGTTTTCTTGTTCTATTGCAATCTTATGTTGAAATCTTCGTGATTCACACAATATATTATCCTTGTGGTAGTTTGGTGGCATTTGCAATTTCGTTTATTAGAAGAGCTTTCATTTGATAGTGAAATAAACAAATTTAAAATCATTTTGACTCTAGCATGACTATAAGATTGTTTGTTAGCCTTTTAGGGTATCTTAGGTGTGATGAAACACGGGTTGATAATGTTTAGTTAATTTTTCCAATTTAAGCCTTCATTTTGGATCCTTGAAGTTTTTGTGAAAAGTGTTAATCTGGGCCACCATTGAAGCACATATTTTTGTTAAAGGAACATCCTAGCTATCCCAAAGCATTCTGTTGCTCAAGCTCTCCATTTTTATAAAAATTCTCTAGGATCTGGTGAATCAAGTTCATTTTATGCCTCACCTCCAACCAAAATTCATTTAAAAACAACCAATCATAAGCATACTACCCCTTTTTTCATGCATGTATACAAATGAATAATTTTTACTACCAAAACATGCAGAAACAATCATGTTTTCATTATATTTAGTGGCACGAACCTTGCTTGAAAGTATCTCCATTATCTAGAGTACAACTCGTGAGAGTTAGGTTTTTGCATTGATCTTATTTTCTTCAAGGTCTTCATAATAATTTCATAAGGAAGGATATTTCCATCTCCTCCACAAACAATAGGCTACAAAAAGGGTCCTCTCACCCTAGTTAAAAGGCACAACCATAAAGTAGTGAGGATAGGTTAAATGCTCTTAAGGCTCGCTACCCATTTCTCCATATCCGAGTGACAAAGAGAAAGTTTTATTTGATCCCCATGTACAAAAATAAACACTACATGCTCTACTTTTCTATAAGTTTCCTTCCAAACCTTTGATGTTACTCGGCTTTATATGGAGAATAAATTTGGGTACCAACACCCGATTGGCACTATTATCGGGGACATAGTGATTACAATTCATATTCAAAGCCTAAAAATTTAAATCATCCCATTTTTCGGTTTCTATTGTTGTGATGACATTTGGAAGATCATATTTTACTACATTTGCAAACGAGGTGAAAATCCTTAGTGGCAACTCCTTATTGATCTAATTCTTGATGAGTACCACTGTATCTTAACCTCTTTTAAGTGATTTTTTTACTAATATTTGCAAAGTGGAAGGAAGAAGATATTTATTTGCTATAGATCCTGTTTAGGACATTATATCAAGAGCTAAGAAAAACAAAGTCAAAGTAAGAAAATCCTAGAGAGTTGTTGGAGATCAGCGAGACAAGAAAATGGATCTCCATTGATGAAAGTGATTAGCCTATCACTGAATACTGCCATTTAAGTGCTTCTGAATCAGGTAGCCTCTTTGTGGAGTTGAATTCTCCAACTGGAGAGGGGCCTTCATTTGATTTTGAAAATTTTTCTTCTCATTCTACCCCTGTCTTTTAAAAATTTGATAGGGTTTTCCAAGAAACAAATCCTTTAGGGGATATCCATTTTTAAAGTTATACTCTTGTGTTTCAATGACCTTTTGCCCTTATCAATTTGTCTCCCCCAAATTCACCTCTTCAAAACAACATGGCCTAGACCCCACCTGGACCTCCTTTTGTTGTAAACACCTTTGGTCCTATAAATTTTATAGGTATGGCTGGTTATCAAAATGTAGGTGCCCCAGGATGTAAGAAATAGATTACTAAAGTTCTAGGGAAACAACGCTATACCAGTGATCAACATTTAAATATTTTTATCAATATGATGGAATACTTTGAGATTAAACATGAAGATGTATATATCAAACTGTTTATCCATACTTTGGAAGAGGATGCAAGGGACTTATATAAAGATTTTCCAGATAATTCCATTGATTCTTGGATAGAGATGAACAATGCATTTAGATTGCGGGATGGTGATAGAACCGACCCTAGGTTCCTTCTATCAAAATTTGAAAACTTCAAGAAGAATCCTAATGAGTCAAGAATTATTTCAACACAAGGTTTAACAAGACCTTGATGAAATTTCGTGTTAGCTTAAGTACATGTGATGAATCATGTTTGATCAAATATTCGATGCATTTGATAAAATAGTTTCTTACTACTCGAGGGACAAAAACCCTACTAATTTGAGGCGAGGCCATCACCATGGCTCTACAAATTGATAATAACATCCAGGAAATTAGAAAGCCTCCAAAAATGGAGGGTGTAAAACAAATTAACCTGGAAAATCCTCAAACAAGTAAGGTTGCTGATTTGGAGGAAGTTGTGAAAACTTTGGTAGGTGTTGTCAAAGAAATATCATACAAATTAGCCTAGGCGTAAAAAGGGATTAGGCGAGTTCACAAGGTCAACACTAGCAAAAAGGCCAAGACATGTTTACCAATCATCACAGAAATGATTAGAGATCTGATGAAAGAGGCAAGGGACCCGTTGGATTTAGAAATAAATAGTCCCAAGCCAAGGAAAACAGAATTTTACCGATCTTTTGGGTACATCGAGTTCTTGTTGTGGAGGAGACAAAATTCATTGATTGGTTTAACATATGTTTCATGCCCCATGCTCCATGAGGATGATCAACAAGAAAAAGAAGAAGCTTATGATGATAATGATGATGATGTTTGCATGACGGGTTTCTCCACAAGCTCACAACAAGGAAAAACTTCAACTAAGGTAATAAGTGCTAGAAATAATACTAATTTTTGGGATTACATCCACCGGGTACCTATTCTTCCCCCCTCTCATACTTTAGAATTAGATAATGTACAAGCTTTTGAATTTCCCAATAATGAATTTGAATGTTTAAAATATTTAATGATAAAGAAGTATGATGGAGGAATCCCATCTTAGGAGGATACGAAGTTATTGATGAGTGTTGTTGTGGCTCAAGAAAATGAATACAACACAATAATTAGGGATGTAAAAGGTACGGGGCCTCGGTGAAGCCAAAAACTCCATTGCTTTCAAATATTCCTAAAGAGGCTCATAACAAAGATGTATCTGGCAAGGGCCTTGCTTTGTCCCAAACAAAATTCATACCCATCCTCATGCCGAAGCTGTCAAAAATATTGTGCTATCTAATGATTGTATTAAATTTCCTTCCAATGCTTCCTTGCAAAATCTATCCCTTATGATATTGCCCAAGTCTTGAGTTAGATCAATATCTCAGTCCCAATTGTTGAGTTGCTTAGGATTCCCGAGCACAAAAAGGGCTTTTGAGTATTTGGGGCTGAAAGAGGAAAATAATGCCCTATGTAGAAATATAAACATTGTGGAGAATCCACCATTCACTTGAAGAGTTATAGACACCACCGGTGTTGGAGGAACTAGGTAAACCACCTAAGGTTTATTTGGGGACATCCTTGGTGGAGTCTCATCTAAATGTGGATCCATTCTTCACCACTCTAATCTTTAAATATAGATTGTTACACAACTGTATGTTTGACTCAAGGGCATCATGCAATGTTATGCTTCTAAAATTCATGAATGAGCTGGATATCAAAGTAACAGTAGCATATGGGAAGTGTACTGCTATGGACTCTAGAGAAGTGCTAGTGGTGGGATGTATGAAAGGTCTGGTGGTGTAGCTTGCAGCTTACCCGGGTAAAAACTGGCTTGACGTTGTTATTGTTGATTACCCGACCAAGTAAGGTATGTTTTTATCTAGAAAATGGGCTGCAAGTGTTGGTGGAAGTGTTCGGATGGATATGTCCTATGCTACCATCCGAATTGAGGGCAGCCTTGTCTAGTTGTAGGGAGAAAAGAAGATGTTGCACCTTATTGAGGATCACAACAATACATCTTATGAAGTATTGTACACATGTGTTGATGTTGATAAATTTTTAGGATTTAGTGATGGAAAATAGCATAGGATTGAAGAATGCAAGTGTCTTAAATAGGTAGAATCTCCTTGGACTTTATTGTTTAATAGAGCTTGCTCCAAGTTTGGAAATGGTGTTGGTGTTTTCTGGTCTCTCCGGCCAAGAGGAGTTTGTATTTTCCTTCAAACTCAACTTTGAGTGCAATAACAACATTGTTGAGTATGAGGAACTATTGTTAGGTGTGAGGATTACTTGGAAATATGGTGTTAAAGACACCATTGTCAAAGGAGATTCAAAATTAATTGTAAAGCAAGTCGAGAAAACTTTATGCCACAATGAATGAAACAATACAAGCACGTAGTTTGGGATCTCATTGAGATGTTTGATTCATTCAATATTGTGCATCGTGATAGGAAGTTCAATAATTTGGTAGACAAACTTGTAGTATTGGGATCTCGGTTCGATAATTGTACATTATCCCCATATTTTGAATATGATGTTAAGGTGTTAACTAGGTCATTTATGCCCTGACGACATTAAACATTGGTAAGTTTTTAATGATGATACTCGTGTCAAGATTTATGCATAACAAAGGGGAGTTTTTATCAAAATATTGATTGGGAGCCATTGTTGTGCGTAGCAGAGGGTAAATAACTTTGTTCGAGAAAGGCATCATCCAACTAAAGATTAATATCGTTCCTAGAGGGATGGTTGCTCTTGAATCAACTTTGATAATGTTGATTGCATTATTAATAGATGCATGGCAACATTAAGGGATATTGAGGAGCATGACCTTGGCACAAAGGAGAAACAAAGGAAGATTTGGTTGGGAAGTAATCTCGTGGAGGAAAAACAGTCTTATGTCTAATTGCTAAAAAAATATCAAGATTGTATGGCTTGGACTTATTATTAATTAAAGGCATACAGAGAGGATCTATTTCAACATGAGATTCCCTTGGAATCTAATGAAAAACCATTCAGGCAGAAATAGAGGCCAATCAATCCACTCTTATCACTTAATAATGCAAGAGGAATTGAAGAAACTAAGGGATGGAGGGATTATTCACCCTGAAGGTGTTCTTCTTAGGTTGCGAACCTAGTACCAATCGAAAAGAAGAATGGTGACATCCGGTTGTGTGTGGATTTCACAAATTTGAACAGAGCATCAATGAAGGATAATTATCCTTTACCAAACATGGAAAACATAATGCGATTAGTGACCGGTTACGAGATGCTATCTACCCAAAATGGTTTATCTGGTTATAACCAAGTTGTGGTGAAGGAATAAGAAAGAATTAAAATAGATTTTACCACTCCTTGGGTACTTATGTATATGTCATGATGCCCTTTGGACTGATTAATGTTGGAACAACCTTTCAAAGAGAAATGGATGTTGCTTTTACCGGTTACGTCGGTGATTTTATTGTTGTCTACCAAGAAGATGTAAGCGTGTTCTGCGAAAGAGAGCTGATCATTTGCAGCACTCGGAGAAAATCTGATAAGATGTAGAGAATATGGCATTTCACTCAATCCAAAGAAGTGATTTTTCAGAGTACGTAAGGAAAAATTTCTTGGTCACATTGTGTCACAACAAGGAGTAATCATTTATCTAGAAAGGGTAGAGGCCATCAACAAAGTCCCAATTTCGAGAACCAAGTAGGGGATTCATTCCTTCTTTGGGAAGATAAATTTTATCAAGAGATTCATATCAAACTTTTCTAGGTTGACAATTCCAATCATTGGCATGCTAAATAAGGACCAAACCATCAAATGGGAGGAGGTTTCCATTTAATATTTCAATCGGATAAAGGAGACATTAAAGCATGCCCCTATTTTAGCACTCAAGATAATAAGAAGCCTTTCCAACTATTTTCTTTCACTTTAGAGAACACTATTGCATATGTCTTTTTATAGAAAGATGATGAAGGGGTTGAGAGGCCAATTTCCTTTTTAAGTAAGAGATAGGAGGGGGTTGAGCTGAAATACACTATTATGGAGAAACAAGCATTTTCCTTGGTAAAAGAAACAAAGGTTTTTAGGCCTTACATTTTGAGCTCTAAAATTGTTGCTTATGTCCCCACACTATGGTCAAAGAAAAATTTTCAGAGATGGAAGTCTCAAGAAAAAGATGTAGATGGGTGAACAAGTTGCAAGAATATGACTTGGATATCCAAACCATAAAGTTGGAGAAAGGTTTGGGCTTGGCTAAACTTATGGCTGAGAGAAAATTGCAAACTATTGAGGTACATGAGGTATAAGAAGGAAGGGTATATGTTTTTGAAAAATTGAAAAGTTGTAAGTGGTACAAGGATGTAATTTTTATCTCGGACACATATACTTCCCTGAGTATTTAAGTAAAAACTAGAAAAGAGCCATTCAGTTGGCTTCGTAAAAATATGTCATCACTAATTATGGGTTAGCTTGGAAGTACCTTGAGGGAGTTCTCTTAAGTTGCATCACTTAAGATGAAGCCCCTAAGATAATTTGTGATCTCCATGGAGGACTTTGTAGTGGGCATTTTGCTGGAAGAGTCCCAACACGCAAGATCCTAAGGGTTGGATATTAGTGGCCGACTCTTTTCAAGGATGTAAATATTTTGGTTAGAGGATGTGAGAGTTTCTAGTGCTTCTCTGGAAGACTGGAAGCTTCGAGGCTCCTTACTTTACATCTTGTATCAATTGAAGTTCCATTCAAGCAATTGGGAATAGATTTCATTGGTGAGATGTCGGACCCTTCAAGTGCTGGCCATAAGTGGATTCTTGTAGCCACTAATTACTTCACCAAGTAGGTGGAGGAAATCCCTACCAAGAGAGCAACACACCAAATTTTCATGGAATTCATACTGAACCATATCATCTACAGGTTTGGGGTGGATAGTCAAAATTGTTCTTGACGATGATGCCATGAGCTTCGAGCTAAACCCTTGGTGGCAATGTGAAAAGAATATGCGATCAATTTAACATATGCCTCTAATTATAATTCTCAAGGAAATAGACAAGCTGAGTCCAAGAATAAAAAAATGTTGAATATTATCGGAAAAACCTTGGAGCTGAACAAGAGAAAATTGGGTGAGTACTTGAAGTTTGTTATCTGGGCTAACCAAATTACTGATAAGAGAGCCACTGGAAAGAGTCCATTTGAATTGGTGTATGGAACTCAGGTCCTACAACCCCTACATATGTAATTATCCCCATATCAGTTCATTCAAAACTGGAAGATCAAGAAGTAAGTCCATATGATGCTCGCATTAACTGATTGTTGAACTTGATGAAAAAAGGAGGGTATCTCACCGAGGCATGTAAATTTTATAGAAAAGCTGAAGAAGTTATTTGACAAGAAGGTAACTCCCAGAGATTTAAATGTTGGAGATCTTGTGCTGCTATGGGATAGTAGACATAAAGATAAGGGAAAGCATGGAAAATTTGATGCTTTATGGATGGGCCCTTACTCCATTGATAGTAGGATTGTTAAAAAACTTTCTTCTTGAAGGAATTGGATGGGGAATAGCTTGAAATTCCTGTTAATGGTAGGAATCTAAAGCATTTTTGGATTGATTCCCGAGAATTAGGATGTTGTCGTCTATCCAGTGTATAGTTCGTTGGTTTGTTTTCTATCTTTTGTGTTTTTATTTGTTCAGGTCCTTGGTGGCCTTGTTTTTTTATTTCTCTATTCATTTTTTGGGAGACAGTTATGGTTTTATGCTCTGCAACCTACCTCCTTTACCCAATGGATATTTTTGGCACTTGGTCTACCTTTGTTTTTGTGGAACTCATAGGGAGTGCCCATCCCTGAGTCAGAGCTGATGTTAGTGCTCAAAATAGTCTCGCCCCATTTTTCCATTAAAAATATATCAATTTATGGTCTTTGTCACATTTTATCTTCTCGTATTGTGCACAGAAAAGTCTCTACCTTCCTTTTGTTTCTATAATCAGTTCTTTTCTAGACTATGGATCACGCAAAGATCCAAAAAAATTGTTGTTTCTCTGTTCATTTGGAAAGGTCTGTATTTGGATGTAAAAACTAGGGTTGTCCCATTCTTTTCATTTTCCAAAGTCGAGGATTTGCTTTACTTGTCATTTTTTCCTAAATAGTAAAAGAAAAATGAATGGATGTAGCTCAAAGGAATGTACTTGAGCCTTTTAACATTTCTAAATTCTCCTTCCTCGGAAAATTTCATCTCTGGGCTCAAATGGTCATTTTTCGCATTTTACGGTTTTACTTTGAATTTCTCCAGTCAAATTTACATACTTGCATCAATAGGAAATGTGGCATCTTTTGATTGGTTAGGGGACAACAGGAAAATGTTTTAACTTGTCACTATTTGATTTTTTTGGCAAAACGGAAAATTTCATCCTGTAGCTCTACTCAAATCTGATTAGTTCTTTTGGTGCTTTTTGGCTTCTTCTAATTAGATGGGACACGATGAGTTTTTTTTTAACTTGTTCTTTTTGGCTACTTTGGTAAAAAATTTAAGCCCGCCCCATGGCCCTACGAAGCTTTGATTAAAGCAAAATTTAAGCGGCATGGAAAAAGTCTTACTTTGACGCCACAGAATGACATGTGGAAAGGTTAATGGTGGAGATGTGGGCATTTGGAAGATGTTTGGATATTTTTTCCTTTTGGAAAAATGGAGTAAAATTTTAAAATGGAAGTGTGCCCCCGCTAAATCATTTTGAAGCCTTATAAGGTTCTTGAAATTGCACCATGAAGACACGTGGAGGATTCCGCTAGGTCTTCCCATACTTAGTCTTTTTCCAAAATCTTTTGAGAGGACTGGGACATGTGGAGGGACTGCACATGTTTGAGGACCGCCCTTGAATTTTATTTTAAAGAAGTGCCAGGAAGATACTTGGAGGCCTCCGCTCACTTTTCTTTTTCTTGACGTTTGATGGAAAAAGGACATTGCCTCATACCATGACACATGGCACCTTCCACTGAGCTTTAAGCCTTCAAAAAAAAATTTATGGGCCAAGATACATGGTGAGCCCATGCTCATTCAAGGTCTTAACTTTTGGGGACCATTTCAAGATGTGGCATTGTGACGCGTGCTAGTTTGAAAAGTCAAAAGGCTGGAAAGCAAAACATCAGAGGAAACTTGGATTTTTACCTCTTGTCATCAAAAGGATTAAATCATTAAAATGACCCACAATCCCAATAGAGAATAGTCAAAATTTTGTTCCAGTCAATGGCAGACGTGTAGATTTTCGGGGGAAATTTGGAAATTTTTCCTTTTGTGGAGAAGGGAGTTAAAAGTGTAAGAGGAAGTGGGGTTTCACTACGACCCACATCAGAAACTAAAAGTAGAAGGCGAGTGATAGGGAAAACTTGGAAAAATTTTCCTTTGCCAAAAAGGGGGTGAAATAGCAGAATTTGGCCAAGGTTCCCTTGGAACCACCTTAGGACACATGTCATGCTCATTTCTAGAGGGCAAAGGCATGGAACACAATGTGAAAATTTTACATTTTTCCAAAAATTTGTAAAAGGAAAAAAGAACCCGAGAGGCCCATTTTTAAAGTGGATCACCCACATGGATAGTCCTAATTCAAAATAGAAATCAATTGCAACTATGCATCTGTATCTGATTTTTCTACCATTTTCACTCCAGAGCTCCCAGAGATGTGATTCTTCATGATTTCTCAACATTTCTTGCACTCCAAACATAAAGGAGAGTTAATTTGATATCTAAAATTTGGTGGAGAATATTTGGGGATGTCTTTTACCATTAATATGAGATCGACCTGGGCTCATCATTATCTTCCACTTTTCCTTGCCGAGGCACACAAAGAACTAAATTTGATAGATTAGAGGCAAAAGTGGTTGGCGAGTAGAGGGAAAATTGATGTACTGGAAGGAGTTGAATGCGAGAGATGTTTGAAGAGATCTACCCCCGAGTACTGAAACTTTTTACAGATCTTATTCTATGAATTGGGATCGAATCATGGCAAGCATTGGTACACTCAGTGTTTTGATTTTAGGGGGGAAAACTTTGTTGTAAAATGTTATAAATTACATGAATTTATCATGTAAATGGCTAGAGTGTTAGATATCGGGACTAATTTTCTAAGAGAAGAGCTTGATAGAACACATCCTTCGTGAAATCATCTGAAGAAACTTCATTATCTCCTTTGTGTTAAATTTGATCATGTCAAGGTTGTTCCGAGTGTACACCATTGACAAGCTTAGAAAATATTCTAGAAAATTTCCTTGCCGATAAATTTAACAAAACTTGAGTAAATCTAAACATCTATCCTAAGTTTATGTCACCCCATTATGTTTTACTTTATTAGATAATTAAATATTAACTATTTAATTATATTTTCTACATATATCCTAACCACTTATCTACCCCATATCAATTCCTAACCTCCCATATCTATTCTATCCATCTATCCCCCTATTTCTCACTCCTCCCAAACCAAGCAATTTGGATATTTCCCAAGTATTTTATGTTTGGAAGGATCACTTCATCTTTCCCAAAATCATCCCTTTTGGCCATTTCTAGTCATATGTTCCTAACCTCCCGATCGGCGCCGACCCCCTTATTTTTCTCCTCCCAAACGATGCTAGATTTTTTTGAGTGGCACCGATTTCATCTCTTGGCCGCCACCGACATACAAATAGAAGGCCAGAATTCAGTTCTGGTTAGACAGTATGACAATAGACAGAGAGAGAGAGAGAGAGAGAGAGAGACAGAAAGAACGAGAGAGTTTTGAGCATCAAGTCTGAGCATTATCTATCAAGTGAGAGTGAATCCTATCCAAACCAATCCCTGAGAGGAGTACCATTACTCTGCTCCTACCACATCGACATCATGAGCCTCCATCGATCTCTTGGTGACTCTGTTCCTACATCCAAGATAGGGGAGCCTTGTCGCATCCCTACGGGCTCTTGCAGATCCAAATGCGAGATCGACGATCTAGCTTCTACTGTCTGTTTCTCAATCTTCCTAATTTTCCCCAAGTCGACGCCGATTGTACCCAATCGACGCCGATTCTCTCTAGTCGATGCCAACCTATTCAATTCACACGCCGATTCTTCTCATCGACGCGATTTTCCTAATCGACGCCGATCTACCTGCGGACAGGTAAAATAATTCAGGAACACAAATCCAAATTGTTTTTTCACACTTTCCCATTTTTATTGGTTTCTGTCTATTGTTTACTTTTTTGTCTGTCATTTTTAATCAAAATATAGACATTTACTTACATCTTTTATCATGTATGCTTCTTTCCTTAATTGAAAACGTGGACTGACATCCGCCGAGGGAGCTTATCGCTTCCTGGACCCGCTTGGCAGTCCACCCAAATATCTTTTAACGTGGTCTTTTTCTATCAAGCATCTATGTCTCACAGGTTTCTTGGATCTACTTTATAGGATCACTCATGTGCGCCCGTCTTGTCTACATCGGCTTTCTTTTCCATCTACATCTTCAGATCTTGTCTTTCAAGTATCGATTTCATTTGAGTTTTTCAAGGTTTTTGTGTTTAGTTTGGTACATTAACTTGGACAGGTAACAAGCGTGAAATTCTTGATCTACATTCTGGCATGCCCGGTGGGACCCAACCAAAGTCCCTTATTGGTAAGTTCATTTCTTTTCTAGTTTTGAGCTTCTGTTCTGTTTCTTCACTACTTTTCATCAGTTCTCCGTAGCATTTCCTTCCTTCATTTTGGTCTTGCTTCTTTCACTTATAATTCACAAAGTTAAAGTTTTCTTCTTTCTTACAAAACTAAATTCCAATTCCTATTCAAAGATCAATAAATCTTTCATTTGATTTCAAAATTGCATTCTTGATCCGTCTCTTTTTGCAAAATTGTTATTTTATTGAAAGTTTTCTAGTTCTTTAAATAGAAATTTTCATTCTACTATCATCTGGATATATCTTTCTGGATTTGTTGGGTGTTTGCTTAACCTTTTCTTATGGAGCACATTGCTTGTTCATGGGATTGTTCGAGGGGAAGAGCTCAACAACATGCTTTTTGAAGTCCACACACCTTGGAGAGCTAAATCTACAGGTATTCCTCTTTTACGGTGTTTTCTCCTTTTTTAAGAACTTAAAAAGAACTTGTTTGTTTGTTTTCTATCACATTCAAACATTTCGATTTTGGTGCTTAAAAAGAATTTAATCGCATCTGGGAAAGAATTTGTTTGACTTGTCTTCATCAAAATCCAACACTTCATTCTTAGTGCTTAAAAAGAACTTTTCCTTTTGTCATTTCTACTGTATGCTATTCATCTAGTTTTCTAAATAGGCTAGAAAAATTAATCAAAATCGGTAGTGACACTATTTGATTTTTATTTTTCACCCTTGCACACAAAGCCAAAATCACTAGGTATAAAGCATCAAAACAAAAATTCCTCCCCTGGCCTCACCTACTTGGAAGTGACATCCAAGAGGAAGAGCCTACGCGGTACTTGGGCCGCGCTATAAATTCACGGAAGTTCTGGTATATATTGGCAAAGCACCCGACTCCCTTATCACAGCGGTGTGTGAAGTGCGGGGTAGGCCCCTATATCAAGCCACGATACTAGTCTTTTACTGAAGTGCCTTCGGGACTCCTCACCAAAACATTCCCCAAACCATCCTTAGTTTGGCTATCTAGAGTAGTTCCCATTCTAAAAATCCTTCCCTAATATTTTCTTTCTTAAAAGCAGGAAAACTTAAAAGAGATAATCACCTACACTACTTGAATTGTTTGTGCATTAGTTAGGTTAATCTTCTTTTTCTATATTTCTACTTGTTTATGATGGTCATCACTGGCTTACAATCTAGAAGAATGGCTCAACTGGCCCCTTCTTCCTCCGAGATCACCACTAGTGTGGATGTTTCAGGACCCTCGGGGCTTCCTCGGGACCACTATTAGTTGGTTCCCCATCTTGGTCATATAATCCTTTCTATCAGCCTAAAGCAATCCCATCACGTCCAGCTTCCCCCAGTCCTTCAGAAATATCATCTGCTTCTTATATAGAGTATGTTCCTCAAATCCTGAATTTTAGGCACTCCTTGATCGCAATCCGGTAGCCCTTATGGACTATCTAGTACATAAGTCCATTCAATATCTGATCAGGGACCACCAATCCAGCAAGTTTACGATTATCCTCGTGAACCATCCTAGGCTTTTGTAGAATAGTTAGCATCCTTTTTCTCACCTCAACCACTGGAAGAGGGTGGCGCACCTATGCCTCCTTTTTCTCTTCCACCGACCATGTCGACTAGTTCTCAAATAGTCTTGCCTATTCCTAACGCCGCAGTTACCTCGACTATTCCACAACCTACTTCTGAGAAGTCCTCTTCTCTAGCTATAATGGGTGCATGTCTGCACACCCACAGATTGTTGTTAATTCTTCTATGTCCATCCATTACATCCCAGGGTCAGTACCTCTTTATGAGTCAACCCCTTCAACGAGTCAGTTGGTTCCTGCTTCTCGTCCTCCAATTGGTCTTTCTTCCAATGTTCCAGCGACAGTGACCTTCACCCATCCTCTAGCATCGGCCCTTTAATAACCAATCCGGCAGTCAAAAGCCTCATTCAGACTTTTTTCCCCACCATGTCCAATCAAATCAATACCCATGTTCCTCAATCCATTCCGATTCAGTTGAAAGTGTAGGAGCCCACCAATCACAGGCTCCAGCTTTCATTCAACCACCTTTTTCTCAACCGCTTGTCATCTCACAACCTTTGTTTATACATAGGCTCCTTCACAAAAATACCTCACTGTGCATCACCTAACACCTGGTTATTCCTCTTACCATCCTGTTAATCAACAGATGAATCCCCATTGACACCTCAACAAAATCCACCATTCGCTTCTTATGTAGGACATACCAGTATGCCTCCTCCTCAATCTGACGTGGTCCAAATTCTTTTCAAGAAAATCACAGACTTAGAAGCCTCCACCAAAGGGGCTCATCCTTCATACTCTTTTGAAGAAGTGTGTAATGAACCCATTCATCCATCAATGGATTTTAAGCCTTATCCCCCCAATGGGAACTTCCTAAGTTCTCAAAATTTCATAGTCGGAGGATCCTCAATAACACTTGCGAGCATTCAAACACGCTTGCTACCTGATAGTCCAGATCAGAGCTTATGCTCCATACTTTTCCTATGTCTCTAGCAGGGCCTGCTTTAGATTGGTACAATAACATTCCTCAACATTCCTTGTTTTCTTTCTCTCAATTGGCCCAGATGTTTGTTGAAAACTTTTCAATAAACATCACACATAAGATCTCGATTACAGATCTTTATAACATTCATCAATTCGATGATGAGTCTATTGCAGACTTTTTCACTTGTTGGAGAGGGATAATAAACCAATTGTCTTTCTCCCTTCCTCAATCTCAACAGATCGAGTTGTTTACTCGATCTTGTGCTAATCATATTTCTTCCACTTTAAGGATCCAAACTTTTCATACATTTGAAGAAGCCTTTACGATGGCACGTAAACTTGAGTCCCGTGCCATTGAACAAGGGAAGTTAAAACTTCACTCTAAATCTAAACCAGATTTTTCTCGGTTTACAAAATCAAACCCTTCCACTTCTAAAGACAAAAATCAGGGATCCACTAACGCTATCGTATTAAAAACACCACGTGCCGATAACAATTCTAATCAAACACCGAGAGACTCCTCATCTTCTCGAAAAGGACCCTCGTCATCTCGATCTTTTACTTCATTGGGGGAATCATATGCTTCTATCTTAGAAAAAATGTTGGAAGTTCACATGATCGAACTTCCCCCTATTAGAAATTTTGATGAAAACCAAGAACGTCCATTCTGGTATAGGGAAAATGACTTCTATCATTATCATAGAACCAAAGGCCATGACATTGAGCGATGTCAAACCTTCAAAAATCTTGTCCAGAAATTCATTGATAAAGGCGAGCTCATTCTGGATAACCCAAATGCTCCCCCAAATCAGCGCTTGATGTTTTTAAACAACCTTTTCCTAATCATTCCCCAAACCATGATGCTTCAGAGTCTCAAAAACCAAACACTCATACTATCAGCTTCATTTCTACTGAAGAATCTTCTTCTAAAACTAAGCCATCTATGAACACATCGACTGAATCAGAACCTCCTGCCACTCCGCTAATCGCTGGGATTCCATCATCTTCGACACACCTCGCTTTTGAATATTCTACATTGTTAGAGATGGATTCATCTCCCTCTACCTCTTTATCTAATCTTCCATCTATACCCGAGACAGTGTCATCCTCATCTGTCTCATCATCAGATATTCTTTCGATGCTCGAGGTAATTACATCTCTTCGAGTTTCCACCGCGAATACATCTACTTCTGTTTCTCCCATTTTTGTTGTGACTATGCCATTGGTAAACATACCTATAGTTGTACCAACTTCAATGGAAGCATCTTCGATTTTGACTCTTCCCATTTCCTTTCCCATAGTAGTTACACCCACAATTACTATACCAGAAGTACCTCCCTCACAAGGAACTTCTTCTTCATCATCCACTTCTTCCATCACCGATACTATTTTTCCTATTAAGGGAAAATCTAAAGAAATAGCATCGAACCTACACTCTTTGCCTCCTGACTTAAACCAAGACAACTAAAGTCTAACGTTACATCATCAAGACCTCCTCATCTCCTTCCCCGAAAAGGCTACAAATCACCTTATGCGGTCAAGTTGTCACCATCCCCAAAAAGGAAAACCCATATTTCGACTATTAAGACTCTTGGTGCTTTCCCTCAAAAATCTCTTTCTGCACCTCATAAAAGATTGGATTTGTCAACTGGGAAGGCATCTTCTTCTACAATACCATCAGAACCATCATCCTCTTCTTCTACAACACCTTCTTCACTGGTGCCTTGTAAAGTGAATTCACAAACTAGAGAGGCATCACCTCTTTTATCAGGACCATCATCTTCATCACCAAAAGCCAAGGCACCCTATGTTCCTCCGATCAGACCTATTTTGGGAGCTCCTCCCTCATCTAAATCAGCATTATCTAAATCATCATCTATTTCGATCAAGCAACCTTCCCTATCTCTGAAGACCACAACACTTGTCACATCTTCATCTTCTTCAAAATCTATCTTAGGAGCTCCTCCTCCACAGAAATCAATCATGCCTCACTTGCTTCCATCTCAAGTGTCCAAGGCTACTTCTTCCCGATGTCTGAAAAAGTAAAATGATCCCTAAAAAGACTGTCAAACTAGATATGCAGGTTCTTTTACCTCGGCAGTCCATGGAGGTAAGAGAGGCACCTCCATCATCTCTGTCCTCATCTTTGTCTACCGGATTCTATACCGAGATTCTTCACCAACTTATCCAGTCTTCATCCATATCCCTTCCTCCGATCAAACCCTATAATCCTAAAGGAGTAAAACCTTCCTGGTTCAACTCTGATTTGATTTGTGCTTACCATCGCACCCCAGGACATGACACCGAGGGATGTAAGGCCCTTCAATCTATCATTAACAGTCTTTTGGAAGAAAGTGATCTTCTGCTGGAAGAAGAGGAGGAACAAGTATCTCCTATCATCTCAACCACATCTGAGCCTCAACGATCTACTCAGGCCTCTAGTTCTACTAATTCCACGCCGATGGTCTTCCACCTTCCCAAATCGACACGATTCATATCGCCACTAGAACACAACAATATGATAATCTATCATCATCTCAGCCACGGGTTGTCATTTCTACAGCCCCCGAAGGCATTCCTCCTTCCACATCAGCCTCAAGACCTAGGGTCTCTATTCGTGCTTCACCTCAGGCTCAAATTCCCGTGTCAGTAGAGGAGAGTGTTATGAAACAACTTACTCATGCTCCGGTCAAAATGTCTCTTTTTGACCTCATTCAATCATCTCCACAGCATCGCTAGGATTTGATTGATAATCTGCACCATATCATAGTGAATTCAGATGAGCCCCAGCCTTTCGAGATGATTGTTGGATTGAATAAACCATCAACCGCCATTTCTTTTGAAGATTCAGAAATTCCTTCCCTTTCTTCCGAGGATTTGGAGGCTCCCCTCTTTATCACAGTTCAAATCAACAACACTATGTTAAAACACACTATGATTGATAGTGGTGCTGCACTTAACGTCATTTCCTCACACACATTCGAGCAACTTAAGTTACCAAAGAACGTAGTGTCACCCCCGCCTTTCTCCCCTTCGATCATTTAACGATCAGTTGGGTTACTTTAGGAACTGTGGTCCTGCCCATTCGAGTAGGTAAGAAGCTGCTTCACGAACTCTTTTACATTGTTGAAGGGAAATTCCACTACAATATGATCCTCGACACTCCTGGATTCATGCAATGCATTGTGTCCCATCAACCCTCCATCGATGCTTAAAATATCAATATGAGGGAAAATCTATACTCATCCAGGAGATCCTTTTCCTTCTGCACAATGCGACATGACCACAGGGTCTGCCCCTCTAAAGGAGAATGCTTGTTCTCCTGACGAGGCTTCATCCTCTTCCATACCTACAACAAAACTACCAGATTTACAAAATCTAGAAGAGACATTGCAACGTTTCTCACTAGGAGAGCTTCCTCTTCTTTCTTTTGATGCCCATCTCAAACCTAATGAGTATGGTAGACCAGACAAACAACCTGAATATCAGCCAGGTCTCGGTCATGTCATCACCATTGGTCTACCCAATCAATAGACTAACTTCATTTACGGTGGTCTTGATACACCTCACTATCACCCGATTCTCCTCCTAGGGCCAAACCCTATTCAGCAGGTTTGATTGTCTACAAAATCCCACGTTTGCAAAAACTTATTTATATCGATGCGCGTGGAAGGGTTTTGGCCTGGGAAAGTATGAACAGGGTGTGCATGACCTCGCATGTCCATTCCAACTCTCAAACCACATCAAAAATTTGGTTTAGGATTTAAACCTCTTTCAAAAGCCACCATCACTATTCTCGATGAGCCTCTTCCCATTGAGGAACCATCTTCTCCCGCTAGGTCAGAAGCATCATTTGATGTGGATGACACCATTTCCATCCCGTCTAACTTTTTTTTTAGTCAATACCATTTCCTTAGGGCCACTGACCTATAAAACTAATAACAAATCCACTTCCATACCATTAGTCTTCCCTGAAATAGTTGGAGATGACTCTCCTACTATCAACACTATCCACTGTGTGGATGATGATTCTGTCCTCACCTATCTGGGGCAGAGGATTCCTATCTTCCTAAAACCATTCCTTCTGACACATCTACGCTTCTTAACGAAGCCACTGTCGATCTTAATATAGGGACTTCTAAAGACCCTCGCATCATTAAGGTCGGCCAATCTCTTAATCCACAGGAGTTAGGAGACTTTACCACTTTTCTTTCCAACCATCGTCAAGCCTTCACTTGGTCATATGAGGATATGCCAGGACTCGATCCTCGATATCATGGTCCACAATATCGTTACTCTTCCCGACATCAAACCGGTTAAACAAAAATTGCGTAAAATGCACCCTCGAGTAGCCCTTCTTGTTAAAGAAGAGTTGCAACATTTGCTTTCTGCTAACTTCATCCAACCCATCGATTATCCACAATGGGTTTCAAACGTAGTACCAGTAACCAAAGCTACTGGGAAGATTCAAATTTGTACCACTTCCGGATCTTAATCTTGCTTGTCCAAAAGATGATTTTCCTCTACCTAATATCGACCAACTCGTGGATTTAATGGCAGGTCACGAGATGCTTTCTCTTATGGATGGTTTCTCTGGGTATAATCAAATTCTCATCACACCAGAGGACCAACATAAGACTTCCTTCATAACTCCTTGGGGGACTTTTTGTTATCGTGTCATGCCTTTCGGTCTTAAGAACGCAGGAGCAACCTATCAACGAGCCATGACCTACATCTTCCATGATCTCTTACACAAAACCATGGAAGATTACGTCGATGATCTCCTCGGTAAATCCAAATGCCGTCAGGATCATCTTTTCACTCTTACACCTCTCTTTGAGAGGCTCATTCACTTTTTCTTTGCCTAAATCCATCCAAGTGCGTGTTTGGCATTCTCACTGGTAAACTCTTAGGCTTTATCATTTCTATTAGGGGTATTGAAGTGGACCCCACAAAAATAAAAGCTATCCTTGAGATGCCTCCCCCTTCTAACTTAAAGCAACTCCATGGTCTTCAAGGACACCTTCAATCAATACGTCATTTTATCTCGCAACTGTCAGACCATTGTCAACCTTTTCATCATCTCCTCCGTAAGAATGTTCATTTTGAATGGGATGAGTATTGCCAAAAGGCCTTTGATGATCTCAAAGCTTATCTTCTTTCCCCACTTGTGCTTACACCTCCACGTGAGGGGGAGCCATTCTATCTTTATATTTCTATGACTGACCATGCTTTGGGAGCCATGATCTCACATCGAGATGCTAACGGTAAAGAACATGCCATCTATTACATCATTTGCACTCTCCATGAGTATGAAACACGTTATTCCGAAGCTGAAAAGCTATGTTGTGCTCTCTTCTTTGCAACTTCTAAGCTTCGTCACTACCTCCTCAATCACAAAACTTACATTGTCACAAGTGTCAATCCACTCAAGACAATGCATGTGAAGCCTTATCACAATGATCGTATCACTCGTTGGCTCATGCTAATGACAGAATTTGATCTCAAGTTTATTCCACAAAAATCTATCAAGGGTCAGGTCATTGCAGATCAATTAGCTGATGCTCCTCTTCCGACACTCAAGTCCCCTTGCTCAATTCCCCGATGAGTATATCCAACAAATTGATTTCGGTCTTTCTCCATTTAAAGTAAAACTCTTCTTTGATGGATCCAAATGCCAGCAAGGGGGAGGTGTAGGTTTCATTATGATTCCTCCTTGGGGTGCACCTATCCCAGTCACACACAAACTTAACTTTGAGTGTACCAATAATATGGCTGAATATGAAGCTCTTGTTTTAGGTCTTCAAAATGCTATTAATCTTGGCACCCGCCATATCGACATCTTTGGTGACTCTGAACTCATCGTTAATCAAGTCACGGGTGTCTATCAATGCAAAAATGATATCCTTCAAAAATATCGTGATATCATTCTTTTTCAACTCCAATCTTTTGATAAATTCACTATCCAAGCTATTCCTCATACTGCGAATCGATTCACAGATACAATGGCTTCATTAGCCTCACTTATTCCACCTTTTACCGAAGGACTCATGACTTTATGTGGTTGTGCAATGATTAGATCAACCATCTCATCTCCAACTAACTTCAATCAATGTCATCACAACCAATACTCAAGATGAGTGGTATCAACAGATCATTGATTATCTATCTCATTCAGTGCTTCCTCCAGATCTGACTTCCAATGGTAGAAGATATTTTATCCTATGCGCTAATCGCTATACTATTCTAGGTGGAATCCTCTACAAACGTGGTTTTGATGGTATTTTGCTTCGGTGCCTCAAAACCCCTGAATCATCTAAAGCCATCCAGAAGTCCATGATGGTATCTGTGGTGGACATTTTAGTGGCTTGGCCATAGCTAAACGCATCTTACGTTTAGGCTATTATTGGCCTTCTCTTAATCGAGATTGTTGTGAATACACTAAGAAATGTGTCAAGTGTCAACAACATTCCAATCTTACACATATCCCTAGTCGCTTTGCAACCTATAACAGATTTGTGGCCTTTTTCACAATGGGGTCTTGATCTCATCGGTCTTATCAATCCCCGCTCTTCACAGCATCATCATTCTATCATTACTGCCACATAATACTTTACTAAGTGGGTGGAAGCTATTCCTCTTTCATCGACCAAAGCTAAACCGATTGTTGATTTTGTCTATCAACACATCATTTGTCGCTTTGGTGTTCCACACAAACTCATCATAGATAATGGTAAATATTTCAAAAACGTCGATTTACAGAAACCTCTATGATGCTTTCAATATCAAACTCAGATTTTCTTCTCCATACTATCCCCAAGCTAACGGCCAGGCCGAGGCTTCCAATAAAACTTTGCGTAATATCCTCACAAAGGTAACTAGTCGAGCTAGTAGGGATTGGCATTTACATATCCCTTTTTCTCTCTGGGCTTATCGACTAGCATTCATACTCCTACGGGTGCTACTCCCTTCTCTCTAGTCTATGGGTCAGAGGTTGTTCTTCCTTTGGAAGTCCATATCCCATCTCTTTGTGTTTCTCTCAGAGAATTTGTCTCTGATGAGGACTATCATCAAAATCATCTAGCGCAGCTTGAGTTGCTAGATGAGCAGCGTCTCAATGCTCTTGAGCATCATCAAATCTATCTTGAGCATGTCAAACATGCTTATAACAAGCACTTGCAACACCGTGACTTCAAAATTGGTGATCTTGTTCTTAAAGAAAACCAAAATGTCACTACACTAGAACGGAGTCAGCATGGTAAGTTTGCTCCTAACTGGATGGGTCCGTACGTAGTCACTCATAAATATGGGTCTGGGGCTTATCATCTATCCTCCATGGATGGTGTACCTGAAATGGAACCTCTTAATGCCTTGCATCTAAGGCCCTTCTACTATTAAAATCTATCTTACATGATCTTAGTCGCAAAACAGATCTTTCATCCATCTAACAACCAGTCATATATTTTCATAGTGATTCAAAACTATGTGGTCCTCCACGTTATGTCTTTTCCACCTTAAATATGAGTATCGCGGCTCTACTCATAGCATTTTTCTTATGGATATGTTCCTCCTCCTAGTAGGGACACCTTAATCACTTCTTCATCTGTCCCAAGTATCTATCTTAATCAAATCTACTCGGGCATGAGTACGTGTTTTTATACGTTTTCTTCCCCTCTATCTAATCTATCTGGTCTACACTCAGCTTCTTTCAAAACAAGCTCCAAAAGCTCAAAAATAAATAAATAAATAAATAAATAAAAATTCAAAAAGATAGATTGATCCCTCGAAGGATAGCTATCTATGCATTTTCAAAATGAATCAAAAGATATAGACCATACCCTCGAAGGATGGCTACATTCAAAATATAGACCATGCCCTCAAGGATGGCTACATTTTAAACATACAGACCTCCTTAAAGGATGGCTATTTGTTTTCTTCTTAGCATCATTGAAAGACTTCCCGTATCGATCAGTCTTTCTATATCTAGCAAACTTCCCACATTGATCAGTTTGCTCTTCTGTCAAAAAAAAATCATGAAGTTGAGACATAAGACCTTTTGTCGATCATATAGAGAACCCTATTTTCCCAATGGGAGCATATATTCTGTCCTTTGTAAATTTTGACAAGATAAATACTTACTTCTCCTTCCATTTACCTTCTAGATCTAGTTTGCGACTAGCTAGTGTCAGGTTTATTTTAACCTCATATATGGCCTTGTATGCATGGTCTTTTGGTTTCCTATCAAAGTCTCTATTTATGGTCAATTAGGGGCCTAGCTTATCATTTTTTTTTCTTATCTAGGTGTATTTCCTTTATTTCTAATCAAGGTTATTTCATTACGTCCTTGGCTCTCGTAGAGAGTATTTCCCATTATTATTTGTTATTCATCCAGTTAAATTGACATTTAACATGTTAATTTAATCAAAATCTATCATCTATCTAATTTCATCTTATCTACTTTGTCCAAAACACATATCAAAGCATGTATTGTCAACACATGTGGATCTACCTATCTATTTTCATCAAAATTAAATTAACATCTCAAACATATCAAATCTATCAATCTATCCATCTATCCATCAAACCATCTAAAAACTTGTACATCCAAGTTACACTACATCTATCTATATCTATTTTTCATCAAAATTAAATCCATATATCAATCACATCTATCCATCTATCCATCAAAACATCTAAAAATGTGTACATCCAAGTTACACTACATCTATCTATATCTATTTTTCATCAAAATTAAATCCACATATCAATCACATCAAATCACATCACGTCTATCTATCCTCTATGTCTATGTCCATCCAATCACATCTATTTATCATCTATCAGCATATGTCTATATCCATCACAATTACACTACATCTATCCATGTATATCGAAATTAAAAGCATGAGTACAATCATATGACAAAGAAAATGATGAATCTATATATATACATGAGTATCTGTACAACAAAGAATGGATGGTTTTCAATCAAGCCATCTATATCATACATCAAAAATGCCTTCAAATCGAGGCTACATCAATATATCAATATCAAAATACACCAATCTCTATATCATAAAGTCTGATAAGTGGAAGACGCTATCTCCTCCACCCTCCTCTAGACCAAGATGTCTCTCCTGCCACCACCTATCAAACTAGAAGCACTCCACTGGGGGACCTACCTCCACCTCACTCTCTTCTCAGTACTCCCTCCTCTCGACGCACCATTAGCTGTGGTTGTCGCTTATCTCCTCCTCACACCATAATGAGGCACCTCAGGGGCATGCTTTGTGCTAGGGTGTCCTTATAGTATCTCACCTCGGCAAGGAGAGACTGATAAGTACTCAGGCTCACCGTACCAGGTGCTCGTAATGTCACTACTGGTGCTACTAGTGGTGGCCCTCCTACTGGTCATACCCTGTGTCCCAGACTCTGACATAGTACCTGTATCACCATATTTGGCCCTGAGGGCCTCTCTATGCCGATGGTAGCGATCCCTCTACTGGATCATTGTATCTCACTCCTGGCGAGTTGTGTCTCTCTCCAATATCAGGGCATCCCTCTCCTCTATCAGAGCTCTGATCTCCTTAAGGGCCACCTGGTGTGTCTATGTTAGGGTAAAATGCTCTCCCTCCAGCCTCTCCAGCGACTATGGCTATATCCTCCTCATCGGCATCTATAGATGCTGGCAGGTGTCATGGTAGCTCTGTCGAATACCATGCCGCATAGCCGTCATCTACTATGGCATCATCATCATTGTCTGCGGAAGGTGGGGCCTCCCTCAATGGATCTGCCGGGATCAAAATCGAAAATTAGTCTCTCTGGTGTCTCACCTATATGGCCTGTAGGTGGTCGACACTGTTTGCACTAGGAAAAATTGTCTCAATACCCGTATAAATGGGATGTACTCCCACATATCAAACCTGCAGCCCCTAACCACCCGGCTCTGTCTCAACCCCACCAGGTGAGCCTCCTAATCAGCCCATGTCGGGTAGACCCGATATGGTCTCCAAATGACCTGCTCTGGTGTCAGTGTCCTGAAGTGCTCGGCATACCAATTTGTAGATCTCCCTGTATCTCCCGGGGCCATGTCGGCCCGCCATTGCCCAAATCCATAATCAATGGCCCCCACTATTGCTAGCATTTATGGAAGCCTGGATGGCCTGATCACTGCTATGTTCTCATATGCCCAGAAATGGAGCACAAAACTAACATCAATGCTTATCCTCTTTCCGGTGGTATACATCCATAACTCATAATATATCTAAGCTATCAAGGCATCGGAAAACATGAACACCGTCTAAATCTAACAATTTGGTAATAGTAATGGGAATCTCTAACCTCCCGAATCTGGTAGAGAAAAATAGGATAGCCATCTCGAATCAACACTATCTGTCTGCTCGTGGCATCATCCTATCTCAGACTTGAGAGGCTATCCTAACCATCCCGAGACTATCTCTGAATCATCCACCCCTGCTCTCATACAATTTTCCTAGGGACCTCTCGCCTTCTCTCATGGAGTAATCTCTATCAGGTCCCTGGTGAATGGTAGCCTCAGGATCCTATATATGTCCTCATGGGTTATGGTCATCTCACCCGTCCTGAACCAAAAAGTGTAGGTATTGCTATCCCATCGTCACACTAGTGCTCACATCAACTCTACATCTCGAGGCACTCGTCGGTAATACCGAAGCCCCCGAGCCCGGCTAGCTCTAAGTGGCGCCAATCTGCATCAGTGACATCGGGAGAATGGTCTCTAGTAGCTCGGAATGGCATCCCACATGTGTAACACCTCTCATGCCTACATCCATAACATCAAGAGCAATGTTAGCTTCCTATTCATCCAAATCAGAACATCCAAAACACATTTTATCATCTTATCAGTTCATTCGGTCCAATTGGCATCGATTTATTTTTATCAACGCGTCGATTGAAGTAAATCGGCACCGATTTAATCTAATCGGTGTTAATTTTTCCAATCGACACCGATTGGGAGGCAGCGGGTCAAAAACACTCTGGCCTCCCACCGATACCATTTTTTCAAAAAAAAGAAGAAAAATAATAATAAAATTATTATTCTATATGACAAGTTCGGGTAGAACCACTTACCCCAGGTCATGTCCTCTTCTACTTCTGACTGCTTCCAGAGGCTTCCATGTTGTTCAAAATTAGTTTTTAACTCTCTCTAAATCAATCGTCGCGGTGTAAATAAATCGTTCACATTTTCCGTTCGCATATTTATATGTTCTACTAATGGTCGGTCAGCCCCGATTGGTATGGTCGGAAATGATTTTTATGGTTGGTGCCGATTTGTTTGATTGATGCCGATTTGGGCCCATTATTGTTGATTGGTTGCAATTTTTCTTCTCCACATCACTTTCTTCCATCTCCTGATCTTCTTTCCATAGTGTTGATGCTTGGCTTATTTATCTGGTCATTATTGTGCCCTGAGTGTTGCCTTTTGGCACATACTTTCAATATTATCATCCATTTCGAGCCTATTCCTGCCTACATGGACCACTTGCATTTTTGGCACTTAGAGTTAATTGGTCTCGTAGGTACTAACGTCATATGCTTTGTAGACTGTCTGTTGTCCCTACCAATGTGTCTCTTTTTAGGTGTTGACTATTTTGTAGCCCTCCTTACACTCATGGGTCTATAGGTACTAACGTCGTCTCATGCGGAGACCATCTAGTCTGCCCTACCAATGTGAGTTCCTTAGGTTGCTGCCTTAATGTTTATTTTTGTGTGTCATTAATGATCAGATCTACTCCAGGCATCTAGCTGGGGCATCCTATGTTTTCATCTACCTTTTTCAAACTTGGGATTGGTTGCTCTTTTGGGGCCCATCCCATCCCTAGTTTGAGGGGGATCACATCATCACTTTTTCTTCCTTTCTTCCAACTCCTTGTTTTTGTCTCACAACTTTGCTTATCGCAAGTTACTTGACAAAAAGGGTAAAAATGTAGACACCTAAAATTGGTTATCCAATTTGGTGTTCCTCGTCCATGTTTGTCTTATCGGCTAACCTGGGGCATGTTTACATCACCACTTCTCCCTTTGGGTGTTATTTAATATTTGAGTTAAACATCTATCCTAAGTTTATGTCACCCCATTATGTTTTACCCATAGATAATTAAATATTAACTATTTAATTATATTTTCTACATATATCCTAACAACCTATCTACCCCACATCAATTCCTAACCTCCCGTATCTATTCTATCCATCTATCCCCCTATTTTTTCTCCTCCCAAACCGAGCAAAAGGGATATTTCCAATATTTGAGGTGGAAGTGTTATCCCGAATCACAAGCACCCCGTGCATGTATTTGAACTCACAAGTGTGATTGGATAACATGGGTACTATCTCCAAGTTGTGGGACTTGCTACTTGAGACAGACCTCCAGAGAAAGCTGGTTCTTGCTCCTAAACTACCTGCCACAATCTACTCTAATGCAGATAAGCTAACTGTTCTAATATAAACTTCCAAGGGACCAGGGAGAGAGAATACATAAAATGAAAGCCTACACTAAAGCGGTGATACACCAGAAAAGGAGGGTGTGAGAGTAATCTCCAAATGTGTGAAATATAGAGGGAAAGTGCACACTAGAAGAGGTGATGACAGTTCACCATAATCTAGCAAAATGCATTCACAACAATATTCCAAGCATACACAATGTTAGTGAATTCCTGCAAGAACATAATAATAGACACAATATTGTTGTAGAAAGATAAAAGGGGCAAGAAGAATGCAAGAAAACACAAAGTGGGGAAGATACATCCACAAACTTTGTATTTTATTGCTTCTGGTATGCACGGTTCGAGTCTATTACAAGATAAGGGCCTGGATCACCATGCAAGGAGTCCACTACAAGGGCTGCAACACACCAAGCTTCACAAAAGAAATTTTGGCGAGCTTTGCTACCCAAAACTCTCCCTTTACAATGAGCCCAACACTCCAATTTATAGAAAAATGAGAAGGAGAAGAGAAGGGAAACTGGAAATCCTGAAATCTGTCCTTCAACCACCTATAAGAAGCATTAAATTGAGTGAAATGATTGTATATTACTTGCAAAAGGCTCCCATACTATCCCATGTGTTTGCAAAGAGAAAGAATGATGACCATGCCTCTTAATTGCACTCCCAGCTACCAAATAAAACACTGTTCGAACCCGACCACGTTTTGTTAAAAAAACTTGATGAATCTCTCATCAAATCTAGAATTTCTTGATCATTGTGCATCGGTCTTGGAGCCATGATTCCAACGGTACCAATTTTGTGTGATTTCGCGCTTTCGCGTCCCACGCGTCCCTCACGTACTTTTGTCTTGGCTGTCCCGGATGAAAAACTCTTCCTTCGGGCGATCCGCGCTTTTCGCGTCCATGCGTCCTCGCGTATTTCTTTTGTCCTTTACTGTCCCGGACGAAAAACTCTCCCTTCAAGCGATCCGCTTTAGCTGCGTCCCATCGTCCCTCGCGTACTTTTTTCCCAGCTGTCCTGGATGAAAAACTCTCCTTCGGGTGATCCGTGCTTTCGGCCCCACGCGTCCCTCGCGTACTTTTTTCCCAGCTGTCCCGGACGAAAAACTCTCCCTTCGGGCGATTCGCGCTTTCGTGTCCCACGCGCCCCTCGCGTACTTTTGTCCCGGCTGTCCCGGAGACTAAGACTTAGCCATTTTTCATGATTTTTTCTGGCTCGAGCCTGTCTTACGTAACCTTTTCACATTTTTTCGAGCTTTCTCTTTCTTTCTTGGCCGGGGAGTTAAAAAAATGCTGAGGGACCCAAAGAACATGATACTTTGCCTTGAATCAATATAATTGCTTGGCACTAAATAATTTGATGCATGTTATCAAAATTTACCTTGGGGTAAATTTTGGATAACAGGAAGGATCACTTGATCTTCCTAAAAATCGTCCCTTTTGGCCATTTCGGGAGTTTGTTCTCTGATTGGCGCCGACTGATACACAGTCGACGCCAATTTTTCAGAGCGGCGCTGATTTCATCTTGGTCCGGTGCCGATTACAAAATAAGGCCATAATTCAATTCTTGTTATACAATGAGACAGAGAGAGAGACAAAAAGAACGAGATATTTTTGATCATCAAGTCTGAGCATTATCTATCAAGTGAGAGTGAATCCTATCCAAACAAATCCTTGAGAGGAGTACCGTTACTTTGTTCCTACCACATCGACATCGTGGGCCTCCATTGATCTCTTGGTGACTCTGTTCTTGTATCCAACATAGGTGGAGTCTTGTCAGTATCCCTACAGATTTTGCAGATCAAAGCGGAGATTGACGATCTAGTTTCCACCGTTTGTTTCTCAATCTTTCTACAATTTTCCCCAAGTCGACGCCGAATGTACGCAGTCCATGTTGATTCTCTCTAGTCGATGCCGACCTTTATCGATTGACGCCGATTCTTATTAGTCGACGCGATTTTCCTAATCAATGCTTCGATCGATCTGCTGCCGGCAGGTAAAATAATTTAGGGAACACAAATCCAACATTGTTTTCACATTTTCCCATTTTTTATTGGTTTCTATCTACTGTTTACTTTTCTGTCTGTCATTTTTTAATCAAAATATAGACATTTACTTACATATTTTATCATGTATGCTTCTTTCCTTAATTGAAAATGTGGACTGACATCCGCCCAGGGAGCTTATCACTTCCCAGACCCGCTTTCCGGGCAGTCCACCCAAATATCTTTTAACGTGGTCTTTTTCTGTCAAGCATATGTGTCTCGCAAGTTTCTTGGATCTACTTTACAGGATTGCTCGTGTGTGCGCCCGTCTTTTCTACATCGGCTTTCTTTTCCATCTACATCTTCAGATCTTGTCTTTTAGGTATCGATTTCATTTGAGTTTTTCAAAGTTTTTGTGTTTAGTTTGGTACATTAACTTGGACAGGTAATAAGCATGAAATTCTTGATCTACACACCTCCCAAAAAAAAATCATTTAAAAACAACCAATCATACCCATAGTACCCCTATTTTTCATGGGTGTATACAAATGCATAATTATTACTACCAAACATGTAGAATCAATCAGCTTTCATTGTCTTTAGTGGCCTGAACCTTGCTTATAAAATATCTCCATTATCTAGAGTGACAACTTGTGAGAGTTAGGTTTTGTTGCATTGATCATATTTTCTTCAAGGTCTTCTTAATAATTTCACAAGGAAGGATATCTCCATCTCCTCCACAAACAACAGGCTATAAAAGGGTCCTCTCACCTTGGTTGAAAGGCATAACCATAAAGTAGTGAGGATAGGTCAAATCCTCTTGAGGGTGCTACCCATTTCTCCATATCTAAGTGATAAAGAGCAAGTTGAATTTCATCCTCGGCTATAAAATGACACACTACATTCTTTGCTTGTCTCTAAGCTTTCTGCCAAACCTATGATGTTGCTCAAATTCTAAGAGAGAATTAATTTGGGTACCACCACCGTTGGCACCATTCCCAGGACATAGTGATTATAGTTCATATTCAGATTGTGAAAAGTCATATCATCCCATTTCAAGTTTCTATTGTTGATATACATTTGACAGATAATATTTTAGTGCATTTGCACAACTGAGGTAGAAATCCTTAGAGGCAAATCCCTTTTGATCTAATTCTTGATGAGTACTAGTGTCTTAACCTATTTTAAGTGATTTTTGTTACTAATATTTACAAATATGGAAGGAATAAGAACTTTCTTGGCTAGAGATCCTACTAGGACATTATTTCAAGACCTAGGAAAAACAAAGTCGAAGGAAGAAAATCCCGGAGATTTATGGGGGATGAGAAGACAAGAAAATGGATCTCCATTGATGAAATTGATTGGCCTATCGTGAAGACTACCATTCAAGTACTTTTGAATCGGTAGCCTCTTTGTGGAATTTAATTCTCTAATTGAGAGGGGCTTTCATTTGATTTTGAAAATTTTTCTTCTCATTCTTCCCCTGTCTTTTAAAATTTGATAAGGTTTTCCAAGAAACAAGGCCTTTAGGGGATATCCATTTTAAAAGTTATACTCTTGTGTTTCAAAGACCCTCTACCCTTATCAATTTGTCTCCCTCAAGGGTCACCTCCTCAAAACAACATGGCCCAGCGCCACCCGCACCTCTTTTTGTTGTAAACACCCTTGGTCCTATAAATTTTATAGGGATAGAGGGTTATCCAAATGCAATTCCCAGGATGTAAGAAATAGATTACAAAATTTCCAAGGAAACAACGCTATAACTGTAATAACTCATAAGAGTTAGGTTTTGTTGCATTGATCATCTCCTCCACAAATATCAAACTATAAAAAGGGTCCTCTCACGCTGGTTGAAAGGCACAACCATAAAGTAGTGAGGATAGGTCAAATCCTCTTGAGAGTACTATGCATTTGTCCATATCTCGATCGATAAAGAGAAATCTGCATTTCATCACCTTATACAAAATGACACACTACATGCTCTGCTTGTCTCTAAGCTTCTGCCAAACTCCGTGATGTTTCTCGATTCTCCGAGGGAGAATCAATTTGGTTACCAAGTAATCCTTTAGAAAATATGGGGCTGGATCACCATACAAGGATTCCACTACAAGGGGCTACAACACATTGGCTTCATAAATAAATGTTGACATATTTTTACTACTTAAACACTATCTCCCTTTACAATGAACCGAACACTCCAAATTATAGAAATTCTACAAGAGAGAGAGAGAGGGAAAATGAAAATCCTGAAATCTATCCTTCAACCACTTGAAAAAGATAGTAAATTGAGTGGAATGATGTTCTTTTTCTTGCAAAAATCTCTCCATACTACCCCATAACTTGCATAAGTGAGATGTGTCAGCCCATGCTTCATTAATGCATCTCAGCTACCAAGTAAAACATTGTTTTTAACTTGGGCACATTTTCTACAACATATCCATTGATTCTTCATAAAATTCTAGATTTATTGATGTTTTTCCATTGTTCTTGGAAAAATATTCCAACAATACAATTTTTGTGCATTTTCATTGAGAAATGTAAAATTTATGGCGATTGAGTGCGGGCAGCTATTTTGGGTTTGCTACGCATTTCTCACAATTGATGGGACTAGGAAGATGTTTTTTATTTTCACCCATGTAACCCTTTAAAAAATAAAATTTTAGGAATTCATGGTGTAGAGGATGTTGAGACCTTTCCAATGATATAAAGTTTGTTGAATTTCGAGCACCAAGTCAAAAGTTATGCCCATTTGAAAATTTGCATTAATGCGTACAAGAAATGGCGAAAATGTAAATTTGTAAAAAAAGCCCCTAGGCCCCCAAGACCAAAATTGCAAATTCTGTGAAAAAATCCCCCCAGAAACACAAGCACAAAATTTTAAAATTTATGAAAAAATCCTCCAAAGCCCGCAAGCCCGAAATTGGAAACTTTCAAAACAAATCCCCGAGGCCCCGAAGCCCAAAATTGGAAAATTTACAAAAAAATACTCCCAAGCCCATAACTTACAAAATATGAAGAGTTAGGACTTCTTTATATTTTTGGAAAGGGGAAGAAATTTTCTATCTGATGAAGATGCTTTCAAGAATCCTTCAATACTTAAGATATGTAAAAAAATCAGATTGAAGCACTAAAAAGGTGCGAAAATGGTGTTAGTTGACCAAAATTAAGCATGATCTTATTTTGGACAACAATTTGCTGAATCAACGGGGTTATCTTCCTATCGATGAAATATGGTCAGTGCATGTAGTAATCCATTGGGATTGAAGTCTTCTTGGTAGTCTCATATCTAATATGAGATTTCCTTCCACCGCTTGCACTCTCATCCTTTGTAAGAAGACCTTGATGTCGATGTTTGTGAGAGTAGAAAATTACCTAAAATTTAGAAGCTTTTCCCTCATTAATCTTCTACAAATCTGATCTATTGGAGTGCAATGAAAACATCGAAACCTACTTCGATATGGATACTCTAATGATTTGATTCTCTTGTGGCTGCAAGTGTCTTGCAGGAGTGAGATGAACTATATACAATAAAACACCAAAAGAAATAGAGCATGTGCACCAACACTTAGGGAAATTAATCCTATTCTAATAACAACAACAGTGTGCACAAGCACTTGGAGAAATTGGAAATCCTAGACTAATATGGACAAAAGCGAGAAATTCTCCTTTTAGTAAGCATCTGCTTTAGATAGATCCCATTAAGTGGAATCTATAATTCTTCACCACCCAATTTATCCATCTGAAAGGAATTGCTACCTTTACATTCGGTGATCATGTATGGGCCACTCCATATGGCATCGAACTTGGAAATTTTTCTTGGCTTTGTATGATTAGTAACCCACGTCGCAGTACAAGTCTCCAACTTTGAATGTCCTCACCTTAGCTTTCTTGTCAAATATTTTTGGTCAATGTCTCGATCCTTCTCCATAATATTCATTGCATGTTCTCTTGACTCTTCTAGTTCCATTAGTTATGCACACCTGATTTTCATGGGTCCAAATTTAGCTAGTTCCAACTATTTCATGAGTTCCAATGCCAGAAACTCAAGTGATATAGGTAGAACTGCTTCTTTTCCGTAGACAAGTTTGAATGGAGAGCTGATTGTAGACCTCTTGGGTGTGATCCTATCAGCCCATAGAGCTGATTTTAGATTTGTGTGCCAAGCTTTCTAATTCTCATCAAGAGTACTTTTGATGATTCTTAGTAAGTTTTTTTTTGTGGACTCTCGGTTGGCCATTACCTTGAGGGTAATAGTTTGATGAAGTGCTAAGGTATACACCATTATTGACAACCCAATCGGTGATATGTGTACCAAGAAATTCCAATCCATTATCTTATATGATAGTGGTGGGGGATCCAAACCTAGTGACTATCCCTTCATATAAATACAATATATTAAATTCATTTGCCTCCTTATGTGCCATTGCTTGATCCACTTGGTGAAATAGTCTGCTTCTATAAGTATCTACTTGTGGCCTTGACTTGAATTTGGGTTGATCACTCCAATGAAGTCTAATCCACATTGCATGGATGGATGATCTACTGAAGGGCTGCTAACCTTTCTTTCCTATGAAGAATGCAAACATTTTGCATTTCTTGATCCATGACTAGCAATCAGTAAACACCATAGGCTAATAGTAACTAGCCTTCATGATTTTGAGAGTTGTTACTCATGGAGCAAAGTGGCCTCCTATTTCTCCATCATGGAACTCATGTAATATCTTCCTAAATTGGAATGTTTCAATGCATCTGAACATAACACTATTGATGTCTTTCTTGAACAAGACACAATCAATAAGTGTATATGGAATGTCTTACAATTTGAAGTATCTCCTCTTCAATTTGCTTATTTTTGGAGGGCACAAACTCTGTTTGGAGATAATGCACTAAGTCTTGAGACCAACATGGAATGGGTGCATCATTAGGTGGTTATTCTTTATCATTTTGTAGTAGTAGGACATCGTCTTCTTCTCCTTTTGATTCATCATGTTGTTTGAAAGTGAGCACATCATACAAAACTTTTCCATGAAACAACTTGGTTACCTTGATTTTGATATCACACTCTATTACATAGGTGATCCAACTTGCTCTCTTCTCTCATTCAAGTTCTTGTTTAGGAGAAATTATTTGACATCAACATGAGACACTAGTAGTTGAATCTTGTTGTTCGAGACCAATTGTCTAAACTTCTTCAAACTCCTAATGAAAGCAAGGACATGTTTTTCAATAAAAGAATACCTTACTTTGTAATCTTCTAGGATCTAACTGAAGAATGATATGGGTTGTTCTAATCCTTCTCTATTCAGTTCTATCAAGATAGCTGAGATTGTGATTAATCCTCCAAAATCATATAACATGAAGTCCTTTGAGAAGTCTGGGTTGATAAGAGTTGGAGCCTATGATATTGCATGCTTGATGGCCTCAAAAATCTCTTTTCCTTCTATTGTCCATTTAAATGCAAGAATCTTCTTTAACATCATTGTTAAAGGCTTCATAAGAGTGGTAAAATCATTCACAAAGCTCCGAAAAAAAATTTCCTTCCCAAGAAGCTTTGGAGAGATTTCTTGTGGTGTGGCAATGGAAGTGTTCAGATGGCTTCAACTATTTTAGGATCAATTCTTAATCCTTCTCTTAATACAATATGGCCCAAAAATTTTCCCCTGTGTTCCAAGAATACACACTTCTTTGGATTCGGTGACACCGTGAATCTTCTACATCTTTGAAATAATTTCCCGAGGTGAAATAGGTGGTCTACTACATTCTTTGAGAAAATGGTGATATCATCTAGATACACCAGCATTATCTTGTTGATTAAGCCTTTGAATGCCATATCCATGGCTCACCAAATGTTGCCCTGGCATTTGATAGTCCAAATGGCATCTTCTTGTAAACATATGTACCCCATTTAGTAGTGAAGGTTATATTGAACTGATCTTATTATTTCACCATTATCTCGATTATAGCCCGAGAAGCCATCTAAGAATGAAAATATTTCAAATTCAGCTACAACCTGCAAGATTTGTTCCATTTAAGGAATTGGGTAGTGATCCTTGAGTGATTCTCTATTTAGTTCACAAAATTATACACACAATCTGATTTCTCCATTTATTTTTATCACCAAAGCACCAAGTTTTCTACCCAACTTGAAGTTTTGATAGGAAGATGATGTTAGCCTCAATCATCTGTTCAACTCCTTCCTCATGAGAGGTTCAATGTGAGGATTCACTAGCCTTTTATTCTATATGATAGGTTTGGATTCAAGATTTAATTCAATTGTATGCTCAACCAATCTTGGGTTGAAACCTTTTGAATCTTTGTAAGTCCAAGAAAAGACATCATCGGGGATTCTTGACAAAGTTGAACAAATTCAGATTTTTCTTGTGGGGCACTTTCTTTTCTAATTTTCAATGTCTTCCTTTCATCTACCAAAATGGGCTCAATCTTCTCCCTTTACCTCGAATGTTTTCCTTCTCGCTCCACTGATCATTTGGGTTGAAGATTGAGTCCAAAGTTACAAGAAATTTTTGTAATTTGTTATTTCTCGGTTGTACCACTTGGTCGACATACGATGTTCCAACTTGTCTTGGTTTCTTATGGAGGACTCAGTTTCTTCTTGTAGAAAATTAACAATTTGCTGATCATTCTCGAAGACTTGCCAACTTGTGTTGTTGTCTGGGAAAACTAGCCTCACAACCACTTTAATATGGGGCTGATATTTCTCACTCTTAATACTTTCTACAACATCAAATGCAGCCCCAATTCTTTGCCAGTCTATTTTCTGCTTCATTCTTCTTCCTTGGGATGGAATTAATGCTAAAAGCTTCAAAATCTTCAATAAGTTCCCATACTCGATTCTTGTAGTTCTTCAACAGATCATTCTTGGAAGAATTTTGTCCTCTAACTTGGTTCATGATCAACTCACTATCACCAAATACTTGCAAATTCTTAATACCTCTCTTTCTTTCCCAGTGTAATCCGTGAATTAAGGCTTCATACTCGGCTATTTTTTTTGAGCAAGCAAACTGAAAATGCAAATTTGAATAATATTTCATACCTTGAGGTGAAATAAGCATACCTCCTCCTCCTGTACCTTTTCAACTTTGCTTGAGCCATCAAAGAGTAACTTCCATACCTCATTATCATCCTTGTGGTCTATTTTGGTAATGTTAGGGTGAGGATGATTATCATTATGTAAACAATAGACTCCTAACTCAAATTCTTACATTTCTTTGTAAGAACGGTCAAAATCATGTCTCTTATTTTCCCACTCATTAAAAGTCGGGTCTGGGATGCATCCAACCTTAGTATGTACCTCATAGGTGCTTAGAAGATCCTCTTGATAAAAAGATGAACAATTCACATTGATTAGAATCGGTGTGCGAGGATCTATGTGAAATTTTGTAATGGGATCAAATATGATTGTAGCCTTAGCTCCATACCTTGTACTGAATAGCATGTGTGACCAATCAACAAAGAAATATCCTCCAATTTTCACAGTGAAGTATCTTAACAAGCATAATGCAAAGAGTGGTGGTGGGTTTATGAATGATACATCATGCAAAATGGTCGCATTGGGACATGCATGTAATGTGAGGCTCAAAATTTTTATTACTCCAACTATTCTTAATTCCGTCAAATCAAATTGCACCATAACTTTAGAGATGACTTCATATTGAAGGTCCATTTTATCGCTTATCTGCTTTTGGTATAATCGACCTACATGTTGCTGAATCAATCATGTAATTATGTACCAACTTATCTCCTATGATCAATGAGATATAGAATGGTGGTGACATCAAATTATTACCTTGGTGGCTTCCTTTATTTTCTCTTTGCTGAGATGCATTGGTAAGAAAATTTTCATGGTGATTAGGTGTCTCGATTTGATGATGACCAATTTGTCATAGCAGCTTGCAATATGTCTCTTTGTCCTAGGATAGCCAAAGATTCCCACATTGAGATGTTTATATATGTTTTCTTCATCTACTCAATGATGTTGAATGGAGATGAGCTATCCCTCTTCTACCCCTTTCCTTGCACATAGGCTGTTACAACATGCACTTTAGTTGATCTATAATGTGGCTTGGCTGACCTTTCCCATTAAGGGCTACATTTTGATTGCTAACAACTTGTGAAGTGATGGAGGGTTGTGGATCACTTAAATTTTATGATTGTTCCTCTCCAATGTTCCTTTTCTTGGACCATGTGTTGGCTGCTAAAATTTGAGAAGGTGTATGGTTTATACCACGAAACCTCCAATCTGCCAATTGACAAGTGTGGTTTCATTTGGAGGTGCGTCTTGTTGATTTTCTCCTCTTTGTTGATTTCCTTCTTAGCATGTCTCTTGTTCTGCACCCATTAAAACACATGGACTAGTTATGTGGTTGAGTGCATGGGAAACACCAGTCATATTCTGAGCCATGTTATTTTACAATTGGTACCAAAGCTCTAGATGTGGATGTAGCATTAGGATTGTAAGGCTGGAATGGTCTTTTCATAGGAGGCCTAACTTGGTTCAGATTTACATCTTGAAATGGTGTCTGTTAGGCTGATATGGAGGTCCATTGGGTTGAGTTTGAGGCTGATATATAGGTCTAAATTTTTAGATTTCTACCTATTAAGTGTCACCAACTCATTACCCACATTTTGCAGCTTGCTTCATGACTTCTTGAAGCTCATTTGAGGTACTTGGAAGATGAAGTAGAAGCTTCATTGAATTTTTATTTCTTTAAGAAGGAATGGGAGCTAATTTTGGGTATAGAGGCATAGGTGGCCTAGGTGTGAGTTTACCATCTTGGATCAAGCAATTTTCAGCTCTTATAGCAATGTTATAGGCCACGGGAAAATTTATACCTCCCATGGATTGAATCATCATAGAAATATCAAAATTTAAATCCTTAAGGAAGTATAGGAAAGCACCTTCATTGTTGATCTCACGACCATTGGAATTCTATCCCATGTCCTCTGAAATATGAAGTTAAAATTTGTTAACTATTCATTAGGAGTCCTCTTAATATTTGTCAATTGTTCCAATAAAGACAAATTATCCCCCTTTTCTCCAAATTGATTGTGAAAAGTTGTGCATAAATGGTCCCACCTGGATAGACCCTTGTTAGGCTTCCGAACCATTACAAATATTTTCCTTGAATGCAGATACCAATAATGTAACACCAATGTCCATTTAATTTATTTTGTGAATTACGGAGATATTTGCAATGTCCAGGATGTGGTCAATCGGAGTTGTTTGGTTCTCTCTAGTGAAATATGGAATGCTCTTAAATGTTGCAATTGGAACTAGATTCGTACATTGAGAGAAAGTGGGCTTCTATCGGTGAAGTTGACATAAGTATTGGGTTGTGCCATCTTGATTGGTTGAAGAACTCTAGTTGATTTAATGAAATGCCTACCACCCAGAGAGGTGTTGACAAAGTTATGTTTGGTGCGATGATGGAGGCCTTTGAGCTCTTCTTCCTCTTCTCACTTTATCTGGGGACAAGTGCAAATAGATAAATAGTCCCTCTTCTCTAGTTCTTGAATTTGTTTGGATTCTTCTCATGAATTTTCCAAGATTGGACTACAGAAACCAGTGGATTCTACCTCTCTTAGAGTCACCATATGTGCAATTTAAATCTTTTCACAAGCTTCGAAAACTTACAACAAGTGCACATCAATCTTGTTGTAATTAAAATGAAGACCGCTTGTCCCATCGAGCATGCCAAAACTATTATCTCCAAATCACAACACCCTATGGTTTACACAAGTGTGTGTGCTTGAGCTCACAGTGTGATTGGATAACATGGAATCATCTCTCAAGCTATGTGACTTACGAGGCTTGAGATGATCCTCCAGAGAAGGTTGGTTCCTGCTCCTAAACTACCTGCCACAATCTACTCTAATGTAGGAAAACTATGTAATCCTAATATAAATTTCCAAGGGACAAGGGTGGGATATTGTCTCAAAATAAATCCTACACTAAAGCGGTGAGACACCGAAAAGGAGGGAATGAGGATAGATTTCCAATGTGTGAAAAATAGAAATAAAATACATAATAGAAGGGGTGATAATAGTCCTCCACAATATGGAAAAAAATTCACATTCAAATTTCATACATGTATAATAATTATGAATCCTTAAAACATCATAGAATAGACATAGTATGTATGTAATTAGATTGACAGAGAAATAAGAATGCAAACTAAACAAAGCAAGGGAAGATAAATCCACAAACTTGCATCTAGTGCTACATTTTTAAAATACACGCTTCAATGCTTTACAAAATATGGGTTTGTATTAGCATGCGGGAGTCCACTATAAGGGCTGCAGCACATTTTCTTTACAAAATAATTTGGAAAAATTTTTTCTACTTAAAAACTATTGTTATCACCGAATCACAGCACCCCTGTGCATGTATTTGAACTCACAGTGTGATTGGATAACATGGGTACTATCTCCAAGTTGTGGGACTTGCTACTTGAGACAGACCTCCAGAGAAAGCTAGTTCTTGCTCCTAAACTACCTGCCACAATCTACTCTAATGCAGGATAAGCTAACTGTTCTAATCTAAACTTCCAAGGGACTAGGGAGAGAGAATACATAAAATGAAAGCCTACACTAAAGCGGTGATACACCAGAAAAGGAGGGTGTGAGAGTAATCTCCAAATGTGTGAAATACAGAGGGAAAGTGCACACTAGAAGAGGTGATGACAGTTCACCATAATCTAGCAAAATGCATTCACAACAATATTCCAAGCATACACAATGTTAGTGAATTCCTGCAAGAACATAATAATAGACACAATATTCTTGTAGAAATATAAAAGGGGCAAGAAGAATGCAAGAAAACACAAAGATGGGAAGATACATCCACAAACTTTGTATTTTATTGTTTCCTGGTATGCACAGTTCAGTCTATTACAAGATAAGGGCCTGGATCACCATGCAAGGAGTCCACTACAAGGGCTTGCAACACACTGGATTCACAAAGCAATTTTGGCAGAGCTTTGCTACCCAAAAACTCCCCCTTTTCAATGAGCCCAACACTCCAATTTATAGAAAAAATGAGAAGGAGAAGAGAAGGGAAAATGGAAATCCCGAAATCTATCCTTCAACCACCTATAACAAGCATTAAATTGAGTTAAATGATTGTACATTACTTGCAAAATTCTCCCCATACTTTGTCCCATGTGCTACAATGAGAAAAGAATGATGACCATGCCTCTTAATTGCACTCCAGCTACCAAATAAAACACTTTTACTCAACCTGGCCACATTTTCTTAAAAACTCAATCAATCTCTTATCAAATATAGAATTTATTTTTTGTTGTACATCGGGATCAGAGCCACAATTCCAACGGTACCAATTTTGTGTGATTTCGTTGAGAAATGCGAAGTTATGGCCTTCTAAGCGGGCAGCTATTTTGGGTCCTGCAGCGGGCGTTTTGTCATTTGACAGAATGAACATTAACCGACTGGAGCCAAATATGTTTCTCTTAATTAAATATATCTATCCTCATTAAAAATAAGAAATCCTTACGTCTCACTTGTCCCACTTCGCTTTGGACTGTCTGTGCTCATTTCACGCGAACCGGGCGGTTCGCGCCTTTGTGTCCCATTCGTCCCGAACTGTCCCAGTTAGTAGTTAGTCGATTTTCTCTCGATCGAACCGGCATTTCGCACCCGCCACGTACTTTTGTCCTAGATTTCCCTGTTGCTAGTGGGCTGTTTGTGCTGATTTCGCGTGAACCGGCGGTTCGCGCCTTTGTGTCCCGGATGTCCCAAATACTTTCTTGAGCAGGACTTAGCCAATTTTCACGATTTTTCCTGGATCAACCTACTTGCCTTCCTGCAACTTTTTTTTTTATTTTTTCCGAGCTTGCTCCCTTCTTCTGGGCTAGGGGAGTTAGAAAAATATCTGAGAGAACCTCCGAAACATGATGTTTGCTCTGAATCAATCAATATGCCTGGGACTTGAATTTTCTGAGCATGTTATCAAATTTACCCTGGGGGGTGAATTTTGGATAACAACTATCTCCCTTTACAATGAGCCCAACACTCCAATTTATAGAAATTTGAGAAGAGAGAGAGAGAGGGAAAATGAAAATCCAAAATCTGTCCTTCAACCACTTGAAAAAGGTAGTAAATGGAGTGGAATGATGTTCTATTGCTTGCAAAAGGCTCCCCATACTGCCCCATAACTTGCATCAGTGAGATATGTCATCCCATGCTTCATTAATGCATCCCAGCTACCAAATAAAACATTGTTTTGAACCTGGGCATGTTTTCTGCAACATATCCATTGATTCTTCATAAAAATTCCATATTTCTCAATTTTTGTGCATTCGGTAGGAAACATGATTCCAACGGTACTAATTTTGTGCATTTTCATTGAGAAATGCAAAAGTTATGGTCATTTGAGTGCGGGCAACTATTTTGGGTCTGCTAGGCATTTATGTCATTTGACGGGATTAGGTTTTTAATTAACTAGAGCTGAAGATGTTTCTTTATTTTCACCGACCTAAGCCTTGAAAAATTTAAATTTTAGGATTTCATGGTGTAGAGGATGTTGAGACCTCTCCAATGATATAAATTTTGTTGAATTTTGAGCACCGGGTAAAAGTTATGCCCATTTGAAAATTAACATTAATCCGTAGAAGAAATGGCAAAAACGCAAATTTGCGAAAAAATCACCCTAGGCCCCAAGCCCAAAATTGGAAAATTTTCAAATAAATCTCCCCACGCCCACAAGCCTGAAATTTGAAAATTTGTAAAGAAAATCCCCAGTGCCCCTAAGCCCGAAATTGCAAAATTTGCTGAAAAATCCCCAGAAGCCCCCAAGCCTCGAAATTGGAAAATTTATAAAAAAATCCCCTAGGCTTGTAACTTGTAAAATATGAAGAGTTAGAAGGACTTATTTATATTTTCAAGAAGGGGAAGAAATTTCCTATCTTATGAAGATGCTTTCAGAACCACAAGTACTTAAGATATTTAAAAAAAATCATAGTGAAGCACTAAAAGGGGGAAAATGGGGTTAGTCGACAAAAATTAAGCATGAACTTATTTTGGACAACAAGTTATTCCTTCAAATATTCATGGTTGCTCAAACATGAAGAGATATCTATGCTAAAACTTTTATTAATGTAAACTCATAATGAAACCTTTTCGCTTGTAAAAATATTCATGCTCTATGATAATTTGAGAATAGTTCTAGTTTTCATGTGCTTTCGAGAAATCTTCGTGAACATACCATAAGTTCTTTGTGCATTTTATTAGTAACACATATGACTATGATCCTGTCATTGAATTTGAACTCTGTAACTATCAACTAGCATGTGAATATTTAATTCTTCTTCCAAATTCATGGTTGAGGTTCTTCTTATGAACTCTTCTCTCATCCTTTGTTGATAGACTACAATAGGATTCATTAATGACAACTTTACAATAATATACTCTTCATGAGAACTCTTGAACTATTTTTTTAACCTAGACTTCTTTATTTGAGTTATGCAAAAATACCTAGATATTTATTATACCTTCATATTTAAAAGAATTAGTTAGAAAAATTCAGGCCAATAGCCTCCTCTTTGATTCATTTTCATTTCCTTTTGTGATATAGTTCTGAGATCCACTAAATGGCCTTAGACGATGATGTTGTGTACTATGATATTCATATTTTATATTTCCATTATACATTCTTATTTTTACTTGATTTGGAAATTTATCTTCCGCATACTATAAGTACGTGATTAGTGAGGACAGCGAGCTCTAACAATATTTCTTGTGTGTCAACAGATTCTGCAATTTTGGAAGAGGAGCATTGAGATGATGTAGATGAAAGAGTGGGGAAAAGGTGAAACCAAATAATTCACGAAAGGATGGGTTTCCTCTCTCCTCATTTACTTACATCTTTATGTATATGTCTTTCTATTTTACTTGTGTACATAAGTTTGATTCCATGGATTATGTGGAAACATTATTTCATCATGAATAAATTAAATTATTTTTGTAATTGAGTTATCTATTTACTTTTGCATTTGATTAATGTAACTTATAAATGGGGAATGAACTAAAAAACTCAATACATCAATAAATCTCATTTAGCATAATCAACTAATCCGAATTTAATGCACATTTACTTTGAAAACTACACTTTATGCCAAGCAAACTGCAACCATGTTTGTTGTTCTAAGGCACAATATCTGATATCTAATTCCGTTCATGTGTTTACCAATATCATTAATTAGTCTTTTAAGGCTTCTTGCATGAATTTTCTAAAGATGACACTTAGAATGGCTGCATATGTGAGGCATTGCACCTTGCAAAAACACTCAAATATGTCACCTTACTTTCAATTCCTTCCAGAATTTCCTACAACTTTGTAACCAAATTTTTTTAGTACCCTCTCGATGATTAACAAAAATTGTAAACATCTTTTGCTACTTTACTAATTTGAATTCCTACTAACCAGCTAGAACCCCTGAAAATGGAATTTACAACCATAAATGCCAACTGAAAACTTCTACCAATCCCGAACATGCATGTCAAAGGTTGCATAATGCTGATAAAGATTAAAATCCCTACCGTAAAACAACTAAAAATAACTAATGCAATGTTGCAACATGAGTAAAATGCACTTTGATGAAGTAAACAACTCCTATGAGGCTTGCAAATTAAGTTGGTAGCAATCTATTGAAAGCAAAAAAATTACATACTAACTAGCCTATACCTTGTTGGTCCTCTGGGGTCAAAAATGAAAGTTGTAATTTCATCTCCATGAGGCTGCAAGAAGGGAAGAAAACCTATTTTTGGCCCATAACCCATGCTTATGGGTTTCATAAGCATGCTGGAATCTGACTTATCTTGGATAAACATATCCCCAACCAACATCCACTCAACTAGTGATACAAATTGCATGTCTTGATGCTTCATGACAAATTGGGAGGCATCATTCTTGTTGTCTTCACCTACAAGTCCTTATAGCTCATCGACAAGTTGCATATATTTTTTCCAATCTTCATCACATTCTTTAGGAGACAAAATATGATCAAAATCCTCCCGAACCTACTCCTTCTTACTATCCCTCAAGATAATAATCTTGTCGGATGAATTAAGAGGCATGTAAAATATTTGAATCTCATTAAGGATCTGAAAATACTCCTCCAAATCTCAACTTTGAATCATCCACTTTCTCTAAGCTGATTTTGAGATTGCAAGAGATTTTTTTCCCTCCTTTGGGGAAATAAGTACCTCTGAACCTACTACTTTGGTAATCTGATCTTGATCTTCCTTTATGAATTTATCGTCTGATTACCACACAAGGTTTTTAATCTCTTGATGACCTCATGCATGCTCAATCGTAGCTATAAGTTTTTGTATTGATCACGACTTTTCCAAATGAGCATGTGTCATCCCTTGGATCTTGATCAAGGAATATTGTGTGAGCATGGACCTGATATTCTTCCTCATTGTAGTGTGGAAGTTCTGTCAATTCACAAATTTGTCATTCTCTTTGGGTTTTCTTTGAAAAATCATCAAGTTCTCTTTTAGGAGTGACAATCTCAATCTCATCTTCACACACACTTGAATCCTCATGTCCTTGTTCTTCCTTAAACTCATGCGTATCTGCCATCCTTTGCTCCAAATCTACTTTCCACTGTAAAAATCAAATTTCACCTTTTTCTTTAAGTCATTTTCCAAATGTGGAATTTGGTTGAACTATAACTTTGTAGCACAAATATGCAAATTTTCCATAAATTTCAGCCTATTGTTTTCTTCTATTGGTTGCCCCTCTTGAGTAATTTTCTAATTGTTACCTTCTTTAATTAGGCTTACGGATGCAAGAGAAAGGGTGGCTGGGTATGAGATTGGTTTTATAATTTTTGGACAAAAGAATGGGGTTCAAAATCTGATTTGGTAGCAGATGGGACAAAAATTATAGTAACCTTAAAAATTACAAACTCGTAGGTAGGATGAATTGGTTGTGAGGGAACAAGCACTTTGGATTTTGATGGCAAATGTAAGTGGGAACTACCCATGTATGGGGTTCCTAAACATGTTTCCTATCTTCCTCTCTGTTTTAAAATATGTAATATAATCAACCAATTGAGGAAGAGAAACTTGAATTGCCTCAAACTTTTGTTGTGGGCTAAACCAACTAGGTAGAGGACCTCCCCATTGATAGGGATGTTCTACACCAAGATGTTTAGCTTTTAAAACTTGCACTTTATCATTGGAATCCTTCCATATCTTCTCTAATTTCCTAACACCGCTTTCAAAATCTTCCCCAGCTTAGCAATTACCTCCAAAATTTGCATATTGTTGCTCATATTTTGCATGATCTCGCATAACCTAGAAAATATCCCTATTGTTTAAAGACATAATGGCTATAAGGGTGGCCATATTTATCGAAACACAAAAAAATATTATGGCACTTTTAATTACACAAAAAAACTTATTGACTAGTTAGAGAACTATTGAAATTCACTACAATAGCTTATTTAATTGGTTTTTCAATCACAAGGAAATATAATGCACTTTAATGGCTTACAAAATGATTAAAATTGCTTAGTGGAGGTGTAAAACTATAAGCATGAAAATGAAATATTAAACTCATTGAAACACACCATTAATATTCTAGAACACACTATCAAAATATTTTAATGGAGGAAAGCGGTCTTCTTATTCAATCATAAGGTGAACAATACAAAATTTTTGTAGCATAACAAAGGTAGAAATCAGCCCCCAGTGCTTTGTAAGAGCACATAATATATAACAAAAAACTCACCGATTCCCTCAAAAAATAGCACATGCACTATTTTTTAACTCTCCCTCATGCATGATTAGAATAATAAAAATACAATATACAAATGCTAATAATATCCTCGCCGGTTTTCTTCTCCTTCTATCAAACCGTAGTTCACTCTACTTAGTTAGTGTACGTGATTTTGGACCGAATAAGGTAATATTAGCACGCACCCTATATTTTTAGCCTCCAAAATTTTATTTTTGGCTCCTAGTGCGTGGGAATGTTAAAATTGCCAAACTTTATAGCCGGCACATGCACAAACAAGGTGGTGATGTTTTTCCTATGCCACTTTTAGGCATGAAGGGTTTAAAAATTAATCATAACATAACTCCCCACCCTTCTACATGGGTCTTTGCAAAATATCTAATTTACACCTAATCAAATCTATTAATCAAATAATTCAAGGATTCCCCTTCCACGTGGATAAAAACATGATAGGTTTGCAGGGGTTAATAAAATGATGTTTAAGTTTACCATGGTACGAAAACACTCTAGGTAAATAGTGAAGTTGAAACCCTAAATATTCGTTCACTTGTCCTTTGTCTTTTAGGAACTTTCTCGGACATGTGGGAAGAAACATTGTGGGACTTATACTCTGGACTTGTGCAACATAATTATATATGGAAGCATTGAGGAATATAGAATATTGACGTATTCCTCTAAACTCATAGTTTTTGAGTGTTTCAAAGTAGATTAGAAGTGTACGGGAATGAATTTCATTAATTCCTCTGCATATCTCAATGTTGCAACACATGTATTGCCTTGTTTTATCTGTTTTGTAGTCACATAAGTGTATTTAGGTGTCCTTGTGTGTGAAAAATTGGTTATACATAGTTTAAAGTAAAGATTTCAGTTCTTGCATCATTCATAGAGTGTTTTGTACATGATAAGTCTAAAACAATTGTCGGTGTATGACCTTTATATGCTTTCAATTTTATTTTTATTATAACTTTGAACTTAGTGAAAATTAAATTTTAAGTGATTCATCAAAGGGAGCTAACCCTTTCTAGAGGTTCCCCTCATTCTGAGACGCCCACAACTTAGAGGGGATCCCATTATACTGGCTGAATTAAGAAGTCAGATTGATATCCAACGGAAGGTGTACTTCGTACCAATAAAAGGACTATAAGATTTTTCAAGTTTCACTGCAAAGAGAGAAAAAAATGCTAAAGGTGTGGAGACTAGATATGTTGAGGATAATATGGTGATTTGAGAAAGCATGTTTACAACGGACACAAAAATTTTTATGTATGGACCATGAATATCGTAGCATAAAAAAATAAAATTTTAATTGACCTATGGAAATAGGAGAAAACCAAAATTCAATGTTTCCTAGAGATTGGTTGCATCATTACTATAATTTTTGTGATTGAGAAAATATTTTGGTACCAGAAATATGTAAGAGATCCAAGTGGGAAAAGGAATCTGTGTAGCTATTCAAACACAAAGATGTAATTCCCGAGGAAACAATATTATTTATATTAGAAAAACTTCCATATTGAAAATTTTTCTGGTAGGCCATCTTCTTGACTTGATGCGTATATTCATGAAATTTATTATATCAATGTGGCTACATATTGTAAAAAAATATGAAGATTAATTAGAGTCATTAAAAGAACACAAAATTTGTAAAAGAAGAATATATGGCGCATGAATAAGGGAACATATGAAAATGATCTCAGTGGATTATAAATAAAACCCATGTTTTTAATTTCATGTTGGTCATGTGTGAAATGTTCCCACCTCAATGCTATGGGTAATCCCTTAAGAGAGCTTTCCTTCCTAGTGGCAATTTCACAAGATGGAGAGACATAAGAATGAAGAAGAAAAAATGTCACGAATTTGAATAAGAATAAATATTATCACATAATTCCTAATTTATATTTTGTTTTAAAAATATGTCATTGTTTCAAAGTTAAGGTATACACTAAGTTCAATAAAACATTATTGTATTAAAAATTAATAGACGTGAAAATAAATTAATAAAAGAAAAAATATTTTGCTGACCATCATCGTTTTAGTATTTCATTTTCTCTTTTTGATCTTTGAAACTTAAGACATTTATATATAACTCATAATTATTAATATAAACAATTTCAACTAAAGAACTACATTTGACTTTGTGCCTCGATGTTGCTTTTTGGAACATGCCAAAACGGATCTAATCATAATTATAATCTAATATCAAGAGTAACTACTTATGCACATGTCTTCATCCTTTATTATGGATTTTCATTAAAAATAGTTCATCTATCTTATTATATACACCATTTAATTTTTTAACATAATATTTTCAAATTTTAACTTAAAAATTTCATGTAGATAATATGATAGATTACTATAGAAACTCAAATTCGGTAACTTCTTCTTTAGAGTTGAAAATTTTATCGATACCCCTTGCTTACAGAACTTATCACACTTTAGGTACAATCAATGTTAGAGTAGATTGTTTTCCTTAGCTCATGTTCACATAGGTACTTTATTTACCTTGTCTTTTATTTACCCTCACTCACTTATATGTGGATATTTTTTTATCTTATGTAGATGTTATGAGGATATTATCTAGTTGCTAGGTATAATTTTCTCCTTGATCTATGGTATTTACTACTTCTTTGTTATCTAGTTCTTTCCTAGATGTATGGCCTTGACTAGTTCTTATATTAATCTTCATTTCCCATATAAGCAAGGATATTTCTCATTGTCTTGCATAGAGTTTAATAATTAGATATGATATTTTTGTTCATTTATTTGTAAAGGTGTTTCTAAAGTTATTATGGTGAAATATTTTCATCTTATTGAGTGTGATGTTTAATTAGCATATGATTTCTTTGTGATTTCGAACCATCATTTTATTGTTCCTCTTATTGCGTTGTCACAATATCGAGAAGGATATTTCTATTGACAACCATATGTAAGTTTTTTTCAAAAACCAATTTAATATTCATATATTAAGAATTTATTAGTGTTCTATTACAAAGTGGGAATTTTTATGCCAAACAAAGGACTCCACTAGATTTGGAAGGTACAAAAACCCAAAAAGTGACTACAAAATCAGCCATTAACTAAGACACATGGTTTTGAGTTTATTATTTGTTTTGTATAGGTGGTAGATCCACCGGGAATCCATGCCAACATGATTGAAGGTCAAGAAAAACATTTTATGAGTTTTTTGTGAATCTTAATGGGTCTTTTCTTACATTTTTAGAGTTCCTATTTCGCGTGAATATGATGTGTTATTGACGAGGTGATTTTCCTTATTTAGCTTTATACTTCGATTCATGTGTTCTTCTCATGAAATTTTTGAAATCTCGGTTTCCTATTTTTGGATTGCAAATTCATTTTCTCCACACTCTAGAAATGGAAAGTACTTCCATAATAGGTAACATGATGTGCCTTTCTTTGGAATAATTGAAACACCCCAAAATAGAAAGAAGTGTACTTAAAATTTGTAAGGAGCATGACCCATACAAATCCTTATCCCTTGTTCATATGGTATAGTCATATTATCTCTTAAGCTTCTGATTTCTAATGGAAGGTGCTTAGTTCTAACACCCTTTGTTTTAAGTGAATAAAAAAAAGAAAATTTATATTGTGCCAATCAAACAAATATTAGATCAAAAACATAATAAGTTTGTATCTTTTGATCACTAACTCATATTTGAGTTCCATTTTTTCCAAAAGTGTTTATTTCTTATGATTGTTTGATTAATATTGTTTTTTTAGAACACGATATAATTATAAAGTACCATATTATAACACACACTCAACTATAAATTTAGAAATATGGGGGTCTTGTTACTTTCTTGCATTAGTTTTGGTGATTCTGAGAATGAAGTCTTTATCTATTTCTGCATTAGATAAAATTTAGCCATTAACAACACATATTTACCACACATGGAAAGTAAGGATGGAGAAAATTGTTAAACACAATGTATTATGGACTTTAAATTTTGTAGAACAACCATTGTTCACTAGAGAATATGATAAAGTTTAGTAATAATGAAAATTTGATGAGTGTATGGGTTTTATAGGAGCTTATATAAGTGATAGTATTTTCTTTCATTTGGAAAAATTTGACCCTCCTGTTGACAATTTTTAACTCATCCAAAAATTGGCAACTCGAAACTTCATTATGATGGATGGCATTGGCGAAGTGACCCTAAGCTAGGTAGATTCCTTCAATTCAATATTTGTTATGTTGGATTAATTAAGGACTACATGTAATTTGCAGCTATGTGTGCTGTTACAAAATGTAACATATCACATAGTCTACAATTTCATGATTTTCTTTAGCAAAAGAACACAATTCCCCAAAGGACAGATGTGAAATCTTGATGAAGACTCAAAATACATAATAGATGAAATATTAAGTTTTGGAACAACAATCATAGTTTCAGATCATAACAATATCAAAGTTCATTACTAAGGATTATAGGTATTTTAAATTTCTTTCCTTCATGATTAAATACATTCAATTATGTTATTGAGTTGTTTAATTCATTATACAATCCATATACAAAGCTGAAATGTACAAAGAAATACACAACTAAGTTTCATAATTCAATGTTTTATTCATAAGGAATTTCAAATGTTCCCACACAAGTCAGTGGGATGTAACTCAAAAGTAAACTACAACTACTAAAGTAAGAGGTACATATACATGAACAAGAAAGTAAAGGAGTATGAAAGAACCATCATTGCCTTGGATTTATTTCATTCTAGATGATACATTTCCAGCTCCATATTTTCTCCATCTTCATCCTCCCTTCTTAGAAAATAACATTGTACTGACTGAAAACAAGAAAAAGAAATATTTTCAATCATGAGCTCAGGGTTGATTCATATTCCTATACTATCTAAGTTCGTGAAATTGGATCTCCTAGCATCACGGAGGCATAAGTTACATAAAGATCAAGCACATAAACAATAAAATCACCATTATGTAGCAACATACATGGCTCATTCACTCACAAAAAAAGATAGATAAAAACTATGGAATAAAAGAGAGGCCAAAATGCCTAATGTTTTGTAACTAGTTTATCTAAATATGTAGATAAAAGTAAGAAGAAAGAAGTGATACATTCTATAACTTGAATCAGAAAAGTATATTTAATTGAGTTCAAATTTACTTCAGTTCAGACTAAAGGTTGAATGTACAAATATGTACCTGTACTAGTCCATAAAATAAATGCAGGTTTAGTTCTATGTTTTTTAACAACTAGAATAAGAGAAGTTACAACTGAAACAAAATGGAAAAAGGAATTTGAGAAAATTTTTGACAGGGCTTCGCCATGTAAAATGGACATTTTACATCTTTCCATTAGGTTATTTCAAGCTAGTACATTCTTAGATAAATCAAATGGTGCTAGAGAAAGGAGAAAATGCATGGTATAGTCAAAGATACAGATTTAGACAAGTACACATTACTTCATGTTACAATATCAAAAGAATGCATCATTCAAATTTGCACTGTAAACGAAACAACATAGTAAAAGCAAAGAGTCTTAGCAGTCATGTAATTAAAAGGGAAATTTAAGATACAAAGTTTTGATACAAGACCTACATGGTAGTTGTTTCAGAAATAAAGTACACGTTTTTTAGTTTTTAGCTATAGCCTCATCCATCTGTGTCCATCTTGTATTCACATTACAAATTAAAGAATAAGCAAGGAATTTTGTGTACAAAGCTACAAACATTCGGATCAAATCAAGTGCTAAATTTATCATTACATAGAGTTTAAGATAAGAATACAGATTTTCTATGAGTTTAAGCCATTAACTCACAAATTTTTCCATCCATATAAGCATCAAATTACAAGTACAGTTGGTTCAATATAACACAACTTAAAGGAAGAAATCCACTACTAGGATCAAAGCTATAAGCTCTCAATTTTGAAATGCATTATCCAAATAAAGAAGTAGAGGGTATCTTAACATGATGAAGAGAACCAAATAAGAAGATTAAGTGCAGTTAAAACTTCCATTTTAGAGTTGAATCAGTAAATTCAGAGGCCAAAGACAGATTACAAAGCTCAATTACAGTCACCAAGTGAAAGTAAATAGTACTTATATCCAATCATTTAACAGAGTGTCTCTAGTTTTCTATTTGATCATACAAACCACAAAGTACATTTTCTAAAGTATGCAGTTGAAAAATAGACACAATTTCCAAAAAATTATTCTCCTAGGGGAAGAATAAATCAATAAGAAGACTCACTACACAGCTTTTCTCATAAAACTATAAGTTACCGAGGTCATTATGCATTAAACAATGGTCAAGATGCAAATTTCAGATCACCATATCTATGGCTATTAATCACCAAGTTAGCAATATCAACATAGAATAGATCACCAATCAAGTTTACAGATGAAGATGTAACATGATATTTTTCAAACAACAATATGATTTTTCATCTACAGTAGATATAACATTTCTAGGTATAGAGATCAAATGAAACAGATGTAAGAGATCACAATTAAGAATTCTACAGCAAGTATGGATCAATTAAAGGTGGATAAAGCCATCTTTCGAATTGAAATTAAAATGTAAACTTGTAATGAAGGAAACATTTAAGTGTAACGTAGAGCACATTCAAACGAGAACCTAGAAATGATAAAAAGAAGTCACGGTTTCTTCAATGACGGCCAACATAAAGGGAGGCATATAAACCACTATGAGCAAGAAAAGGCACCCACATAAAATATAGATACAGAGAAATCAATAAAAATAGTTCAGACAAGAAGGCATGAATATCCAAAATTTTATTCGTAATGGCCATTATATTCCAATGCAGAAGTACAAGAAAGTATAAATAATCATTAAAGTTAGAATGACAATGTACTCTTCTAAGAAATGGCACAAGTTGTAGAGTACGATGATCAAGATGATGCTCCGTAGTTTCATGGCCATCTAAAATCCCTAACACATTTTGCAAAAGTGTTTTCCAGTTTCTAAGAAATACTTGAAGACATGCACAAAATTCAAGTACCAAGTAAAACATGATGATAACAAGAACCCATCTGAGCTAAGAACAACATAATGTAAAAGTCGAGATTTTTCAAAAATATCGTGATAGAAAGTAAGAGATTTTTTTTTTTCCAAATTACATTGTGGGTAATCGTAATGGAAAAGGATAAATCAAAATTTCAATTTGACTAAATATAAGAGACAATGAGCTACAAGTAAAATGAAATTAGGAAATACAAATCTAAAAATAACTAAGGACCAAAGCTCTAGATGTATGCCGTGGAGATGTAGAGTTTTAGATCAAGGAAGAAGATACATATACATTTCACATAAAGTTAAAAATTACTTTAGCTAACCATAGATCTAAAATGTACTAAGACATTCAAAAGGGAACACGAGTGAAAAAAACACACGAATGTAAATGTTCGATATACAACACTAAAATAATGATTTTCAATGCGACAAAGGAGTAATACCCATTTTGGGATATCAGTAACAAGCGTTACAAATATACACACTCATGAAATAATACTTCTATGGCTACAACATCACAAGATTAAAGCTCTAACAGAAATCAATGGCGTCATCTCATAACACAAAAAGAATAAAATATTGTATGGAAAAGAAATGATAGCCTTCAGCTAAATGCATACCTATATATGGGTTTTCTGTTTTAATGAAACTATGGATTTTCTTTACAAGAACGACCATGAAGTTTTATAAACTTACTAGTAAGAGTTGAAAATATTTAGGCCTTTGAAATAATTGAATGCTAGAAATGACAATACTCCTAATGAGCCCCAAAATTCGGTAAATTCAAAAATATCATGAAGACATTACCAAAAGCAAATAGTCTAGTTTCAGTGCTTATTGAAGAAAAAATGTCAGAAAATAATGATTTCCCAAGTTTAAAGACTAGGTTCGAGGTAAATCTCACATCCTTGACAAACCAAAGCTCATTCGAGTCATCATTAAGTTAAATATTATAAATAGAGAACTCGTAGAGTTCTTCTTTACTAATAGACCGATTTCGAAGGAATAGTAATGGCAGTCAAGTTAGGGAACATCCTGCAGAGCTCATTTCATTAAGCCGAGTTAATTTTCAAGCACCTAAGAAAAACAATATCAACGGTCGAGTTAGGGAACGTCATGCATATCTCATTCCATTAAAATTGAGATACGTTTCGAGCACATAAGAACAACAAGATAAATGAAAACCATTTAAATCAAGACATTTCTCAAACACCATGATTTTTGGCCAATTATCTTCTATAGAACTCAATCAAAAGGATAATGATCACAAAAAAATGAACAATAATACAAATATAGTGAGATCTAAAGACCGATTTGCAGAACAACTAAGAGCTTCAAAATATCAACAATGACATTCTATTAAAAATTTCTAGGGATTTTCTGCTCGAGATAGAGCAAAACAATGATAAAATGATAGAGCTCGAGTGGTTTTTAACTCACCCAACAACTACACAACCTTACTCACTAAACCAACAACAATTAAAATTGATGATTGAGGTACAAAATATAAAAATCAACGGTACGGATGATCACCCAAGATAACTACTATGCCAATCAGGTATCAAAATATCCACAAGGTGGAGAAGTCAAAGTACACAAGATCAATGTCCACAGAGCCATCACCAAGATCAAAGAAAAAATCAAATTACCACGGTCAGCTCCTCACCTACCCTAGTTAGATAAATGGTGCGGGATCTACAAGTACCTGAAATCAATGGCCATAAACCTTTCACCAGGTTCAAAGAAAATTTAAACCCTAACCACAACCGAATTAGCCTCAAATTGAGAAACACTAATAAAGCTCAAGGGGTCACCATCGTGGGAAGGAGCCAACCCAAGTCATTGAAATATTCATTACATTGACCTTGGTTAAAGTTGTATAACATATGACAAAATAATCAAATACCAGACAACAAATCACAATGAAATGATACTAAAAAAGGTGGTCGAACATAGTATGCAATGATATCAAAAAGGTGCCAAGTATATACTATGCAATGGTAACCAAAAGGTGGCTGAATGTATAGGATGACATTCCTTTTAAAAGTGACCTTTGTTATCTTAAAACATAATAATGTGCCAAGTCAAAAGGGGTGGTCAATCCAAAATAAAGACAAGTGCTCACATCTCATAGTGGTCCCCATAGTGGGATATTTTAAAAGGGAAACAATAGCATGGTGCATTCTTCATGTGACCACTAGAAGAAAAACAGGAGGTCAACATTAGAGGACAAGGATCATTTTTTAAAAGGACTATTACATGATTTTATACAAAATAATAGTAGAATATTATTGCACATGTGCTCACAGTGGTCCCCACAATGGGTGATGTGGAATTGATCAAAAATTTTTAAGTATAAGAGACAAGGCATTATTTTATTGATAGGGAGATTATTTTTGCATGTGCATCCAAGAGGCATTCTAAAATGCTATTTTTGCAATTTAAAGTGTATTAAAATTTCAAATGTCACATCAAGTACAAGAAGACAGAGATTGCATGCATTGGAGAAGACTTTCTCATCAAGAAAAGTTTATTATTAGTAGAATTATTCACCCAACTTTATTAAAAATAGAATACTCAACTACAGTTTGACTGAGTTGTATTTTTGTAACCAAGGATATTAATGACTATTGAATTAGCATGCTTATTTTTATTCCTTTATTTTTTCATGATAAATTATAAAAATAGGATGCATGGGTGAGTACAAATTTTAGTCTATATTTAGGATGGGTGGGATGGATAATTTTGCTATATATTGTATGTTTGGACACAAGAGTCTGAAGAAGATTTTTGCTAGTTATTTCCCTTTGAATGAGAATTATATTCTACCTTTCCAATAAATTACAAACTTGTGTATTTCTTATTAATCCTTTTGAATTTCAAATTCCCTGGTTAATCATCCTACCTTGTTACAAATTTCGTAATTTCTACACGATATTAGTGTGCATGTGTAGGTTAACAATATTGCTGTGAATTTTCCCTCAATAAATTAATTTTTTGCCTTAATACTCTGGCAAAAATTGTTGCTTTGTGCATTTAGAATTTCTTATCAAATATTTGTGCATGTACATAGTCAAAGCCCTAAAAAATTTTGGTGTATCACCGCAATTTCAAATTATTATTTCAGTCGTCTTATTTCCCTCAAAACTCCAAAAAAATTAGTTTAGGATACATCAAGATGGAACCGGCCTTGATATTGGGGAATCACCTCAACAATAGGTATACCCATAGACCTGAGGTGTTTCCATTGTATCTACAAAAGAGAGAGATCCAAAGAAAGCATAGAGTACTGTAGCCATCTCTCTACAGGTGTGCACTTTTGAGAGATAACAATTTTTGCACGTTTGGTGTGACCACGAATCAGATCTGTGAGAAAATTATAGTAGTTTATAGATGATTCACAACAAATAAAATTCATTTTTGGATCAACAAGCCACAATAATGTATTATAAAGATTAAAATATTTATTTGGTGAGTCTGCAAGGCTGATTTTAGACCAATTTTGTAGCATGTTCCATGCCTAAAGTGATTACAGGATTATTGGTAAGAGGAATTCCTTCTCATTTTATTTCTTTACCTTTTAATTCTCAGTAAGAAAAAGAAGATTTGGTAACACCATACCTTATAATAGGCTTGGTTTTTACAACCCTACTCCTAATATTCCTTCACCACGTATTAATTTCTTTATTCAGATCCCAATTTTTCAAATGACTATTCAACCACCTAGGAATTTTGTGACCTTTACTAATGGCCGCCCATTAGAAATTCCAGTTTTTCATGATATCCGTAATGCTTCCATGAAAATATTGCCGTCATTCATCGGTGAAAATCATGTTACACTTACAAAAACATCAAAGATGTAGCATCCCTATGTGCAGTCCATAATATTACTCATGAAGATGTGGCTTTGAGACTTTTAGTTGCATCCCTTTAAGGGCAAGCCTTAATGGTATAGAAATTTGGAGATTGGAAGCATAAGAACTTGGGATGAGTTAGGTGGTAAATTGCTAAAACATTTTCAATATAATTTAGATTATTTATCCCTCATAGAACATTTGTCTACAATTAGAAAAGCCCCTCAGAATTTATGGCTAGTTTCAATATTCGTTTTCTTTCTAGAACTTGGGAAAGAATTCTAGTAACGGTTAATCCTCAAGATGACCATGCTTTCCTTTATTATCCTGGAGCATTAAATAATGACATTTCATCTATGATTCATTCCATGGGAGGTGACACTCTCCTAGCAACTTATAATATTGCTATAAAAGCTAAAAATAGTCTTATTCAAGCCTGAAAGTTAGCACCAAAGCCCTTAATGCCTTTTTAGTAGATTTGGCACCTATCCCGCATCCTATCACCATTATAGAACCTGTTATTGTAGCTCCATCGATGGTGTGTTTAAAGCTTTACGGACTGGGAAACAAGTTGAATTCTATTGAAAATAGACTTGCATTACCTAGTAGGACTTATCAAGCTCCTTATAAAAAAAACCAACAAAATAGGCATCCTTATCAGTAGAATCAAAATTATAGGTAGCCTTATCAACAAAGGGAGTTTGACACAAAGGCTCTTAGTTCATCTAATGCTTTAGTCTTAGTTAATATGGCTACAGAAGAATGGTGTCAACCTTTCAATCAACCTCATGCAAATGTAAGTTTCCCTAATGCTTTCTTTAGTATAAGCTTTGTTGCACAACCTCAACTTGAGAAATTGTTCATGCCTCAAATGGAGGGTGGATAGCAAGAAATCATTTTCAGAAGCAATTGAATAGAACTTGGTTATTTTTAGTAAAGCTAATTTTATTCCAGATTACGACTAGATCTCGAAAAAGGCTCAAGAGAGAAGAAAACAACAAAATAGGTTTGTTCTACCAACATTCACTAATAAAACAACTACAGGTAAAAACATAACCAGTAGTCCTATTCCTAAAAAATACTAAGTGTTCTAATCCAAAAGAACCAACTAAAGTCATTAAAACCTAAGAATACTTTTCATACCTCATATCTCAAAGGTTAGAGAATAAGAGTCAGTCTTTGCTAAAGCCTATGCTAAAAAAGTAGAATTTGTATCCAAAATGGTTGTTTATTTTAACATTGTTGATGTAATGAAAAATCATAATGTTAATATCTGAATTGTGGATGCTCTATGTATTCTATGATTGTAAGAGTTTCTTTCTCATGAACTTGCTAAGTTGCAGATTTCTTCAAAAATAACAAAAATGTTCAAACAATAGACATGGCCTTGGAACAATGGAACAAGGCCACATTGAGGAAGTTAAATGGATGGTTTAAAAGGTCTTAAATGCTCATGATATCAAGAAACCAACACAATTTTAGTTATCTCTAATTACTTGGAGAGCATCTTGTTTATAATTGTATGGTTAATAGTGGTGCAAGTAGCACGCTTATGCCAAAAGCATTTGTAGAAAAGTTGGGCTTGTAGTATGAGCCTAAAAAGAGGAGCATGTTACATATTGATGGGACTGCAACTAATACATTTGGTGTCATAAAAATATGGAGGTAAATTTACATGCTTGTCCAAAGGTTTCTATTCTACAAGATGTTACTGTTGAAGATTTACCTCCTTACTTTACTTTATGCTTATCAAGAGATTTCACAACAAAAATAGGATGGTATCTCTCTTTAAATTGGTCCTTTTTTTTTTACAACACTTTATCGGAAAAATGTTACTATTAATTCTGAACCATTAGCCATATTTCATATTGAGCCTCATGCTTCTAATGCATTAGCCAATTATGCTCCCATAGACAAGCATGATTTTGATAATACAACTCATGTTTCAACACTAGATGGTGTTTCTAATCTTTTCATGGATGAAAATATGCATGAAGAACATGTTCATGATCCTTTCAATGAAGTTGAAGAATATTTTTTGGTGTTTATTGCATGCATGAGGAAAACACACCAATTCCTTGCTCCCCAAAACATAAAATACAGCAGAAGGGATTTGGAAGCTTCATTTTGATGGAGCTAAGAAAAAGAAAGGACAGTGAGAGGTTTGATGCTCACTTCCCCCATGAATGTAAGGTATTTCTCATGTTTGAGTCTCCAATTTTTGCACTGTAATGTAGCTGAATAAGAAGTGTTAATTCATGGCTTACTTTGGACCGAAAAGAGAGGTATTAGCATGTTAAATATTGTTGGTGATTTTGAGTTGGTTATCGATCAAGTGATACATTTTAATGTTTTTAAGAATCCATTATTGAAGTCTTACAAACATATATTTTCAAGCTTAGTGGAACATTTTGATGCTATTAATATCTAGTCCAATCAAAGAACAAAAAACAAGCATGCAAATAGACTTGCAACAATTGGTGCTAGTTTTGAAGTGTTGGAACAGATTAAAAACAATGAGATTCAGCCTCATATAAAGATTATTGTCTATCCTTATATACCCGATAATGATTTTAATTGGAAGGTTTTTGAAAATGATGAACACATTTGTAGGTTTTTGCAACAAGAAGCTAAATTTTCTATAGTAAATCAAGAGAAATTACAACACTTATATGGTGACCAGATTGTTCAATTAAAGATGAATAAACTACCTCAAGGTTTGGTCACAGTAGAAGACATATTTAGCACTAATGACTAGTTAAGGACAGACAAAAAATATGTCAACACATGCAAACAACTACAAAGAGATCTCATTTGATGATGGGAAGAATTTATTTCTCAGAAAGCTATGTTCCTTAGCTAAGAAAAATTCCTATATCAATATTTGTAAGGAATTTAAGGATGTTTTTCACTTGGAAATACCAAGATATGAAAGGTTTTGATCCAATTTTGACACAACATACTATATAATTATAGCCAAATTCCAAGCCAGTTAGGAAAATAAAAAGGCCTGTAAATCCCAAGATAGAACCTTTAATGAGAAAAGAGTTATCTAAGTTGATCAAATCAACTATTATCTTTCCAGTTAAGCATTCAAGTTTGGTATCCAATAATGTTCTTGTTTAGAAAAAGAATGGAGAAATTAGATTATTTGTGAATTTTGGAGATCTTAACAAAGCTTCACTAAAATATCATTACTCACTACCCAATATGGATCAGATTTTAAGAATAATTTCTTGTTCTGATAGACTATCTCTTCTTCGGAAAGTTATAGTGGATATAATTAGATTCCATTCTAAGAAGAAGATAGATACAAAACAACTTTTAAAACCAAGTGGGGTACTTATGCTTACAAAAGAATGCCTTTTGGCCTTTCAAATGTCGGTGCAATGTTTCAACGTGTAATGGACATGGATTTTTGTAGATTATTAAATAAATTCATATTGGTTTATTTGGATGATGTTACCATATTTTTAAAAAAATTGATGAACATATAATACATTTAAGGAAAACTTTTTAAGTTATGTAAATGAGTTTGGAATATCATTGAATCCCAAAAAATCTATCTTTTTGGTACATCAAGGTAAATTACTTGGTCATATTTTTTTCCGAGAAAGGTTTAGCAATTGGATCTTTTAGAATTGAAGCCATATCACAGCTATCATTACGTCATCACAAAAGGCATTATAAAGATTTCGAGAAAAATCAACTTTGTTAGAAGATTTGTTCCATATTTTGCAGCATTGGTTAAATCATTAACTATGTTGAAGAAAGAGAATAATTTTTCTTGGACCAGCAAAGGGTGGGAAAGGTTTGAAGTAATTAAAATAGCCATTTCAAGAAGCTCCTACTCTTGCTAATCTAAATTTTGATAAATAATTTACAATGTATGAACTTATAGGAGCTAAAAAATTCCATCCATTTTAAATCAGGTTAATGATGAAAATAATAAACAACCAATTACTTTCTTTGGACAAAGTTTCCATGACTACGAAACAAGGTACATGTTTCTTGAAAAACAAGTACTTTCAGTAGTCAGAGGACTAAATTTTTAAGTACATGCTTTCAAACAATAATATACATGTTCTTGTTTCTCATCCAAGTGTAAAATCTTTCTTGTTAAATAAAGAATTGAATGAGAGGAGAGTAGGCTAGATAACAAAGGTTATGGAGTTTGATGTTGATATCCTGTGTTGCGAAAATAGTTCAAGGCAAAGGTTTATGTGAAAACCTAATTTTGATATGGAGAAACAATAGGCTGCATAATAAAAGGATCTAGAACAACATGCTGAAGTTACGTATCGACAACTAGACAACATGATACAACTAAAAAATCAACAACCCGAGCTTATTCATGAAGTTCGGAATCAAGATGGATGACTGATTTAGTCAAATACCTTTAGCATGGAGCTTATCCAGAAGGTATGGACAAGAAAAAATCAAGGTATTTAAGGTTACAAGTTGTACCTTATGTTTTTATTGATGGTGTGTTACTCAAAAGAGATATAAACAAAATATTATTGTGATGTGTTGATTATGATAGAATTCAACAATTATTATCTCAATTCCATGAAGGACCTGCAAGAGGTCACTTTTCAGCACGTACTACAACTTTGAAAATAGTGAAATTTGATTACTATTGGCCCAGTATATTCAAAGACTATTTTAAATGGATAAGAAAATGTAAGAAATGTGCTTTCTTTGTTGGAGAAGAATGTTTATCTTCACTTCCCCTATGGCCTATTTGAGTGGATCAACCTTTCATGGAGTGGCATCTTGATTTCATTGGCATGATAAATCCACCTTCATCAAAAGGTCACAAGTGGATTTTTACAGCCACAAATTATTTTACATGTTGCATTGAAGCCAATAGATTTGAAATATGATAACAAAGCTTTGATATTATCCTTTTATGAAGGTATAGTTTGTAGATTCAGTATTCCGACAACTATCATTTCAGATAATGCCTTAGCATTTCTTGGTGTAAAGGTAACAGATTGGGCTATCAAACATGGAATTTATTTAAGTACGTCATCTAGTTATTACCCACTAGGTAATGGGTTAGTTGAATGTACTAAGAAGAATCTTCTAAGGATCATCATAAGAACACTCAAAGATAACCAAAGAGATTGACATCTAATGTTGAATTCAACACTTTAGGCTGACAAAGTGACTCGTAAAATATCAGTTGGAAATTCACCATACAATATTGTTTACAAAAGAAAATTAAAAATGCATATTTAAGTTGAGTTACCTACATTAGATTTGCTACATTAGATGGAGCTAATTGAGAATGGACCATTTATGATTTGTTATGGAGAATTGATGGAATTACAAGAGCCGAGAGATCAAGCTCATATGAACATGGAAAAGAATAAAAAATAGATGAAGAAAACTTTTGATAAGTTGGCTAAGTTCATAACCTTTAATGAAGGAGAAATTGTGTTAAAATGGCATGATGATCGTGAAAAGCTAGGAAACCAATCAAAATTTGACACACTCTAGAGTGGTCCTTATATGATTTTAGCCTGCAAAGAACACAATGATTTTAAGCTTTCAAGGCTAAATGGAGAGGAACTTCCCATTCCTGTGAATGGTATGTTTCTCAAACATTGTTGAAAATCCTATAGTGTTTAGTTAGAGTAGGATTTCCCTTTCAATAAGTGCTTCATGCACATTGTATGTTTTTCAATTCAATAAAGTGCATTCGTGCACGTGATCTAGTTTACTAGATCCTTCCTAGTTTTAGTTTGTTTGAAAGGGTTGGATCTTTAGGAAGACAAATTTTGGTTACATTCTTTGGAATCCATGCCCAATGGAAAATAGCAAGGCACAAGTCTACAAGCTAGTAGGAAGCTTTCCCCACAGGATCACCATAAATGTTGACAATTTTTACACTTGTGTAAAAATGGGCTACTCAAAACTTTGTTAGGATGGATGGCTCTAGTGAAGTGACCCTAAGCTAGGGAGATTCTTTTTGTTCAATATTTTTCTCTTGGATTAATTAAGGACCTCTTGTAATTTGCAACTATGTGTACTATTACAAAACATAACAGATCACATAGTACGTAATTTCATGATTGTCTTTAGCAAAAGTAGACAAAACCTCAAGCGAGAAAGATGTGAAATCTTGATGAAGACTAAAAATACAAAATATATGAAGTGTTAAGTTTTGAATAACAATCATAGTTACAAATCACAACAATATCGAGTTCATTACTAGGGATTATAGGTATTTTAAAGTTCTTTCCTTCATGATTAAATATGTTCAATTATGTTATTGAGTTTTTTAATTCATTATACAATCCATATAAAAATATGAAATGTAGAAAGAAATACACAACTCAGTTTCAGAATTCAATGTTTTATTCGTAATGAATTTCAAATGTTCCAACAAAATCAGTGGATGTAACTCAAAAGTTAAATTACAACTACTGAATTAAGAGGTACATATGCATGAAAAAGAAAGTAAAGGAGTATGAAATAACCATCATTGCATTGGTTTTTTTTTTTTTTTTTTTGGATGATGCATATCCAGCTCAAACTTTTCTCCATCTTCATCCTCACTTCTTAGCAAATGGCACTATACCGAAAAAAAGAAAAAGAAATATTTTCAATCATGAGCTCATGGTTGATTCATATTCATATACTATCCAATTTCATGCAATTGGATCTCCTAGCATTAGGAGGTATAAGTTACATGAAGATAAAAAACATAACTGATAAAATCACTTTCCTATAGTAGCATACATGACTCATTCACTTAGAAAGTAGGAGCGAGAAAAGATATGGAATAAAAGAGAGGCCAAAAAGCCTAATGTTTTATAGCTAGTTTATTTAAATGTGCGTAGATACAATTAAGAAGAAATAAGTGAGACATTTATTAACTTGAATTTGAAAAGTACATTTATTTCATTTCATATTTATTTTAGTTCAAACTAAAGGCGAGAATGTTCAAATATGTGCATGTACTATCTGCGTAAATGAAATGCATGTTTAGTGCTACATTTTCTAACAACTAGAATAAGAGACGTTACAACTGAAATAGAATGGAAAAAGGAATGGAAGAAATTTTTGATAGGGCTTCACCATGTAATATGGAAATTTTACATCTTTCCATCAGGATATTTGAAGCTATTACATGCTTAGATAAATCAAATAGTAATAGAAAAAGGAGAAAATGCATGGTATAATCAAAGATACAAATTAAGATAAGTACAAGTTACTTCATGTTACAATATCAAAAGAATGTAGCATTCAAATTTCCACTGTAAAGGAAGCAACATAGTAAAGAAAAGAGTCCTAGCAGTCATGTAATCAAAAGAGAATTTTAAGATACAAAGTTTTGATACAGGACCTACATGGCAGTTGTTTCAAAAACAAAGTACATGTTTTTAGTTTTCAGCTATAGGCTCATCCATCTATGTCCATCTTGTATTCACATTACAAGTTACAAAATAAACAAAACACTTAAGCAATAGTATCAAGGTTTCATATATAGAATTTTTCATGATTTATAAAGCACAAATGATGCAAGGAATGAAGTTCAGAAAGGTACCAAAATTCGAACCAGATCAAGTGCTAAATTTATCATTGCACAAAGTTCAAGAAAAGAATGACACATATTACAAAGCTAAATTACATTTACTAAGTGAAATTAAACATTAATTATATCCAAGCATTCAACAAAGAGTCTCTAGTTTTCTGTTTGATCATACAAACCACAAAGTACACTTTCTCAAGTATGTAGTTGAAAAATAGACATAGTTTCTAAACAATTATGCTCCCAGGGGAAGAATCAATCAAGAAGAAGCCTCACTACATAGTTTTCTCATAAAACTATAAGTTACAAAGGTCCTTATGCATTAAAGAATGGAAAAGATGCAAATTTTAGATCACCAAATTTGCTGCTATTAATCTGTCAAGTCCCCAATATCAATATAGAATGGATCATCAATCAAGTTTGCAGATAAAGATGTAACATGATATTTTTCAAAGAACGATATCATTTCTCATCTACAAAGAGAGATAATGTTTCCAGTGTATAGAGCTTAAATGAAACAGATGCAAAATATCACAGTTAAGCAATCTACAACAAGTATGGATCAATTAAAGGTAGATAAAGCCATCCTTCAAATTGACATTAAAATGCAAACTTCAACTGAAGGAAAAATTTAAGTGTAAGGTAGAGCACATTCAATCGAGCACCTAGAAATGATAAACAGAAGCCACAGTTTCTTCAATGGCAGCCAACATAAAGGGAGGCATATAAACCACTATGAGCAAGAAAAGGAACCCATAGAAATAATAGGTAGTAGATAAATCAATAAAAATAGTTCAGACAAGAAGGCACGAATATTCAAACTTTTATTTTTAATGGCCATTATATTCCAATACTGAATACAAGAAATTATAAACAATCATTAAAGTTAGAATGACAATGTACTCTTCTAAGTAATGGGACAAGTTATAGGTACAGATCAAGATGATGCACTAGAGTTTCATGGCCATCTTAAATCCCTAACACATTTTGCAAAAGAGTTATCTAGTTTCTAGGAAATACTTGAACACACCCACAAAAATCAAGTACCAAGTAAAATATGATGATACCGAGAACCCATCCGAGCTCAGAACAACATAATGCAAAAGCTGAGATTTTATAGAAAATATCAGTGATAGAACGTAAGAGATAGAAAAATTTCCAAATTACATTGTGGGCTCTCAAAATAAAAAAGGATCAATCAAAATTTCAATTTCATTGATGATAAGAGACAATGAGCTACAAGTAAAATCAAAGTAGGAAATAGAGTTTTCAAAATAACTAAGGACCGTGAGCTCTAGATGTATGCCATGGAGCTACAAAGTTTTAGATCAAGGAAGTAGATACATATACATTTCACAAGAGAAAAAAAAAATACTATAGCTAACCATAGATCTGAAACATATTATGACATATTACAATGGGAATGACTATGATGAAAAACCCATGGATGAAAATGTTCGGATATACAAAACAAAAATACCCATTTTCAATGCGATAGAGGAGTAATACCCATTTTTGGATATCCATATCAAGTACTACAAATCTACACACTCATGAAATAATACTTGCATGGCTACGATAACACAAGATTCAAGCTCTAATAGAGATCAATCACATCGTCTCGAACACAAAAATAAGAAAATAGAGTATGGAAAATAAATGATAACCTTCAACTAAATGCATAATTAGATACGGGTTTCGGCCCTGAAATAATCAAATGCAGAAATGACAATACTCCCAACGAGCCCTGAAACTCGATAAATTCTAAAAATGCATGACGAAATTACGAAAGCAAACAATTAAGTTTCAATGCTTATCAAGAAGAAACATAAAAAAATGATAATTTCCCAAGTTCACTCGACTAGGTTTGAGGTAAATCTCACCTCCTTGATGGTCTAAATCACACTCTAATTCTTAATTAAGTCAAATATTATAAACATAGAACTCACGGATTTATTCTTTGTGACTAGAGCAAGCTCGAAGGAACAAGAATGGCAACCGAGTTAGGGAACATCATGTAGAGATCATTCCATTCAAACAAAAATAGTTTCGAGAACATAAGAACACCAAGATCAATGACCGAGTTAGGGAACTTCTTGCAGATCTCATTCCATTCAAAATGAGATTGGTTTCAAGAACATAATAAAAAAAAGATCAAGGACCACCATTTAATGCAGTACATTGCTAAAACACCATGATTGTTGCTCGATAATCTTCCACAAAGCTCAAGTAGAAGGAGAAAGATCACCCAAAAAAACAAAAATATAGATATAGTGAGATCAGAAGGCTGATTTGCAGAACAACCAAGAGCTTCAAAAGATCAAAAATGGTGGTCTATTAAAATTTTTGAGGGCTTCACTACTCGAGCAAGCAAAATAATGACGAGAATGATAGAGTTCAAATTTTTTCAACTCACCCAAAAACCACACAACATACCTCAATATGCCAATGATAGTTAAAATCGATTATTGAGATGTAACAATACAAAAATAAATGGTACCGGATGATCGCCAATCCAAGCACTATGCCAATCGGTGATTAAAAGATCCATCATGGAGAAGACAAATTACACAAGATCTATGTCGACAGAGCCATCGCTAAGACCAAAGCAAAACTCAAATTACCACGTTCATCTCCTCACCTACCTATGTAAGATCAATGGTGTGATACCTAAAAGTACATGAAATCAATGGCCATAAACCATTCACTAGGTTCAAAGAAAAGGTAAACCCTAACCACAACCGAGTTATCCTCGAAAGTAGAAACACCGACAAATATCAAGGGGTCACCACCATGGGAAGGGGCCATCCCACGTCATTCAAATAATCATTGCATTGACCTTGGTTAAGGTCGTATAACATATGCCAAAATAATCAAATATCGACAACAAATCATAATGAAATGATGATCAAAAAAGGTGGTCAAACATAGTATGAAATGATATCCAAAAAGGTGTCAAGTATATACTATGTAATGGTAACCAAAAGATGGTTGAATGTATAAGATGACATTCATTTTAAAACTGATATTTTTTATCTTAAAACATTATAATGTGCTAATTCAAAATGGGCAATCAATTCAGAATAAAGACGAGTTCTCACATCTCACAGTGGTCCACACAGTGGGATATTTTAAAACGGAAACAATAACATGGTGCATTCTTCATGTTACCACTAGAAGAAAAAAAGGATGTCGACATTAGAGGAAAATGATCCAATTTGAAAGTACTATTACCTTATTTTCCACAAAATAAGAGTTGAATATTATTACACATGTGCTCATAGTGGTCCCTATAATGGGTGATGTGGAATTGATCAAATTTTTCTAAGTATAAGAGACAAGGCATTATTTTACTAGTAGGGAGATTTTTTTACATGTGCATCCAAGAGGTAGCCTAAAATGTTATTTTCAATTGTAATTGTATTAAAATAGTAGATGTCACATCAAACACAAGAAGACAGAGATTGCATGCACTTGAGAATACTTTCTCATCAATCAAAGTTTATTATTATCATAATTAGTCACTCAAATTTATTAAAAATAGAAACATCAACTATAGTTTGACCGAGATGTATTTTGTAACCAAGGCTATTAATGCCTCATTATATTATCATACTTATCTTTATTCCTTTATTTATTCAAGATAAAGGATAAAAATGGGGTGCATGGGAAAGTAAAATATTTAGTCTATTTTTAGGATGGGTGGAATGGATAATTTTGGTATACATTGTGTGCATTGGTAAAGCATAAGAGAGGACTTTTTCGACACAGAGTGCTAAAGCATATTATTTCTAGTTATTTCCTTTTGAATGATAATTATATTCTACCATTCCAATAAATTAATGTCTTATGTATGTCTTATTAATCCTTGTGAGTGTCATATTTCCTTGTTAATCATCCTACCTTGTTGCAAATTTAGTAATTTCTGCATGATATTAGTGTGCATGTGTATCTTAACAATATTTTTGTGAATTTTCCTCAATAAATTAAGTTTCTGCTTAATATTTTGGTGAAATTTATTGGTTTGAGAATTTAGAATTGATTCTCAAATATTTTTGCATGTACTTAGTCAAATCCCTTAACAATTTTGGTGTATCACCCTAGTTTCAAATTATATTTATAGTCATTTTATTTCCATAAAAACCCCAAAATATTAGTTTAGGATACATCAAGAAGGAACCAAACTTGATACATCAAGACTCACCTCAACAATAGGTATACCCACAGACCTAAGGTGTTTGTATTGTATCCATGAAAGAAAGAGATTCGTAGAAAGCTTAGAATTCCTGCAACCATCTCTCTATAGGGTGCTCTTTCGAGAGATAACACCTCCTTTGAAAATATGGGAGAAATTAGAGTGTTTATTCAGTAAGTTGGATAAAATGACATCCATGCAACTTGAAATGTAGATCACCTCTCTTAGTTCTGAAAATTTTCAATCAATTATAGACTATATTACCATGTTTAAGGAATTTTAAAAAAACTTGCAAGGGAGTGGCATAGATAAGAAATGTTGAGAGTGTTCTTACCTAATTCTATCCAAGCTAAGAGGTCGATTCCAAATATTTGATTCTGTCTTTTTCAAAGTAGCATGGATTCCTTACGTGACACATTCCAAATGGCTACATTAGAAACATTTTTGAAAGGAGTAATAGGAAAGAATCCAAACCGTCTAACCTTGAGTATTCCATCTCTCAAAAGGCATTAGTATCATATAATCCTAAGGGAAAAAAATAAATCCAAGTTCAGCCTTCTTCATATGAAAATGCTCCTAAACCAATAGAAAAATACTTTAAACCCATAAATTTTTATAAATCCAAGAATAATGATATCTTTTCGTGCTCTTTTTAGGGGTAGTGGTCGTGAAGAACATACATGTGTTACAAGAGAATGTAAATCTAAGAGGATGTAGTTAATAAATAAATATATCTATCTCCACTCCACCTCCTTCCAATAAACATGGAGAAGACGTTAATGTTGTTGAGATATATCAATCAACACTTACTAATATGTGGGTTATATATTCTAGTGCTTCGATCACAAATTCTTTCAAGGATTTTTTTATACCTCTAGGTTTAAGTTATACATCAAAGATTGAGGTTGGAGATTATTCCTTCCTTTATATTAAGGGGAAAAATTACATACACCTTGATAGTGGAAGTATCCAAGATGCATTATATGTTCCTAACATCACCAAAAATTTACTTTATATATATATCAAATTTTTCATTGTTGTCGAGGAAAAATTTGTAATTTTACACCAAAAGGGGAATAATAACAAAGTTTGTTGGAGCCTTATTCACTTATTTCTCAATTTATTATTGATCATGATTCTAAACTATATCACATTGAATGTATTGATGAAACTTCCTCTAGAGGGACAACCTTGGTTTTTAAAGAAGATTAAGACATTAAGATTTAGCATGAGAGATTTGGATATCTCAATTACAGATATTTGGAGTTGTGAACTCATGTGTGGTTGATGGTATTACTCTCTTTTCTTGTATTTAGGGATTTTTTCCTGGCTATTCATTAGGGAAACAAAACAAATTCATTCGCTAATAAATTTTAAAAAATATCTTCTTCACCACTTGAGCTTATGAATAGTGACTTGATGGCTTATATTAGCCACTCTTTTAATGGAGCTAAATATTGACTTACCCTTATTGATAATTTCTCAATCCATCCTTGTGTTTATTTTCTCAAGTAAAAGGTGATATTTCTTCACACTTTAAAATATTTAAGGTTTTTTTCGAGCAAAAATCTTATAGTTACATAAAAACATTCACAATGATTATAAAGGAGTACTTCAACAAAAAAATTCTGATTTTTAGCAACCCATGGAATTATTCACTAACAATTTGATCCTCATACTCCATAATGAAATGGCTTATAAGAACAAAACAATCTGAACTTTACAGAAATTTCTAACATGATGATGCATTCTAGATATTTAGCTCTTATGTATTACCTAGGAGTAGTTAATTGTGCTAACTACATTTAGAATCACACACCACAAAATTTCCTTAAGAATTTTACTTCATAGGAAGCTTGGTCCAAACCAAAATCTGATGTCTCATTTCTTTGAGTCTTTGGAAGTCATGGTTGGGATTTTGTGTCAAAGTAGGAAAGGAAATCATCTGATAAAAAAATAAAATCCTTGATCTTTGTAGGATATCCTAAGGAGATGAGAGTTTATTTAATTATAGATCCTAATACTTATGAGGTTATTGTTGACAATGTTTTGCACTTGTGGAAAAAATGGGCAATTCGAAACTTTTTTATGATGGATGGTATTGATGAAGTGAACCTAACTAGGGGAATGCATTACAATATCATCATGTTTCTAGTTACATCAAATCAATGATTACATGTAATTTGCAGCTATGTGTGTTGTTACAAAATGTAACAAATCACATAGTCTACAATTCCATGTTTTTCAACAGTAAGAGAACACAAAATCCCCTAAGGACAGATGTATTAGCTTGATGAAGGCCAGAATTACAGAGTAAGTGGAGTGTTAATTTTTGGAACAACAAACAAAGTTACAGATTACAGAATTGAGAGTTCATTACTAAAGTTATAGTTATTTTAAATTTCTTTCCTTCATGATTAAATACATCTAATTATGTTATTGAGTTTTTTAGTTCATTATACAATCCATACATAAAACATAAATGCAGAGATAGAACTACACAACTCGGTTCCAAAATTTAATGTTTTATTAATAAATAATTTTAATGTTTCCCACACAAGTCATGGGATGTAACTCAATTAAGCATCATAACTACTGAAGTAGAAGGTACATGTGCATGAAATGAAAAGTAAAGGAGTATGAAAAAAACTCATCATTGCCTTTGGTTTATTTTGTCTCCATTTCTCCATTTCCCGCTCCAACTTTACTCCATCTTCATCCTTGCTATAAGACAATGGAATTTTACCTGGAAACATAAAACAAAGACTGTAAGTCACAAGGTCAAGGTTTTGATCCATATTCCTGTACTATCTAATTTCATGTAAAAGGATCTCCTAACATCAGGATGTATAAGTTACAGGATAGATAGATGCATAACTCGATAAGATAACTAGTATTTAGCAACACATATAATTCCCATAATCATTTCAAAAAGGAAGATAAAAAATAAAATTATGGGACATAAGAGAGGCAAAAAGCCTAATGTTTTCTAACTAGTTTATCTCAATGTGTAGGTACATGTTAGAATAAGGAAATAAACACTAAATTGTTTTGTTTGCATATCAAAAGTGTTACATTCCACAAGCTGAAATTATAAAGTGCATTTATTTCAGTTCATACTGAAGGATGAATATATAAATATATAGTTGTACCAATCCATAAAAGAAATACAAGTTTAGTACTGCAGATTCTAGAAAAACAATGCATACAGAAAGTGCAGATAATGATGTTGATCTAGCTTCGAGCTTCAATAGAATACCAAACTGAATCATACTTTAGAATAACTTGGAGAAAAGGAAGATTGTACATTACATAAGTCAAGGATACAGATCTAAGATATCATAAAATATGATATAGAAACAAAGTACATGTGCTCAATTTAAGTAGTTAGCATGCTTCAAGATAGAATAATTCATTCATGTCTATCACAATGATCAAAGTACAAATTCCAAGGGAACATTCTTTTGAACAAAACCATCAAGTACTAGTTTTAAGATGAAATAAAGTACACTTATGCAGTGAAAAGAAGATTGCAGACTCATACTATCCCTAGAGCTACTATCTACAAGAGAATATCATCATCTCAGCTAATGATTTACATAGAAGGAGTATTCTTTAAGGACATAGTAATGAGAATGTACTAAAAAAATGCATAAGGGGTGAGTTCATTGATTCAGAAGAAGAAGCCAAGAGTTTCCAGAGATAGTTAAAACATCAAAGAATACATCCTATGCTGATCAACTACAATTATGTCATATTGATCAAGATACATAACAAAAAGAGATCAGTTATCATCAAAGATTACAACCACCAGTATGTAAGAATTGAGATAAAGTGCAGATTCAAATCATACTTGTATCAAGTGAAGAATAGTTGCAGCTCAAGGTGAACAGGAGCAACTTTTTCCATAAGGATAAATTTATAGTTTTTCTTATCTTACAAGTCCAGTATCAGCTTACAAGTGATCAAAGAATGAGCTATTGAAAGCATTACCAGATTGATATCAGATGAAATAAATACAAATGTATTTAAAACAACTACAAAAACTATGAAGCACAAAATCAAGTTTCCAAGCATGTAATTGATATTGCAAATGATCAAAACAGATACAAGCTCATAGATCAAGAAATAAGTGTACTATCAACAAATAAAGCAAGTGCCCAATTATCAAATATATAGAAAGAATCTATGCAAAGATGGAATATACAAGTACAGAAACAAATCTGAGTTCATGATATTATGACTAGTTTTCAATTTTAAAAGCTATATAAATCATAGTTAAAGTTTTTAGATACATAGTTATAGGTTTTCCATCATGGTTCAGAATGAAGTGCTTTACAATTGAAAGGGAAAAGGGAGAACAAAAGGTAATTTTTCAGGATTCATAATCATCTTGTAAGTGCTGGAATCAGGGGAAATAAATTTCAAATAAATTATGGAATATTAAAGCATATAAAATCAAATACAAGGACATCAAAGATTAGTGAGAAATTTAGAGATTATACGGTGTACTTATAAGTATTTTTATGGTTTTTTACATTTATCATGGAGAAACAATGTGGGGATTCAGTTGTCTTTTACATTAACATTAAAACACGATTTTCAATAAACCAAATAAGACATCCACCAACAGCCATTTCACTATGTCATGACCGTGAACACTATAGCAAAGTAAATTATTGAGTAACGAGTGCAACCAAATGAAACTATAAACAAGTCACAAGCTTCTTGAAAGATCCCACCAAATAATAAATTTGAGCATAAGTTGTTACTAAAACTGCCATGAAACACATCAAAGCCAAATATCTTTGGACAAGGTTCAAACAAAAGAAAATACATGAGGTTATTGAAACATAACTCCAAATTCAAATATGAAGCTCAAAGTCCGAATACCCAATCATACCAGATCATGATGAATGAACAACAATGAATCGTTCAAGATAAGGAAATAATAATAGGTTTTTTGTCAAAAGGTATAAGGAAAAGTATCCTTGACAATGTAGAACCAAAACACGTTATGAAAAAGATGACGAATCAGTCTATTGAGAACCCAAAACTGTTGGTGTGTGTGACTATCCAAATCATCGTCCACATCACCTAGGTGATTCATCTCACCTTGCGAGAGTCATAGGTCTTAGGAAGTCAAATGAAAAGTGTCGATTCTATCATAGAGTCGACATTGTCATTTGCATCAATACGTCATAGGAGTTACATTCCTTATTTGGAATTGTAACTCCTCTTCTAGTGGCGTCATATGCGTCAGTCAACGTCATATGCGTTAGTGGCGTCATTGATTTCTTTCCATGTTTAGGCATGGGGGTTACACATCACCCGTATTTGTACTTCCTATTTTTCGATCTATGAGTATGAGCAGACCCATTCTTCTTACTTGCAATCTTCTTTCCATTGTTTCGAATCTTGCGTATTGCGTTGGCTTGACGTTACCGGCTCGGAGTATAATTTCGTTGTGGTGCATTGATTTTGACATCGGTTCTAGCGAATCCCTCTTTCATGGTATCGAGAGATGGTTTTGGTAAACGTGCACTCTTCGTTTCTCAATTGTTTATTACTTCGGTTTCTTCTCATTTCCTCATGTGCAAGTTTTTTTTCGATGATCATTTTGGAATTATTGCTCACCTCGTATTGAGGTTTCAGCAAATTGCAAGTTAAGGTATTTGGTTGGTTTTCTTATCAAGTTCATATTTGGATATTTCTAGATCTTCGAGGCTATTGTTTCGGGTTATTTCTTCTTTGTTGTGTTCGATTCACTTTGCAGGGTAAAAGAAGAGCTCATTTTTTGGAGTGGACCTATGATTACTGGTTGGAATCATTGTTTTTTCTTCACCGATGTATACTCAGACTATTCTGATTTTTTTCCTCCTCGCTGTGGTTCCTTGCTGTCTCAAATTACCTCTGCCTGGTCTCAACGTTTTTTGCAAAACTTCTCACGTTTTTTCCTGATCTCTCACGTTTTTGGGAGTCTACTCACGTTTTTTTGACCCTTGCTGCATTCCCCAGCTTCAACGTTCAACCTTCTATGACTTCCAGGTTTTTAACCTGTTCCAGGCATTTTTTCTATCCTCTGGCTATTTTTTCAACTGTCCAGGCGTTTTTGCACTGTCCTCAGTTATTTTTCTCTCCTTTCCTACGTTTTCCCAGCTTCTCTGGCCGTTTTTCCCTGTCCTCAGGCATTTTCTTTCAGCTGGCTGCATTTTTGCACGCTGTTCTAGCGTTTTTGGACTGTTGAGGCATTTTTTTGGACTGGTAAGGCGTTTTTTCCTTCAGCTGACATTTTTTGGACTGTTCTGGCATTTACTTACAGTGACAAATCACTGCATTATCTATTTTTACCTGCCTTTCATCCCCACGTGGCTTTCTCACTCACGCTGGTAATATCTCTCTAAAAATATGTTTTTTTATTCACTTTTCTTAAAAAAACGTGGTTGCATTCTTTTTATCTTATCACTCTTCTAAAAATGCATTGTTTCATTATTTTTAAAAGGTATAAGGTAAAAACATTACATTTTATTGGCATTGTAAGTTTTTGGCTTGTTTTATTAACCTTCCGTCGAGTGCCAAGACGAAGGGTGAGGTCCGGATTGGCGGTGGCTAATCCCCCTCGCAATACAAACAAAACCTACCTCAAATTCCATGCCATTTCCAGCAAGCATACATACAAAACCTTTTGCATGCGTTTAGGGCACTTTTTAATCCGTTTGCGAGACTTATTGGCTTTTTCCTCATTAGTTGCGGGGGGTTTTTTTTATAACTTTTGACTCGTTGCTCAGTTTTGAGCACTTCTTTAGTCAAAGTTTCATGTTTTTTCACACTCTAGATGATGGGATCATTAGTTTTGTAAACACACTAATTTTATAAAGTGCCGCATTCTGGGGGGTGTCTTTGTATTGCTTAATTCAACTCATTTTTTCTTGAGCTTTGTTTTATTCCTTTTTGTGGACTTGTGAGAGCGTCCGCCACAGTCTTACGACAAAGGGATTATTTCATGTGACGTGAGACGCTATTTCTCACAAAAATATTTCTTCCCCCTCTTGCTTCTCACTTTCTCGTGCTTGTTTGCGTGTTGATATGTTGTGCCCTATGAACCTTGATTGTTGTCTCCACCATTACGTGTTATTACGCTAATTGCAAGGTGAGTGACAAACTGGTTCTCGGAACACAGTCGCATCTGGTTGTAATCAACGCACTGAATTATAAAGTGCCAAACTCGGGGGTGTAATTTTGTTCTGGGGGGGTTGTTATTGTCCTGGGTGTTGTATTACATGCAGACGCATTATCAGCCGAGTCCGACATCTTACATTTGTGCATCTTGCACTTTTTGATTCCGCATCATGGAGGGTGCTCTTTCTAGATTTGAGCATCGTAGGATCGCCTTACAGCCTCCGCCAATTCTTATTGGGAGAGAGAACTATTCAGCTTGGCGTGCTTCTATGGAACATTACTTCACCTACAAGGGTCTTTCTCACTTCTTGGTTGGGCCTGTTCCTGCACCCACTGATCATCATCATCTTAATGATTTTCTCAACAATTGCGACCATGTCTTTGGTCACATGATGATGCATGTCTCTACATCTCAATGGGTTCACGTGGCAGACTCAGATCCACCCCACCATGTCTGGAGCATTCTTCAGTCCCTCTATGGAGACCCTTCACATACTACCGCAGTTGTTGCTACTGCTGATTCAGTTGTCTCCTCCATTTCTTTGTGTGATGACAGTTTCACTGACACAGGCTTACTTGGTTCTACTTCTGATGATGAGGATTGTGCATCCAGTTCTGATGTTGAGAGTACTACAGAGGACTCTTCTCCTCTTTCTCTCACTATTCCAGAGAGTGTTGACACTTCCCACATCTCATCAGATATTGAGCAGTCCCCTTCTCAGTCTCATACAGTCATCACACCCACCTCCTTTCCACTTCCAGTGTGTGAGGCCCATTTCACTCCTCTACCTTCATTGGATGACTCATACCTATCTGACATCGCTCTTCTGTTTGTTGAGCCCCCTCATTGGGACGAGTATCTACCTGACCTTAGTCGTCTTTTCATAGATTCCACTTGTGATGCTCTACAGGTCCCTCATCCATCTACAGGTGTTTTAGAGGAGTTCATCATCTCTTTTTTGGGAGTTCCCTGTCCTGGGAATCATGTCACTTCCACATTTCCAGAGACCTTCATTGATCCACCCTTAGTAGTGGATCCCTTTTTTTTGTGTGGAGGATGTTATGTTCCCTTCACATCACTTGGACATCCTTTCTATGGGTGTTCCTCTTCACTCTGACATTTATACACACGTGGCATTACCTTCGGTTCCTTGGCACTCACTCGCTAGACATATGTCACACTTCAAAGGCACCCGACTCGAGTTCTTTGTGTTCTTGCTGCCTTCTGCTTTCCTTTGTGGAGTGGGTGGACTTCCAAGACGCATTTTTTTGTCCTTCCTAAGGGCAGGTACATAGTTCGGTGTGGATGGCTCTTCTTCAATCCGAGGCAGAGGATCTCATCATCGACATAGAGTATGTTCAAACAACTGATCAGGTTGCAGATATTTTCATCAAGCCCTTCACTGAGGTGAAGTTTCTTCACTTGCGGTCTCTTCTTGGGGTGAGGTCTGCTGTAGCCGCCCATCTTCTTCGGGCTATATAGTCCTCCTTCTTCTCCTCTTCTTCTTTCCAGAAAGATGTTGTTTGTACATGGGCACCTTATCAGGCCTTTAGTTGCTGGGGCCCATTGACACATCTTTCTTAGTTGTCTAGGGGAGTCTTCTTTTTCTGTTCTGGCTTACCTTGACCTCTTCCTCGGCTTCGATGAAGGGGGGGTGTTGGTGTGTGTGACTATCCAGTCATCATCCACATCACCTAGGTGAGTCATCTCACCTTGCGAGAGTCATAGGTCTTAGGAAGTCAAATGACAAGTGTCATATTCTGTCATAGAATATGACATTGTCATTTGCGTCAATGCGTCATAGGAGTTACATTCCTTATTTGGAATTGTAACTCCTCTTCTAGTGGCGTCATATGCGTCAGTCAACGTCATATGCGTCAGTGGCGTCATTGATTTCTTTCCATGTTTAGGCATGGGGGTTACATAGCACCCCTATTTGTACTTCCTATTTTTTGATCTATGAGTATGAGCAGACCCATTCTTCTTACTTGCAATCTTCTTTCCATTGTTTCAAATCTTGCGTATTGCGTTGGCTTGACGTTACCATCGGAGTGCAACTTCGTTGTGGTGCATCACTTTTCGACATCGGTTCTCGTGAATCCATCTTTCAAAAACAAAGCTCGAGTTGGTAAATTGATAGCCAAAGGAAGAATCGACCCAAATCTATACAAAAATGAATCCAACTCATAATTCAAGACACAAATATGGTGGAAAATAAATAAAGGGCATACATATGTGATCCAATTCAAATGTAAAAATCCAACACGATAAGACTTATACATTGCAAACCTCGGGTTATATAGTATGAGAATGGATACTTGAGATTATATGGGAGTAGAATGGTAGCCAGGGGCCAAAAGAGATATAGTAATCAAACAAAACAAAGGAACTATGATTCAAGCACAAAGGATCTTGAATACAAAGATCAAAGTTTCAGTGAATACAATGAGAAAATCACTTACCCATTTCACAATGCACTGAAAAATAAATCTTTGCACTCCACAATGAGTAAATCTGCTCATAAAATATGAGGATCTCAAATGTAAATAGCTCTATGATATAGAGTAAAAATGGCATGTAGATAAAATCAATAATCTAGCTCCACCCGTAAGGATAGGTTCAATGATAAATTTAGTTAATAAAAATCAAATGCAGATTTTGGTTAGCATTAATTTACAAAAATATAACCCCGACTCAAGAGTTGAGCGAAGGATGGTTTTACAAAGACGTATTGAAAGATCCCTTCATTCAACAACTCAACCTAGTTTGTGGAGAGGAATTATAAACTTAAACCCCAATTCATTTTTCAAAATAGATTCAAAATGAGAAAATCCAAGTTGAAAATAACACATAATGTTATCCAAAACCATATACTGAGATAACAGAGGAAAATGATAGCCCGTTTTGGAAAATGAAATATCAAGAACAAATCTAAGATACAAAGTAAAAATGGAAACCATTTCATGTTTGAAAAGTAATGAGGATAACCCAAATCATGACATTAATAAATGTGAGGTTTCAAATGAAGGCGAAAACCCTCATTACTACAAGAAATAGAGTTTGAAAAATGTGAAAATACAAGCTTACCTCTAATTTTTCCATTGTAGAAGTTCAACATTCTCGCATGATTTGACATCTAAAGAGTCAAATCCTTCAAAATATTTCACTTTATCATGATGGTCACATAAATATTGGAAACTCCTTTTTCACGTTAAAAATGAACTTCAAATCTCCATCATGGCATCCATTATTAACAAGAACCTTACAAATCTTAGAAAGGATTAAAAATGGTAGAAAATTCAAATATACGCTCGTAAAGATCATCCTAGAGACCATAAAAGGAACTGAATCAAGCTTCGGATCATCTACCATGGGGGCACATAAATGTTTTGATAGAGTTCACCCATCCTGCATGGAAACTTGATGCAAAATGAAAATCAAGATGTTTAGAGTCTCATAATATGCTTTGGCAAAGAAAACAAGCTCAAAATTAATCAATAATGGTGGTTGAAAAACATTGGACAAGGCTTCGCCAAACGCTAAGGTTTTTGAGTGGATAATGACCAAATGACATATCAATTACCATTTTATTACCTCGAACAAATGGTTAGGTCAAACTAACTCATCATAGGATGATGGTTGAATATCAATGTCTCCTAATTCTCAAGTACAAGATCAAATGATGTGAAAGAAAAACCCAATCCAACTACCAAGTTAAACATCAATGTGATAGATCAAAGATAATAGAGAATAAAAAACTACAATCAAAGTCCAAAATAATGGAATCCAGCTACCCCTCTACAATTTTCAAAGAATTAGTGATCAAGATTGATGAGTACAGATCAAACAGATGGCATACCAAACCACAAAGCTCACTACATTTAAAGTTTGAATGATCACAGATCAAGAAAGTACATGAATTAACGCTTAGCGATGATTCCATATTTTACATCCAAACTAAACTAAGTTAGATGTCACTAATATTTCAAAAATAAGGTTTGAGCATCATGGTGAAGGGGACCAACCCCATTGAAAGAAAATCATTACATTGACATTGCTTAAAGCTCGAAAAGCACATGCCAACAATAATCAAATAACGATAACCAATAGTAATGCCATGATTATTAACAAGGAGGTCAAACTACATTAAATGAAAACAAGCAATATACCATGAGAAGGGTCCCATGACATCGCAAAAGGTGAAATGATTATTTAAAACCTGAAAAACAATATTCATATGGTAATGATAAATCAAAAGGAGTGGTGTGACCATATTATGACCATGAGAAAATAGAAGGGGACCTTTATCTAATCAAACATATGATATTTGATCAAGTGTATGCCGGCCAAGTCAAGCTAAGGTCTTGATTATATTAAACAAATCAAATGAACTTAGTATCTTCGAATGACCAAAGTATGTACAGTGGCATAGGAAATAAAATAAATGTTTCCCTTCACCATGTCATGATGGTCCCTATGGAAAGGTAACAAAGGAGAAATATTTTACAATGTATATGAGGACAAGAAGATATCAACATCAGAGCCTGTAGGTGGTCCTCATACTTTAGGTGAATTTTGTAAAGTGTTAAATCAAAGGAATTATCTTGCTCACATAGGGAGATAAATTTTTGTATGTGAATCTAAGGGGTAAAATTAAAAATTCTAAAATTATCATTCAAAAGGATCATGTTGCAAGTGTCACATCAAGCACTAGAAGACAGAGATTGCATGCACATTGGAGGAGACTTACACAAGAAGAAAAGGCTATTATTAGCCAAATTATTCATCTTACTTTGTTAAAAATAGATCAGTCAACTGCAGTTTGACTGGGATGTATTTTTGTAATCAAGGCTATTAATGCCTCATTATATTAGCATGTTTATTTTTATTCCTTTATTTATTCATAATAAAGGAATAAAAATAGTATGAATGGGCAAGTACAAATTTTAGCTGATTTTTAGGATGGGTGGGATGAATAAACTTGTTCTATATTATGTCCAATTGCAATATCATAAGGAGGACTTTCGGAGATAGGAGTACTCAAGTAGATTTTTCTAGTTTTTCCCTTTGAATGAGAATTGATTTTTTCCTTTCCAATTATTTGTAATGGTGTGTATATCTTATTATTTCTTCCGAATGTAAAATTTGCTTATTAATCATCTTACATTACTGCAATTTTGGTAATTTATGCATAATATTAGCGTGCATGTTTTTTTTGTATTTTTTTATTTCATTCCATCAATACATCAAGTGTTTTTCCTTAATATTCTATTGAAAACTATTAGTTTGTGCATCAAAAATCCTTTCTCAAATTAATTTTTCAAGTACTCATTCAAATCCCTCATCAATTTTGGTGTGCCACCTCATTTTTCAATTCATTTACAGCCATCTTTTCACCCTCAAAACCCCTAAAATTAGTTTAGGATACATAAAAAAGGAACCAACATTGATATAGAAGACTCACCTCAACAATAGGTATACGCTAAGATGTGAGGTGTTTCATTGTATCTACAAAAGAGAGAGATCTAGAGCAATATTAGTACACGTAAAATCATTTCTCTACAAGGTGAATTTTCGAGAGATAATAGTTTTTGACACTCTGGTGGGATGACAAATAAGATTTGTGGCAAAATTATAACAATTTACAATAGATTTACAACAAAATAAAAGTCACTTGTCGAGCAATAAGCTATAAAAATTTATTCCAAAGATCAAAATATTTATTTGGTGACTTCAGTAAAGCAATTTCAGACCTTTTTTGTAGAATGTTCCATGTCTAAATTGACTATGAGATCATCAAGAAGAGGAATTCTTGTTGATTTTATTTCTTTACCTTTGAATTCTGAAAGAGGAAGAAGAGTTGGTAGTACCTTACATTATAATAGGCCTAGTTTTGACAACCCTCCTCCTAAACTTCCTTCACCATGTATTAATCTCTTTGTTCAAATTTCAGTTGTTCCAATGGCTATCCAACGTCTTAGGAATTTTGTAACCTTTACTAATGAAAATTCTTTAGTAATTCCAGTTTATCATGATATTCCCAAAGCTTCCATAAAATTTTTACCTTCATTCACTGGTGAAAATAATATTTCTCCCATAGAACACATCAAACATGTTGCAGTCCTTTGTGTTTTCCATAACATAACTCATGAAGATATTTCCTTAAGACTTCTAGCTACATCCTTTAAAGGGAAAGCCTTGTAATGGTATATAACCTTAAAAATTGGGAGCATAAGAACTTGGGATAAGTTGGGAGAAAAATTACTTAAGCAATTTCAAGATCATTCTGTTCATTTATCCCTCATAAATTAGTTTTCCATAATTAAAAGAGCCCCTCATGAATTTATGGTTAGTTTTAATATCCATTTTTCTATAAATTTGGAAAGAATTACGGTAATCACAAGCCTCAAGCTGATCATTACATTTTCTTTATTATCTTAGAGCCCTAAACAACGATATTTCAACCATGATTCTATCTATGGGATGATATACTCTCCCAAGCTTATTATATTGATATTCAAGCTAAAAACAACCTTATTCAAGCTGGTAAATTGGCACCAAGGCCTTCAATGCCTCTTATAGCAGATTTATTACCTATTCCATAGCCTATCACCATTATAGAGCCTACTATTTTAGCTCCATCAGATGATGTATTCAAATATTTGTAGACTATGGGTAATATATTAACATCAATTGAAAACAAATTAGCTCACCCTAACATTCCATATCAAGATCCTTATCACCAAAATCAACAAAATCAACATAATAGGAAGCCTTATTAGAAAACTAAGAATTAGAGACACCCATATGAGCCAAGGCATTTTGATCCAAAATATCCTAGCACATCTAGTACCCTTGTTCGAGTTAATATGGTTTCAAAGGAATTGTGTCAACCTTGTAATTAACCTCATTTTGCTACCAACTACCCAAATGCATTCCCAAATATAAGCTTTGTTACACAACCTCAACCTTAAGCATTGTACATGCCTTAAATGAAGGGTTGGAAGCAAGAAGCACATAGTCGAAACCACCAAAACAAAATTTTGTAAGATTTAGAGAGGAATATTATATCGCAGGTCACAATAGATCCCAAGATAAGGCTCAAGAAAGAAAAAACAATAAAACAAACTGGTTCTACCTACAATCACCGATAAAATAGTAATGAAAAGGAAGAAAATAGCTAACAGCTTCAAGTGTTCCTCAAAAATAGCTAGCAGTTCTACTCAAAAGTACCAACAAAAACAATTGCATCCCGATCCTCTAAGACTCGTCATATCTAAAATTTAAAAAGTTGTTGAAGCAGAGTCAATTTTTTCTAATGCTTATGCTAAAATGGTAGAAGTGGTTTCAAATATATTTTCTTCGTTTAACATTTTTGATGTAATGAAGAAGCATAATATTAATATTTCAGTTTGGGATACTCTAATTATTCAAGGACAATGAGATTTTCTTTCTCACGAGCTTCCTAAGCTGTAGATTTATTCAAAACCAATAGAAAAGGAAGCCCAAAAAGTAGACATGGTCCTTGGAACAATAGAGAAAGACCACATAAAAGAGGGTAAATGGATGGTTTAGAATGTCTTAAATGATCAAGATATCAAGAAGCCTCCACCATTTTATTTATCTCTAATTAGTGGAGATCATTTAGTTCATAAGTACATGGTTGAAAGTGGTGCAAGTAGCATAGTTATGCCAAAAGCAATTGTAGAAAAATTGGGCCTACAGTATAAACCTACAAAGAAAAGTATGTTGCAGCTAGACAGAACAACAACCAACACAATTGGTATTATCATAAATCTAGAGGTAACCCTACATGCTTGTCCCAATGTTACTATTTTACAAGATGTAACTGTTGTAGATTTACCTCCCTATTTTTCCTTATGTTTATCACAAGATTTTACAACAAAAATAGGAGGTTATCTCTCTTCAGATTGGTCATTGTTTTTATTTACTACAAGATATGGAACCAAGGTTATCATAAATTCAAATCCTTTGGCTAGATTTCATATTGAGCCACGTGCTTAAAATCTTGTAATGAATTATGTAGCTTTAGATAAATATGATTTTTATTTTACAACACATGTTTGTGCACTAGAAAACATCTCTAATCTATTTATGGATGAATAAAAGTAATAAAAACATGCTTCTAACCATTTCAAAGATGTAGAAGAAGATTTGTTTTGTGTTTATTACTTGCATGAAGAAAATGCACCAATTCCCTTGCCATCTAAAATAGAAAAAACAACATCATAAGGACTATGGAAACTTCATTTTGATGGAGCTAAGAATAAGAAAGGACAAGGTACAGGTTCAATGGTTACTTCCCCTTCAAATGAAAGGTTTTTTTCTTCTTTAAGTCTACAGCTTTTCTTGTAATTGTAATATAGATTTATATGAAGCATTAATTCATGGCTTGCAATGGGCCGAAAGAGAGGTATCGGTACTTCACAAGTTCTCGGTGATTCGTAATTAGTTATTAATCAAGTTAAAAACTTTAATGTGTGTAAGAATTCATTATTGAATTCTTACAAACATAGATTTTCAAACTTCATGGATAATTTCATTGCTATTAACATTAAATCATCCCCACGAGATAAAAATAAGTATGCATATAGACTTGCAACCGTTGGTTTGAGCTTTGATGTACTAAAACAGATCGAAAACAACAAAATAAAGCCATGTATAAAGTTAATTATCAAACCTTCAATTCCTAACAATGAATAAAAATGGCAAGTTTTCAAAGACGCGATGAACAAAATCTGCAGATTTTTTCCATTTTTCTACGTCAACCCATGGTTAGGTCGAACTAACTCATCATTGTATTAGGGTTGAATATCACTAGCTCCAAATTATCAAGTATAAGATCAAATTGCGTGAAAGAAAAATCCAATCCAACTACCAAGTAAAATATCGATGGTATGGATCAAAGATAATAAAGAATTTAATGACTAAAATCAAATGCAAAATTAATGCAATCCAACTACCCTCTACCTTTTTCATAGAATTAGTGATCAAGATTGATGAGTACTTGATTGAACGGATGGCATATCAAACCAAAAATTCACTACATTTAAATTTTGAATGATTACAAATCAAGATAGTACACAAATCAACACTCGTGGATCATTCCAAATTTTACATGCAAACCAAGGTGAGTTAAATGCCATCAACAATTCAAAAATAAGGGTCAAACACCATGGTGAAGGGGACCATCCTCATTCAAAGGAAATCATTACATTGACCTTGGTTAAAGTTTGAAAATTTTATGCCAAGAATTATCAAATACTGACAACCAATAAGTAATGCCATGATTATTCAAAAGGAGGAAAAAGGTGAAATGCTTATTCAAAACCAAAAACCATATTCTTATGGTAATGATAAATCAAAAGGAGTGTCATGACCATATTATGACCATGAGAAAATCAAAGGGGGCCTTTATGTAATCAAACATATGATTTTTGATCAATTGTATGATGACCAAGTCAAGCTAAGGTCTTTGTTACTTTAAACAAATCGATCGACCTTAGTATCTTTGAATGACCAAAGTACAAGTGGCATAGGAAATAAAAGAAAAGTGTCTCTTCATCATGGCATGATGGTCCCCATACAAAGGTAACAAAAGAGAAATATTTTACCATGTATATGAAGTCAAACATATGTCAACATTAGATCCTGGTCCCGATACTTTGGGTGAATTTCGTAAAAAGTTAAATCAAAGGAATTATCTTGCTCACACAGGAGATAAAAATTTTCATGTGCGTCTAAGGGGAGAGATTAAAGAATGCTAAAATTATCATTACAAAAGGATCATGTTGCAAGTATCACATCAAGTACTATAAGATAGAGATTGTATGCACACTTTGGAGGAGACTTACATAGCAAGAAAATGCTATTATTAGCCAAATTATTCATCTTACTTTTTAAAAAATAGACCAGTCAACTGCAGTTTCACTGGGATGTATTTTTTTAATCAAGGCTATTAATGCCTCATTGTATTAGCATGTTTATTTTTATTCCTTTATTTATTCATGATAAAAGGATAAAAATAGTACGCATAGGTGATTACAAATTTTATCTAATTTTTAGGATGGGTGGGATGAATAAACTTGCTACATATTATGTGCAATTACAAAGCACAAGGAGGAATTTTGGACAAAGGAGTGTTGAAGAAAATTTTTCCATTTTTTCTCTTTGATTGAGAATTGATTTATATCTTTTCGATTATTTGCATTGGTTTGTATATCTTATTATTTCTTATGAATGAAAAATTCCCTTGTTAATCATCTTACCTTGATGCAAATTTAGCTATTTCTACATAATATTAGTGTGCATGTTTTCTTGTTGTATTGTTGTAATTTCATTCCCTCAATACATCAAGTTTTTTACCTTAATATTCTACTTTGAAAACTATTGGTTTGTGCATCCAAAATCCATCATCAAATTAATTGTTCATGTACTCAATTAAATCCCTCATCTATTTTGGTATATCACCCTAGTTTTCAATTCATTTATAGTCATATTTTCACCCTTAAAAATCCTAAAATTAGTTTAGGATACATAAAAAGGAACTGGCCTTGATATGAGAGACTCACCTCAAAGCAATAGGTATACCCACGGACATGAGGTGTTTCCATTGTATCTATGAAAGAGAGAAATCTAGAGAAATATTAGAACACCCGAAATCATCTCTCTACGTGGTGCACTTCGATAGATTAAAATTATTTTTAAACGTATTTTAAATTTGATGAGTTCATCTCTACTCATTATTTTTCATCTTCTTTCATGCCCACTTCTTTCTCTCATCTTTAGGATCCGATGTTTGAGTAGGTTGATGAGGGTGTTATGGATGTCGATAAGGATCATATTCCCACTAATGTTTTCACTATGCCTAAGTAAGATTATTCTACATTTCTTGAGGAAAACCTTTCATACAAGATCTTCCACCAACTAGAGTCATCCTGCAAATTCTATAGGTTGTAAAAAAATTTGTCATGTAGTTTTTGACGATCTAGTCTTTTTCACATGCGCATGGGATATAGGAGTTTGATAATGTGATGGAAGTTTAGTATTATTATTTGATAAATAATAATACATGGGATTTGGTATCTCTTCGTAAAGAAAGAAAGATGGTTAGGTGTAAGTGGGTATACTTGAGCCAAATACACATATGATGGGTCAATTGATAAGTCTAAGGATATACTTGTTGAAAATTATTTTTCACAAGTTGAAGGTATTTATTACTCGTACTTTTTCACCCATTGCCAACATGGATTCCATACACATTATAATTTCTATTTCTATATTAGTCGTGTTTCGTATACCAAATGGAGATGACTAGTTCATTATTACATAGATATTTAGAAAAATAAATATACATGGAGCATCTTATCAGATTTCTTTACAACTCTTCTCTTGTTTATAGAATCTGAAGTTATTTCTACAATCTCAAATAGGTCTCTCAATCTTGGTATCGAAAGCTAGATTTTTTTCTATTTATTAGGTTTATTTCTACCACTCCGATCCTATAATATATCTATAGCATGTTGGTAAGGATATTGTGATACTTTTAAAGACTCTTTCCATGCAATTTGGTATGACAGATCTTGGGTTATTACATTATTTCTTTGGATTGTATATTTCTTAGACACATTCAAGGATTCATTTGAGTCACGAAAAGTACACCAATGATCTTTTTCAATGTTATGATATGCTTGATTCTAATCCATGTCAATGTCCTTTTAAGTCTAGGATACTCTACTTCCACTTGTATAACTCTCCTTTCTATCCTACATTGAATAGGTAGTTAGTTAGAAGTCTAGTGAACTTGACACATACACTAATATTTCAATTGTAGTACCCTAGGGATACTATCTTAGTTTAAAAAATTTCCTCATATCAATCACTAGTAGGTTGTTAAAAGGACTTTTTCTATTTGCAAGGAACTTACCACTTTGCAATATAATACACTACGGTTTCTACACATTTAGTTGGATACACATATTTAGATTGGGTAGGTTCAATTCATGACAAGAATTCCACTTTTGGTTACATTTTTTTTGGGTTCTTCTTTAGTTACTCAAGCATGTAAACATACACATGTAATTGCACTTTAATCTTCATAGGAAGAGGACACAGAAAAAATTAAAGTAATTAAACAAATTATTTATCTTCAACAATTATTAACATAGTCTTGATTCTCTCAAGATTCACTGATTATACTTTGGTGTTAAAACACAAGTTGAATTCACATTTCCTGTAACCTATTTAGCACCAATAGAACAAGCATATTGATATTTACATACACTTCATTTGTTAACACATTCGTGGATGGAGTTCTTTTCTTTGAGTATATTACAACTCAAAGAAAGATGTCGCCAACATCTTTTCAAATATTTTTCACTCACCTCACTACCTTGAATTGTGTTGCATGCCTAGGGTTTCTGAAATTGTTCTTGAGGGGCCTATTTGTGAGAAAATATTCTATATTATTCTTTTTCTTTCCTTCTAACAAGATTATTTCCTAGTTTTGGTTCAATATTTTTCCATAGATATTTTATATATGATTACTCGATTAGGCCTTGCTGTTGGGACTCATACTTTTTATCTACAACTTTTATGTTGGGAACCTAGCTTCAGTATAGGGGAGGTGTTATAGTAGGTTTTTACCTTAGCTAATGTTCACCTAGGTAGTTTATTTAACTTCTCTTTTATTTATCCTTACCCACTTATTTCTGGATATTTATTTTAATATTATTTGGATATTTGGAGGATATTATCTAGTTCTTAGGTATAGTTCTTTCCTATATATATGATATTGATTAGTTCTTAGATTGATCTTCCTTTCATTTATAAATAAGACCCCTTCTCATTTTACTACATAGTGTTCTTTTATAATAAATAACATAGTATTCCAAATAAATCTCTCAATAATGAACTGTGAAAATCTCATAACTCGAATATTTATATTTTTGTTCATCTATTTTCAAGGGTTTTTATTAACTTGTTCTAGTGAATTTATTTCATCTTATTGAGTGTTATATTTTATTAACATTTGAGTTATTTGTGGCGTGGAACAATTTTTTTATGATTCCTTTTAATCAATACACATATATACATAACAAACTATCCAAGAGTATCACCTCTTCTATCATATTTGGAAATTAGAAATATCACTTATTTTCATTGGTCAATTCCTTTTCCATTTACTTTTATATTTTTTTATTTGATTTCCATATGTTTTTTAACTTTATAACACCTTTTCCATCTTGAATAACCCCCACTCTACCAGAAATTTTTAATTTTTTGGGTTAAAGGTGAGTTATAGTTGAGTTTATTAGCCATAAAAATAATAATTTTAGTTCATGTCAGCATAATTTAATACATTCTTAAATCTATTTTTTTATTCCCGTATGGTATTCTTGTCCATCCACTTGTGATACGCTTTTCCTTCATCAACTCAATTTTTTACCTTGTATATATTATGGAGCTTTTGATGTTTTAATCAATAAATAAAGTTTGATTTTCTACTCTCCATTCATCATTGGTATTTGATCGAAGTAGTGTGAAGAAGCTTGTGTGACCCATGGATAGTTAGTTTCTGGAGGGGAATCCTATTCCTTTAAATTCCCATGCATATGAATTTTTATCAATATGGGAATGAGTTTTTAGTTAAGTTTTTATAGGTTTTGTTAAGCTTACTAGTATAGATCTGATTGAAGTCACCGCCTAAAACATTGCATCAAATTATTTTAATGTTGTTGGTTTCCTTTAAGCCATGTTTTATACACACTTAATTACATCTCAAAGACTGTATTATTATTTTTCATTCATGGTCTTAGTTTGGTATGCAAATCTATTTGATATTATATCTCTGTTGAAGATTTGATGTGGTTGTAAAAAAAATTTAGATTCCTCTGGATGATAGGTAGATAGTCTAGATAAAACATTTTGTAGAAATCTCCCCTATGTTGATGTATCTCTAGATGCATTATGTTGGTGAGTTGAATTTTGTAGTGCCATATTTTTTTAAAATGAAATGCAAGCACACTAAACTTTCAGATTTTATATGTAATGCACATTTATATTGCATATTGCTAAACAACAAATCTTTCCAAATGAAGGCATTGAAAATAAAAAGTTCTTGGTTTCATTATAAATTCAAAGGACAATCTTACAAGATTCTTGCAACTATAAAATAAAATTTTCCTTAGTAGAGACTAATGCTTTATCAAATACAATAAGTACAAAATGGGTCTTTACAAAAGTATAACACTTTACAAGCCACATTTATTTACAAAGTGAAGGCAATGTCCTCCAAAGGTGAGAGAGACCAAGATGACAAGAGGCTTTACTATCTCCAACTCCAATACTCCTACAAGAATCCAACTCCAAGAGAATATGGCTTGTTTACCACCCAACCAATAGGCATCATCACATGCCTTTCCATGGTTGGAAGTCATGCTAGCCTCCCCCAAGCCCATGGGAGAGAGGAACTAGCTTCCACAATGTGCACAAGTATAATGGGGATTTAAACACACAACAAGAGAAGACATAAGACCATTCAACCATCTAGACCTACTATACAAAGAAAACAACACAAGAGGAGAACAAGGTCAACCTCACAAGGGGGAAGAGAGGAAGAAGGATGCCCAAATCAAGGTGTCCAACCATAGGAGCACCAATAAATATATATATACAAACTCCTTATACCTCCTAATCATTCATCCTCCTTATTCCTCCTTCCTTCTTGGGAGGATTTTCAAACCCAAAAGGCTTTCCTCACCAAGAATGGGGAAAGGTTCAAGCCATATGAACATTTCTCCCACCTCAAACCATATGAGGGATGAGAAGGGACCTTCATGGCTTGACCAACAACCATGAGGTTTGAGAGGGAAATCCCTCTCTCTTCCCCTACATTCTCCAAAACCATCATTCCAAATGATGGTGGAGAGAAAACAAAGAAAATAACAAGAACAAAAAAACAACACATCACATACAACTTCACCATACATCATTTCACACACACTATTTTATTGATCAAACATAGTTTAAAAGATAAAAAAAACTAAGAAGAAAAAGGTTAAGAACCCTACCTCTATAATGCTTTCCCAAGACTCTAAGTTTTTCCCCTTTGTCCAAGCTCCCTCCAAGCTCCCAAAATTCTCCAAGTGCTCCCAAAAAAATGAACCAAGAAGACCCATTCCTTCCACATGAGGAAGAATAAAAAGAGGAACCCAAAAGTTTCCTCACCAATGAGAAAGTGACAAGTGTCACCTCCTCTCCTCTCAAGAGTCAAAGATTCCAAAAACCAAATAAGTAAGAGTAAACTCACCTTTTATCCCTTTTCACCCAAAATACCAAAAACTAAAATAAAACAAAGTGGAGCAACTTTTAACACTTTCACACAATCCAACCATCTTACATGGATGGTGACTAAAGAGGGAGAAATGGGAGGAAACTCCTCCAAACCTTGTAAATAGGCCCCCTACTATTAGGTAGGGTCCAAGGGCCCATTTTCATGCTAAGGGAACCCCAAACTAAAAGGGGTCCCTAAAATTACCCAAAATAACCCAATTTCGGGTTTGGCATGCTTGGGCACATGGGTAGAGGGTGTGGGGTCCACCCAAGGTTCACATGTGGTCCCCAATCCCTTCTACCAACACACACACACATCCCAAAACCAACACTTAACTTAAGATAAGATCATTAACCCCTAAGCTAGTTTACTTAATAAAACACACCCTAAACATAATTAATTTTACAAGACACAATTACATTACAAATTGAGGGTTCACCCATGGTGCCCAATTAAATACATCTAATCTAAGGCCTCAAAATTTTAGCATGGTTAGGACTCAGCCCGTGGGCCGCTTGTGCACAATTGCGTAGCTTCCCTGAAACCCATGCTCTCCTATACCACACACACACACTCATTCTACACATTAACCGCACTCTGTCCAATATGGTAAACATCATCTATACATCACAATATCAATCAAACTTATAATGTCTGAACATAATTTACAATTGATAGTGCAATGCATCCAATTATCCACATAGTTTGCCATGAATCATCCACAAATAAAATTGTAATGACATACACTTAGGTTAGCATGAAAATCACCATCATTAAATCCAAAACACTATATCATTAATCAAATCAACCACAAGAGACTAACATCTAACCAATAAGTCTATCATATAACCCTGTTAGTGTCATCACATCATAAGAAATATATCAGTATATGAATCTAATCCAATTGGCGCTACGCACCCAAAATGTCATAATGTCCATGAGGATAAAATATCATAGTAAAATGTCCAAATTCTATCAGATTCTCAATCAAAACATGTCTAGAAATAAAGAACCAACAGATAACTAGAGCTATAAAAATGTGAGCACTACATCCCCCTCTCCTAGAATTAGACTTCCTCCTGGAATTCATTAGAAGAGATAGGGATATCTAGCCCTCAGTGGTGTAGCATCCTCCCAGGTAGCTGATGACTCATCATATCGGTCCCACTACACTCTAACCTGGTCCAAATCTCAACCCCGAAGGGCCAACCTCCGGTGCTCCAGTATGCGTACGGGCTCCAATCTCCACTACCCTCCATCCTCTACCTGTAATGCCAACCAATCCAAAACATGAGAAACATCTGGTACATATCTACATAGTACAGAAACATGAAAAATGTCGTGGGCCCGTGCAAGGTGTGGTGGCAAAGCTAGGCGATAGGCAACTGGACCGATGACCTCAAGAATATCAAAAGGCCCCACAAAATGAGGTGATAGCTTAGAACCCTTTCCATAATGGATCGGACTCTTATGAGGATGAACCCTCAAGAAGACTTTGTCACCCACTGAGAAGTGACGATCGATCCTCTTGGTGTCCGCATACGCCTTCTGGCGTGCTCTAGCCTACTCAAGACGCTGCCGAATCAGAACAACCTGCTGCTCTAAATCCTAAAGATAAGATGGCCCCAAAATAATCCTGTCATCAAGTCTATCCCAGCTCAAAGGTGTCCTGCAAGGTCGTCCATACAAAGCCTGATAGGGAGCCATGCCAATGGAGCTATGATAACTGTTATTATATACAAACTCAACTAAGTGCAAATAATCCTCCCACTTCTTCTGCTGGTCCATCACATACATCCTAACATGTCCTCAAGAACCCGATTAACTCTCTCTCTGTCTCCCCCATCTCTGTCTCTGGATGATAAGCCAAACTGAAATTAATCTGTGTACCCAAGGCCTCCTGAAAAGAAGTCCAGAAAACTGATGTGTAGATGGTGTCTCTATCATTAATGATCGTCTTCGAATCCCATGCAATCTAACAATGTCCTCCATGAACACTTTGGTAATGGCCTATGCATTATAGGTGACCTTGGTTGGCGAGAAATGTGCAACCTTGGTCAACTTATCCACAGTGACCATAATGGCATCATGACGATAAGAGGACATAGGAAGTCCTACTATGAAATCCATGGAGATCACATCCCATTTCCACTCGGGAATGTCATGAGGGTATAAGAGTCCTGTGGGATGAGAATGCTCTGCCTTGACTCTCTGACACTCAAGACACCATGCTACAAAATCTGCTATGTCTCGACGAAGACCTGGCCAATAATATAACTCTCTCAAATCGGCATGCATCTTCTTCACTCCTGGATGTGCTGCATATGGGGCTCGATGAGCCTCAGTAAGGATGAAACTACGCAGATCACCTGCCTTAGGCACATAAATGCACCTATGGAACCGAAGCAAACCATCTGACTCTAACATGCATCCTGAATATCTACCCTCAAAAGAACCCTGAGAATCCAACATCTGCTTAGCACCCTCATAAAACTTATCCTCTGGAAGATGCTCAAGTATCCTGCCTCTCAAATTTGACCAGCGTGTCAAAGAAGCAAGCACATGCCGTCATCTACTAAGTGCATCTGCAACAACATTTTCCTTTCCCTTGATATACTGCACCTCCATGTCATACTCACAAAATAACTCCATCCAACATCGTTGACGAGTGTTGAGGTTCGGCTGAGAGAAGATATGCTGTAAGCTACAATGATCTATCCTCAAGATGAAAGGTCTACCCAAAAGGAAATGTCGCCAATGCACAAGTGCATGAACAACTACTGCAAGCTCTAAGTCATGAGTAGGATAGTTAAGCTCATAGTCCTTGAGCTTACAAGACTCAAAAGCAATAACCCGATGCTCCTCCATAAGAACTACTCCCAAACCCTCTAGTGATGCATCTGTACAAACAACAAAATCCTTTGTCGGGTATGGAACTGCTAAGATGTGCGCCGTGGTTAACCTCTCCTTAAGCAACTGAAAGGCTTGCTCACATTTCTCCTACCAATCAAACTTCTTCCCTTTCCTCGAAGAGAAGTGATAGGGTGAGTAATCTTAGAAAAGTCTTACACAAACTTGCGGTAATACCTGCTAAACCCATGAAGCTCCTCACCTCGGTGGTGATGTGGGTGCTTTGCCAATCTAGATAGCCTCGAATCTTAGAAGGATCTACGGAGATACCATCGCCCGATATGATATGACCCAAGTACTCTTGAATCTCTGTCTAAAGAAGCTGCATTTTCCAAGTTTCTATACAACTCTGCTCTCTCAAAACCTGGAGTACCTACCTCAAATGCTCCTCATGTTCCTCCTCGGAACGAGAATAAATCAATATGTCATCAAGGAACACTAAGACAAAGCGATCCAGAAATGTCCTGAATACTCCATTCATGAGGCTCATGAAGACAGCTGGGGCATTGGTCAAACCAAATGGAACCACTGTGAACTCATAATGCCCGTAACGTGTGCGAAACGTTGTCTTATGAATGTCTGCATCTGAAATGCGCAACTGATGATACCCTGACTTGAGATCGATTTTGGAGAACACTCTAGCTCCCCGCATCTGATCAAACAAGTCATCAATCCTAGGGAGTGGATAACGGTTCTTTATTGTGACCTTATTGAGTTGTCTGAAGTCTACACAAAGCCTGAGAGAACCATCCTTCTTCTTCACAAATATGACTGGCGCTCCCCAAGGAGATACACTAGGGCGAATGAGACCCTTCTCTAACAACTCCTCTAACTGAATCTTGAGCTCATGAAGCTCAAGTCGTCATCCGATAGGGTGCCCTAGAAAGCCGGTGCAGATCCGGGCACTAAGTCAATGGTGAAATCCACCTCTCTACTAGGTGGTAAACACGGAAGCTCTCCCGAAACACATCTACATACTCCTCAAAACTACGTGATCATCAAGGGGTGAATGCTCTGAGTACTTGTCAGAATGATCACCGATAGTGATAGCAAAAACAACGACAACCCTTACGCATGCTCCGCTTGAGTTGCTTAGCTGAGATCATGCGCAAGGAAATGGGTCTCTGCATCCTGAAATCATAAATGCACTACCCAAATCATCCCGACACTCAATGACCTTCTCTCTCAATCCACCTTGGCTCAATGAGCCTTGAGCCAATCCATACCCAACACTACATGGTAGGATCCTAAAGGAATAACTCGGAGGTCGCAAATCGAGTACACAACTATCCACATACGAGTCCATGGAAAGTTTAGCCCCAGTGGCCAACTCAACCTACCAACTATCTGGCTGCCTAGCCACCACTAGCCCACATTGGTCCACTATAGAAGGTAATATAAAGGAATCAGAAGCACCTAAATCAAAAAGTACTGAGACAGAAATACCCCTGATAGTACTTGTCGTCTCAATGATTGTGGCCTGATGCTCAGCCTGGCGGTTGTCAACCAGCAGCATACACACGATGGGCGCATCCCACGTCACCCACCATCTGCTCGGATCTAGGAGCTCTTTGCATATCCGTAGTAGTGGGCTTGTGCGGACACATACGCATGTAATGATCTGGAGCCCCACAAATAAAACATCCTCCCCTGCCCCGTTGAGATGGGGTCCCTCCGTACTCGCGAACTAAACTCGTCGGTCCAACCCTAGTGGTCAGTGCGGCGGGCTAGCTGAGAGTGATGAGTACCTGGCCTCCTGTCTCTAGACCCACCAAAACCACCTCTAGACCCACCTCGCTGAAAACTCTGAGTCTGTCTACCCCTCTGATGATGGTGTCCTTGATGTTGTGTCTGCTATGATGGGTGTGGAGGAGCTCTCGATGCTGCTGGAGAAGACCAGAATCCTCCTCTAGGGGTGATCTTCTCCCCGTGCTCTCTCGACTGGGAATGCGTAATCCTGTCCTGGAACTTGCTCTTGTTTCTTTCTCTATGCTCCTGAGCCTTGGTCCTATTCTCCTCAGCCAAGTAGGCCTTCTCAACGGCCTTCTCGAGTGTGGGAGGAGATAACATCCTAATAGCTCCTGCTATATCTACATTCAGGCCCCGAATGAACCTGTTTACCTGTAACTTCTCGTCTTGCAGGTAGTCTACATACTGCAAGAGATCCAAGAACCTGCTCTCGTACTATGCGCCACTGAGCCAGAACCCTGTCGTAAGTCATGAAACTCATCGATCCTCTTCTACACAAAATGCTCTGACATATACCGGGCCCTGAATCGCTCCTCGAACAACTCCCATGTCACTGTATCCCGAGTCAAATGGAGCTTCCGCTCCTCATTCCTCAACAAAACACCTGCTGCATCTCGGAGGAGGTGTATGGCGAACCTGGCTTTGATGTTGCTCTCATGAGAATGCAAACCAAAGTAGCTATCCAAGCTAAGAGCTAGGACTCCGCCCCAAAGCCGTCTGTCGAACCGAAACGTAGGCGGCTATAGGTGAAGAAGGTCTCAAATCACACTGCCCGCATGTCTCGATCCCGAGGGTGTGGTCTAACAGGTGAGAGGGGTCACATATCTCCAAAATGTGCCTCGAAGCTATGTGATCGGTTGTGACGAAACGAGGCCACCCTCTCGCCAAGGATGGAAGGGCAGTGTGACCTCTCTCGTCTCAGGAATGTCGTGCTCGGGGGCTCTTGATGTGCATCCTCACCAATCCAACTCCTCATCTCCTAACCGAATGTCCTCCTCTCTCGACACTGCGGTGGTGGAAGGCGTTCTGTGCACGACACCTATCACCTATCTCCGCTGGTTGCAGGGGTCTCCAATATCTGAGGCCCAAAATCGGGGGCCGGTGGCTCCTGTGTAGGCGCACTACATCCCGAACCTCGAGCCGATCGTCCCCTCTTGGGTGCCATCCTGAGCCCGAGAAAAAAAAAAAAATTATAAACAGGTCTTCTAAACATTTGTTGGAAGTGCTATATTATTATTTTTTTATTATTTTAATTATTATTATTATCGTTATTATCATTACAACACTAAATGCAATGCCCCTTCCCATTAATAATTAATTTATAATAATTATTTAATTTATTAATTTATTTATTTATTTTCCTAAATAAATTAATATCGTCCCATGAATAATTTAATAATTTTTTAATCTATTAAGCTCCTAGGGTTTTAAACAAAATTTACACTTGTTTTTTTTTTTATAATTAATCTTCCCCCTTTAATTAATTTTCCCACACACTTTAAATTTTAATTTTGTTTTCCCCCTTTTAATTTAATCTACCCCCACACCCCTCTTAATTTATTTTTCATTCCCATTAAAAGTCATGTTTTAAAGAAAGTAGGGTTAATGAGATCCCTTGGATCAATTCCAATCTTGGCCATTCATTCCAAATTGCCCTAAATTTTCCCTAGCTTTCCTCTATGGTGTTTTTATTTTCCTTTTCATTCTTTTTGTTTCTTCTTTCATTTTATTTCTCTTATTTTGTTTTTCTTTGTCTCTCTCAGTGCGAGTGAAAGGTTGGCTTATGGAGTTTTGGTTTCAAATATATGCCAATATATTTATTTTATTTTTATTTTATATTTTTTTGAACTTGGTGAGAAAAACTCAGATTTTGATGAGCATATATATTATATATATATATATATATACATGTATATATATATATATATATATATATATATATATATATATATATCTATATTATATATATATTTATATTTTTTTTATATTTGCACATATATAGCTGTAGCATTTGCGTGTGTGTGCATGCAGGGGGCACGGCCAAACAAAGTGGTGGCGTGGTCATGGCGCGGGAGGTGGGGCGTCGGTCGGGTCGCGGGGGCAGGGGGTCCGGGAAGGGTCGGCGGGTGCAGGGGTCTGCGAGTCGGGGACGGGGGGGGACAAAAGTCCGGGGGGGGGGGGGTCTTATGGGAGGGGCAGGGACAAGGTTTCCGGGGCGTGGGGGGGGGGGTAGGGTTTGGGCTGCGGGGGTGGGGGATGGGCTGCTTGGGGGGCGAGGGGGCGCGGGGTTTTGCGCGGGGGGATAGGGGAGCACGGGGGGTTTGGGAGGGTTGGGGGCTTCGGCCCCAACAAACAGATTTTTTTTTTTTTTATAATTTTTTTTTATTTTTTATTTTTATTTTTTTTAATATAAAACAAAATAGCCATATGTATATATACACATCTTATTTTTTTTTGTTTTTGTTTTTGTTTTTAAAAAAATTAAATCTATATATTATTTAGTAGGTAATATATATATATATATATATATAATATATATATATATATATATAATATATTTGTATTATTATTTTATGTAATAAGTCGGTGTATATATATGTATATATATTTACATTTTTTTATTTTATTATTAATTTAATTTATTTTTTTGATTCTAGAAAAATATAGTCATAAATAGGAAGCCCAAAAAAATAAGAAAATGTAACTATCCAAAATCTGTTTTCATTTCTTTGTTAAAAGAAAAACTATCAAACTTGCAAAAAATAAAACCATTTTATATATTTTTTTAAATGATAATATAAATTTTAAAAAATTCCTAAAACCCTATGAACACTAACTTTCCTTTAAATGAAATAACTAAATGGTATTTCAAATTTCAAATTTTCTACCATAATAATTAAATAAATATTTCAGATTTTCATGCAAGAAAAATTACAATAAGGTCATGTCCATATGTATGTTTTTTTTTTTTTAATGCAAGACTAGTTAATTTACAATTACCCAAGAGTCCGTGTGTTTGAACCACGCTCGATACCAAAATGTAGTGCGATATTTTTTTAAAATGAAATGCAAGTACACTAAACTTTCAGATTTTATATGTAATGCACATTTATATTGCATATTTCTAAACAACAAATCTTTCCAAATGAAGGCATTGAAAATAAAAAGTTCTTGGTTTCATTATAAATTCAAAGGACAATCTTACAAGATTCTTGCAACTATAAAATAAAAGTTTCCTTAGTAGAGACTAATGCTTTATCAAATACAATAAGTACAAAAATGGGTCTTTACAAAAATATAACACTTTACAAGCCACATTTATTTACAAAGTGAAGGCAATGTCCTCCAAAGGTGAGAAAGACCAAGATGACAAGAGGCTTTACTATCTCCAACTCCAATACTCCTACAAGAATCCAACTCCAAGAGAATATGGCTTGTTTACCACCCAACCAATAGCCATCATCACATGCCTTTCCATGGTTGGAAGTCATGCTAGCCTCCCCCAAGCCCATGGGAGAGAGGAACTAGCTTCCACAATGTGCACAAGTATAATGGGGATTTAAACACACAACAAGAGAAGACATAAGACCATTCAACCATCTAGACCTACTATACAAAGAAAACAACACAAGAGGAGAACAAGGTCAACCTCACAAGGGGGAAGAGAGGAAGAAGGATGCCCAAATCAAGGTGTCCAACCATAGGAGCACCAATAAATATATATATACAAAACTCCTTATACCTCCTAATCATTCATCCTCCTTATTCCTCCTTATGCTATAGAAATCCTTCTTGGGAGGATTTTCAAACCCAAAAGGGTTTCCTCACCAAGAATGGGGAAAGGTTCAAGCCATATGAACATTTCTCCCACCTCAAACCATATGAGGGGATGAGAAGGGACCTTCATGGCTTGACCAACAACCATGAGGTTTGAGAGGGAAATCCCTCTCTCTTCCTTTACATTCTCCAAAACCATCATTCCAAATGATGGTGGAGAGAAAACAAAGAAAATAACAAGAACAAAACAAACATTCACATTTCACCATACATCATTTCACACACTATTTTATTGATCAAACATAGTTTACAAGATAAAAAAAACTAAGAAGAAAAAGGTTAAGAACCCTACCTCTATAATGCTTTCCCAAAACTCTAAGCTTTTCCCCTTTTCCAAGCTCCCTCCAGCTCCCAAAATCTCAAGCTCTCCAAAAAAATGAACCAAGAAGACCCATTCCTTCCACATGAGGAAGAATAAAAAGAGGAACCCAAAATTTCCTCACCAATGAGAAAGTGACAAGTGTCACCTCCTCTCCTCTCAAGAGTCAAATATTCCAAAAACCAAATAAGTAAGAGTAAACTCACCTTTTATCCCTTTTCACCCAAAATACCAAAAACTAAAATAAAACAAAGTGGAGCAACTTTTAACACTTTCACACAATCCAACCATCTTACATGGATGGTGACTAAAGAGGGCTAAATGGGAGGGAAACTCCCTCCAAACCTTGGAAATAGGCCCCCTACCTATTAGGTAGGGTCCAAGGGCCCATTTTCATGCTAAGGGAACCCCCAAACTAAAAAGGGGTCCCTAAAATTACCCAAAATAACCCAATTTCGGGTTTGGCATGCTTGGGCACATGGGTAGAGGGTGTGGGGTCCACCCAAGGTTCACATGTGGTCCCCAATCCCTTCTACCAACACACACACACTTCCCAAAACCAACACTTAACTTAAGATAAGATCATTAACCCCTAAGCTAGTTTACTTAATAAAACACACCCTAAACATAATTAATTTTACAAGACATAATTACATTACAAATTGAGGGTTCACCCATGGTGCCCAATTAAATACATCTAATCTAAGGCCTCAAACATTTAGCATGGTTAGGACTCAGCCCGTGGGCCACTTGTGCACAATAGCGTAGCTGCCCTGAAACCCATGCTCTCCTATACCTGTCACCGCACACTCATTGCACACATTAACCGCACTTTGTCCAATATGGTAAACATCATCTATACATCACAATATCAATCAAACTTATAATGTCTGAACATAATTTACAATTGATAGTGTAATGCATCCAAATTATCCACATAGTTTGCCATGAATCATCCACAAATAAAATTGTAACGACATACACTTAGGTTAGCATGAAAATCACCATCATTAAATCCAAAACACTATATCATTAATCAAATCAACCACAAGAGACTAACATCTAACCAATAAGTCTATCATATAACCCTGTTAGTGTCATCACATCATAAAAATATATCGGTATACGAATCTAATCCAATTGGTGCTACGCACCCAAAATGCCATAATGTCCATGAGGATAAAATATCATAGTAAAATGTCCAAAGTCTATCAGAGTCTCAATCAAAACATGTCTAGAAATAAAGGAAGCAACAGATAACCGGAGCTCTAAAAATTTGAGCACTACATCCCCCTCTCCTAGAATTAGACTTCCTCCTGGAATTCATTAGAAGAGGTAGGGATATTTATCCCTCAGTGGTGTAGCATCCTCCCAGGTAGCTGATGACTCATCGTACCGGTCCCACTGCACTCTAACCTGGTCCAAATCTCGACCCCGAAGGGCCAACCTCCGGTGCTCCAAAGATGCGTCACGGGCTTCCAATCTCCACTCCCCTCCGTCCTCTACCTGTAATGCCAACCAATCCAAAACATGAGAAACATTTGGTACATATCTACATAGTACAGAAACATGAAAAACGTCGTGGGCCCGTGCAAGGTGTGGTTGCAAAGCTAGGCGATAGGCAACTGGACCGATGACCTCAAAATATCAAAAGGCCCCACAAAATGAGGTGATAGCTTAGAACCCTTTCCATAACGGATCGGACTCTTATGAGGATGAACCCTCAAGAAGACTTTGTCACCCACTGAGAAGTGACGATCGATCCTCTTGGTTCTCGCATACGCCTTCTGGCGTGCTCTAGCCTACTCAAGACGCTTCCGAATCGGAACAACCTCGCTGCTCTAAATCCAAGATAAGTTGGCCCCAAAATAATCTCTGTCATCAAGTCTATCCCACTCAAAGGTGTCCCCGCAAAGTCATCCATACAAAGCCCGATAGGGAGCCATCCAATGGAGCTATGATAATCTGTTATTAAATGCAAACTCAACTAAATGAAATAATCCTCCCACTTCTTCTGCTGGTCCATCACATACATCCTCAACATGTCCTCAAGAACCTGATTAACCCTCTCTGTCTACCCATCTGTCTCTGGATGATAAGCCGAACTGAAATTAATCTGTGTACCCAAGGCCTCCTGAAAATAAGTCCAGAAAACTGATGTGTAGATGGTGTCTCTGTCATTAATGATCATCTTCGGAATCCCATGCAATCTAACAATGTCCTCCATGAACACTTTGGTAATGGCCTGTGCATTATAGGTGACCTTGGTTGGTGAGAAATGTGCAACCTTGGTCAACTTATCCATAGTGACCATAATGGCATCATGACGATAAGAGGACATAGGAAGTCCTACTATGAAATCCATGGAGATCACATCCCATTTCCACTCGGGAATGTCATGAGGGTATAAGAGTCCTGCGGGATGAGAATGCTCTACCTTGACTCTTTGACACTCAAGACACCGTGCTACAAAATCTGCTATGTCTCGACGAAGACCTGGCCAATAATATAACTCTCTCAAATCGGCATGCATCTTCTTCACTCCTGGATGTGCTGCATATGGGGCTCGATGAGCCTCGGTAAGGATGAAACTACGCAGATCACCCGCCCTTAGCACATAAATGCACCTATGGAACCGAGCAAATCATCGACTCTAGCATGCATCCTGAATATCGCCTCAAAAGAACCTCCGAGAATCCAACATCTCCTAGCACCCTCACAAAACTGTCCTCTGAAGATGCTCAAGTATCCTACCTCTCAAATCATTGCAGATGTCAAAGAAGCAAGCACATGCCATCATCTACTAAGTGCATCTACAACAACATTTTACTTTCCCTTGATATCTGCACCTCCATGTCATACTCACAAAGGAACTCCATCCAACATCGTTGACGAGCGTTGAGGTTCGGCTGAGAGAAGATATGTTGTAAGCTACAATGATCTATCCTCAAGATGAAAGGTCTACCCAAAAGGAAATGTCACCAACGCACAAGTACATGAACAATGCTTTGCTGAAGCTCTAAGTCGTGAGTAGGATAGTTAAGCTCATAGTCCTTGAGCTTACGAGACTCAAAAGAAATAACCCAATGCTCCTGCATAATAACTGCTCCCAAACCCTCTAGTGATGCATCAATGCAAAACAACAAAATCCTCTGTCGGTCTAGAATTGCTAAGATGGGCGCCGTGGTTAACCTCTCCTTAAGCAACCGAAAGGCTTGCTCACATTTTCTCGACCAATCAAAATTCTTCCCTTTCCTCTGAAGAGAAGTAATAGGGTGAGAAATCCTAGAAAAGTCCTGCACAAACCTGCGGTAATACCCTACTAATCCCATGAAACTCCTCACCTCGGTGGTCGATGTGGGTGTCTTTGGAAAATCTAGATAGCTCAATCTTAGAGGGATCTACGGAGATACCCTCGCCCGAAATGATATGACCTCAAGTTGAATCTCTGTCTCGAAAGAAGCTACATTTTCCATGTTCCCATACAACTTCGACTTCTCTCTCAAACCTGAAGTACATGCCTCAAATGCTCATGTGTTCCTCCTCGGAACGAGAATAAATCAATATGTCATCAAGGAACACTAAAAAAAGCGATCCAGAAATGTCCACGAATACTCCATTCATGAGGCTCATGAAGACAAACTGGGCATTGGTCAAACCAAATGGAACCACTTTGTGAACTCATAATGCCCGTAACATGTGCGAAACACTGTCTTATGAATGATACGCATCTGAAATGTGCAACTGATGATACCCTGACTTGAGATCGATTTTGGAGAACACTCTAGCTCCCCGCATCTGATCAAACAAGTCATCAATCCTAGGGAGTGGATAATGGTTCTTTATTGTGACCTTATTGAGCTGTCTGAAGTCTACACAAAGCCTGAGAGAACCATCTTCTTCTTCACAAATATGACTGGCACTCCCCAAGGAGATACACTAGGGCGAATGAGACCCTTCTCTAACAACTCCTCTAACTGAATCTTGAGCTCATGAAGCTCTGAAGTCATCATCCGATAGGGTGCCCTAGAAACTGGTGCAGATCCAGGCACTAAGTCAATGGTGAAATCCATCTCTCTACTAGGTGGTAAACTTGGAAGCTCTCCTGGAAACACATCTGCATACTCCCTCAAAACTGTGTGATCATCAAGGGGTGAATGCTCTAGAGTACTGTCCGAATGATCACTGATAGTGATAGCAAACAACTAACAACCCTTACGCATGCTCCGCTTGAGTTGCTTAGCGAGATCATGCGCAAGGAAATGGGTCTCTGCATCCCTGAAATCACAACTGCACTACCCAAATCATCCTGACACTCAATGACCTTCTCTCTACAATCCACCTTGGCTCGATGAGCCTCGAGCCAATCCATACCCAACACTACTACGGTAGGATCCTAAAGGAATAACTCGGAGGTCAAGCGTAGTGGAAGACTCCCAAATCAAGTACACAACTCTCCACATACGAGTCCACGGTGAGTTTAGCCCCGAGGCCAATTCAACCTCCCAACTATCTATCGCCTAGCCACCACTAGCCCACACCGGTCCAATATAGAGGGTGATATAAAGGAATCAGAAGCACCTAAATCAAAAAGTACTAAGACATAAATACCCCTCGATAGTACTGCTGTCTCAATGATGTGGCTCGATGCTCACTGAGGTTGTCAACCGGCCGCATACACACGATGGGCGCGTCCCATGTCACCCACCATCTCGCTCGGATCTAGGAGCTCTCTGCATATCCGTAGTAGTGGGCTTGTGCGGACACATACGCACATAATGATCTGAGCCACACAAATAAAACATCCTCCTGTACCCGTTGAGATGGGGTCCCTCCCGTACTTTCGTGAATCGAACTCGCCGGTCCAACCCTAGTGGCATCTTTGCGAGCGGGCTTGGGCCGAGAGTGATGAGTACCCGACCTCCTGTCTCTAGACCTACCAAAACCACCTCTAGACCCACCTCACTGAAAAATCTGAGTCTGTCTACCCCTCTGATGCTGGTGTCCCTGATGCTGTGTCTGTTGTGATGGGTGTGGAGGAGCTCTCGATGCTTTCTGGAAGACCGTAATCCTCCTCTAGGGGTGGTACTTGCTCCCGTGCTCTCTGACTCTGGAATGCCTGAATCCTATCCTATAACTTGCTCTTGTTTCTTTCTCTGCTCCTGAGCCTTGGTCCTATTCTCCTCAGCCAAGTAGGCCTTCTCAACGGCCTTCTCGAGCGTGGGAGGAGATAACATCCTAATGGCTCTCCTTATATCTCGCATTCGGCCCTGAATGAACCTATTTACTCTAAACTTCTCATCTTGCAGGTAGTCTACATACTGCAAGAGATCCAAGAACCTGCTCTCGTACTACGCCACCGAGCCAGAACCCTGTCGTAAGTCGTGAAACTCATCGATCCTCTTCTGCACAAAATTCTCTGACATATACCGGGCCCTGAATCGCTCCTCGAACAACTCCCAGGTCACTGTATCCTGAGTCAAATGGATCTTCCGCTCCTCATTCCTCCACCAAACGCCTGCTGCATCTCGGAGGAGGTGTATGGCAAACCTGGCTTTGACGTTGCTCTCATAAGAGTGCAAGCCAAAGCAGCTATCCAAGCTAAGAAGCCAGGACTCTGCCCCAAAGACGTCTGTCGAATCAGTAAACATAGGCGGCTGTGCAGGCGAAGAAGGTCTCGAATCACCTTGCCTATGTCTCGATCCTGAGGGTGTGGTCTAACAGGTGAGAGGGGTCACATATCTCTAAAAGGTCCCTCGAAGCTGTTTGATCGGCTGTGACAAAACGAGGCCACCCTCTCGCCAAGGATGGAAGGGCTGCGTGACCTCTCTCGTCTCGAGATGTCGTGCTCGGGGGGCTCTTGATGTGCATCCTCACCAATCCACTCCTCATCTCCTAACCGAATGTCCTCCTCTCTCGCACTGCGGTGGTGGAAGGCGGTCCTGTACGACACCTATCAGCTGCTGCATGGTCTCTAATATCTGAGGCCCAAAATCGGGGGCCAGTGGCTCCCGTGTAGGCGCACTACGTCCCAAACCTCGAGCCGATCGTCTCCTCTTGGGTGCCATCTCGAGCCCGAAAAAAATAAAAATAAAAATTTATAAACCTTCTAAACATTTGTTGGAAGTGCTATATTATTATTATTTTTATTATTTTAATTATTATTATTATCGTTATTATCATTACAACACTAAATGCAATGCCCCTTCCCATTAATAATTAATTTATAATAATTATTAATTTATTATTTATTTATTTATTTTCCCGAAATAAATTAATATCGTCCCGCAATAATTTAATCATTTTAATCTATTAAGCTCCTAGGGTTTTAAAAAAATTTACACTTGTTTTTTTTTTTTTATAATTAATCTTCCCCCTTTAATTAATTTTCCCACACTCTTTAAATTTTAATTTTGTTTTCCCCCTTTTAATTTAATCTACCCACACACCCCTCTTAATTTATTTTTCAATCCCATTAAAAGTCATGTTTTAAAGAAAAGTAGGGTTGAATGAGAGCCCTAGGATCAAATCCAATCTTGGCCATTCATTCCAAACTTGCCCTAAATTTGCCCTAGATTTCTCTATGGTGTTTTTATTTTCCTTTTCATTCTTTTTGTTTCTTCTTTCATTCTATTTCTCTTATTTTGTTTTCTTTGTCTCCTCTTGTGCAGGTGAAAGGTTGGCTTCATGGAGTTTTGGTTTCAAACATATGCCAATATATTTATTTTATTTTTATTTTATATTTTTTTTTGAACTTGCTGAGAAAAAACTCAGATTTTGATGAGCATATATATTATATATACATATATATACACATGTATATATATATATATATATATATATATATATATTCATATATATATCTATATTTTTTTTGTTTGCTTTAGACACAGTAGGTCGCGCTTGTGCGCCTCTATATATTTGAGCGCAGGGGGCGGGCATGCGCGGAGGCGGGGAAGAGGTCGGGTCACAAGGGGAACAGGGGGTCCGGGAAGGGTCGGCGGGGGTCTAGGGGGGGCGGCTGCAGGTGGGGAGTCCGGGGGGTCTGCGGGTCGGTGGGGGGGTCTCAGGGCGGGGGGGGTGTCCATTGGGAGGGACAGGGACAGGGTTTCTGGGGCGCGGGGGGCAGGGGTAGGGTTTGGGCTGCGGGGATAGGGGACGGGGCTGCGGGGGCGCGGACATTTCGCGTGAGGGGCGGGGGGGTTTGGGTGGGTTGGGGGCTTCGGCCCCACAAATAGTTTCCTTTTTAAAAAAATTTATATATATATATGGTTTTTTTATTTTTATTTATATTTTCTTTTTAAAGTATAAAACAAAATAGCCATATGTATATATACACATCTTATTTTTTTCTTTTTGTTTTTAAAAAAATTAAATCTATATATTATTTGGTAGGTAATATATATATATATATATATATATATATATATATATATATATATATATATAATATACAATATATATTACATAATATATTTATTATTTGCTGTAATAAGTCGGTGTATATATATGTATATATATTTATATTTTTTATTTTATTTTTAATATTTTTTGTTGATTCTAGGAAAAATATAGTCATAAATAGGAAGCCAAAAAAAAGAAAATGTAACTATACAAAATCTTCTTTCATTTCTTTGTTAAAAAAAAACTATCAAACTTGCAAAATAAAACCATTTATATATTTTTTTAAATGATAATATAACCATTTAAAAAAATCCTAAAACCCTATGAACACTAACTTTCCTTCAAATGAAATAACTAAATGGTATTTCAAATTTCAAATTTTCTACCATAATAACTAAAGAAATATTTCATATTTTCATGCAAGAAAAATTACAATAAGGACATGTCCACGTGTATGTTTTTTTTTTTAAAATGCAAGACTAATTAATTTACCAGTTACCCAAGAGTCCGCGTGTTTGAACCACGACTCTGATACCAAAATGTAGTGCCATATTTTTTTTTTAAAAGAAATGCAAGCACACTAAACTTTCAGATTTTATATGTAATGCACATTTATATTGCATATTTCTAAACAACAAATCTTTCCAAATGAAGGCATTGAAAATAAAAAGTTCTTGGTTTCATTATAAATTCAAAGGACAATCTTACAAGATTCTTGCAACTATAAAATAAAAGTTTCCTTAGTAGAGACTAATGCTTTATCAAATACAATAAGTACAAAAATGGGTCTTTACAAAAGTATAACACTTTACAAGCCACATTTATTTACAAAGTGAAGGAAATGTCCTCCAAAGGTGAGAAAGACCAAGATGACAAGAGGCTTTACTATCTCCAACTCCAATACTCCTACAAGAATCCAACTCCAAGAGAATATGGCTTGTTTACCACCCAACCAATAGGCATCATCACATGCCTTTCCATGGTTGGAAGTCATGCTAGCCTCCCCCAAGCCCATGGGAGAGAGGAACTAGCTTCCACAATGTGCACAAGTATAATGGGGATTTAAACACACAACAAGAGAATACATAAGACCATTCAACCATCTAGACCTACTATACAAAAAAACAACACAAGAGGAGAACAAGGTCAACCTCACAAGGGGGAGAGAGAGGAAGAAGGATGCCCAAATCAAGGTGTCCAACCATAGGAGCACCAATAAATATATATATAAAAACTCCTTATACCTCCTAATCATTCATCCTCCTTATTCCTCCTTATGCTATAGAAATTCTTCTTGGGAGGATTTTCAAACCCAAAAGGGTTTCCTCACCAAGAATGGGGAAAGGTTCAAGCCATATGAAAATTTCTCCCACCTCAAACCATATGAGGGGATGAGAAGGGACCTTCATGGCTTGACCAAAAACCATGAGGTTTGAGAGGGAAATCCCTCTCTCTTCCTCTACATTCTCCAAAAACCATCATTCCAAATGATGGTGGAGAGAAAACAAAGGAAATAACAAGAACAAACAAACAATCACATTCACCATACATCATTTCACACACTATTTTATTGATCAAGCATAGTTTAAAAGATAAACAAAACTAAGAAGGAAAAAGGTTAAGAACCCTACCTCTAATATGCTTTCCCAAAACTCTAAGCTTTTCCCTTTTGTCCAAGCTTCCCTCCAAGCTCCCAAAATTCTCCAAGTGCTCCCAAAAAAATGAACCAAGAAGACCCATTCCTTCCACATGAGGAAGAATAAAAAGAGGAACCCAAAAATTTCCTCACCAATGAGAAAGTGACAAGTGTCACCTCCTCTCCTCTCAAGAGTAAAAGATTCCAAAAACCAAATAAGTAAGAGTAAACTCACCTTTTATCCCTTTTCACCCAAAATATCAAAAACTAAAATAAAACAAAGTGGAGCAACTTTTAACACTTTCACACAATCCAACCATCTTACATGGATGGTGACTAAAGAGGGCTAAATGGGAGGAAACTCCTCCAAACCTTGTAAATAGGCCCCCTACCTATTAGGTAGGGTCCAAGGGCCCATTTTCATGCTAAGGGAACCCCAAACTAAAAAGGGGTCCCTAAAATTACCCAAAATAACCCAATTTCGGGTTTGGCATGCTTGGGCACATGGGTAGAGGGTGTGGGGTCCACCCAAGGTTCACATGTGGTCCCCAATCCCTTCTACCAACACACACACACTCCCAAAACCAACACTTAACTTAAGATAAGATCATTAACCCCTAAGCTAGTTTACTTAATAAAACACACCCTAAACATAATTAATTTTACAAGACACAATTACATTACAAATTGAGGGTTCACCCATGGTGCCCAATTAAATACATCTAATCTAAGGCCTCAAACATTTAGCATGGTTAGGACTCACCCGTGGGCCGCTTGTGCACAATTTCGTAGCTACCCTGAAACCCATGCTGTCCTATACCGTCACACGCACACTCATTACACACATTAACTGCACCTGTCCAATATGGTAAACATCATCTATACATCACAATATCAATCAAACTTATAATGTCTGAACATAATTTACAATTGATAGCTCAATTCATCCAATTATCCACATAGTTTGCCATGAATCATCCACAAATAAAATTGTAACGACATACACTTAGGTTAGCATGAAAATCACCATCATTAAATCCAAAACACTATATCATCAATCAAATTAACCACAAGAGACTAACATATAACCGATAAGTCTATCATATAACCCTATTAGTGTCATCAACATCATAAGAAATATATTAGTATATGAATCTAGTCCAATTGGCGCTATGCACCCAAAATGCCATAATGTCCATGAGGATAAAATATCATAGTAAAATGTCCAAAGTCTATCAGAGTCTCAATCAAAACATGTCTAGAAATAAAGGAACCAACAGATAACTAGAGCTATAAAAATGTGGGCACTACAAATTTAGGGAATCAGATCTAAGACCAAGCCCCATTGATTGATCCACAAATCTGGTCTCTATTTTGAAGAGTCTCTCGATCCATTCATGCAAATTGGTGGGTCCTCATTACAAGGAAAATCTAATTTCTAGTCTTAAGGACTTACAAGGTGATGTAACCATAATTAAAAACTCGTACCCAAAATTCATTGTCTATAGCCTCTTCAAATTATACTAGATTGGTAGCTCGAGAAAACAATGCAAATAATGAAAAACATTAGTTGTATTAATATTATGAATCTCACTAAGACTACTTGTTTTCCACTACAAATGGCTATCTCGATGATAGACATTTTTGTACTAAAGGAGTATCTTCTAGTGTTCTTTTTGGTGTCTGTTGCATGGTTGAAGATGACTAAAATATTGGAGATCTCCTAGATGTAGATGGAGGTGTAGCTTGTGCTACAACTTTTGGTGCATGTCCAAGATTCAAAGAAGATACAATACCATGTTGCTCTATGATTTCATGTATCATAGCATCATGAGGAATAGTTGTTTTTACAATGACTATTTTCTCAATACTTCCGTCCTATGCCTCATTTTCAAAAAACTGTATATCTCTACATATTATGACCTTTCTAGTAACTGGATTGAAAAACTTGTAAGATTTTGTATTCTCTGAATATCCAAAAAATATGAATTTTTCTCCTTTTTTTCTAACTTATTCCTTAGCTCATTAGCCACATGTGCATATGACACACAACCAAAAATTCTAAATTGAGAAACACTTGTGTTTCCTCTCGGTCCAAGCCTTTTGAGGAACCATGTTTCAAACAATTTTATTTGGACACCTACTTATGATGTAAACAACATTTGTTGCTATTTCTTCCCAATACTCATTTAAAAGATGTTTTTCCTTCATAATACTTTTCTCCATCTCCATGATGGTTCTATTATTTCTCTTCTTTACCGCAACATTCTTGTGTGGTATATACTTGGAAGCAACTACATGTGTATACCATGATATTTGTAAAAATTTACAAAAGTATTGGAAACATACTCACCTCCTCTATCTATCCTCAAAAATTTGATGTAATACCCACTTTTTTTTTCCCCTAAAGCATTGAAATTCTAAAATATATCAAAAGGATTTGATTTTTTTCTCAAAAAGTACACCCATGTCTTCCATGTATAGTCATAAATGAATTTCATAAAGTATAAGAAACCTCTAATAGATTTTTTTTGCATTGGTCCACATAAATCTAAGTAAATAGTTTAAAGTGGTTCAGTTGTTCTATTTGTTTTTCCAACTGGAAAGGAATCTTTGTGTTATTTCCCCAAAATACAGCCTTCAGAAACTCTATATGGTTTCGAATCGAAGGTAAACCTTTCTCCATAATTTTTTGTAATAAATTCAAACCACCAAAGTTTAAATGAATAAACCTGGGATGTCATAGCCACGATTCATCTTTTTCAACTGACTAAAATTTGATTCAATCTCCTTAGCTTCGAATGATCTGTAGTATGAGCTCCGGATGTGGCTGGTATAATATTCAAAGGAATTTTTTTTTCTTTTCATCTTCACTTTAGCAATCACCTTGGTACTTAGAGATTTATCCACAATCACACATCCATTGTTTTCAATGTAAACTCTGTATCCCTTTTGTACCAATTGACCAATGCTCATAAGATTGTGCTTCAAACCTACAACATAATAAAAAATATGCATAATATTTTACTCCCCCTTTTTGTTAGAATGTTGATTGATCTTTTACTGTTTATAGTCACTATATTATTATTCCTAAGGGTAATTTCTGACTTTACTAACTCATCCAAATTAGAAAATAAATCTAAGTTACCTGACATGTGATTACTCCAACTGAATCTAAATACCACACATCACTAGGAATCTCTTAATAGATTAGACTTAATAGGTGATGCTTTGGCAATATTTTTGTGTGCAACAAACATGGAGCTTAGATTAGAGATCCCAACCTGGTTTTGATTCTACTTGTTTTGATCATACTACTTTTTTCTGCATTCAAAAGCATAGTGCCCATATCTCTTGCAATAGTGACACTATACATGCGATTTATCCTATCTCTGACTTGAAAAATGATTATGATTGTGCTCTTTAATATGTCCTCTTCCACTTGAGTTTGATGAACCACTGCTACATCCTATAGATGAACTTCTTCTCCTTCCTCTCGGGGCTGAAATTTCCTCTTCCTCTTCCATGATTTCCTTATACTTATGATGAAAAATATTTATCTACAACTACATGTGATCTATTCAACCTCTATTCATGATTTATTAGTGATCCATGCAACTCATCAATTGAAAACTGACTTAGATCCTTAGTTTATTCAATAGCAACTACCAAAGGATCAAATTTTGTAGGCAAACTTCTAGAAGAAATTTTTGAATAATCCTTCTCGTCTCCTCAAGAGTTTCACCATGATATTTGATTTGATTGACTAAACCAACTACAAAAATAAAAATGATTCTATATAATTTGAATCTTTCGTTGACATATTTTCAAAATCCCTACGAAGTAACTGTAGATTGGCGGTTTTTACTTTCTCTTTACCTTGATACGTAAATTGGAGAGTTTCCCACACAATTTTTTCTTTACTAGCTACTGCCACTTTAGGTAGGATGCTTTCATGCATTTATTGATGAATGAAGAAAATAGATTTTCCATATTTCTTTCTTAATTTCTCTAAAGTATCTTTCTCTTCCTATGAGAGTGCATTATATGTTGTTGCATCTGCGGGCTCTATGTACCCATTCTCTATGATTTCTGACACATCATGGGATCTCAATAGTTCCTTCATGGTTAATGACCAATACTCGTAATTATTTCTTGTAAACTATGGTTTCAAGACTTGATATAGAAGCCATAACCTATTGTCAATTAGAAACCTTCGAAAAAATTCATGCTCTGATACCAATTTGTAGAAATTAGGCACATAAAATAACAACTAACAAAAATAAAATAAATAATTGCAAATAAAACATATTATTGCGAACTCAGATCAACACTTCTATGCATATATTTCTTCTTCTAGTTCTAGAGCTTCAACTCAATACAATCTCTCTAAATGTGTTTGATATGAAAACACTTACAATTGCCTCTAATAAATAGATGGATTCATCTAACAATAAAACACCCAACTCTTAAAAATAGAACTAAAAGCACATGCTTTTGTGCAATACAAAGCTTTTGATTTATTTTCTTTAATAGCTTTTCCTAAAAGTAGGAATCTAAAAGTGAACTACCTAAAAGATAAAAGCATGTAAAAACAAACTACTTTTTGCTTTTCTTGGGGAAAAATTAAACTATTTTTTCTAATAGGTACAAGAATATTATTTAATTTTCCAAGACTTTTGTGACAAGTATTAACCGATTGTTACCATTCTAAATGAGAAGGCTATATGCTACATGCATTGGGAAGATTTAATGAAGTGAATCAATATTGCTAAAAGCTTTGAATAAGGATGCAAAGGATGTTTATAATCTTTTGAATCTAGTGGGTTTCAATCTTCATCTCACCAATACCACTTTTCTTGGTGAACCAAATCCTCCACCTTGGCGTAATTTAGATACTTGTTGATGTTGTGTAGTTGGAGGCTAGAGGATACAAATAGGTTGGAATACAATTGGTGTCCTCTCGGTAGTCACATATGATGGTTTCACGTCATTTATTTGGTGATATTTTTGTTAGTGTTTGTCTTTTGTTGTGTGTGGTGTTGTTTTGTTGTATGCAAAGCATTTTCCAATTTGGTACCTCTTGAATGAAAAACATTGTGAGGAGCATAAGCACTAAAGTAGTGCATAGTTCATGGTAAAGGGTCTGTGGAAATATGATAAACCACCAAAGTGTTGTTATCACCGAATCACAGCACCCCTGTGCATATACTTGAACTCACGGTGTGATTGGATAACATGGGTACTATCTCCAAGTTGTGGGACTTGCTACTTGAGATAGACCTCCAGAGAAAGCTAGTTCTTGCTCCTAAACTACCTGCCACAATCTACTCTAATGCAGGATAAGCTAACTATTCTAATCTAAATTTCCAAGGCACCAGGGAGAGAGAATGCATAAAATGAAAGCCTACACTAAAGCGGTGATACACCAAAAAAGGAGGATGTGAGAGTAGTCTCCAAATGTGTGAAATACAAAGGCAAATTGCACACTAGAAGAGGTGATGACAGAGTTCTCCATAATCTAGCAAAATGCATTCACAACAATATTCCAAGCGATACACAATGATAATGAATTCCTGCAGAACATAATAATAGACACAATATTCTTGTAGAAAGAAAAAATGGGGCAAGAAGAATACGAAAACACAAGCGGGGAAGATACATCCACAAACTTGTATTTTATTGCTTCTGGTATGCATGATTCGATCTATTACAAGATAAGGGCACGGATCACCATGCAAGGAGTCCACTACAAGGGTCTCAGTAACACACCGGCTTCAAAGAAATTTTGGTAGAGCTTTGCTACCCAAAAACTCTCCCCTTTACAATGAGCCCAACACTCCAATTTATAGAAAAAATGAGAAGGAGAAGAGAAGGGAAAATGGAAATCCCGAAATCTGTCCTTCAACCACCTGTAAGAGGCATTAAATTGAGTGAAATGGTTACAAATTACTTGCAAAAGGCTCCCCATACTGTCCCATGTGCTGCAGCAGAGAAAGAATGATGACCATGCCTCTTAATTGCACTCCCAGCTACCAAATAAAACACTGTTCTGAACCCGGCCACGTTTTCTTAAAAATCTCAATCAATTTCTGATCAAATCTAGAATTTCTTGATTTCTATACATCGGGCTCGGAACCACGATTCCAACGGTACCAATTTTGTGTGATTTCGTTGAGAAATGCAAAAGTTATGGCCTTCTGAGTGCGGGCAGCTATTTTGGGTCTGGCAGGCGTTTTCTGTCATTTGACGGGAATGAGCATTAACTGACTGGAGCCGAATATGTTTCTTTTATTTAAATATATCTACCCTCATTAAAAATAAGAAATCCAGTTTTTGTGGCGTAGAGGACGTCGTGCTCGTTCCAGAAAGTCCAATTTTGTGAAAATCGGAGCTCGGAGTCAAAAGTTATGGCCGTTTGAAGTTCCACGGGTCAAATGTTGACTTTTCTCCTCTGTCTTCGGCCATTTCAGCTTTTCGCGTCCCACGCATCCCTTTGTCCCATTTGTCCCAGTGCTGCGTGGGACAAATTCTTCCGAACCGCCCGAAATGGGCTTCCATGTCCCTTTTCTGCCGGTGACACGTGGCGTGATCTGATTGGCCTTCGGCTCCTTCGGCTATCCGCGTCCCGCGCGTCCCTTTGTCCCATTTGGCCCAGTGCTGAAGTTCCCTGTTTCGGCCGAACCAGCCGGTTCGCGTACTCGCGGCCCAGATGTCCCATTTGCTTTCGGACCGTTCGGGACAAATTTTCTGATTCGCCCGGTTCGGCCGGTTTCACGTCCTTTTGTCCCGCGCGTCCCTGACTAAAAGTTCTCATTTCAGCCGATCCAGCCGGTTCGTGTACTTTGCGTACCTTCGGCCCAACTGTTCCGGGCTGCCTTGACTCATTTCGCCTTGCCGGTTCGCGTATTTCGGCCCAACTGTCCCCGACTTCTTTTTAACAGATTAGTCAAATTTTTCCATTTTTCGGCCAGTCCGGATTTCCGCGTCCCACGCGTCCCTTTGTCCCAAATGTCCCAAATGCTGCACAAACCGCCTGGCGGCCTTTCGGCCGGTTCGCGCCCTTTTGTCCCATTTGTCCCGACTGTTGCGAGGACTAGGACTTAGCCATTTTTCATGATTTTTTCTGCCCGAGCCTGTTTTTTGTGATTTTTTCACCTTTCTTCAGAACTTTCTCTCTCCTCCTTGGACAGGGGAGTTAGAAAAAATATGAGGGGACCCTAGAAACATGACTTTTGCCGTGTGAATCAATATAATTGCTTGGGACTAAAGAATTTGATGCATGTTATCAAAATTTACCTTGGGGGTGAATTTTGGATAAGAAGTGTACTGATTGAGACCTCCAAATCACCTCCATGTTCATGGCCAACTTTGTAGTCAAAAACCATAGGGGTTGGTAGTAATCAACGTATACCTAAAACCATTGATGATGTTTATAGAGAGATGTTGTACTCATGTCACTTACAAGTTTGTGGTAATCCTACAACAAAAAACCATTGTTTCACCAAGAACATGAAGCCACAAACATGGCATGTCATCTCAAAGGTGAGTAGGCTACACAAAGAGTGTAATATTTATTTACCGTGTTTAAAATAGGGGATCCACTATCCGGAAATATAATGTTTGTAATAAAAATTATATGAATGAGGGAATGTTAGCATAATTTAATAAATTGTTAACCATGTCGGTTCTTCCTTCGTGTTAGAACTCCCCATCCACCTCGACATGGTTTTTCCCCTCATGAACCTTTTTTCCTTGTATATATTGTGGAGGTTAATGCTATTTTATTAATCAATAAAATATAATTTTATACTCTCCATCTGTCGATTCAAACTCATAAATATTAATATCAAAAATTATGTATATATATATATATATATATATATATATATATATATATATGGAAAACACTCATTCATTTTGTAATATACTTAAATTGAGATTGTGAATATACCACATGATTTATTATTTTTTATATAAACTCACCAATATGTGATATATACATGAAATTTACTTGATTCTTATATGATATTAATTCCTGTAAAATATTAAATTTAACATATGAAAAGTAAATTACTATATCCTATTATTTTATGATAACTATATTTATAATTAGTTTAATTTCATTTTATGTTGTGAAGCTTATAGTTTCAACCAATCATGTTATCCAAATAACTTAGATATTCAATTAATTGTAAGTGCCCATAATTTATTTACATGCATAAGATCTCATCTATTAAATTTTTCCAGATTATCTTTTTGAAAATATTATACCGATCATATTCCTCTTTTCTTTTTCGGATGAATTATATGATTCACAGTCATCCAGTAGGTGAATAAATATGGAAATAAAAATTTTAGTTTGTATGTGAATATATTTCTATACATATCTTTTCCTTGAGGAAAATGATGTTTTGTAGTAGGAGAATACATTTGCTATCATAAATGTGAATTGATAGGAAAATGCGTATGCAGCAATAAGGTTTCATCGGTATGCTAATAAATAATAAGATTTCATCAATTGTTGATTACATACTCACTTTATGCTCTCATAAAGGAGAATATATCCAGACCTTTATGTCTAACAAAGTAATCGAACCATGTGGCGATGTACTAATTTCATATTCAAAAGATTAATCAAAAATCTGATTTTTCAAAGGCAGACAAGGAAAAGTTATTTCAATTTGTTTCAGAAATTTCTATTTATAGATGGATGTGAGCATAAATTTCGATTACCGTAAAATATGGAAAAAATCGATGGAGTGATTCCTTAATATATGGCCTAGAAAAGGATAGAAATGTTCTTTGTATGTGTTACATATTTTAATTTTGTGCAATACGATATTTTGGTAAAGAAATATATGCCTTAAGAGCGAAGAAATTTCCTCTTCATCTTCTCTATACCGACTTTAGTTGTTTATATTTTCCATCACTACGGTTGATCAAGTGACATTATTCATTCTTTGTCTTGTTCTATCTTCTCTCCATTTTCTCTAGTGTATAATTTTTTCATGTTAATTGTGTGTGGTTTAAATGACAAAAATCTATATTGTTGTTAAGGGATCCTCTAAATCAAATTTACCGAAATAACTGAAATTATAGATCAATTTAAAGTTCCCTCACTTCCTTGCATATATAAAATCTAATCTAGTAAATGATGTGAAACTTTAATTTTCAAAATTTATACTAATCACTTGTCTTTTTCTTGTTTCAGTTGAATTAAATGATTGTTAGTGATCGCTGATTGAGAAAAAAGTATTTTATTTGATATAAAAATATATATGCAGAGATAAGTTTTATACGATATGCAACTACATACATAATTATGTTTTTCCCCTACCAAAATAGATTATTCATCATTAGGAGAATACATGTGCGGACATAAATGTTATCTAATTCTAATAAATAATGAGTGTACATTGGTTGTCAATTACATAATGAATTTATGTTATCATAAAGTCAAATATTACCAGACTATCATTTTTGAACAAGTATTATTAATATGTTGCGCGATAAAAGTCTAGAATATCGCTTTTTAAAAGAAAAATAAGGAAATAGTTGTGTTAGTTTGTTCCATAAATTGATATTTATATATGTTTGTAAATCTAAATTTTGGATTACAACAATATATGAAAATAAATCCCCACATTGATATAAATAATAAATTTACATATTCTATAGCCCAAAGTGAAAAGAAAAAAGTATCTTTACATCTTACATATTTTAATTTTGTGAAAGGGGATGTTTCGTTAAGAAAATTCTACACAAAACATGAAGGAGATGTCATTGTGCATTTCACTATCCCTAATTCAGATTTTTATCTTCTTGTTACTATCAAAATAAGTTGACTAATTCAAGTTATTGGTTTATAGTCTTGTTTACACAATACTCCCACATGTTCTCTTGTAGCCTCTTTGGTGTAAAGGTTGTTTATGTAAATCACAATTTCTAGATATGAAAATTTGTCTCTTTGAGTTAGAATAGATTTGTGTAATTTTTTAATTAAAGTTTATTTTATATTATTCTTAAATGATTCTCTAAATGAAATTTTTATTTCAAATATATAGTAAACAGTATGTACCATATTGTGGAGTTAACTTATCATCATATATTATTATTAAATTTCACTTATAATGGATTTTAGTTTCTTTCATAAAGGAAAATTTTGCAAACCAATAGGTATCCTAGATTCCTTTGCAAAGAAGAGGGTGACTAGAAAAGGAAAATGAAATTTTTCATCCTTCCTTATTGCCACTAAGCACTATTACATAATAGATTGAACGTATAGGAAAATGAACCGCGCTTATGCCAACAAATTCCAATATAATGGTTGTTAGTGATTATATGCACTATAATGAAAGGATACCTTTAAAATCCAATTCATATAAATTACACTCAATAACTTCAATAGAAAATAATACAACCCCTTCCCTATAGTGAAAGTCCTTAAAAGGGTAAAAATGCATACTAGGGAACAACCTAACTCAAAATTTATTTCAAGATCCTTTAATGTAGAGGAATCAAATTATATTCAACATGAAATTCAATAAACCTTACTTTAATATAGGTCATTACCATCTATTCAACATATTATGACATCAAAATATACTTCACATGGTATGTCATCAACCTCCCTTTATGGAAGAACAACACAATCAACTCAACATGGCATGTTAATAGCCTCTCTTCATGTAAGGGCGTCAAACTCCATTCAACATGGTATCGTATCAAAATACCTCCATGATCATACATCAAACACCATTCAACATTATAGTCCATAAAATTCCATCCGGGATAGGTCATCAAACTCACTCATAATAGGTCTTCCACATAGAAAAACATGGGTGATCCTCAACATGAATTTAGACATCAAATTTGTTTTAGAAAAGATGATGATAGGGATACAATTGACTAGTGAAAATTTATATACAGCAATTATAGCTTATAAATACAATGTCAAAAGTGATGAATAAAAGTAATTTGATGCAACTAAAAGATGTAGGAAGCAAGAGAATAAAAGGTCAAGAAATGGATGATCAAGGAAAGGATTTATGAACGTAGAGAGTTGATCGAATGACATTATCATTAAATTAAGGAGGGGAAATATTTATTTAGGTATATAGGGTCGTGGTTCTTTGGGAAAGTTAATGATGATGTGGATGAAAATGAAATTATTAGTGCAATTAGGTACTACATAAGTAATAATTATGATGAAAAAAATACAATGGAAAACAAGGTTGTCCACTTTGATAAATTACAAGAAAAATTCAATCACTTGTTATGGATAGGATCCATAGTGAATTTAGGCCTCTTAATTTGGCATCAATTTTTTTAATCAGTCATGTGTAATAATACCCGACATATTGAAAACACGTAGATACACATGGAGTGATCTACAAGGTTAATTGAACATAAATTTGCAAGGAAATAAAGTTGTGGGAAAAAGAGGATGAGGAAATGAATATGTCTTTTACATAACAAATGGTGATACATAATCTATTAAATTTAAGAAAGCAAACATATATCCATCCTTTGTGGTTGATTCATATGAGAAAATAACTAGATCTAGAGTTGATGAAGTTACTTTCAATCTTGGTATTGATTCTCATGTACATTTTGATAGAGGAAGTTAGGCATGTTATGTATTACTTGATCTAATTCAAGATAATGGTATCATGTCTCATATGAACCTCAAAAATAATGATTGGAAGGAGGATAATAGATATGTTTTATCCCATGTTGTTGACCACATAGATACAAAAAGATAATGAATCGATTACCAATTATTTTCTAAAACAGAATTAATATGTTTGATGATAGGGATGTCAAAGTGAAATTGTTTGAACTCCATTATTATGTGACAACATGTCTATTATATGATGTAGGAGAATCAAAATTCTAGTATAATCCTCAATAATTTTAGCTTGTGGGTAGAAGACTTAAAAAGGGTCGAGTAGGGTAGATAGGCATAGAGAAATAAAGAATGAAAATTCTAGTAGGATTTTTGTAGCAAGATGATTTATTCCCGATCTTGGAAGATTGGAGTGGCGTAGGTATTTGAAAAGGAGTAAGGAGCTATATAGAGGGAAAATGAATATTTTGGGGAAGGTCCCATCATCTAGAATTAATCAATAGAAGAATGTTGGAGGTGGAACTCGGAAAAAATAATGCATGAAAAAATAAGATAAAGGCATGGAAAATGAGAATGACGAAGAGGACTGTGTGGTAGGATGGATTAGTGATGGACATAAAAAAACATGTCACAAGATATTTGACATAAATTCTATCTAGGATGTAATAACAAGAAGAAATAAATACTAAATCCACCTAGCATGAGTAGAGGCATAATAAATTAAAACATTAAATGAGCTCAATTCAAATTTGTATCGATAAGGAAATAAGAGAGCGTCTACAAGGAGTCATCCCACCGAACAAATATTTGAAATCATGAGAGAGAGGTAGGAAAAGAGAAATTTACATGACTATAAAAGAAGTATGAGTTCACAATTTTTTTAGTTGATGTGGAGGATTGGTTGAAAGATGTATGCCATTAGAACGAGGTTTTTGAATGTTATTTTATGCACATAACCCATTCCAATATAATATAAGCCTTAGGGAGCACACAATAAAGATTAGAAATCTCCATGTAAATATTATAAGCTCCATTTGAGAGTAGGAACAAATATAAATAAATAATTAACAATCTCTAATCCATTATGTGACTTTGTAAAGATGATGAGGATCTGTTCTTCGTCAAGTGGTATTAGAGTTGGTTTTTTCTGAAATAAAGTGAGGAAGTAGAATAAATTACCTATTGTAATACTTGATGAAAATGGTGTATAATTTTGTTCTCAATTATGAGGAAGGTTGGTAGAGAACAAAAATAAGGATCCCAGGTGTGTATCATCCAAAACAGTACAAATCATGCATGAGAAGGAAGGATGTTGCCAAAATGAAGGAACTATTGAAAATAAAAATTCATAAATATGATAGACAGAGTGATGGGGGACCTTAACGATATAAGAACCACACTTTGGAAATTTTATAGAAATATCATTGAAGGAGAAATGGTATCATGGTCTAAATCATCTTGAAGGAGGTGAGAGATTCAAATAGGAGTGAAAAATTTAGAGAAGATTATGGAAAGAGATTGCAAGTGGAGTGTTGAAGGGAAGAAAAGGTTTGTGTTATCTCTTGAAAGTGCACTGTAGAGAGATGGATGCGGGTTTTCAAGATTGACAAAATTTGATCTCTCTCTTTCATAGATACAATGAAACACACCTCGGATCTATGGGTATACCTATTTTGAGGTGAATCTCTAGTATCAAGGTTGGTTCCTTGTTGATGTATCCTAAATTGATTCTGATTTAGGAGTAAAAGATGACTATCAAGTAAATAAAACTAAGGTGATACACCAAATTTGTATGAGGGCTTTGACTAAGTATATTCATAATTGACATGTGAAGGATTTTGATGCAAAACCAACCATTTTCTATAGAATTTAAGGTAAACAATTTGATGTACTAAGGGAAAAATATCACAAAAACACCGATAAGTTAACATGCACATTAAAATTATCCAGAAATAATGAATTTGCGGCGGGGTAAGATGATTGATCGTGTAATTTTCATTCACAAGACTAATAGAAACATACAAAAGATTGTAAATAATTGGAAATGAAGATATTCTTCACACTCGGAAGGAAAAGCGGAAAATATTGCTTCAATACTCCTATATCCAAAAATTCCTCTAGTAGTTCTCTTTGCGCTTTTGAAAGGTACACAACATATATCAAAAATAAAATTCACCCTCTTCCTAAAAATATCCTAAGGCTTGTACTCTCCCATGCATTCTATTTTTATCCTTTATTTAATAATAGATAAAGGAATAAAATAGAACATGCAATTACAAATAGGCATTAATAGCCTTGATTACAATTGTCAACTTAAGTTTACTGATTTATTTTTAAGAAAGAGAAGGATGAATAATTTGCTAAAAATAAGATTTCTTGCTAGGAAAGTTTCTCTCCATGAACATGCAAATTTTGTTTTTACAAAGGCATGCCATTTTCCTCCCTATGAGTGAGTAAAATTTAAAATTTCCACTAACCATGGTCGAATCTAGTGAACTCAGATTTTATGCCAAGATATTACAACTTAATCATTTTCTGGTAATTAAATTTATTAGCTCCATTCGAGCTAGAAATTTTTGTAAAGTACTCCCCTGCCGCTTTATTGATAACTATCTTGTGTTCTTTGTGTAAATCCACCATTATTATAGACTTAAACTCAGTAAAGTTTTTTTGTGAAGAACTCTGCATTTAATTATCTCAAAAGATGTCCATGTATGAAAAATTTAATAAAAAACAACATGGAAAATCCTTTCTCATCACTTTATAATAAAAATGTGTATTTTGAATACTTGGCGCACTAATTAAATTTTAATCTAGGCCCAACACATGTTTGATTCACGTCGTCGGGGTTCTTGGCTTAATTTTATGACTTATGCACTTTTTAAAAAAGGCTCAAAAATTGAAAATGTGTCGGTGGCCTGCTTTCCTGATTTCACCCTTTTAATGACATGGGAAGATTCACGGTAAGTTAATCACTTTATTCCATTTTTCAAAAAATTGAGTTCCATGGAATCCCGATGCTCTGAACCTCCGCTTTTGTATTATTTGATATGATGTTTTGTTTGGTCTTGGCAGGGCTACAGAGAAATTTATAAGTTTATCCTTTTGAAACTTTTAAAGTTTTAAAGGTAAAAATTACTCCGACGACCAGATTTTTCTTTGATGGCTTGAGTAGAGTTGCGGGTAATTTAATCACTTTTCACTTTTTCACGTTTGCGGGCCAGTGGGGTAACTTGAAATTTTAACCACATTTGCATAAAGTCCCAAAACTTTGAGAAAATCCATCGCTCCACCGATACTATGTGGAATCAATTTTTGACTTTTATCCTGATATTTACTTTGTCCTTGCAAAGGCTCTGGCTTACGGGAAATGTTTGGAACACTTAACTCTTTTGTAAAAGGTTTCAAACTTGAAAAATGTTAGGCCTCTTCTTTTTTTGGTGATCACATGTATCTCTGCAGACTTTCGAGCCTATGGTGGAAATTTTGACACTTTACAAAATTTGAAAATTGACTAAGTCTAACCACCATTGTTCTGGTGACTTTTTCATCAATTTTGATGATCCATTTGTGAACATCAATTTGTACTTTTTTCTCCTCCACCGTGGATCTCTTAACTCTGATTTGGAATGGTGGTTGGATTTTTGACCCTTGGTTAGGGTTTCTGACTTGGAAATTAATGTGGCACTATCATCATACCCATAGTGATTCGCATTGATTTTGGAGATCGATCCTTCACCTTTGATCTCTATCCTTTCGATCTGGAGCCATTGATTTCTGACCATGGTTGAGTTAGGTTGAAACTCACCTCTTGAGTTTGCATGATAAGGAATAGCTCAATGACCCTTATGCACATTTCATTTGGTTTTCATTATGCGGGTGAAGCCCTGGAAAATTTTCCTTCGACACCATTATTCTAAGCATTCGAAGCTTGTTTTCTTCTGCGAAAATGGATTTCTATCATTTTTGCTTCTTCTGAGCTCTTTATGTAGCTTGTATATATGATCGTTTTAGGGTTCATTTAATTCTTCGAGCTCTATAGATTCATGAGCAGAAGTATTCGATCTCTCTGCCATTTTCATTTTCTTGAAGCTTGGCTTTTAATGTAGAGGAGGTCTCTGTCTCTTTTCCTTTTTCTCTTGTCTGCATACACTTCTATTTTCTATTCTTCTTTAAATATATCACTGAAACTCTTGGAAATATTTGTGGGTTTTATGTTTTATTACTCCCGCTTGACTCTTAAGTTTGAAACTTCCCATGGGCATACAAATTTCTTGCTTCATCATTCTCTTTCTCAAAAGTTTCAAATTCTCGATTATAAAATAATGAGTTCTTTTACATTACTCTATTTTGACATTTGCCTAATGAAAATTAGTGCCTAAAGTTATGTATTTAGGTTTGTATTTCGTTTGTAATATTCTTTAGAAAACTTGAATCATCTTTCATTTATTGTTCTAAAAAATACTTCCTCTCTTTGATAGATATAGATCTATGCAAGAATGAGCAGATTATGATGCCGGTAAAAAACTATCCCTCTATTTTGAGTTTTAAATCCACTATAGGATACAATTTAATCTTGAATAACAACCCTCCCTTCCATTTGAAAACTATAATGATTTCATTTCTTGATTTTATTCTTGAGACTTCAAAATTTGTTCTTTGTTGAGTCACTTGAATGACTGACTATGAGAATATTTCATAATGATTGTAGTTTTCTTAAACATGCAACACTATGCAATACTCTATGTAATTTTGACTGAAATTGAATGAGAGTATGTGCTTGGTCTTTGTGTAAAATTAGTTAGCTGAAAAGAACCATTATTGTGCATAGTTTTCTCTCTAGGATTCAAATTGGTAACAAAGTACTTGTATTAAGGTAACTATAAAAGTATCCATTGATTTGCAGTTTTAGCTTGATCTTGCAATCTAATGTCAAAACAACGAGGCTCCATAGTTGTCATTGGTGGAATTTTGATCTAGCTTCTGTTCTTTTCCATCCTCATGAGAAATCTGTACTTTTGGAAACTGCTGCAACTCTTATTGTTCTTGATCTTGTACTATGAGATATTCTTTTCTATATCTTGTATGTGCTTTCTAGAAATTACAAGTAGTTCATCTGTTTTAATACTATTTTAGGCATAAGATTTGATTCATATGCTTGTTAAGATCTCTGTTACTTTGTTTCTTTCACATAGATGTTTTATTTCCTTTAAGTAACATTTCTAGCATGTTGGAAAATATGAAATGTTGATTTTTCATGGCGAAGCCCTGGCAAATTTTTCCAGAATCTTGTCTTCATTCCTTTTCAACTGTAACCTTCTCCTTTTAACCACACATCAGCCTTCAAATTCTACTTCTTCCTTCTTTAACAAACTAAAACATGTATGTCTATCTCCCATTCTCTCTTCTATACTACAACTTCTTCCACTTCAGAATGGTTACTGAAACCTTGAGTTACATTCTTCCTTTTATGCATGCACTTATGACTTGTTTATTTTTCATTGGCTAAAACCTATACCTACGACACTTAGGAAAAAATTAGAAAATACTTAGGCTTTTTGGCCTCATTTATGTCCATGTTTTCTTCTTTTCTTTTCTCTTTCTTCACTCTAAGTGAGGTATGCAATCTGGTCCTTGAGAAATCTATATCTCCTGTTGCTTAGAGATCCATATGCACAAATTAAGCGGTGTATGAATACGAATTAACCCTGAGCTCTTTATTGATGATTCCTTTCTTTTACTTTTTAGGTACCATGCCTTAAGGATGAAAGGAGCTGATAATGATGCTCGCACAACGAAGAATATACAAAGTCAATGATGGGTTCAATCATATTCCTTTACTTTCTATTTCATGCATGTTTACCTCTTTGTTCCATAGATGTAATTTACTTTTAGTCACATCCCATGGCTTGTGTGGGAAACATTTGACCTTCCTTGTGAATAAAACATTGAATTACGTAAATGAGTTGTATATTTCTTCCTGCATTTCAGCTTTTTGTATGGATTGTATGACAAAATAAATGACTCAATCATTTAATTGAAAGTCTTAGTGATGAAGGAAAAAAAATCAATGAGAACATGTAACATTCAATAATGAACTCGATTTTTTTGTAATCTACACTTTTTTTTTCTATCCCAAAACTCAACACTTCACCAACTCAATAATTCGGTGTCTTCATCAAGACAACACAACTATCCTTCGGAGCCTTTGTGTTCTTTTGCTAAAGGTATCAAGAAATTGTAGAGTATATGATCCATTACTTTTTTAACACACACACATAACCACATATTTCATTTAATCATTAATTAACTCAGCAATAACTAATAACATTAGAACTTCCTTATCTTAGGTATACTTCACCCATGAATTTCATCGTAACGATGAAGTTTTGAGTTGCCTATTTTTGTACAAGTGCAAAAATTATCAACATTTATGGCGATCCTATGGGGAAAGCTGCCTACTAGGTTAAAGACTAGTGCCTTACTCTTGTCCATTGGGCATGGAGTCCAAAGAATATAACAAAAATATTCCTTTTTTGAAAGATGCAACCCTTCCAAACTGGAATTAAAACAGGGAAAAGATCTGTAAACTAGATCACATGTACGGATGCATTTATTGAATTGAAAAATGATGCAATGTGTAGAAACTACACTTATTGAAGAGAAATCCTACTCTAACAATCATTGTAAGATATTCAATAACAATGTTTGAGAAACATACCATTCACATGAATGGGAAGTTCCTCTCCATTCACTTTCAAAAGTGAAAAGCATTGTGTAAATTGCTAGCTGAAATCATATAAGGACTACTCTAGAGTGTATCAAACTTTGAGTGTCTTCTTGGCTTTGCACGATCATCATCCCATTTTAACACAATATCTCCTTCGTTGAAGACTCTAAATTTGGCTTTCTTTTCAAAAGTCTTCTTCATTTTTTTCTGATTTTTCTCCATACTTAAATGATATTTATCTCTTAGCTCTTATAATTCCATTAACTCTTCATAACAAACCTATAATGGTTCATTCTCAAGAAGCTCCATTTGATGTAGAAAATCCAATGTAGGTAACTCAACTAAAATAGGCATTTTCACTTCTTTTCCGTACATAAGTTTGTATGGTGAATTTCCAACTGATATTTTAGGAGTCACTCTTTTAGCCAAAAGTGCTGAATTCAACATCACATGCCAAGCTCTTTGATTATCCCCGAGTGTTCTTTTCGTGATACTTAACAAATTCTTGTTATTACTCTCAGCTAAGTCATTACCTTATAGGTAATAATTAGATGAAGCACTCAAATAAATTCCATGTTTGACAACCCAATCTATTATCTTAGCATGAAGAAAAGCTACAACATTATCTGATATGATAGTGGCTTTGGAACACTAAATCAGAAGTATACCTTCATAAAAGGATAGTATTGAAGCTTCATTAGCATCCTTCAAGGATATTACTTCCATCCATCGTGTAAAGTAATATGTAGTAGTTAAGATTTAATTGTGTCCTTGTGAAGAAGGCAGATTTATTATTCGATAAAGTTGAGACCCCACTACATAAAAGGTTGATCAACTGAAATAGGCTACTGAAAGGAAGCGAAGCTAAATGTTCTTTTCAACAAAGAAAGCACATTTTTACACTTTCTAATCCATTCAAAATAGTATTTGAATATGCTAGGCCACTAGTAACCAACTTTCATAATTTTTAAGGCTGTGGTATGTGCTGAGAAATGACCTCCTATAGGTCCTTCATGGAATTTTGACAATATTTTTTGAATTTTATCATAGTAAACACACCGCAACAAGATTCCATTTATATCTTTTTTGAATAACACACTATCAATGAAGATATAAGGTAGAACTTGTAATCTAAAATACCTTCATTTATTGTTGTCCATACCTTCTGGATAGGTGACATTTTGTAGATAATTAATCAAATCAGCCATCCATCTTGATTCCTGAAACTCTTGAATTGACTCAGGTTGCTGGTTTTCTAGTTGAACCATAATTTCTGATTGCTGATACGCAATTTCAGCATGTTGTTTTGAATCATCTGGTTCTGTAACTTGTTGTTTTTCCATATCAGCAATTATATGTTCACATAAACCTTTCCCTCGATCCATCTTAGCAACTTGGATATCAAAATCATACTCCATGACCTTCGTTATCCAATTTTCTCTTTTCTCATTCAACTCCTTATTTAGTAAGAATGATTTCACACTTGGATGAGAAACATGAACATGGATTTTATTGTTTGAAAGCATATACTTGAAATTCTTTAGTCCTCTAACTACTGAAAGTACTTGATTTTCAAGGAATGTGTACCTTGTTTCGTAATTGTGCAAGCTCTGTCCAAAGAAAGCAATAGGCTACTCGATATTTTCATCATTGACTTGAGTTAATATAGCTGAGATTGTTTCAACTCCTGTAAGTGCATACATTTTAAAATATTTATCAAAATTTGGATTTGCAAGAGTAGGATCCCGAGAGATAACTACTTTTATTGCTTCAAAACCCTCTCTCCCTTCACCGGGCCAAGAGAATTTTTTTCTTTCTTTAGCATACTTGTGAGTGGTTTAACCAATGCTACAAAATTTGGAACAAATCTTCTAACAAATTTTAATTTTCCAAGAAAAATTTGTAATGCCTTCTTATGATGGGGTAATTATAGTTGTTATATGGATTCGATCCTAAAAGGATCAATTACTAAACTCTACTTAGAAACAATATGCCCATGTAGTTTTCCTTGATGTACTAAAAAGATAGACATCTGTGAATTCAAAGATATTTTGAATTGCTTGCACAACTGAAAATTCTAACCTTAAATGCATTAGATGTTCTTAAGAATATTTTGAAAGTATAGTAACATATCTAAATAAACAAGGATGCATTTATTTAACAAGTTGTGAAAATCCATGTCCATTGCAGACGTGAAATGTTGCACCTACATTTGAAAGACCAAAGGGAATTCTTTTGTAAGCATAGGTACCCCACTTTGTGGTAAAAGTTGTTTTATATCTATCATCTTCCCGAACTAAAATCTGATTATATCCATTGTAATCGCTTCAGAAGAGATAGTCTATCTCGAACTCGAGACTATTCTCAAAATATTATCCATATTTGGGAGTGTGTAATGATCTTTTAATGAAGCTTATTAAGATCTCTGAAATCTACACATAGTCCGATTTCACCATTCTTCTTCTAACAGAACAAGATTGCTACCCAACTTGAATGCTTAATCGGAAAGATAATACCCAAGTTAATCAACTTAGATAATTCTTTCCTCATCGTAGGTTTTTTTGGATTCACAAGCCTCGGTTTCGTCTTACAGGTTTTAGAATTTGCCTACAACTAAATTGTATGTTGTGTTAAACTAGGATCAAACGCTTTCAGATCTTGGTATTTCCAAGCAAAAAAATATTTAAATTCCTTACAAATATTAATAAATGACTGCATTTCGCTTAAGGAACATATATTTCCAAGAAATACCTTTTTCCCTTCATCAACTGTGATCTCTTTGTAATTATCAGAGCGGGTTGACATTTTACACTTGACCTTTCTTAACTAATTGTTAGTGTTAAAGATGTCTTCCAATGTGACCTAACCTTGAGGCGCTTTTTATTTGTCTTCAACCGAACAATCTGGTCATGATATAAGTGATGTAATTTATCTTGATTAACTTGTAGACACCTAAAATTGATTATCCAATTTGGTGTCCTCGTGCGTGTTTTCTCTCTCGGGTAACCTCGGGGCACGTTTATATCACCACTATCCCCTTGGGATATTATTCGATTTGTGATTTAAACACCTATCCTAAGTTTAATTCACCCCATTATATTTTACTCCGTGAGTAATTAAATATTAACTATTTAATTACACCTCTTTACATGTATCCTAACCACTTATCTACCCCATATTTATCCTATCCATGTATCACCCTATTTCTCCTCCTCCCAAAGCGGGATATTTCCCGTATTTGAAGTGGAGGGATAACTCTTATCTTTCCAGAAATCGCTCATTTTGGCCGTCTCGGGAGTTTGTTCCGTGATCGGCGCCGACCGGTACTCGGTCGACGCCGATTTTTCGAGCAGCACCAATTATAAATAGAAGCCTGTAACTCGGCCTGGGGGACACGAGACGAAAAAAACACGAAAGAGAGACAAATCGTGAAAGAGACACAGATTGTAAGAGAGAGAACGAGAGATCTTTACGCATCTAGTGTGAATATTATCTATTGAATGAGAGCAGATCTTGTCCAAATCAATCCCTAAGAGGAGCACCATTACTCTGTTCTCATCACATCAACATCTTACGTCTCCATTGATTTTCTGGTGACTCTGTTCCTACACTCAAGATCGGGTGGAGTCTTACTAAGATCTCTCTCTGGCTTCGCAGCATCTAGCAGACATTGACATCTTGCCTTCGTTTTCCGATTCTCGAATATTCTCGCAGTTTATATCGGATCGACGCCGATCTATATCAGTCGACGCCGATCTATATCAGTCGACGCCGATTTTAAACAATCGACGCCGATTCTACCTAATCGACACCGATATTCCTGCAGACAGGTAAAAAGATGCAGGTAACACAAATCCAGCTTTGTTTTTCACAGTTCCTTTTTTCTTGCTTTCACTGCTTTGTTTAGATTCTGTTTATTACTTTGGTCAGAAAATCTAGTCTTGTACGTACATCTTTTATCATGTATACTTCTTTACTTAATTGAAAATGTGGACTGACATCCGCCGAGGGAGCCTATCGCTTCCCGGATCCACTTCTCGTAGTCCACCTAAATATCTTTTAACGTGGTCTTTTTCTGTCAAGCATCGGTGTCTCGCAGGTTACTTGGATCTACTATGCAAAATTGCTCGTGTGCGCCTGTCTTATCTACATCGGCTTCCTCATCCATCTACATCTTCGGATCTTGTCCATCAGGTATCGATTTCATTGGAGTTTTTCAGGGTTTTTGTGTTTAGTTTGGTGCATTAACTTGGACAGGTAACAAGCGCGAAATTCTTGATCTACATTCTCGCACGCCCGGGGGACCTTTTTCTAGTTTTGAGCTTTGTTCTTTTTCTTCACTAATTTTATCATTCTGCTTGAGCATTTCCTTTCATCGCTTTTAATCTTGCTCTTTATGTGAAATTGTTATTTCCTTGAAATTTTTCTAGTTCGTTAAAATAGAAATTTCTAATTCACCATTATCCGGATATATCTTTCTGATTTTGTTTGGTGTTTGCTTAACATTTTCTTGCATGGAGCACTTTGCTTGTTCTTGGATTGTTCGAAGGGAAGAGCTCAACAACGCACTTTTTTGAATTCCACACACCTTGGAGAGCTAAATCTACAGGTATTTCTCTTTTACGGTGTTTTCTCCTTTTTAGGAACTAAAAAAAAAATACAAAAAAATAAAAATTCTTTGTTTGTTGTCTATCACATCCGAACATTTCAATTGTTGGTACTTAAAAAGAATTTAATCGCATTTGGGAAAGAATCTGTTTGACTTGTCTTCATCGAAATCAAACACTTTGTTTTTAAGTGCTTAAAAGGAACTCTTTCTTTGTCATTTCTGCTGTATGTTTTTCATCTAGTTTTAATTAGGCTGGAAAATTGATCAAAATCGGTAGTGACACTATTTGATTTTTATTTTTCACCCTTGCACACAAAGCCAAAATCACTAGGTATAAAGCATTTAAACAAAAATTCTTTCCCTGGCCTCGCCTACTTGGAAGTGACATCCAAGAGGAAGAGCCTACGCGGTACTCGGGCCGCGCTATAAATTCACGGAAGTTCTGGTATATATTGGCAAAGCACCCGACTCCTTTATCGCAGCGGTGTGTGAAGTGCGGGGGTAGAAGCCACGTACCGGTCTTTTACTGAAGTGCCTTCGGGACTCCTCACCAAAACACCCCTCAAACCATCCTTAGTTTGGCTATCTGAGTAGTTCCTGTTCTAAAAGGCCCTCCCTAATATTTTCTTTCTTAAAAGCATAAAAACTTAAAAGAGATAATCACCTACGCTGCTTGAATTGTCTGTGCATTAGTTAGGTCAATCTTCTTTTCTGCTTGTTTATGACGGTCATCACTCGGTTACAATCTAGAAGAATGGCTCAATTAGCCCCTTCTTCCTCCGAGATCACCACTAGTGTGGATGTTTCGGCACCCCCCGGTCTTCCTCGGGACCACTGTTAATTGGTTCCCCATCCTGGTCATATAATCCTTTTTATCAGGCCAAAGCAACCCCATCACGTCCAGCTTCCCCTAGTCCTTCAGAAATATCATCTTCGCTTCGACTCAGAGTATGTTCCTCACGGGGATCCTGAATTTCAGGTGCTCCTTGATCGCAATCCGGTAGCCCTCATGGACTACCTAGTACACAAGTCTATTCAAATATCTGATCAGGGACCACCAATCCAGCAAGTGTACGATTATTCTCGTGAACCATCCCAGGACTTTTGTAGAATAGTTAGCATCATCTCTCTCGCCTCGAGCCATGGAGAAGGGTGGTGCACCTGTGCCTCCTTTTTCTCTTCCACCGACCATATCAACTAGTTCTCAAATAGTCTTACCTATTCCTAACACCGCAGTTACCTCGAATATTCCACAACCTACTTCTGAGAGGTCCTCTGCTCTGGCTATAATGAGTGCGTCTGTGCACCCGCATATTGCTGTTAATTCATCTATGCCCTCCATCGTGTCCTGTGGTCAAGCCCTTTTATGAGTCAACCCCCTCTGACTAGTCAGTTGGTTCCTGCTTCTCGTCCTCCAGTGGGTCTTTCTTCCAATGTTCCAGCAACAGTGACCTTCGCCCATCCTCTAGCATCGGCACCCTTAATACCTAATCCAGCAGTAAAAAGCCTCTTTCAGGTCTTGTTCCCCAATATGTCCAATCAAATCGGCACCCATGTTCCTCAATCTGTTCCGATTCAGTCAACAAGCATAGGAGTCCACCAATCACAGGCTCCGTCCATCATCCAACCTTCATTTTCTCAACCACTTATTATCTCACAGCCTGCCTATACACAGGCTCCTTCACAACGCAAATACCCCACCAGTGTCACCCAGAACACCTGGTTACTCCTCTTATCATCCCATCAATCAACAGATGAATCCCCCATTGACACCTCAACAACAACCACCATTTGCTTCTTATGTAGGACATGCCAGTATGCCTCCTCCTCAATCTGACGTGGTTCAAATTCTTTTCAAGAAAATCGTAGACTTGGAAGCCTCCACCAAAGGGGCTCGTCCTTCATACTCCTTTGAAGAAGTATGTAATGAACCCATTCACCCCTCAGTGGCCTTTAAGCCTTATCCTCCCCAATGGGAACTTCCTAAATTTTTAAAATTTCATAGTCGGGAGGACCCTCAACAGCATTTGCGAGCATTCAAACATGCTTGCTACCTCATAGTCAGTGATCGGGAGCTTATGCTCCGTACTTTTCCTATGACTCTAGCAGTCTCCCGCTTTAGACTCCGTACAATAACATTCCTCAACATTCCTTGTTTTCTTTCTCTCAATTGGCCCAGATGTTTGTTGAAAACTTTTCAATAAATATTGCGCATAAGATCTCGATTACATATCTTTATAACATTCATCAATTCGATGATGAGTCTATTACAGACTTTGTCGCTCGTTGGAGAGGGATAATAAACCAATTGTCTTTCTCCCTTCCTCAATCCCAACAGATCGAGTTGTTTACTCGATCTTGTGCTAATCATATTTCTTCCACTTTAAGGATCCAAACCTTTCATACATTTGAAGAAGCCTTTACGATGGCACGCAAACTTGAATCTCATGCCATTGAACAAGGGAAGTTAAAACTTCGCTCTAAATCTAAACCAGATTTTTCTCGGTTTACCAAATCAAATCCTTCCACTTCTAAAGACAAGAATCAGGGATCCACCAATGCTATCGTATTAAAAACACCACGAGCTGATACCACTTCTAATCAAACACCACGAAGAGACTCCTCATCTTCTCGAAAAGGGACCTCATCATCTCGATCTTTCACTTCATTGGGGGAATCATATGCTTCTATCCTGGAAAAAATGTTGGAAGTCCACATGATCGAACTTCCCCCCATTAGGAATATTGATGAAAGCCAAGAACGTCCATTCTGGTATAGGGAAAATGACTTCTGTCATTATCATAGAACCAAAGGTCATGACATCGAACGATGTCAGACCTTCAAAAATCTTGTCCAGAAATTCATTGATAAAGGTGAGCTCATTCTGGATAACCCAAATGCTCCCCCAAATCAAGCACTGGATGTCTTTAAACAACCTTTTCCCAATCATTCCCCGAACCATGATGCTTCAGAGTCTCAAAAACCAAACACTCATACTATCAGCTTCATCTCTACTGAAGAATCTTCTTCTAAAACTAAGCCATCTGCAAACACATCGACCAAATCAGAGCCTCATTCCGCTTCGTTAATCGCTAGGATTCCACCATCTTCAGATAGCCCGTCTTTGAATATTCCAACATTGTTAGATACGGATTCACCTCTCTCTGCTTCTTTGTCTGATCTCCCGTCCATACCCAAGACCGTATCATCCTCATCTGTGTCATCATCAGACATTCTTTCAATGCTCGAGGAAATTACATCCCTTCGAGTTTCCACCGCGGATACATCTACTTCTGTTTCTCCCATTTTTGCTGCGACTATGCCCCTGGTGAACGTACCTATAATTGTGCCAACTTCGACGGAAGCGTCTTTGATTTTGACTCTTCCTGTCTCCTTTCCTACAGTAGTTTCACCCATAATTACTACACCAGAAGTAGTCCCCTCACAAGGAACTGCTTCTTCATCACTCACTTCTTCCATCACTAATGCTACTTTGCCTATTAAGGGGAAATCTAAAGAAGTAGCACCAACACCTATACGCTCGGTTCCTAAACTTAGACCGAGACAACTAGAATCTAACGTTGCGCCATCAGTACCTCCCCATTTGCTTCCCCCGAAAAGGTTACAATCACCTTATGCGGTTGAAATTGTCACCATTCCTGAAAAAGGAAAGCCCATATTTCGAACCATCAAGACTCTTGGTGCTTTCCCACAAAAATCTCTCTCTGCGCCTCATAAAAGATTGGATTTGTCTGCTGAGAAGGCATCTTCTTCTACACACTTATCAAAACCATCATCTTCTTCTACAACACATTCTTCACCAGCACCTCGAAAAGTGGACTTACCTACTAAAAGGACGTCACCTCTTTTATCAGAATCATCATCTTCATTACCAAAAGCCAGGGCACCCTATGTTCCTCCGATTACACCTACTTTGGAAGCTTCTCCCTCATCTAAATCGACATCATCTAAATCATCATTAGTTTCGACCAAGCAGCCTCCCTTATCTCTGAAGACCACAACACTTGTCACATCTCCATCATCTTCAAAATCTATTTTAGGGGCTCCCCCTCCACCAAAATCAATCATGTCTCACTTACTTCCATCTCAAGTGCCCAAGGCTGCTCCTCCAGATGTCCAAAAAAATAAGATGATCCCTAAAAAGACTGTCAAACCTAACATGCAGGTTCTTTTACCTCAACAAATTGCTGTTAAAGTAAAAGAGGCGCCTTCATCATCTCTGTCCTCATCTTCGTCTACCGGGTTCTACACCGAAATCCTTCGCCAACTTATCCAATCTTCATCCATATCTCTTCCTCCGATTAAACCCTATAACCCTAAAGGAGTTAAACCTACTTGGTTTAACTCTGATTTGATTTGTGCTTACCACCATACCCCGGGTCATGATACTGAGGGATGTAAAGCTCTTCAATCTGTCGTCAACAACCTTTTGGAAGAAAGTGATCTTTTGCTGGAGGAGGAGAAACAAGCACCTCCTGTCATCTTAGCTCCATCTGAACCCCAACGATCCACTCAGGCCTCTACTTCTAGTGATTACACTCCAAATGATCTTCCACCTTCTCAAATCGACACAATTCATATCGCCACTAGAACCCAACAGTATGATAATCCATCCTCATCTACAGCATCTCGACCACAGGTTGTCATTTCTGCAGCCCCCGAAGGATCTCCTCCTTCCTCATTAGCCCCAAGGCCTCGGGTCTCTATTCGTGCTGCACCTCGGGCTCAAATTCCCGTGTCAGTTGAGGAGAGTGTTATGAAACAACTCACCCAGGCTCCGGTCAAAATGTCTCTTTTTGACCTCATTCAATCCTCTCCACAACATCGCCAGGCTCTGATTGATAATCTGCGTCGCATCGCAGTGAATTCAGATGAGCCCCAGCCTTTCGAGATGATTGTTGGATTGAATAGACCATCAACCGCCATTTCTTTTGAAGATTCAGAAATTCCTTCCCTTTCTTCCGAGGATTTGGAGGCTCCCCTCTTTATCACAGTCCAAATCGACAACACTACATTAAAACGCATTATGATCAAAAGTGGTGCTGCACTCAACGTCATCTCCTCACACACATTTGAGCAACTTAAGTTACCAAAGAACGTAGTGTCACCCCCGCCTTTTGCCTCTTCGATCATTTAACGATCAGCTAGCAGTTACTTTAGGAACTGTGGTCTTACCCATTCGAGTAGGTAAGAAGCTGCTTCACGAACTCTTCTACATTGTTGAAGGGAAATTCCACTATAATATGATCCTTGACACTCCGGATTCAAAAGCAATGCATTGTGTCCCATCCACCCTCCATCGATGCTTAAAATATCAATATGAGGGCAAAATCTATACTCATCCAGGAGATCCTTTTCCTTCCGCGCAATGCGACATGACCACAGGGTCTGCCCCTCTAAAGGAAAATGCCTGTTCTCCTGACGGGGCCTCATCTTCTTCCATACCTGCAACCAAACTACCGGATGTACAAAATTTAGAAGAGACATTGCAGCGTTTCTCACTAGGAGAGCTTCCTCTCCTTTCTTTTGACAACCATCTTAAACCTAGTGAGTATGGTAGACCAGACAAACAACCTGAATATCAGCCAGGTCTTGGTCGCATCGTCACCATTGGTCTACCCAATCAACAGACTAATTTCATTTACGGTGGTCTTGACACGCCTCACTATCACCCGGATTCTCCTCCTAGGACCAAACCTTATTTAACAGGGTTCGATTGTCTACAGAATCCCACATTTGCAAAAACTTATTTATATCGATGCGCGTGGAAGGGCTTTGGCTTAGGAAAATATGAACAAGGTGTGCATGACCTCGCGTCCATTCCAACTCTCAAGCCACATCAAAAATTTGGTTTAGGATTTAAACCTCTTTCAAAAGCCACCGTCACTGTTCTCGATGAGCCTCTTCCTATTGAGGAACCATCTTCTCCCGCTAAGTCAGAAGCATCACTCGATGTGGACGACGCCATTTCCATCCCGTCTAACTTTTTTTTTTGATCAATACCATTTCCTTAGGGCCACTAGCCTATAAGACTAACGACAAGTCCACTTCCATACCGTTAATCTTCCCTGAAATAGTTGGAGATGACTCTCCTACTATCAACACTATCCACTGTGCGGATGATGATTCTGTCCTCACCTATCTGGGGGTAGAGGATTCCTATCTTCCTAAAACCATTCCTTCTGACACATCTACGCTTCTCAACGAAGCCACTGTCGACCTTAATATAGGGACTTCTAAAGACCCTCGCATCATTAAGGTCGGCCGGTCTTCTTAATCCACAGAATTAGAGACTTTACCACTTTTATTTCCAACCATCGTCAAGCTTTTTGCTTGGGCATATGAGGATATGCCAGATTTCGATCCCGATATTGTGGTCCACAATATCAAGTTACTCTTCCCAACATCAAACCAGCTTAAACAAAAATTACGTAAAATGCACCCTAGAGTAGCCCTTCTTGTTAAAGAGGAATTGCAGCACTTGCTCTCGGCTAACTTCATCCAACCCATCGATTATCCACAATGGGTTTCAATGTAGTACCACCAGAACTAAAGCTACTGGGAAAATTCAAATTTGTACCGACTTCCGGGATCTTAATCTTGCTTGTCCAAAAGATGATTTTCCTCTACCTAATATCGACCAACTCATGGATTTAACTGTGGGTCATGAGATGCTTTCTCTTATGGATGGTTTCTTTGGATATAATCAAATTCTCATCACACTGGAAGACCAACATAAGACTTCTTTCATAACTCCTTGGGGGACCTTTTGTTATCGTGTCATGCCTTTCGGTCTTAAGAACGCAGGAGCAACCTATCAGCGAGCAATGACCTACATCTTCCATGATCTCTTACACAAAACTGTGGAAGATTACGCGACGATCTCCTCGATAAATCCAAGTGTCGCAGGATCATCTTTTCATCCTCGCACCTCTCTTTGAGAGGCTTATCTCGCTTTTGTCTTCGCCTAAATCCATCTAAGTGCGTGTTTTGCATTCTCACCGTAAACTTTTATGTTTTATCCTTTCCATTAGGGGTATTGAAGTAGACCCCGCAAAAATAAAAGCTATCCTTGAGATGCCCACCCTTCTAACTTAAAGCAACTCCAGCAGCTCCAAGGACGTCTTCAATCAGTGCGTCATTTTATCTCACAATTGTCGGACCGATGTCAACCTTTTCATCATCTCCTCCATAAGAATGTTCATTTTGAATGGGATGAACATTGCCAAAAGGCCTTCAATGATCTCAAAGCTTATCTTCTTTCTCCACCTATGCTTACACCTCCACGTGAGGGGGAGCCTTTCTATCTTTATATCTCTCGTGATCACCATGCTCGAGAGCCATGATCTCGCATCGGGACGCTTGTGGTAAAGAACAAGCTTGTCTATTACATCGGTCCGCACTCCATGAGTATGAAACACGTTTTCCGGTCGAAAGGCTGTGTTGTGCTCTCTTCTTCACAACTTCTAAGCTTCGTCATTACCTCCTTAATCACAAAACTTACATTGTCACAAGTGTCAATCCACTCAAGACAATTCATGCGAAGCCTTATCACAATGATCGTATCACTCGTTGGCTCATGCTTATGACTGAATTTGATCTCGAGTTTATCTCGCAAAGTCTATCAAGGGTCGTGGTCATCATGCAGATCAATTAGTTGATGCTCCTCTTCCAGACACTCAAGTCCCCCTTGCTCGATTCCCCGATGAATATATCCAACAAATTGAATTTGGTCTATCTCCATTTAAAGTAAAGCTCTTCTTTGATGGATCCAAATGCCAGCAAGGGGGAGGTGTGGGTTTCGTGATGATTCCTCCTTGGGGTACGCCTATCCCAGTCGCACACAAATTGAACTTTGAATGCACCAATAATATGGCTGAATATGAAGCTCTTGTCTTGGGTCTTCAAAATGCCATTAATCTCGGCGCTCGTCATATTGACATCTTTGGTGATTCTGAACTCATCGTTAATCAAGTCACGGGTGTCTATCAATGCAGAATGATATCCTTCAAAAATATCGTGATATCATTCTCGTTCAACTCCAATCTTTTGATAAATTCACTATCCAAGCTATTCCTCACACTACGAATCGATTCGCAGATACAATGGCTTCATTAGCCTCGCTTATCCCACCTTTTACCGAGGACTCGCGACTTTATGTGGCTGTGCAATGATTAGATCAACCATCTCATCTTAGGCAACTAACTTCAATCCATGCTGTCACAACCCATACTCAGGATGAGTGGTATCAACAGATCGTTGATTATCTATCTCATTCAGTGCTTCCTCCAGATCTGACTTCCAATGGTAGAAGATCTTTTATCCTACGCGCTAATCACTATACTATTCTAGGAGGGATCCTCTACAAACGCGGCTTTGATGGTATTTTTCTTCGGTGCCTCAAAACCCTTGAATCATCTAAAGCTATCCAGGAGGTCCATGACGGTATCTGTGGTGGACATTTTAGTGGCTTGGCCATAGCTAAACGCATCTTACGTTTGGGATATTATTGGCCTTCTCTTAATCGAGATTGTTGTGAATACACTAAGAAATGCGTCAAGTGTCAACAACATTCCAATCTCACACATATCCCTAGTCAAGCTTTACAACCTACAACGGATTTGTGGCCTTTTTCGCAATGGGGTCTTGATCTCATTGGTCTCATCAATCCCCGTTCTTCACAGCGTCATCATTCTATCATTACTGCCACTGAATACTTTACTAAGTGGGTGGAAGCTATCCCTCTTTCTTCAACAAAAGCTAAACCCATAGTTGATTTTGTCTATCAACACATCATTTGTCGCTTTGGTGTTCCACACAAACTCATCACAGATAACGGTAAGTCTTTCAAGAACGTTGATTTGCAGAACCTCTGCAACGCTTTCAATATCAAGCTCAGCTTTTCCTCTCCATACTATCCTCAAGCTAATGGTCAGGCCGAAGCTTCCAATAAAACTTTACGTAATATCCTCGCAAAGGTAACTAGTGAGTCAAGCATTCATATCCCTTTTTCTCTCTCGGGGCTTATCGACTAGCATTCGTGCAGATCCACCGGTGCTACTCCCTTCTCGTCTCATGGGTCTCGAGGTGTTCTTCCTTTTGAACAAATCATCTCTCCGTGTTTCTCTTAGTTTGTCTATTTTGAGCATGTTAAGATGAGCGGCGCTTAATACTAACATCATCAAGTCTATCTCGAGCATGTCAAACGTTATAAGCACTTCGCAGCACCGTGACTTCAAAATTGGTGATCTTGTTCTTAAAGAAAATCAAAATGTCACTACACTCGAAAGGAGTCAGCGTGGTAAGTTTGCTCCCAACTGGATGGGTCCGTACATTATCACTCATAAATATGGGTCTGGGGCTTATCGTCTATCTTCCATGGATGGTATACCTGAAGTGGAACCTCTTAATGCCTTGCATCTACGGCCCTTCTACTGTTAAAATCTATCTTACACAAATCTAGTCGCAAGACAGATCTTTCATCCGTCTAACAACCAGTCATATACTTTCATGGTGATTCGAAATTATGTGGTTCTCCGCCTATTGTCTTTTTTACCTTAAATATGAGTATCGTGGCTCTACTCATAGCATTTTTCTTATGGATATGTTTCTCCTCATGGTAGGAACACCTTAATCACTGTTTCATTTGTCCCAAGTGCTTATCTTAATCGGATCTACTCGGGGCATGAGTGTATGCTCTTTATACGTTTTCTTCCCCTCTATCTGATCTATCTAGGTCTAAACTCAGCTTCTTCCAAAAAGCTTTTCAAAAAAAAAAAAAGATAGACTGATCCCTTGAAGGACAGCTACCCATACAATCAAATAAATCAAAAGATATAGACCATGCCCTCGAAGGATGGCTATCATTAAAATTCAAAATACAGACCGCTCCCTTGAAGGACGGTTGTTTCTCAAAGAAATACTCAAGGCTTCTTGCATTGATCAGCCTTTCAGTCAGTTTATACATTTTTTTAGCATCACTGAAAGACTTCCCGTATTGATCAGTCTTTCCATATCAAGCAAACTTCCCACATTGATCAGTTTTCTTTTCTACCAGAAATCATGAAGCTGAGATATAAGACCTTTTGTCGATCATATGGAGAATCCTATTTTCCCAATGTAGACATGTATTCTGTCCCTTGTAAATTTTGACAAGATACCTACTTACTGCTCCTTCCGTTTCCCTCCTAAATCTGGTTTGCGGCTAGTTAGTGTCAGGTTTATTTTAACCTCATATAGGGCCTTGCATGCATGATCTTTTGATTTCCTATCCAGATTCTATTTATGGTCGGTTGGGAGTCCAGCTTATCATTTTTTCTTATCTGGGTATATTTCCTTTATTTCTAGTCAAGGTCATTTTCATTACATCCTTGGCTCTCACAAAGAGTATTCCCCATTATTCTTTGTTATTCATCCAGTTAAATTGACATTTCACATGTTAATTTAATCAAAATTTATCATCTATCTAATTTCATCTTATCTATCAAAGCATGTATTGTCAACACATGTGGATCTATCTATCTATTTTCATCAAAATTAAATTAACATCTCAAACATACCAAATCTATCAATCATCCATCTATCCATCAAACCATCTAAAAAATTGTACATCCAAGTTACACTACATCTATCTATAGCCATTTTTCATCAAAATTAAATCCACACATCAATCACATCTATCCATCTATCCATCAAAATATCTAAAAACTTGTACATCCAAGTTACACTACATCTATCTATATCCATTTTTCATCAAAATTAAATCCATACATCAATCACATCTATCCATCTATCCATCAAAACATCTAAAAACTTGTACATCCAAGTTACACTACATCTATCTATATCTAGTTTTCATCAAAATTAAATCCATACATCAATCACATCTATCCATCTATCCATCAAAATATCTAAAAACTTGTACATCCAAGTTACACTACATCTATCTATATCCATTTTTCATCAAAATTAAATCCATACATCAATCACATCTATCCATCTATCCATCAAAATATCTAAAAACTTGTACATCCAAGTTACACTACATCTATCTATATCCATTTTTCATCAAAATTAAATCCATACATCAATCACATCTATCCATCTATCCATCAAAATATCTAAAAACTTGTACATCCAAGTTACACTACATCTATCTATATCTATTTTTCATCAAAATTAAATCCACATATCAATCACATCAAATTTCATCACATCTATCTATCCTCTATGTCTATGTTCATCCAATCACATCTATTTATTATCTATCAATCTATGTCTACATCCATCACAATTACGCTACATCTATCCATGTATATCAAAATTAAAAACAGGAGAACAATCATATGACAAAAACAATGATAAATCTATATACATACATAAGTGTCTGTACAACAAAAAATGGGTGGCTCTCAATCAAGCCATCTATACAATGCCTTCCAATCGAGGCTACATCACTACACTGATACAAAATATATCAATCCCTATATCATAAAATCTGATGCGTGGAGGACACTATCTCCTCCACCCTCCTCTGGACCAGGCTGTCTCTCCTGGCCGCCGCCTATCGAGCTAGACGCACCTGCCGCTGGAGGCCTCTGCCCACCTCGGTCTCTCCTGGTGCTCCCTCCCCCTAATGCCCCGCTCGCTATGGCCATCACTGATCTCCTCCTCGCCTCGTACCGAGGCACATCTGGGGCATGCTGCGCTAGGGCATCCTCGTAGTATCTCACCTCAGCGAGGAGAGACTGATATGTGCTCAAGCTCATGGTACCCGGTGCTCGTAATGGTGCTGCTGGTGTTGCTTGCAGGTACTACTGTGGTGCCCCTCCTATGGTCGTGCCCTGTGTACTAGACTCTGACATGGTACCTGTCTCCCCATATTTGGCCCTGAGGGCCTCCCTATGTCGATGGTAGCGATCCTCTACTGGATCGCTGTATCTCGCTCCTGGCGAGTGGTGTCTCTCTCTCCAAAATCATGGGCATCCCTCTCCTCTGCAGCCGAGCTCGATCTCCTCGAGAGCTACCCGGTGTGTCTGCGTTAGGTGGCATGCTCTCCCTCAATCTCTCTGACTCAGTAGCCATATCCTCCTCGTCGGCATCTATAGATGCCGGAAGGTGTCGTGGTAGCTCTGCGCATACCATGCAAAGCATAACCATCACCTACTCCAAAGATCATCATCACTGCATGCTGGAGGGTGGGGCCTCCTCAATGGATCTGCCGGATCAAAATCGGCAGATCGGCTTCCTCTATCTCTCGCCTATAAGGCTGTAAGTAGTCGGCAATCTGCCTCTGTACTTTAGGCCGAATCTGTCTCAATACCTGCATAAACGGACTCGCTCCCACATATCAGTGCTCGCGGCCCCTAACCACCTCGCTCCGTCTCAATGCCACCAAGTGAGCATCCCGACTACCCATGTCCTAAATACCCGATATGGTCTCCGATAACTTGATCCGGTGTAAGCATCCTAAAACGCTCGATACCAATCCATCGATCTCCTCAGTATCTCCGTGAGGCCATATCGCCCGCCATCGCCGGAATCCATAATCAATAGGTCCCACTGCTGCTGGCATCCAAGGAAGCCTAAATGGCCTGATCACTGCTATATGCTCATATGCCCAGCAATGGAGCACAAAACTAACATCGATACCTGTCCTCCGGCCAGTGGTATACATCCATAGCTCATGATATATCTGAGCTATCAAAGCATCAGCAAAAGCAAACACCTGTCTGAACTGCAGGATGTCGCAAACGTAATCTAATAATAATAGTGGGAATCTCCCACCTCCTGAATCTGGCAGAGCAAAATAGGATATCGCCATCTGAATCAAAACTATCCGTCTGCTCCTGGGACTATCCTGTCTATACTGCGAGGCTATCCACACTGCCCCAGACACTATCTCTGAATCATCTGCCCTATCTCCATACAATCGAACTAGGGCCCTCTGCTGCTGCTCTCGTGGTGTAATCTCTATCGGGTCCCCAGTGATCGGCAGTCTCAAAATCCTGTATATATCCTCATGGGTGATGGTCATCTCACCCGTCCTGAACCAAAAAGTGCACGTCTGGCTATCCCATCGTCGCACTAGTGCTCGCATCAACTCTACATCTCGCGGCACTCGTCTGTAGTACCTAAAGCCCCCGAGCCCGGCTAACTCTAAATGCCACCAATCTGCATCAGTCACGTCAGGGAGAATAGTCTCTAGTAACTCGGGAATAGCATCCCTCATGTGTAGAACCTCTCGTGCCTGCATCCACGACATCAAGAGCAATATTAGCCTCATATTTACCCAAATCCGAACATCCAAAACAAAATTATTTTTTAATCTATTCACAAGTCCATAAAATCGCACCGATTAAATACAATCGGTGTCATTTATTTTTAGTCGACGCCGATTAGTATCATCAATCGCTTACATAACATCGGTGTCGATTATACCAATCGGCGCTTGATTGCAGGCCGGATGTAAAAACACCTGGCCTCTCCCAGCAAAACCCAAAATAAAAATAAAATAAAATATATATATATATATAAAATAATAAAATAAGTACCACGGGTTCAAGAAGAACCACTTACCCCAGGTCGTGTCCTCCTCTACTTCTGACCACTTCCAGAGGCTTCCATGGTGCTCAAATCCAATTTTTGACTCTCTCTGAATCGATCGTCACGATGTAAATAAATCGTTCACGTTTTCCGTTCACATATTTATATGTGCTTTGAAACGGTCGGCGCCGACTATTCTGGGTCGGCGCCATTTATTTAGATCGGCGCCGATTAGTGTAATCGCCACCGATTTTCCATGTCTCTTTGCCATAGTGTTGATGCTTGGCTTATTTATCTATCTGGTCATTATTGTGCGCTGAATGTTGCCTTTTGGCACATATTTTCGATATCACCGTCCATTTCGAGTTTGTTCCCTTTGCATGGGGCACTCGTACTTTTTTGGCAACTTAGAGTTAACGGGTCTATAGGCACTAACGTCGTCTACTTTGCAGACCGTCTGGTTGTCCCTACCAATGTGTCTCTCTTTAGATGCTAACTATTTTGCAGCCCTCCTTACACTCATGGGTCTGTAGGTACTAACGTTGTCTCATGAGGAGACCGTCTAGTCTGCCCTACCAATGTGAGTTCCTTAGGTTGCTGCCTCTTTATTCATGTTTGTACATCATCAATGATCGATCTACTCTGCATATCCACCGGGCATCCCGTGTTTTCATCTACATTTTTTCAAACTTGGGATCGTTTGTTCTATCACCCATCCCATCCCTAGTTTGAGGGGGATCACATCATCACTTTTTCTTCCCTTCTTCCATCTCCTTGTTTTTGTCTCATAACCTTGCTTATCGCAAGTTACTTGACAAAAAGGGGCAAAATGTAGACACCTAAAATTGATTATCCAATTTGGTGTCCCTCGTGCGCGTTTTCTCTCTCAGGTAACCTGGGGCACGTTTATATCACCACTATCCCCTTGGGATATTATTCGATTTGTGATTTAAACACCTATCCTAAGTTTAATTCACCCCATTATATTTTACCCGTGAGTAATTAAATATTAACTATTTAATTACACCTCTTCACATGTATCCTAACCACTTATCTACCCCATATTTATCCTATCCATGTATCACCCCTATTTCTCCTCCTCCCAAAGCGGGATATTTCCCGTATTTAAAGTGGAGGGATAACTCTTATCTTTCCAGAAATCGCTCATTTTGGCCGTCTCGGGAGTCTGTTCCGTGATCGGCGCCGACCGGTACTCGGTCGACGCCGATTTTTCGGAGCGGCGCCGATTATAAATAGAAGCCCAGAACTCAGTTCTGGGAGGAGAAAAAAACACAAGAAGAGACAGAGATCGTGAAAGAGACACAGATTGTAAGAGAGAGAACGAGAGATCTTTGTGCATCTAGTGTGAACATTATCTATCGAATGAGAGCGGATCTTGTCCAAATCAATCCCTGAGAGGAGCACCGTTACTCTGCTCTTATCACATCAACATCGCACGTCTCCATTGATTTTCTGGTGACTCTGTTTCGCACTCCAAAGATGGGGTGGAGTCTTGCTAGTATCTCTCCGGCTTCCGCAGATCCAAGCAGACGCGACGATCATGCCTTCATTTTCCAATTCTCGAATATTCTCGCACTTGTATCGATCGACGCCGATTTACAATGACGCGATTTTAAACAATGACGCCGATTCTACCTAATCGACACCGATCTTCCCTGCAGATGTAAAAGACACAGTAACACAAATCAGCTTTGTTTTTCATAGCCTCCTATTTTCTCGTTGCTTTTGTCAAGCTTAGATTCTCATATTACTTTGGTCGAAAATATAGTCTTGTACGTACATCTTTCATCATGTATACTTCTTTACTTAATTGAAAACATGGACTGACATCCGCCGAGGGAGCCTATCGCTTCCGGATCCGCTTCTGGCAGTCCACCTAAATATCTTTTAACGTGGTCTTTTTCTGTCAAGCATCGGTGTCTCGCAGGTTACTTGGATCTACTGTGCAAAATTGCTCGTGTGCGCCCGTCTTATCTACATCGGCTTCCTCATCCATCTACATCTTCGGGTCTTGTCCATCAAGTATCGATTTCATTGGATTTTTTCAGGGTTTTTGTGTTTATTTTGGTGCACTAACTTGGATAGGTAACAAGCGCGAATTCTTGATCTACATAACTATAGAAAACTCAGCTTCTTGGTGCGTAAACCTCGTAGATTTGATCATCACTTTAAAAACTTGCCAATTTGAATCATTATCGTGTATCGAGGACTCGACAATTAAATTTATATAAGGCTAGATTTTTCTATTTTCAATTTTTCCAACACTTCAAAACTAGCCCCAATCGTTGCACATCTTTCTACATGCTTGTTTTCAGCTCTAGGAATGACTAAATATTAATAGCATTGAAATATTCCATTAAGTCTGAAACTCTATGTTTATAGGACTTCATTAATGGATTATTACAAACATTGAAATTTTTACTTGATTAATAACCAACTCGAGTCACCAAAAATATGTAGCGTGTTGATACCTCTTCTTTTGGCCCAAAGTAGGCCATGAATCAATGCTTCGTATTTAGCTACATTGCAAGTACATGAAAATTGGAGACTGAAAGCTAAGAAATACCTTTTTCATTGAGGAAGTGAGCATTAGACCTGCTCTATGTCCTCCTCATTCTTAGCTCCATCAAAATGAAGCTTCCAAATCCCTTCTACTAAATCTTCTTTTTTGGACAAGTAAGGGAAGTGGTGTATTTTTTTCATGCATACAATATACACCAAATAGGTTTTCTTCAACTTCCTTAAAAGGATCATGAGCATGTTCTTCTATTGCTTTTTCATCCATAAACATGTTAGAAACACCATCTAATGTTGAAACATGAGCTACCTCATCGAATCAAACTAATCTAGGGCTGAATAATTAGCCATTTCATTTGAAGATTGAGGCTCAATGTGAAATTTTCCCAATGGCTCTGAATTGATAGTAAGCTTGGTGCCATAACGAGTAGTGAAAATAAGAAAGACCACTCAAGAGAGATAACCTCCTATTTTTGTTGTGAAGTCTCTAGATAAGCATAAGGCAAAGTATGAAGGTAAATCCACAACAATAACATCTTGCGAGAATAGAAACATTTGGGAAAGCATGGAATGTCACTTCTAAGTTTTTTATTATGCCAACCGTATTAGTTGTAGTTCCATCAATCTGTAAGACAATCCTTTTGTAGGCTCATATTGCAAACCTAATTTTTCCTCAATCATTTTTGGCATAATCAAGTACTTGCACCACTATCCACCATGTAATTATGAACTAGATGTTCCCAATAATCAATGAAAAATAAAATGGTGTTGGTTTCTCGATATCATGAGCATTTAGAAATTTTTAGACCATCCACATAACTTCTTTAATGCAGTATTTTTCAAATGTTCCAAGGACAATGTCTACCTTATGAACTTCCTTTTCTGTTGTATTTGAATAAATCTCTAGCTTAGCTAGTTCATAAGAAAGTAAATCTTAATGTCCGAAATAATTAGAGCATCCCACATTGAGATGTTAACATTACGCTTTTTCATTACATCAACAAATTTAAAAGAAGAAACTCTTTTGGAGATGGATTCAACTATCTTAGATTAGGTCTTACCGAAAACTAATTCTACTTCAGTTGCCTTAGATAACTGAGGTATAAACAATTTTCTTGGATCAGGTTGTAGCTATTTTTGATGGCCTCTCTCACTCAACTAGAACACTTGTTGTTTTTGAGGAATAAGAGGGTTGTTGGTTGACTCTAGAACTATAAATGATGTCTTATAGTGACAGTAGGTAGGATAGGTCTATTTTGTTGTTTTTGACTTTCAGCAGCTTTCCCCTGAGCCCTAGTAGTGACTGTAATGAAATCCTCCTCATTAAAGCTAACTAAATTTTGTTCGTGTTCCTTATGAACATGAGTTCCTTATTGTCAACCCTCCACTTGAGGCATGAACAATGTTTTAGATTGAGGTTGTGCAAGGAGATTCAAATTCGAAAAAGTATTTGGGCAAGTTGCACTGAATGAGGTTGATTGCGAGGTTGACACCACTCTTCTCGTAGCCATATTAACTAGCACTAAAGCATTAGATGAACTATGAGCCTTTGGGTCAAACCGCCTCTTGGTAAGGTTGCCTATAATTTTTATTTTGTTGATAGGGCTACCTGTTTTGTTGATTCTATTGATTTTGCTGTTAAGGAGCCTGATAGGGTCTACTAAATAATGCAATTCTATTATCAATCAAATTCAATTTATTTCCCATAGTTTGCAAAGCTTTAAATACATCATCTGATGGAGCTACAACAGTAGGTTATATGATTGTAATAGGCTAAGGAATAGGTGCTAAATTTGCCAAAAAGTGCATCAAGGCCTTAGTGCACATTTTCTTGCTTGAATAAGACTATTTTTACCTCGAGATAGTGATATCATAGGCTAATCGGAGTGTCTCTCCCCCCATTGATTGAATCATAGTTGAGATATCATTGTTTAATGCTCTAAGCTAATAAAATAAAAGCATGATCAGTTTGAGGCTTGACACTTGCTAGAATTCTCTCCCAAGTTCGGAAAAATGGATATTGGCTGACATAAACTCATTAGAGGTCTTTTAAAAGTAGACAATTGTTCAATGATGGACAAATGATCTAAATTATCTTGGAACCGCTTTCAACAATTCTTCACCTAAGTTATCCCAAGTTATTATGCTTCCAATTTCTAGGTTTCTATACCATTGCAAGGCCCGCCCTTTTAGAGATGAAGCTACAAGTCTTAAAGCTACGTCCTCATGAGTGATATTATGGACTACACATAGGCCTGCAACATCTTTAATATGTTCAAGAGGTATAACCTGATTTTCACACGTGAATGATGGAAAACTTTTCATGGAAGCATTAGGAATGTCATGGTAAGCGGGATTACTAATGGACTGCCATTAGTAAAGGTCAAAAATTCCTTGGTGGTTGAAAACTGGGATGTTAATAGATAAATTGATACGTGGTGAAGGAATATTAGGAGGAGGGTTATCAAAACCATGTTTGTTATAAGGTAAAGTATTACCAACTCTTATCCTCCTAGCATAATTCTAGGGTAAAGAAGCAAACTCGGGAGGAATTCCTATTACCAAAGATCTTGTAATCACTTTAGGCATGGAACATGTTACAATACTAGTCCGAAATCATCTCAGTGGAGTCACCCAAAGATCTTCAAATCTTTAAAATAAATTGTTGCAACTTTATCCCGAAAGTGACTCAGAATCGTTGTAAATATATTGTAGATCTACTATAGAATTTGTAACTTGCATGAAGATCGATTCATTGTCCCACTGGGCATGCCAAAAACTATTATCTCTCGAAATTTCACCTAGTAGAGAGATGGCTGCAAAGTTTTCTAGGCTTACAAAATTTGATCTCTCTATTTCGTAGATACAATGGAAACACCTCAGGTCTGTGGTATACTTATTTTGAGGTGAGTCTTCGATATCAAGGCCGGTCCTTGTTGATGTATCCTAAATTGATTCTATGGTTTATGAGTAAAAGATGACTGTAATGTAACTAAAACTAAGGTGATACACCAAATTTGTATGAGGGACTTGACTCCGAGTATATGCACAATTGACGTGTGAAGGATTTTTATGCATGAGCCAAACATTTTCTACATAATTTAACGGAAAACACTTTGTTGTATTGAGGGAAAAATATCACAACAACACTGATAAGTTAACATGCACATTAAAATTATGCAGAAAATACTAAATTTGCAGCAGGGTAGGATGATTGATCGAAATTTGCATTCACAAGACTAATAGAAAAGTAAAAATATTGCAAATAATTGGAAAGGTAGAAATTTTTCACACTCAAAAGGCAAAATTGGCAAAAATGCTTTATTACTCCTATATCCAAAAATTCGCCTAGTAGTTCTCTTTGTGCTTTGCAAAGGGACACAATATATATCAAAATAAAATTCACTCTCTTCCTCAAAATATCCCTTAAGGCTTGTATTAGCCCATGCATTCTATTTTTATCCTTTATTTAATAATAGATAAAGGAATAAAAATAGAACATGCAATTCCAAATAGGCATTAATAGACTTGATTACAATTGGTCAACCTAAGTTGACTAATTTATTTTTAAGAAAGAGAAGGATGAATAATTTGTTAAAAATAAGATTTCTTGCTAGGCAAGTTTCTCTCCATGAACATGCAAATTTTGTTTTTACAAAGGCATGCCATTTTTCTCCCTATGAGTGAGTAAAATTTAAAATTTCCACTGACCATGGTCAAATCTGGTGAACTCAGATTTTATGCCAAGATATTGCAACTTAATCACTTTTTGGTAATTAAATTTATTAGCTCCATTCGAGCTAGCAAATTTCTGTAAAGTTCTCCCCTAGCCACCATTGATAACTATCTTGTGTTCTTTGTGTAAATCCACCATTATTACAGACTTAAACTCGGCCGAAGTTTTTCCTAAGAACTTTGCATTTAATTATCTCAAAAGATGTCCATGTATGACAAATTTAATAAAAATGGCCTGGAAAATCCTTTCTCATCACTTTCTGATAAAAAATGTGTATTTTGAATACTTGGCCCACCAATTAACTTTTAATCTAGGCCCAACATGTGTTTGAGTTAGGTCACAGTAGCTCTCGGCTTAATTTTATGACTTTTGCACTTTTCTTAAAAAGGCTCAAAATTGAAAATGCCCCAGGTGGCCCGCTTTCCCGATTTCACCCTTTTAATGACATGGGAAGATTAGCGGGAACTTAATCACTTTATTCCATTTTTGAAAAATCCAAGTTCCATAGAATCCCGATGCTCCAAACCTCCACTTCTATCTTATTTGATATGATGTTTTCTTTGGTCTTGGTAGGGTTGTGGGGAAATTTATAAGTTTACCCTTTTGAAAGTTTAAAATTTCTAAGGGCAACAATTACTTTGGTAACCAACTTTTTCTTTGATGGCTTGAGTGGAGTTGTGGGGAATTTAATATTTTTTAGTTTTTTTCCTTTTTAGGCCAATGGGGTCACTTGAAATTTTAACCACATTTGCATAAAGTCACAAAACTTTGAGAAAACCCACCACTCCGCCGATACTATGTGGAATCTATTTTTGAATTTTCTCCTGATATTGACTTTGTCCTTGCGGAGGCTTGGGCTTGCAAGAAATGTTTAAAAATTTTAATTCTTGTGCAAAAGGTTTTAAACTTGAAAAAACTCTAAGATCTGGTTTTGTTGTGGTGATGACACTTATCTCTCGTGGACTTTCGGGCTCGTAGAGGAAATTTTAGCACTTTACAAAATTTGAAAATTGACCAAGTCCGACCGCCATTATTCTGGTGAATTTTTCCTTGATTTTGATGATCCATTTGTGAGCGTCGATCTGTGTACTTGTTTCTCCTCCACCGTGGATCTCTTAACTCTGATTTGGAATGGTGGTTGGATTTTTTACCCTTGGTTAGGGTTTTTGACCTAGAAATTAAATGTGGCACTTGTCATCGTACCCATAGTGGTTCACATTGATTTTAGAGATTGATCCTTTGCCTTTGATCTCTGTCCTTTCAATCTGGAGCCATTTATTTTTGACCATGGTTGAGTTAGGTTGAAACTCACCTCTTGAGTTTGCATGATAAGGAATAGCTTGACCCTTATGCACATTTCATTTGGTTTTCATTATGTGAGTTAAATCCTTGGAAAAATTTTCCTTCGACGCCATTATTATGAGCATTCAAGCTTGTTTTCTTCTACAAAAATGGCTTTCTCTCATTTTTTTTTCTAATATCTTTGTGTAGCTGCATATATGATCATTTCAGGTTTCGTTTATATCTTCAAGCTCTGTAGATTCTTGATCAGAAGTATTCGATATCTCTTCCATTTTCATTTTCTTGAAGCTCAGCTTTTAATGTAGAGTAGGTCTCTAGCCCATTTCCTTTTTCTCTTGTCCGCGTACACTTCTATTTTCTTTTCTTATTTAAATATATCACTAAAACTCTTGGAAATATTTACGTGTTCTCGTGTTTTATTTCTCCCGCTTGACTCCCGAGTTTGAAACTTCTCATGGGCATAAAAATTTATTTCTTCATGATTCTGTTGCTAAAAAGTTTTGACTTGCTTTCGATTATAAAACAGTGAGTTCTTGTCATGCATTTCGACTTTGACATTTTCCAAATGAAAATTTGTGCTTGAACTTTTGTATTTAGGTTTGTATTTTGTTTGTAATATTATTCGAAAACTGAATCATCTTTCATTTATTGTTCTGAAAAATACTTCCTCTCCTGGATAGATATAGACCTATGCAAGAATGACACTTATGATGCCACCGAAAAATAGGTCCCTCCATTTTTACCGATATATGCACTATAGGATACAATTTAATCTTGAATAACAGGTCTCCCTTACATTTGAAAAACATAATGATTTCAGTTCTTGACCGTATTCTTGAGACTTCAAAATCTGTTCTTTGTTGAGTCACTTGAATGACTAACTATGAGAATATGTCATAATGATTGTAGTTTTCTTAAACATGTAGCACTCCACAATAGTCCTTGTAATTATGACTGAAATTGATTGAGAGTATGTGCTTGGTCTTTGTGTAAAATTAGTCAACTGAAAAGAACCATTATTGTGCATAGTTTTCTCTTCGATTCAAATCATTAACAAAGTACTTGCATTCGGTAACTATAAAATTATCCATTGATTTGTAGTTTTAGCTTGATCTTGCAATATTATGTCAAAACAACGAGGCTCCATAGTTGTCATTGGTGGAATTTTGATCTACTTCTGGTTCTTTTCCATCCTCATGAGAAATATGTACTTCTAGAAACTACTACAACTCTTTTTGTTCTTGATCTTGTACTATGAGATATTATTTTATGCATCTTGTATGTGCTTTCTAGAAATTACAAGTTGTTCAATTGTTTTAATATTATTTTAGGCATAAGCTTTGATTCAAATGCTTGTTAAGATCTCTGTTACTTTGTTTCTTTCACATAGATGTTTTATTTCCTATAAGTAACATTTCTGGCATGTTGGAAAATCTAAAATGTTGATTTTTCATGACGAAGCCCTGACAAATTTTTTCCATAATATTGTCTTCATTCCTTTTCAACTATAACCTTCTCCTTTTAGCTAAACATCAGCTTTCAAATTCTGTTTCTTCCTTCTGTAGAAAACTAAAACATGTATTTCTATCTCCCAGTCTCTCTTCTATACTGTAACTTCTTCCACTTTAGAATGGTTATTGAAACCTTGAGTTACATTCTTCCTTTTTATGCATGCACTTATGACTTGTTTATTTTTCATTGGCTGCAACTTGTACCTGCACACTTAGGAAAATAGTTAGAAAATACTTAGGCTTTTTGGCCTCTCTTATGTCCATGTTTTCTTCTTTTCTTTTCTCTTTCTTCACTCTGAGTGAGCTATGCAATTTGATCTTTGAGAAATCTATATCTCATGTTTCTTAGAGATCCATATGCACGAATTAGGAAGTGTAGGAATATGGATTAACCTTGAGATCTTTATTGATGATTCATTTCTTTTTCCTTTTCAGTACCATGCCTTGAGGATGAAAGGAGCCGGAAAGAGATGTTGTGTGCAATGAAGAATATACAAAGGAAATGATGGGTTCACTCATATTCCTTTGCTTTCTATTTCATGCATGTGTACCTCTTTCTTCAATAGATGTACTTTACTTTTTAGTCACATCCCATGGCTTGTGTGGGAAACATTTGACCTTCCTTGTGAATAAAACATTGAATTCTATAAATGAGTTGTATATTTCTTCCTGCATTTCAGCTTTCTGTATGGATTATATGACGAACTAAACAACTCAGTCATTTAATTGAATGTCTTAATCATGAAGGAAAGAACATCAATGAGAACCTATAAGATTCAGTAATGAACTCGATTTTTGTTGTAATCTGCACTTATGTTTGTTGTCCCAAAATTCAACACTTCACCTACTCTATAATTTGGTGTCTTCATCAAGACAACACAAGTGTCCTTCGGGGCCTTTGTGTTCTTTTGCTGAAGGTATCATGAAATTGTAGACTATATGATCTGTTACGTTTTGCAACAACACACATAACTATAGATTTCACTTAATCATTAATTAATTAAGTAGTAACTAATAACATCAGAACTTCCTTAGCTTAGGTATAATTCACCCATAGCTTTCATCTTAATGATGATGTTTCAAGTTGCCCATTTTTGCACAAGTGAAAAAATTGTCAACAGCTTTAGATGCAAGCACAACAAAATATTACATGAGTAAAGAAAAAGAGTGAAAAGGGAACATGCATGGGAGTATTTCCAAAAGATGTAAAATAAAGTGCAAGGAGAGATCTTAAGAGATGAGAAGAGGGTAAGAGGTATTTCACCCAAAAGTAGATGACAATGTGCAAGAGTAATGCACCAAAGAGGGAAGCAGTCATAGAGGCGAAGTTGGTCATTATTGACCATGGGTGAATAGAAAGTTACATATATCCATGTGAGTCGAGTGGTGTAAAGGAAAAAAGAGATCCCACAATTAAGTGAATAATGGTCAGAAAGATGAATGTCCTCGACATTGGAATGAAGGAACAAATATTCACTAAATTCCATTCACACACATAGGGTGACTTGATGTGACAAATAGAGGATGGAGAGAATTCAATTAAGTGTGTAAAGTCTATGAAGTTGATTAGAGGAATGTTAATTAGAAGAATTAAGATCCCATAAAAAAAAATTCCTAACAAGAGGATAAGAGTATGTCAATGGTTACCAAGAATAGAAGTCCTAGAGGTATGGAATATGGGGTGTGCAATTAAGTGCAAAAAGAAGATACCCTCATAGAGAGATGAAGTGTTAAAGGTTACAAGGATGAATTAAGACTAAGCAGGAGATGACCACAAAGATGAGGATGCATGTAGAAATGGGAGCACCATTAGAATTGAAGAAAAGGAGAATAGATATGCTACCCTAAAAGTATTTGAAGTAGAGTAACCTATAGAGGAGGTTCTTAAACTGCTCATAAAAAAAAAAAGGCACAAGAGAAGGAAGAGGACCATGTGTATATCAATTAATTTACACATGTAGAATATGGTGTAAATGAAGAAGAGAAGAACTAGAAGAATGAATTACAAGAAGAAAGATATGTTTCCTTGAAGTTATTAAAGTAGGAGCGGTGTGAGGATAAATATGTGGAGGATGTTTCACTATTTTTTTACGTTTTCTTCAATGATGAAATAGATAAGAGCAAGGGCTAGGAGGAATACCTATTAAAAATACATTGGTTGGAGGTTGATGCATGCATTTAGACTTCTCGACCCGATGCCGATTGTGAGAGCTTCCTTTTGGCTAGGAGGAACTACCTATAAAAGAAAACAAGACCAAAAATAGAAGTTAAATGATATATGACAATGGATTTCCTAGCGTATGCTATTTTTGGGAAGTATCATACTTCCTAGAGAGGATGTCAATCGATTGTTTAAAAAATATTAATGCGAGAAATAAGTATATTCCTACTATAGTTGATATGATTTAGGTATCTCATTCAAGTAAAATGAGAAAATCCAAATAGACCAAGCTAGGCTATAGTTGGATCTAAAAGATGAGATGTTTTTCAAGGTACTAAGACCACTGGTCCTGATTCTAGGTTGTTTAGGTCAAATGGTAGGAGATTGTTTTTCTTTTTTCTTGGGCAGATAAAAAAAAAAAGACCGACGTCGACTTGGTATATACATCATTTAAGAGATCGATTAAGATGATTATGGGTAACCGATGTTGAGTACAATAGGGTGACAATAATTCATTGAAAACCTGATTATAGAGGCTATGTGTGAGGTTGGATGGGGCTAAAGAAGGAGATGGTGAGGTCTGTGTAGATAATGAGAACACATAAAGAGGTGGAAGGGCCGGGATAAGTGATCTAATTAACTAGGTGGGGAGATTTTTGTGTTTGTCGGAAAAGAAGGCTATGGAAGGATGGGAATGTTAATAAAAGAATAATAACAGAATGGTAATAAATCTATGAAGAGAATAAGAATGGAAATTATTAATGATAAAACACTTGTCAATGTTGTAGGTCCAATCGTTGGGTGGTGGTGATGATGGGTTGATGTAATGGAGCTTTGTGCATTAGTTATGCTTCCTGAATGTTATCTTGAGTGCCAATTATTTTGGATCTATCCCGTGCTAGCTATGGATGCCTAGGTGCATGAAAAGACTCTGGTTCTACTTGCATGTAGCTCTCCTCTTGTCCTTCTTGCTCTCAGAATGTGCCAACCCAAAAACAAGGTTGCTTTCGGTGAATAAATGGTAACCGACGATGGTTCCTAGTTGACTAGGATAGGTTAAGGTGGGATTCCTTAGGTTTACTAAAATGGGTAGATCTTTCTAATTTCTTGGGCCCAATTAGTTTGTTATTGTGGATTAGAATGAAAACTTCCCTTCTAATGGGAGGGAATGTGGTTAGAGAGATTTTAGGGATTGATTTTAGGGTTTAGAAAAAATCTTAACTCATTAAGTAAAGTAAGACTTAGTTATTGTTAGTTGTGGAAACATGCCAAGAATAGGTCTAGGGTGAGGTGGCTAGATGAGATGTCTAGGTGAGGTGGAAATTAGGTCAATTAATGTAATTAAATGATGAATATTGTGAGGATGGGTATTAATTTAATTTAATTAATTAAATTAATATTAATGTGGTGTGGAGGGTGTGTGGTTAGGTGAGTATGTTTGGGTTGGTTATTCGATGGGGCACCAAGGGGAGTGTGACCCAATTTTGGTTTCTAAATTTTTCCCCTTTTGTCGTGTTACTTGTATTGTGCAATGCGTCGACAAAAATAAGATGTGGTTGCCCAATGTGTGGTAAATTTGATGTTGCACCAATGTGGGTGAAGATGATCCCCCTCAAACCAAGAACTAGTGAGGTAGAAGACAAAAGTGGTGAGTGGTTTGATAAAAGGTGGATATGGCTAAAAAGGAGCATAGATGTGGGCAAATGTGGGAAAGGGTATAGGTCAAAGATAGGAAAATAGGTAAATGGGCTAGGGTCAAAGGTAGTGGAAGTTAAATCAATGCACACGTTATAAACTACGACACACAGCTTTCAGTGAAGATCTTGAAAAATCTACATCATCCAAGGTTGATAGGTGTATTTTAACAAGTTTGAAATGATTCTGTATCCAAGGTATAGGATATGGTGTAGAAACACATTATAGGTCAAGTGCAGGAACATTAAGGTATGTTCTAATACACAAAGGTTGGGTAAGGATAAATGGAATGACAATATGTAAGGTAATGTCATTAGGTCAAACAACACGGGTAAAAATGTCACAAGGTATAATGAGCACATGAGTTCATAGGTCATTAACAATGTCATAGCAGTCCAGGTAGTGAGGTCACGACACGGGTAGGGCCGAGGTATGGGTAAAATACAAGTCCCTAAACACAATTAAGGATAGGTATACATAATGCAAGCTTTGTGGTAGGTTGCAATAAGGGTGGGTAAGGTCAAACGATGGCTGGGTTGGTTAAGATTTGGTCGGAAATGGGGAAAGCGTATGTGCAAGAGTATGATAGGTAAACAATGTCGATAATACATAACCAATGATGGTCTAGGTAAGGTGATCACGGTTTATTGTGAGGAATTAGAGAACAAGTATGTAGAAACAATTCCTCAAACCACAATAGAGGAAACCATATAGCAAAGATTATACTTGCAGAAATATAACAACATAAATAAATAATGCAAAAAAGAAGAAAAGACAAGATTTAACGTGGTTCACCCAATGTGGCTACGTCCACCAAGAACTTGCTCAAATTTTAGTATCAACAAGAGTAAAAACTCTCACAATATTCTCTCAATTATTAACTCACAACAAAATTCCAAAGATGTTAAACCACATCTAAACCACAATTGACACCAAATGCATAACCTTGATCACTCTTGATCACCTCTTGATCATTAAGACTCAAGAGCTCTTGAACACTCAAGATATCTTCAAGATACCCTAAAACCTCTATTTATAGGTTTAAAATCCTCTTAAGAAGTCCTAAAGTTGACCCTAGAAGTTTGAAAGTCATGATTTTTCAACTTCCCATGGCTATAAAAATAGTCTTAACGTTAAGAGCCAATTAACAACATGTTAACAACAATGTCGTAGCAATGGCACAACGACTACACATCAATGTCATAGAAAATGATCAAGAATGATCCTCGAAGTCTCCAAACTCAACCGTTTGAGCTCCAAAGACTTCAACATTGATTGAAGAAGACCAAAAAATAGGCTCCACACCGTAAAAATCTCCCACATGGAGATTGTTTCCACCGAGAAAATTTCTTAACCATTCATTATCAACCATGAAGGCCAATCAAAGTTGAACATAACTTCAAATTCTCCTTGTGACCACCTTGGTCATCATATTTGCATGATTCTTAATGGTATGAATCTTTTCCAACTTCAAATTATCTTCTTCCAAATCTATCCTAATGAAATGATATCTCAGTTGAATGTGATTTGTTCTAGAGTGGAAACTAGAGTTCTTCGCCAAATGTATAACACTCGACTATCATTTTGTAGTCTCCCAAATTCTTGCTTATGAAAAACTCATCAATAAAATGTTGTAGCAAAATCATCTCCTTGCTTGCCTATATGGCAGCAACATACTCAACCTTTGTGGTTTACAAAGCCATAACCTTTGTAACAGAGAAATCCAACTCATTGTTGTATCACCAACTATAAATACATAACCTATTACGATCCTCCCGTTGTCCAAATATCTCGCCATAACTCGAATCTACATATCCATGTAATGTAGTATCTAATCTACCTAAACACAATCCTACTCCCATGGTCCCTCTCAAATACCAAAGGATGCACTTTACTACCTGTTAGTTCTCTCTACCTGGATCACTCATAAACCTACTCCACTTTGCACCCACCGCATGGATAATGTCAGGCCTAGTGCATACCATGGCATACATCAAGCTACCAACTACTGATGAGTATGATACCCTAGACATCTATATTCTATCCTTCTCAATCTTAGGACTCTGCTCCTTTGATAATTTAAAGTGACCTACCAAAGGAGTACCAACCGGTTTAGCATCCTGCATACTAAACCTCTCCAAGACCTTATTTATGTACTCTTCTTGAGATAATACCAACTTCCTCTCCTTCATGTTCTGAGTTATTCTCATACCAAGGATTTTTTTTCTGCCCCCAAATCCTTCATAGCAAAGGAGTCACCTAGCTACTTCTTGAGTACCTTTATTTCCTACATGTTCTTTCCAACAAGCATATCATATACATACAGGCACAAAATAATATAACTTCCATAAATAAACTTCTTGATGTACATTTAATGGTTTAAGTGACACTTACAGTAACCCTTCTCCTGCATAAAACTATCAAACTTCATGTACCACTGTCGTGGAGCTTGTTTTAGGCCATACAAACTCTTCTTCAATTTACACACTAACCTCTCCTTCCCTTTGACCTCATAACCCTGTGGTTGTTGCATGTACAATTCCTCCTCCAACTCACCATGAAGGAATGTAGTCTTCACATCCAACTATTCTAAGTGCAGGTCTTCTACTGCAACTAAACCAAGAATAGTCCTAATAGAAGTAATTTTAACAATTGAGAAAAAAATTTCATCAAAGTCTATACCTTTCTTTTGTGTAAATCCTTTGACCACCAACTAGGCCTTGTATCATTTCCTTCCTCCATCTTCCTCTTTGATTCTATACACCCACTTGTTCTGCAATGCTCTCTTTCCCTCAAGTAGCTCCACTAGACCCCAAGCTTGGTTTCCAATAAGAGATCTATGCTCTTAATCCATGGCCTACTCCCACTTCTTTCTTACATCCACCTGCACTACTTCCTCAAAACACTCTAGCTCTCCACTGTCAGTGAGCAATAAATAATTCAAATATGGAGTAAATCCTTTAGGTTCCCTTCTTACCATAAAAAACCTTCTCACCTCAGGAGTTTGGGGTTCCTGATGAGTACGTACCTAACTAGATGTGCTAGAACATGTTGAACTAAACCGGTAGACACCTTATCGTCCGTAATGTCCTCTAACACTATGTATTCTTTCTTTGATTTCTCTTTCTATTCCTACAAATGATCTTTATACATGATTTTTTCATTAAAGACAATATCTATAGACTAAAATATTTTATTTTCTTTAAGACTCCAAACACGAAACCAAGATCATCTTCACCATATCCAACAAAGGTGCATTTCTCGAGACTTAGCCTCTAACTTGGTCCTATCCTCTTTATTAATGTGAGAAAATACCTCACATCAAATACTCTAAGAAATGAGTAATCAATTTTCTTACCAAACCAAGTCTCCTTAGGTATACCTCCATCCAAGGCCATATAGGGTCCTCTGTTAATCGAATGAACAAGCCTGTACTTATCGCTTCCACCCCAAACATGAGTGGCAGCCCTACATGTAACCTCATGCACCTAGCACACTCCATGATTTCCCTATTCATTCTCTCGACACTCCATTTTCATGTGGAGTATCTAGAACCGTTCTTTACTGCGGATCCCATTTACCAAACAATAATCAAGAAATTCATTGATGTTACATTCCCTCCATTATTTGACTCGAGACATTTCATCTTGAGACCTATTTCATTCTCAACAAAGGCTTTCCATCTTTTAAAAGTTTCAAACACATCAGATTTCTTTCTAATGCAATATTCCCAAACTTTTCTAGTTGCATCATTAATGAAAGTGATGTAATAACGTGAACCAACAATAGAGTTTACCTTATCTATCCCCCATACATCTCAGATACACTAACTCCAACTTACCCTCCTTCCTAGTAGGTCCAACCTTGAGGAATCTCACTCTCTTTTGTTTCCCACAAACACAATCCTCATATAAGTTCAAATATAACTCCTTTAATAAAGGAAACCTATCGTTTATAATCTGCATGCTCTTATGACTCATATGACCGAGTCTCTAGTGCCACAAATTTGCATCTCCATCTGCAGCAACTAATTTTTAATAATCAGCACCACTGCTGGTTAAATACAAAGAACCATTTTTATTACCTCTTACAACAACAAGAGCTCCCTTGGTAACTTTCCAAGAATCTGATTTAAAACTAACCGTACAGCGATAACTACCTAGTTGTCCCACTAATATCGAGTTCTTCCTAAACCTAGGCACATGCATGATGTCCTTAAGTAGCCATGCGTTCCCATTCTACATTTTCACCCAAACACAACCTTTCCCTAATATGCTGCATGGTTCATCATACCAAGATGTACATGTCAAAAATCACCTTAAACAAAATCAAGTAAAGTAATGTCTATGTGGGGTGGCATGGAAAGAAGCCCTTGAATCTAACACCCAAGATTCAACAATATTATCTAAAGAAAGAATTAAGGCATCTTGAAAAACATCACCTACTACCAAATTTACCTCTTTATTTTCCTCCTTCTTGTTCTTCTTATCCCGAAGAGCCCAAAAATATTTCTTAGCATGACCAACCTTCCCACAGTGCCAACATTCTAACTTACTCTTGGACTTTGACCTTCCATGATCATTCAACTTCCCATGGTTACCTTTCCCTCTATTATTTTGTCTCCCTCTGCTCTCCACTGTCAAAGCATTTCCAAAAGTAGAAGAATCTCTCGGTGCTCTTCCTTCTCATTTCCTCGCTTAGATCACACCTATTACATCCTCAAACTTCAGTTTGAGTTATTAGAGACCGAATTACTTACAGGTCAAAACCAAGCTGTCCCATTTATTTGGTAAGGAACAAAAAAATCAACAAAGCCCGACCTCATCATCAAAGTCAATTTTTATCGATTTTAACATACTCACAACCATATTAGATTCATTCAAATGATCAGCAATGGAACCATTTTCATACATCTTCATATTAAATAAAATTTTCATCAAAAATATTTTATTAGAGGAAGAGGGTTTTTCATATAACTTCCTAACGCACTCATGAGACCTTCCATGGTCTTCTCCTCCAATATGTTGAATGAAACCGAAGATGCAAGGCATAAAAATTTCCCGAGAGCCTTTCTATGAAGCAACTCCTAATCCTCATCTGACATGGTTGTAGTTTTCTTTGATTTTCCAGCCAAACGAACATGGATGTCCTTTTGATATAAGTAATCCTCCATTTATATCTTCCACAAACCAAAGTTCTTCCCATTGAACTTCTCAACCCTCGATCTTCCCTCATCTACCATAGCTCCCACTCATGCTAAAATTTCCCTGTGATTTACAACTTCAACAAAAAACAACCAAAGCTCTGATACCAATTATTAGGAATTAGAGAACAAGTATGTGGAAATAATTCCTCAAACCACAATAATAGGAAACTATATAGAAGAATTATACTTGCAGAAATATAACAACATAAATAAATAATGCACAAAAGAAGACAAGACAAGATTTAATGTGGTTCACCCAATGTGGGCTACATCCACCAAGAACTTGCTCAAATTTTATTATCAACAAGAGTAAAACAACTCTCACAATCTTCTCTCAGTTATGAACTCAAAACAAAATTCCAAAGATGCTAAACCACATCTAAACTAGTATTGACACCCAATTGCATACCTTCATCACTCTTGATCACCTCTTTATCATTAAGACTCAATACCTCTTAACCACTCAAGATCTCTTCAAGATACCCTAACACCTATATTTTTAGGATTAAAATTCTCTTAAGTAGTCCTAAAGCCAACCCTAGAAATTTGAAAGTCACGATCTTTCAACTTCCCACGGCTGGAAAAATAGTCTCGACGTTAACAGCCAATTAACAACATGTTAATAGCAACGGCACATCTACTACACAACAACGTCACATCAAATGACTACAAAATGCTCCTGAAGTCTCCAAACTTAACCATTCTAGCTCCAACACTTCAACATTGATTCAAAAAGACCAATAAAAGGCTCTACACCCCAACATTTATTAGGAAGATGACCGATGTTGGATTAGTTACAGCCAACCACGGTGTGCTAGTGCACATGAACGTTGTCGGTTTAGGTTTAATCAACGTCTTTCAGTCGACATGGCTCTATAAAAATAAAAAAATTATAATATCTGATTCATTTGTACAATTTGGATTTTGTAAAATGATGAGCATGAGACTTGTGTGTCTCAAACAGAGGAAAGTACATTGGACCATACTTAGGTGAAGTGGAGAGATACGGGTAGGGAGAGGAGTCGGTGAATGGGCCCACGACATCGGGGAGAGTGATTGGATTGGTGGAGAGGTTGGAGGGAGAATTTGACATGGTGGAGGTAGGGGAGGGCTCGGGTGGACCACCAGCATAGTGGCCAGACGTGCCCCAATGGAGGCAACATCGAGATGAGGTAAGATTTGATCCGTCATTGTTGTTTGATATAAGAAGGGAATGGGTAGGTCATTTTGGGAAGGGTAGATATTTTTAAATGTGTGGTTAACATTTTGAGGAGCGAGCGGGGTAGGAAAGGTTATAGGTAGAGGAAATAGGGTTGGAGAGGGATTTGGGATAGGTTTGAGTAGATGTGGAGGGGAAATGGGAAAGAAATGGGGAAGAAAATCGGGGTTTTAGGCTTTGGGCACGAGGAACAATGATTAACATTGGTCGATGTATGTCGATGTCGATCTAAATATATCGACATTGATCGTATTGGGAACTAGTGCCGCTTTAACATGGACCGGTATCGGTCAGTGAATGTAGGGTGTAGGTTTGTGAGGGTTGGGGGTTTGGGGTTTGGGTTTTAGGTTGGAGAGTTTTAGGGTCAGAGTGGGGTAATGTTGGGGTTTGGGGTTTAGGGTTTAGGTAGGAAAGGTTTGAGGTTTAGAGTGGGGTAATGTTCGGTGTTTGGGGTTCGGGGTTGAGGTGGGAAGAGTCTTAGGTTCGAGTGGGGTAATGTTGGGGTTTGGGATTTAGGGTTTAGGCGGGAAGGGTTTGAGGTTCAAAGTGGGGTAATGTTTGAGTTTAGGGTTTAGGTAGGAAGGGATTGAGGTTAAGAGTGGGGTAATGTTGGGGTGTTGGTTGATGAGAAAGTTGAATAATGTTTTTATTTAGGTGGATGCAGTCCAAAGAGTAGCTAGGGATGAGGCACCATGTACCTCCTTTATTTCTTTCGATATCATCGAGTGTCACTACCGATTAGTGGAGGCATGTGACGAATGTCGGATTGATAGGAATGAGATGTTACAGGTATATAGTATGGGAGACTAGCCTTATGGTTGCACTCATTGATAGATGGGATGCAATGATCATCACGTTCCATTTGCCGATGGGTGAGCTGATAGTCACCCTAGAGGATTTCTATTGGATCTTACGCCTACCGATAGTGGGACCGTAGGTGTATTCTATCTCCTTGGAGGCCTCCAATGAATTGATACCTGACAGCTTTTGGTGAGGGTATGGCAGAGATGAGGTTCCATGCTTTGATCCTAAGGTATGGTGAGATGTATGCATGCCCCCATGTAGAGGAGATGAGGCTAGTAGTTTTGATTATGGAGGCATTATGCTATTTTGCACTACCAGATGCAGAGGGTGGGAGATTCCCATGGGTACTGATGGGATTCCTTCATGACATGATGGAGGAGAGGACCCACTTTACTTGGGCACAAGCATACTTGATGCGATTGTATAGTGAGTTGTGGGCATATAGGAGATTATGATGATTCATCCTATGTTGCACCTTTCTTATCCACCGTTGGGCATATGAGAAAATTGTATGTATAAGGACCCTAGATATGCCCCGGTTGATGCATTTGAGTCAATTTTTTTGTGGGTTACAAAGCTAGGTGCTTGAATTCTTTGGAGCATCAAGAGCCATCGAGGCTACACATGATGTATCTTATTACGAGGACACTTGCTAGAGGGTTGTTTGACATGGACATGATTTACAGGCCCTACGTTGGGTTTCCATCGTATGGGAAGATGACCGTGGAGTTACACCAACTACATCTTGTTTGATGGATAGAGGGGCACCGTGCAGGAAAGCATGAGCTGATACCTGTAGACAGAGTAGGACAAAATTTTGGATTTCCATAGGATGTACCCACACCATTCCCTAAATACAAGAGGATGACTTGGAGAGGCCGATGTCCTATCCATGACCTACCATACTGACAGTTGGGAGGAGGTAGTAGTGGACCGACACATTGATGATGTCAAGTGCACTGCAGACATACTGACCGTGGTTGGCAGCCCAACTACGAGCAGTGCCACCCAGACAAGGATAGCCTGACGTGGTCACCCTCACAGTCCAATGATACATGTTATAGGGATAGGTTTCCACCTTATAGGGTTAGGTTTTAGGTTTGCATGGACAATTAACGCGGTCACATGCAGAGGTGGAAATGTTACGAGGCATAGATGGTGGCCCTTCGGTCCCAGTCACAACATTACGGGGGTAGTACCACACAGGTGGTTCGGTAGAGGGCGATGAAGTTGCCACCTCTCAAGCACAAGTGACATGGTTATAGGGTCAATTAGCCACCGCATAGACCCATACTACTATGCAAGAATTCCTACCAGCACATGCGGTAGGAAAAGATAAAGGACAGGGTCCCATGGTATAGTTACAGTACAAATTTCAGAGATACTTATTTACATGTCGAGAGGACACAAGTTTTGGTGAGACCTATGGAACCTCCACAGATAATGCCCATGGCAAGATTTAGGGATGCCCTAGGTGAGGCAAGGTATTATGAGGATCATTTGGTAGCAACAGGGATAGATATCCCTTCATATGCAAATTACCGAGCACAACAGGCCTTGAGTGAGAGTACCCAATCCCACACTCATAGTGTGGAGAACACAAGGGTTCGGTGAGCCTAGAGGCAGGAGTAGGGTGAGTCCACCAGTGTATGAAGGCTAGATCTAGGTGAGGCACCATCGATGTTTAGATTGAGGCCTACAATAGGTGACGAGGTAGGTGGGGGAACTACACATGAGCGGTAGAGGAGTCGAAGATACCGATGCGAGAGATTCGAGGGATAGGTGAGGGATATCGCCATTTTTGATAGTATAGGGATTATCTATGATATGGACCTCCCTTTGTGTCGATGAATTTTTAGATGATACCACTTGCGTTGATGATGTTTCTTATATGATATTGGCTTTGTGTGTCGATGATGTTTTGCATATGATACTAGCTTGCATGCCGAAGCGATATTGATACATTTGTAGTGGAGACATTTGATAATGGGAGATATTTTTATATTTGGATATGGTGATGATGATGTTTATGACATGATGTGTAGATGTACTTTCGATAATGATATTATACATGTGATGGAAACAAGGTAAGTTAGGCATGATAGAGTCAGGTCATAGGCATGGATGGAGTCAGGTCATAGGCATGGATCGAGTTAGGTCCTAGGCATGGATCGATTCAGGTTATAGGCATGGATTGAGTTAGGTCCTAGGCATGGATTAAGTTAGGTTATAGGTATGGATTGAGTTAGGTTGGTTTAGGCATGGATCGAGTCAGGTTGTGTGGTTGATTGAATTTATAATTCATTAATGTGTGGAATTTGTGATGGTATGGATCATGTTAAGATGATTTGTAGGAAAATGTATGATTATGGTAGATAAATGGTAGATGTGATGAAATGAATGTGTAAATTATGATGGTAAATATGTTTAGAAATTGTTTCTTGTATTGTTTAATTTCAAGTTATTCATATAGAAAGGAAACTAATTAGGGTAGAATGTGAATTGGAAAAGGAAATGGAAGGGGAGAATATGTTAGGGTAGAGAGTGGTTGAGCTAACTTGCAAGGAACCTATGCCCTCGTTATGCTTCCTACATACTCCTAAAAATAGATACCTCGGGCCGATGTAGTTCTCCCATAAGCTAGGGAAGATTGCGATGAAGGAAAGTAATGGATATATAGGTTTTTAGGCATAGGTGAATATAGGTCATGGGCATGATTGATTTTAGGTCACAGGTATGGTTGAATGTAGATCATAGGCATGACTGAGTTTAGGTCATAGGCATGGTTGAGTTTAGGTCATAGGCATGGTTGAGTGATTTTTAAATATAGGTGTCAAGGATCGGGTCCTGTATAGGATAATCAATAAGTAACAAACAAGACAAATGGTAATATGTGGTAAAAGAGCCTCTTAATTTAATAAAAACCCTAATGAGTCAATCCATAGCTAAGAGGGCTTACGAGACATAAGACCCTAAAGGTGTTTCATAATGGACCATTCTAAGAGTGAAGAAAGTCACATGGTCATGAAATGTCACATTTATAGCAAGTCCCTTGAGTAAAGAAGAAATTAGGCTAAAAATACAAAGATGTGGGAATCTAAGGTTTATCATAACTTAGTGTTTGACATAGTGTCTATTTAAACAAGAAACTTCAGGATCAAGAATAGGCAAGTCCATAACGAAAATTTCATCTCTATTTTTTTTTTTGGATAGACTGATCGATGCGGGAAGTCTATATGGGCTGAATATATTATCTCCTTGAGGTCTTTATGAAGCTAATCAATGCGGGAAGCTTATGGATATTTATTACATTTTTGTAATGACCTTATATAGCCATCCTTCAAGGGAGTAGTCTATTTATAATGGTGGAAGTAGCGTGAAGAGATGTCCCATTTGAGGGAGTCATCTTTTGTTGGAAGTTTGACTCAAGGAGTTGTATCCCTTATTGTTGTTGGACATTTAAGTCATGGACAAGACTATAAAGGAAAATTAGGTTCTTGTTTAGAAGACAAGACCATAGCACACAAATATTAACTATGAAAGAGGTGGTTTTGAGTGATGGATGACCATGGGATTCCATCTTGAAGAAGACAAAAAGTATCCATGAGAATCATGCTATGAGTAGAACCGTGGTACTCATATTGAAGATAATACTTTGAAAGGCGGCAGGAATCATATGATTCTTTTTTAGTCATGGATCCTCAAAATGGGTAACATGGAAGGTGAATGATGCTCAAGGGATGAGTGGTCAATAGACAGAAGGTGATATAGGACTTAATGTCAAAAATAAAATGGTCGAAGATGCAAGGAATTGAGGGGATCAGGTTTAGGTTTACCTTCAAGTGAAGACAAATGATAAGCACTTAATCCATAGGCATGTGTAAAAATATAGGGTCTGAGCCAATTAGAGGAAAATTTTCCCGTTTACTTTTCTCCTCTTTGGTTACATGTTGATTTTCCTTCAGGATGAGGTCACTAACCTAGAAGGTTCATTCCTGAATGCATTTTTGATATGCGCATTTGATACATTATTGGTAAATTTGGAGATGGTCAAGAGAATTGAGACAACGCTCATCTAATAACTCAAGTTGTGCCAAACAATCCTGGCAAAATTCATCATCGTCGATCATGTCTTGTAGTAATATGTGGAGAGATGGAATTTAGACTACGAGAGGTAAGATAGCCTTGGTACCGTAGACTAAAGAAAAGAGGGTGGTAGCGATCAAGTGTGAATACAAATGCGATAAGCCCACAAGGTGAAAATAATGGGTGTATGCCAATCTTTCCCAATATCGTTGACTACCTTCATAAGAATTTTGTTTATGGTTTTATTGGTTGATTCAGCTTGGTAATTGGTTTTGGGTAATAAAGTGATGAGAAACCGAGACGGATGCCAAAATCATTACATAGTTTGTATAGTGTTTTCTTTTTGAATTGTTTTCCATTCTATGTGATAATGCGGTGAGGAACACCGAAACGAAAAATGATGCAATGGTTGATGAATTCACATATCTTCTTATCTTTTGTAGAAATGAGGGGAACGCCTACCGATTTAGTGTAATATTTAGTAGCGGTTATGATCCATTGGCTGAAATTGTGAAGAATTGGGGTTGATCTAACCGAAAAGATCCAAACCCCATTAAGAGAAAGGCCAAAGGTATCATGCGACCTATAAGACATGACTAGCTATGTGATGGAGTTTAGCATGTTGTTGGCATTTCAAGTAGCATTTGACATAATCACAACAACCACACAGCTTTAAGATTGTCCCATAATATCCTAGGTGAAGAATGCATTATGCGATAGTGAGACAACTAAAGTGACCTCCAAAAATTCCATCATGGACCTCCTTAATAGTGTAGGGAATTTCAGAACTTGTAAGGCATTGTAAGAGAATGTCTTCATCAAAACCGCATTTGTAAAGAAGACCACCGATGATGGCATAATGGGAGTAACTTTTAAGAAAGGCACGTTGTCCATTACAAGTGAGACTAGTGCGTAGAATGGAATAGGGAAAGATTGCCCGCATATTGCTTATACCAAAGCTCACGTGGGTCGGGGTAACAGTTCCTATGGAGTAAAATTAATGAGGTAAATAACAGGGGTGATTATAGCCTTTATATAGTGATAAATATTTTAGAGTCAAAAGGTGAAGTAGGTATATGAGCAGCTAAGTAGGCCATGGTATACAAAAATTTATTGGTAGAACGTGGGGTAGTTTGAAGTGTGTAATAGTCAAAGTTGGTCAAAATTATGTCTACGTGATGCTTATAATTTTGAAGTACCTCATTACGGAACTGGTTTATACCATTGACTTGGTTTATGAACAACTAAAAATCCCAAAAGATGTTGATGGACTTAACATCCCGGGCATAGGCAGCCCTGGAGGCCTAGTATGAGTGCTTCGTATTCAACAATATTTTTGTATAATAAAAATAGAGTTTAAAAGACAAAGGGATGGATTCACCCTCAATAGGAATGAGGATAACACCACCCCCACCCCCACATTAACACTCGAAGCCATCGAAGAACAGTTTCATTTAGTAAGTAGGTTTGTCTAGGGAAAGGTTAGCTATAGACTCATCCGAGAAGTCAAAGTTAGAGGGTTGATTCCTACAAATAGGTTCATCGACTAATTGGTTAGTGATAGAATGGACCTTGATGGACTTCGTGATGGATGAATTCAAGGTTGAGGTCAGCCGAAGCATAAGCCAACGTGTGGCATGTTAATGTTGATAAGGTTTATCATACATATAGTGTAATGGGTCGATATTAGTAATGACGAAGGTTTTGTGGTTGAGTAGGTAATGGCGAGTTTGGTAGAAACAAAAACTAAGGCTAGGAAAAAATATTGGCATGGGTATATCTAGTTTCTTAGTAAATAAGGGTATGGATTATGTAATAAACCACTTTCTCTCGTTGTTGGTCATCGTGATGAGCGAGCATGGCACCTAGAGAATGGTTAATGGTAGAATTATATAGGTAGAAGGGCTAGTCATTGATAGGAGGAATGAGCACTAGTGGTTGAAGGAGGTATTGTTTGAAGGCTTTGAAGGTTTATGGAATTCAGAATTCCATTTGAATGAAGCCTATTTCTTGAGAAGTTGATGGAATGGTTGATGGTGGTCGAAAGTCGCAAGATAAAATGACGAATTGATTAAAAATGTCCTTGTAGGCTGTAAAGTTAATGGGGATCAGTGATTGGTGGCATTTAAATAATAGCATTGACTTTAGCAAGATCAAATTCTATGCAATGCAAAGAAATGATGAAACCTAGGAGTTTTCTAGAAAGTACCACAAATACGCACTTCTTTGGTTGAAGACAAACACAATACTTGATGAGGTGGTCGAAGATGATTTTAAGAATGGGAAGGTATTTGGTTCGATGCTTGGATTTGGAAAGTGGATCATCGACATAATCTTCCAATATGTGATGCATGATGTCATGGAAGATGTAAGTCATGGATCGCTAATATGTAGCACCAAAGTTTTGAGGCCAAAAGGTATGAATCGATAGTAGAAATTCCTACAAGGGTGATGAAGGTAGTCTTGTGTTGATCCTCTAGAGCTAGTAATACTTTATTGTAGCCCGAGAAACTATCCATGAGTGATAGATATTTCTTTCCAGCGGTGAGATCAACTAGTTGGTCAATGCCTAGTAGGGGGAAGTCCTCTTTGGGACAATTGATGTTGAGGTCATGGAAGTCCGTGCAAATGCGAGTCCCCTCTTACCTTGGTGACAGGAATAATGTTAGAAATCCATTAGCGATAGTCAATGGGTAGAATGAAGGAAATCGAGAGAAGGCGTTGAAGCTCTTATTTGACCACGAGAGCAATGCGAGGATACATTTTCTGCAGCTTTTGTTTGATGGGTTTGGTATCGGGAATGGTTATAATATTGTGGACTATGATTTTTGGGTCAATACAGAGCATATTGGTATAGGTCTATGAAAACGTGTTTTTATGGTCTCAAAGGAAATATGTGAAGGCTTTATGTTCGTGTAGTGTCTAAGATTGACCAATATTTATAATGTGTGGGTCGTCTTGAGTGTTAATGTTTATTTTGATGGTTGATTCATTCAACATGCTTTGCATCTCGATGGTAAGGACCGATGAATATAGGAATCTTCCGCACTAAGGTAAGTGAGGATGGATTCATCATCCCGACATTGAATGATGTTAATAGAAGGTGTATCGTCATTGATCATATCGGGATGCAAGAATGGGAGAGAAGAGAGAGCCTCGCCATCGTGTTGATAGGTCAGCGATCCCAAGGAAATGGTGTTTATGAAAAAAAAGGTAGGAGGAATAGATTTGAGACCTATGGACTCTATGGGTGAATATGGTAATGGGGGTGAATGAGAAGGGGAAGATTTCTCATCCCGGATAAGGTTGACATGAGCCTTCTTAGCGGGTGGAGTATCAAAATGAATGCCACTATAGTCATTGTGTTTACGAGAGGTAGAGGAAATGAAATTATGGTGGCCTTGTTCATAAAAACAAAATCCAAATCCTTTCCATGCGCCTTTGGGTGGAGGAAAGTGTGAGCGAAGCGGCGGCAGTTAGTGAGGGAGTGTAGGTCGATGAAAATGGTTTAGCTTGGGATGGATGTTTAGGTTTATAGGCGGTAATATCAAGTCCCCCATACATTAGGTTGGTGCAAAGGTGAGGAGGACCATAAGGAAAAATATCACCGATGTAGATTTCGTAGCTAGGATTTCAACATAGATTCACATACTCTCGTGGGGTGAGGAAGGTATCGATATTTTATAGGCCGTATTCCTCGAGAGTGAGGTGTTGAAAAACACCTTCTAAGGGCTCAGTAGTTGATATGTGGGTAGTAAGTATAGATGGCTCACTAGATGTTGGGGAAACAAGTGCCTAAGCGGTGGAGGTTACAGCTGCAATGGAGATAGCAAGGGTAGATTCCATAGAAGTAGTCACAGTTTTGGTTGATGGGCTCATGGGTGAAGGTGAAGTGGTTATAGTGGCGGATGCCTTGACTAATATAAGCACATCATTGGGCCATATAATGTGTTATAGGTCTTGAAAGGTGACTAGTCAGCAGGGATGGTGTAGTTATGTCCTTCATGTTTTAATTTGAGGCATCTATGTAAAGTCGAAGGGACATAACCCATGGCATGGATCCAAGGTTGGCCATGTAATAAGTTATATTGGAACTCTCCTTCTAGAACATAGAGAAATTTTGGGACACTACAGGGGACCCATGCGGACTTGGAGAACAATGATACCAAAGTTATACGTCATGGCATCGTTGAAGGAGTGTAGAATAATTGGGTTACCATGCATGCAATGGCACGTATCCAAATTTTTTCATATACATGGGAGGAGATGATATTAATGCTAGCACTACCATCGATCATAAAACGTCATATGCATATATTATCAACAAAGATGGAGATTAAAAGAGTGGGGTCGGGGTCTTGAGACTAGAAGGGAGTAATCTCTTCATCTGAAAAGATGAGGGTGGCCACTTGGTGAGTAGGTGGAGGTGTAGAGGAAGGAAAATACCTAGTGAGAGAGGCTACGTGGTGAGGTGTAATGATGGAAGTGATGGGTGTGGGGTCATTTGGTAAAACTTCAATAGATCCAAGGACCTCCATGAGAGATTGATGATGTGACTCAGGTTTGGACGAGGTCATATAAAGACATTTTAATAGGGGATTGGTGTAGTTATTTTAGCATTGTGTGATGTGTGACCCGTCGAAATAGGATATGTAGGACCTCGAATGATGACTTTAGGTATGGTTGTGGATGGTATGTTGAGTATAGGGTTGGTTGATGGGACAATATCTTTTTCTTTGCCCTTATATTTCTACGAAAGGGTGGTAATGTGAACCATATTAATTTTAGGGGAGGTGGCTAAAGAAGGTGTTTCATAAAAGGTATAAAGAGCGACGAGGGATAGAACCCTAATAGGAGATATGATCCTTGTGAAATTACTATGGCGTATTCACATGTTGGTGATGATTTGGCCAACTCTCTTATATGAACCATGTAGATCTCAAATCTTAAGGGTGGATCAAATAGTTTTGGGGGTGGATATTTTGGTCGCCGAGTAGGTAATGTGAGAAAATATGTGGAAATTGGTGAAGGTGAGATGGGGTCCTCATCAAGAAGATTTTCGTCATCCAAGGTTTCTTCGGGAGGAAATAAGTAGACAAGGGCGAGTTTTAAAGCCTTAAAGTTCTCTACATCATATCCTAGCACATGATGGTAGGCACAAATTTTGGTTTCTTCTAACCCTTTTGGTTTGGGTTCGAGTGGGTCGTAAGGTCTAAGAGGTGGTAATGTGATGACGGAAGTTTTAAGGAGATTCATTGAGATTTTGGCGTAGGATCCCACTAGTGGATCACAATGTGAGGTGAATGTGGGATTGGGTACAGGTATGGTTGATTGTTGAGGAAGAGGATTTACAAGAGAAGGAATGGGTTGGTTCACTAGTTTTGTATGTGAAGCGGTCTTGATCTTGGTTGAATCTTCTTGGAGTGCACGGTGTGGTAAAAGAGTTAACGATGGAAGGTTTGGTTGGTTTAACTATCTTATTAGAGGATAGCATATTTTTATCTTTAGATTGTGTCTTTTTGGGAAACAATGATAGATATGTATGAGATGTGGAGGGAAAATATGATGGTGGAAGAGGATGGGTTACCCACGCTGTAATCAAGTTGATGTGGAGGTAGGTGTTGTAGGTTAGGCAATAGGCATGAGTGAAAGAGAAGAAAATGTCATGGGTAGTGAAGCGATTAAGGATGGTAGTGGTGCTATGGGTGGTAATAAGGTTATAGGTGAGTGCGAGAGTTGTGTGGGTCACTTGGGTATATTAGAGACCTAGTATGAGGAAACGGGATGATGGGTTCTTCGTTTACTAGTTGATGGGGGTTTCTTGGATAGGTTCAATGGGTAAGGTCCTAGAATGGATGGAAGGGGTGAAGTTGATAATGGCATGGTAGATGAGGTGGTGTATGAGGCCTATGAGATTGGATCTTCTTTTTAGGGGCCAAGGTAAGTTTATTGTTCATTTTGGAAGATGTTGCTAAATCTAATTTGATGGGTGGGTGAGTGAGGCTAGATATTGGTATGACCCCTAAGGTAGTGCTAGGTTTAGGTAAGGGAGATGATATAGGTGTGGGTAGGTGTTTAGGTGTAGATGTACATTGGGTTATCGCAGAGGTGTGAGTTGGGCCATGGGCGTGGTGGAAAGTATTGCAATAATCATGGTTGTTTTTGGTTTGGTTTCTCGAAACAATTTTGGATAGATAGTAGAGGTTTTAGCGAGTGAAAACTACAATTGTGTTAAAGCAATAAGTAGAAGGTGTCCCCAAAGTAAGGCTCTATTGACATAGTCCAGTGATCGTCAAAGTGTGAGAATGGCACTGACGTCGGTGGGGTTGACATGGATCGAGTGGCAATCCCTATCAAATGTGTTTGAGATACATGGAAATCTCTAGCCTTAGACTCACGTGGGTAAGAGAGGTGAAAGAAAACCAGCGGGGTCTTAAAGTTCGATGGTGAATGGTCATCAAAAGACACTAGTACTTCTATAGAATCCTCCATGGGTAGAGGATAGGACGGGCTAGACAAAGTGGACTCTCCTTGTGTTGGTGTATGTTGTGGACCTGCATCTTCTATGAGTAGGAGAAGCACCACCGACAATTGGTCAAAAATTTGAGGGGTCAAAGGTGGCATTCTAATTATAGGATCTTCCATGGGTGAAGGAGAAAATGAAGAGGGTTCCTCTATGGATGAAGGAGTAGATGAAATAGGATCTTGTGTAGGCATGGATCTCCGGCTAAGATTTCATCTATGGAAGGAACCCGAGGAAATTGGGAAGCAAGCTGGTATGTCATTAAAAGAGCATGGACCTCACGGACATTGCTATCATTGTTTGAGGTATCACCAACTTGGTTCAAAAATGGGACATGATTAGGGGATGTATTCTTGAAGATGTGTAGGTTTTGGTTAGTAGGTGCATTCGGGCTATCCAAGACTAGATCTCCGTTGTCTAAAATTTCTTGAACAATATTCCTAAAGGTGATGTAGTTATTTTCACTATGACCTTTGACATGATGATAGTTACAAAATTCATGTTCCTTATACCATGAGGGCATGGGTCACTCAAGGTCAAAACTAGTATGTGGTTTTATAGGTGGGAGGGTAATGACACTATCCTTAAAAATATTTTCCAAAAAAGAAGAATAAGATTCTCCTATCAAAGTGTACATTCGTTTTCTCTGCCTAAACTAGAAAGTTTGGACATGAGATAGATTAGAAGGAGGTTTTGCTAGGATTGATTGATGATGGGGACCATCCTTGAGAACTATGGCATTGGTAGAAACTTTGGGTTTTGAATAGTTGTTTTGGGGTTTCAAAGATGAAGAAGCATCATTTTATTTGAATGTGATGTTCTTGTTATGAAGTTGAATCTTCTTTTCTTCGATAGCGCAAATTTAAAATTTACATGCCATGGTGAGTGCCTCGTCAAAAGTATGAAAGGTCTACACCTACAGGGTTGGTGAGATGTGTCTTGTATAAGCCCAAGTAAATAGATCTATGAGTTAAGTTTGAGGTAATTGAAATGTGAGTTAGTTAATCAGATCCGCAACAATGAGTGACAAATTCACCGATAGAATCATTGTCATACTGCCATATGGAATAAATATCAATCATGATAACCTTCTTACCAATGTTGAAGGACAAATGATCTCGAAAGATTCAGCTACTTGATTAAACGAGTAGTTGGAATGTGTTGTAGCCTATTATACCGGTCTAATGCAGGTCTGTCGGGGACATTGGGAAGGTCCTATTGGTTGTCAAAAGAAGATACTAATGAGAGCAATAGTTATGGGAAAATAAGTCCCTCCTCTTTGATGGGAGAGGCTCCCTTATTTAAAGTGAGACTTATTTACAAATGTACAGCGACATAAATTTGATGTGGAACTTAGATATCATGAAAGCGTTGTGAAGAATAGATTATCAATCACAAAGGCATAGAGGAATGAAGACGTGGGAATAAGCAGAAAAGCATTCTCCAGAATTATAGATAACAAAATAATTCTTTATGTGTGCTAGGATACAATGAATTAGAATTGAACCATTTGTATTTGAATTACTGAGATGTAATTTAGAAGGACACACAGTTCCATAAATAACATCCACAAGAATACAAAGCTTCTTGGTATAATGCAAACAAATGATCTAATAATGTTTAACAGATAGTTGTGAAATAAAGGAATTAGATGAACAAAGAAATAAGATCCTTTTGTATTGATTACCATATTATTTCTTACACTTTCGAGAGATAAGCAAAGTTCCCACTCAAAGTTATGCATTGTACATTAGTAAATAATTCTCTCTTTAAATAAGGGAACCTCTCCCATCAAAGAGGAGGGACTTCTTGTCCCCGACTGCTTTCTCTCATTAGTATATTCTTTTGACGACCAACAGATTTTGGCGACTCCACCGGGAAGTGTTTTCCAGCTTCCTTAACCATTTATCAATCATTCTTGATCCGGTGATTCCACATTTTACTAGACTGGTATTGAAGATTCTTAGATTCATCTTTTGGAACAGCGGGGTTTTCCTTTCCCTTCAACAGAAGAAATAGAAAATTTTGTTCAACAAGCACTCCTCTCTGTTAAAAATAGAACTTGTTATCCAAAATTCACCCCTTCAGGTAATTTTGATAACACGCATCAGATTATTCAGTCCCGAGCAAGTAGATTGATTCAAGGCCCAAAATCATGTTTTTCGAGGTCCCCTCGGCCTTTTTCTAACTCTCCCATCCAAGAAGAAATCCCAACGAGTTAGAAAGAATGGAAAAAATGCAAAAATAAGGTTGCAAGACTGTTTTGAGGCATTTCGGGTCTGAAGGGCTCGGGTTGTACCAGTTCGGGTTGAACTGAGGTTCGTCGTACTAAACTTGAGGCTGAAAAAATGAAGAAAATCAGCTAAGTCCTAGTCCGGTGGTGAGTCTGCGGGACAGTTGGGACATCGGGACGCATGGGACGTGAAAAGCCGAATCGGCCGAAAGAGGGAACAAATTGCCTAAGTCTTGTTTCATGCGTTCGGGACAGTTGGGACAAAAGTATGCATGGGACGCGGATCGGCCGGTTTGGCGCAAGTCAATCCATTTCGGGCGGTTCAGAGATGTCCCATACAATTTGGGACATCCGGGCCGGAAGTACGTGGAGGATGCGAACCGGCAGATTTGGCCGAAACAGGAGACTTTCATCCGGGACAGTTGGGCCAAGGGTACACGGGGGCGTGTGGGGCGTGAAAAGCCGAAAGAGCCGCCAACGAATGGAATCTCACCACGTGTCTTCACCTCAAACAGGAACAAGGAAGCCCGAATCAGGTAGTTCGGAGATATTTTTCCCAGGTAGTTTGGGACAGCCGGGCCAAGGGTACGCGAGGGATGCGTGGGATGCGAAAAGCCGAAAGAGCCACTAATGAATCAAATCTCGCCACGTGTCTTCACCTCATCGGCCCGTGCAGAAAATTTTAAAAAATTCCAAAGGCAAAAAAAAAGGGAAATGGTCGAAAGGGCTGCGTCCCAATGAAATCGTGCCATGTGGCACTTGATTGCGGATCGCGGGAGAAATGGGAAAATTTTCCCAAAGTGAAAAATACCAAATTTTCGTAGGACGAAGTGCGCCCCTCGAGCACGAGCCAATAAAATAGTGCCACGTGTCCAAGTGGCAAGAAATTAAGGAAGGGCCCAAAATAAATTTTCAAAGGATGAACCTGTGGATGAATCAGAGCCTGACACGTGTCATCCAAGAGGCAGAGCGTGGAAAAATTCAAATATTTTCCCGCCATCGATCCGTTTTGGTCTGTTTTTGCCCTAAATCTTCAGATCGCCATAACTTTCGATCCAGAGCTCGGATTTTTGTGTTCTTTATATCAATGGAAAGCTGGTGAAATTCTCTACATGATTCCGGGGTCAATCTTGCATTTTGGTTTAGTTTGGAGATAGAAAATTAAAAAACACCTCTGGGACGTGATAATTGCAGAAATGACATTTTAACATCGAATTAAATGCAAAATCCAGTTCACTTTGCTTTTGCTAGGGTTCTCACCTACCACCATAATGAGATGAATTAAATATAACCTAGAAGTGGTTGGGGTAGATCTAGATTTCCTCTTCTCTTCCTCTCTCATTCTTCCTATAAATTGTAAGGAGGGGCTTCTTTCTAAGTGTTGAACATTCTTGTTTTGCCCCTCCCTTCTTCTCTTTGGCAGAAAATTTATGGAGATCAAACCTCCCAATTAAAATTGTAATGCAACTTTGCCTCTTGGCATTTTGTAGTGTATTTTATCGATCTCTATAGTAAGTAATGCATGTCCATGTGGATGATTCTCAACCCTCTCTATGTTCATTTCTATCCTCCCGATCTTTCACTTTCAAATGTTGTTATACTCGGCATGATCTTGCATCACATTTGAATGGTTTGTGTTTATTGGCAAGATAGGTGTTCTTCATTCCTCGGTGCATCACCTCTGTTAGCTTAGGTTTATTTTTATGCATCTTCTTACCCTGTCTCCTTGGCAAGATTAGATTAGGTTTTGAGTAAACCCTCTGCATTTTTCGTGTGCATCTGAATAGAGGAATAGGAACCAACCTTCTCTGGAGATTCCTTTCTCATTTTTACAAGTCCCACACTTGGAGAAAGGATTCCATGTTGTGTAATCACACTGGATGCTAGTATGATCAACCTAGAAATTTGATCAACATCCAGGGGTGCTGTGATTTTGCACTAACAGTTTCTGGCACACCGGTGGGACCTTAGAGGTCTTTACTTTCATTGCAACAAGATCGATGTGCACTTGTTGTAAGTTCCAGCTTTGAAGGAGCTTTAAAATCACACATCTGGCGACTCCAAAAGAGGCATAATCCACTTTGGTTTCAACGAGTCAAGAAGCCTCGGCAAATTTATGAGAAGAATACAGACCAGGTCAAGAACTAGGGAGGAAGGATTGTTTGTTTATCTGCACCTATCTCCAGGTAGAGAAAGAAGGGGAAGAAGAGCTCAAAGATCACCATCTCCACCGAATAGAACTCTCTCTACACCTCCACCTGGTAGACCTTTCGTCCAATCAACAAGGGTTCTCAGGCCAATCAGAATGGTGCAACCACCGAATCCCTTTGTCAATTTCACTAGCAGTAGCCCACTTGCCCTCAATGCACGTAATCTAGTTCTAATTGCAGCGTTGAAGAACATGCCATTTTCACTAGAGAAAATCATACCACTCCTAGTGATCATGTCAATAACATTGTTAACATCCGTCATGCAATCCATGAAATAAATGAAATGGATGTGGTCGTCAAATTACTAGCATCTTCGCTTCAAAGGGAAGGCATTGCAATGGTTTAGGAGCCTTGGAGCTAGGTTCTATCACAAATTGGAATCGAGTTATGCATAGTTCTCCATGAGCAGTTTGGGGAAAAGGGAGACAATTTGTCTCTACTAGAACAATTGACAACTATCAAGAGAGCTCCCAACGAGCAGCTGACTGACTTCAACTTCAGATTTCAAAGGTCTTGGGAGAGGATTCCAGTGGCAGTAAGGCCAGCAGCAGAAGGTGCTTTTCTATACTATCTTAAGGCTTTGAATTCTGATATTTCTATGTTAATTCAATCTATGGGAGGCACAACCTTACCTGCTACTTATAGCATTGCCATTAGAGCCGAAAACTGTCTTATTCAAGCTGGTAAACTGGATCCTAGGCCTCCCATGCCCTTGTATCCAAACTTAGAAAATCCAAATCCAAGAGTGACCACTATCAAAAATCAAAGTTCAAATGAGACTCAAAGTGCTAGAGGTCATGAAACCGTTGGGAAATGATCTGGTTACTATCAAAAGACAAAAGCCTCTAGAGCACCTCAAGCACGATGCAAGCTAGGCCCCCATACCAACAAAATAGGTCACCAACTCAGGCTGCAAATCAAAATCAAAGCCAAGTAAGGCCTCCCGCTAATAGACCATTTCAGCCCTATAACCCCAATGTCATATCTTCTTCTAAAGCATTGGTGCCAATTCAAAATAACATGGCCCAAGAATATGATTGGTGTTTCCCGTGCAGTCAGCCACATAACTAATCAATGTGCTTTAACGGTGCATTAAATCAGGCTCTTATGGTGCAAACCATTGGTGGGTCGTAAGGGTCCAGCCATGAAGAGGATCAGCAGCAAGAAGCACCTCAGCAAGGAACATCTCCGAACGAAACTACCCTTGTCAATTGGCAGGATGAAGATTTCTGTGGTATGAATCAAATACCCTCTCAAAGTGTTGCAGCCAACACAAGGTCAAAAAGGAGAAATTTGGGTGAAGAACAACCATTGGCCCCAAGTAATTCACGACCTTCTGTCACTCCATAAACTATTGGAGCAAACAAAATGCAATCCCAAGCACGCAAGGATTGCCTAAAACATCCCTAGCCAACCCAAATGCCAGGTTGTTGCTGCCCATGTGCAAGGAATGAATGTGCGAGGCCAAGGGATAGCAGGAGGGATAATTCATCTCCATTCAATATCATTGATTAGATGAAAAAGACAAATGTAAACATATCAATGTGGGAATCACTATCTATCCCGGGACAAAGAAATTTACTACAAGCTGCCATGAAGGACTGGGTCAACTTCAAATCAACATGTCGAAATGCAAGAGAAGGTACTCACAAGTGCTGCCCTTGACTGAAGGAAATCATAGATGACAACAAGGTAAAATGTTGAAGCCCCCTCCTTTTTATGTCTCATTAGTCATTGGAAACCAATTGGTGCATAATTGCATGATTGATTTCGGGGCAAGTAGCTCAATGATGCCCAAAGAGATAGGCTGATCAATTAGGGCTCCAATATGAAGTCATCTCCAAGGTGTAGTGCAATTAGTCGGGACAGCAGTGACAATGGTTGGAGTAATCAAAGGTTTGAGCCTCACACTGCACGCATGTCCCAATGTAATAGTGTTACAAGATGTGTCAGTCATAGACCTGCCACCACTCTTTGCATTGTGCTTGTCAAGAGACTTCACTGCTAAAATCGGAGGCTATCTTTCGGCGGATTGGTCACACATGTTGTTTAGAACAAGGTATGGAACCAAAGCCACAATCAGGTCTGAACCTATTGCGAACTTTCACATTGAGCCTTACACTCCAAGCCAAATCAATACCAACTGTTCAACGTTTGATCAAGAAGATTATCCAAGCACTAATGAAGTCGACACCAAGGTTGGAAGCATCCCGATTTGACTCTTGATGAATGGGAAAGCAAGGTACATGCTTTTGATCCTTATCAAGAAATAGAAGAATCGAGTTAGGAGTTTTTACATGAAGAGAATCGACCTCTCCCAAAGATCACCAAGCCGATCATAAAGACAAGAATGAAGTATGGCAATTGTTCTTTGATGGGTCAAGGAGTAGACAAGGTGTAGGAGGAGGAGCTATGCTCATTTCTCCGAAAGGTACAACGTATTACTCAGCCTTCCGTTTCGTTTTCTTGCTCAAACAATACAAATGAGTATGAAGCCTTAATTCATGGACTCATGCACTGGGCAAAGAAGAAAGGCATCAAGAATTTGTAATTATTTGGCGATAGTGAGCTGATCGTAAACCAAGTTAAGGGGCAGCATGCTGTCAAGAATAATCTACTCAAGTGCTACAAAAATTAGGTATGGGATCTTATGGAAGATTTCGGATCTTTTAGCATCAATTCCATCCCAAGAAAAAGGAATGAAGCAGCTGGACAGACGGCAGGCGGCAATTGGGGCTGCATTTGACGTTGTAGAAAATATCAAAAGTGAAAAATCTCAGCCTCATATCAAAGTGGTTGTGAGACCAGCTGTTCCAGATAATAACACAAGTTGGCAAGTCTTCGAGAATGATCAGCAGATTGTTAATTTCCTGCAAGAAGAAGAAGTTGAGTTCTCCGTGAGGAATCAAGACAAGCTGGAGCAGCAGTATGGTGACCAAGTGGTGCAGCTAAGAACTAACAAATTACCAAAAGGCCTCATAACCTTGGAGTCAATCTTCAACCCGAATGATCAGTTTTGGAAGGAGAAAGTGAACATTCAAGTAAAGGGTGAAGATTCAAAACCTATTTTAGTAGATGAAGGCAAGACATTGCAAATTGGCAAAGTAAGTACTCCACAAGAGAAATTTGATTTTGTTCAGCTTTGTCAAGAGTTCCCAGATGTCTTCGCTTGGACTTACAAAGATTTAAGAGGTTTCAACCCAAAGTTGGCACAACATACTATTGAGTTGGATCCGGAATCCAAGCCTGTCAGGCAAAAGCAAAGGCCAGTAAATCCTCATATCGAACCTCTCATGAGAAAAGAGTTAAGCAAGCTTATTGAGGCCAGTATCATCTTCCCCATCAAACACTCAAGTTGGGTTGCAAACTTGGTGCCAGTAAGGAAAAGAAATGGAGAAATAAGATTGTGTGTGGACTTTCGCGATCTAAATAGAGCATCACTCAAGGATCATTATCCGCTTCCATCAATGGAACAAATATTGCAGGTTGTAGCTGGTTCAGAAAGGTTTTCATTGCTAGATGGATATTCAGGCTATAATCAGATAATGGTGAAGGAAGAAGATCAATTCAAGATGGCCTTCACTACAAAATGGGGCACGTATGCTTACAAGAAGATGCCATTTGGACTGTCAAATGCCGAGCAACATTCCAACGAGCTATGGATATGGCGTTCAAAGGCTTGATCAACAATATAGTACTGGTATACCTAGATGATATCACTGTCTTCTCAAAGAATGCAACAGACCATCTCTTTCACCTCAAGCAAGTGTTTCAGAGGTGTAGAAGGTTCGAGTGTCATTGAATCCAAAGAAGTGTATATTCTTGGCACACGAGGGAAAATTGTTGGGTCACATTGTCTCTAGGGAAGGGCTAACAATTGATCCTGAAAGGGTTGAAGCCATCCGAACACTCCCATTGCCACACCACAAGAAATCTCTTCAAAGCTTCTTAGGAAGGATAAACTTTGTCCACAGGTTTGTGCCTAATTTTGCCACTCTTGTGAAGCCTTTAACAATGATGTTGAAGAAGAGTCTAGCATTCAAATGGACAGCAGAAGGCAAAGAGAGTTTTGAAAACATCAAGCATGCAATATCACAAGCTCCAACTCTTATCAACCCAGACTTTTCAAAGGACTTCATGTTGTATGCGTTTGGAGGATCAGATACAATCTCAGCTATCTTGACACAGCTAAATAGAGAAGGTTCAGAACAGCCCATAGCATTCTTCAGTCAAACCTTGGAAGATTACAAAATAAAGTATTCTTTCATCGAAAAGCATGTCCTTGCCATCATCAGGAGCTTGAAGAAGTTCAGACACTTGGTCTCGAACAATAAGATTCAACTGCTGGTGTCTCATGTTGGTGTCAAGGACTTCCTCCTAAACAAGGATTTAAACGAGAAGAGAGCAGGTTGGATCACTCGGGTGATGGAATATGATATTGAAATCAAAGTGACCAAGCTAGTTCGTGGCAAAGGCTTGTGTGAGCAGCTCGCTTCCAAACAACCAGACGACTCAAAAGGTGAAGAAGATGCTGTCCTACTACTACAAAATGATCAAGAACAACCAGCTGATGATGCACTCATCCCATGTTGGACTCAAGACTTGGTGCATTACCTCCAAATAGGCTTGTGCCCTCCAGAAGTGAGCAAGGCGAAGAGGAGATACTTTAGATTACAAGCTATCCCGTATGTACTCATTAATGGTATCTTTTCAAGAAAGACATCCATGGTATTCTATTAAGATGCATTGGAACAGGTCAAATTGAGAAGATCTTACATGAGTTCCATGATAGGAAGCAAGAGGCCACTTTGCTCCATGAGTGACAAGCTCTCAAATCATGAGAGGTTACTATTGGCCTATTGTGTTCAATGATTGCTACTCATGGGTCAAAAAATGCAAGAGATGTGCATTCTTCACAGGAAAAGAGAGGTTAGCAGCGCTGCCCCTTCATCCAATTTCAGTAAATCAGCCATTCATGCAATGGGGATTGGACTTCATTGGGGTTATCAACCCCAATTCAAGTCAAGGCCACAAGTGGATACTTACAGCAATGGATTATTTCACCAAGTGGACCGAAGCAGTGGCACTCAAGGAGGCAAATGAATCTAATATATTAGATTTCTATGAAGGGATAGTCACGAGGTTTGGTGCCCCTGCCACTATCATATCAGAAAATGCATTGACATTCCTTGGCACAAAGATCACTGAATGGGCTGTCAAGAATTGTGTGTATCTCAACACTTCGTCGAATTATTACCCTCAGGGTAATGGCCAAGCCGAGTCTATGAACAAGAATCTACTAAGAATCATCAGAAGGACTCTTGATGAGAATCAAAGGACTTGGCACACAAAGCTCAAATCAGCCCTATGGGCTGATAGGATCACACCCAAGAGGTCTACAGGAAGCTCTCCATACAAGCTTGTGTACGGGAAAGAGGCAGTTCTACCTATATCACTCGAGTTGCCAGCATTAGAACTCATGAAATAGTTGGAACTAACTGAGGTTAAACCCATGGAGGTTAGATATGCAGAATTGATGGAGCTCCAAGAAATTAGAGAGCATGCAGCCCAGGTGATAGAGAAGGATCAAGCCTTGATCAAGAAAACTTTTGATAGGAAAGCCAAGGCTAGAACCTTCCAAATTGGAGATCTAGTGTTGAAATGGGATGCAGATCATGTAAAGCCGGGAAAGCATTCCAAGTTTGATGCCATTTGGAGTGGCCCATACATGATCATTGAATGCAAAAGTAGCAATGCCTTCCGACTGACTAAGTTGGATGGTGAAGAATTGCAGATTCTAGTCAATGGGATCTATCTCAAACGTTGCTACTAGAAAGAAAGATTCTCGCCCTTGTAAATATTAATTTAGAATTTTCATTCCTCTAAGTGCTTATGCACATTGTACTGCTGTTAGAGTAGTTTTATTTCCCTAAGTGCTTGTGCACATGTCCTATTGCTTCTAGTATGTGCATGTTTGCAGTTCATCAAGCTCCTGGAGAAGAATTTGCAGCCACGAGATAACTAGCTCAACAAATGTTCCAATAGCTCAAGGACATAGGTTTCAAATTTCAGATCAGCTGAGAGGTTATCAAAAAGAATCCATGCCCAATGGATTGCTACAAGCAGCTGGCCGTTCTTCATCTAGCAGACAGATGACCCCACTGAGTCACCAAAATTGTTATCCAAAATTCACCCCTTAAGGTAATTTTGATAACACGCATCAGATTATTCAGTCCCGAGCAAGTAGATTGATTCAAGGCCCAAAATCATGTTTTTCGAGGTCCCCTCGGCCTTTTTCTAACTCTCCCATCCAAGAAGAAATCCCAACGAGTTAGAAAGAATGGAAAAAATGCAAAAATAAGGTTGCAGGACTGTTTTGAGGCATTTCGGGTCTGAAGGGCTCGGGTTGTACCAGTTCGGGTTGAACTGAGGTTCGTCATACTAAACTTGAGGCCGAAAAAATGAAGAAAATCGGCTAAGTCCTAGTCCAGCGTTCACGGGATAGTTGGGACATCAAGACGTGTGGGACATGCGAAAAGCTGAATCGGCCGAAAGAGGGAAAAATTGCCTAAGTCTTGTTTCATACGTGATTCGGGACAATTGGGACAAAAGTACATGGGGACGTGGATCGGCGGTTTGCGCACAAGTCAGTCCATTTCGAGGCGGTTCGAGATGTTCCAGACAATTGGGACATCTGGGCCGGAAATACACGAGGACGCGAACTAGCGATTTGGTTGAAACTTTTCGTCGAGGACAGTTGGGCCAAAGGTACGTGAGGGACGCGTGGGACGCGAAAAGCCGAAAGAGCCGCCAACGAATGGAATCTCGCCACGTGTCTTCACCTCAAATAGGAACAAGGAAGCCTAAATCGGGTGGTTCGGAGATATTTGTCCCAGGTAGTTTGGGACAGCTGGGCCAAAGGTACGCGAGGGACGTGTGGGACGCGAAAAGCTGAAAGAGCCGCCAATGAATCAAATCTCGCCACGTGTCTTCACCTCATCGGCCCGGTGGGAAAATTTTAAAAAAATTTCCAAAGGCAAAAAACAAAAGGGAAATGGTCAGGAAGGGCCCACGTCCAATGAAATCATGCCATGTGGCACTTGAGTGGTGGAGCGCGGGGGAGAAATGGGAAAATTTTCCCAAAGTGAAAAATACTAAATTTTCAAAGGACAAGTGCCCCTCGAGGCCCGAGCCAATAAAATAGTGCCACGTGTCCAAGTGGCAAGAAATTAAGGAAGGCCCAACAAAAATTTTCAAAGGATGAACCTACAATGAATCGAGCGACACGTGTCATCCAAGTGGCGAGCATGGGAAAAATTCAAATAATTTCCCGCCAATCCGTTTTGGTCTGTTTTTTCCCTAAATCTTCAGATCGCCATAACTTTCGATCCAGAGCTCATTTTTGCATTCTTTATATCAATGGAAAGTTGGTGAAATTATCTACATGATTTAGGGGTCAATCTTGCAAATTGGTTCAATTTGGAGAGAGAAAATTAAAAAACACTGGTACGTGATAATGGCTAGAAATGACGTTTCAACAACCAGCTTAAATGTAAAATACAGTTCGCCGCTTTTGCTAGGGTTCTCACCTACCACCATAATGAGATGAATTAAATACAACCTAGAAGTGGTTGGGGTAGATCTGATTTCCTCTCTCTTCCCTCTCTCATTCTTCCTATAAATTGTAAGGAGGGGCTTCTTTCTAAGTGTTGAACATTCTTGTTTTGCCCCTCCCTTCTTCTCTTTGGCAGGTGAATTTGTGGAGTTCAAACCTCCCATTTAAAACTGTAATGCAACTTTACCTCTTGGCATTTTATAGTGTATTGTATCGATCTCTAGAGCAAGTAATGCATGTCTATGGATGATTCTCAACCCTCTCTGTGTTCATTTGTATCCTCCTGATCTTTCACTGCAAATTTTGTTATCTGTGCATGATCTTGCATCACATTTGAATGGTTTGTGTTTATTGGCAAGATAGGTGTTCTTCATTCCTCATTGCATCACCTCTGTTAGCTTAGGTTTATTTTTATGCATCTTCTTACCCTGTCTCCTTGGCAAGATTAGATTAGGTTTTGAGTAAACCCTCTACATTTTTCATGTGCATTTGAACAGAGGAATAGGAACTAGCCTTCTCTGGAGATTCCTTTCTCATTTTTGCAAGTCCCACACTTGAAGAAAGGATTCCATGTTGTGCAATCACACTGGATGCTAGTATGATCAACCTAGAAATCTGATCAACATCTAGGGGTGCTATGATGTTGCACTAATAGAACCCTTATGGGTGATATTCCTTCATAGCAACTTAGTCCTAATCTCAAATCTCTGGTTCTTCTTGGTGTTTCAGCCCATTTGAGCCATATTTCCAAGAATGGAAATACCATTCCCTTGGGATCATCGTGTTGGGCCTCTCACCCTTCCTTAACCTTTTCATGAGTTTCCTAAGGGTAATCAAAAGAACTTTCCCAAGTTCAAAGGTAATGGCAAGGTACATCACGATGAACATATCGCAGCCTTCATAGTTACATGCGGAGTTCGAGAGTTGAACATGAAGACGTCTTCGTAAGGATTTTTATTGAGACTTTACAAGATAATGCGGCTGATTGGTTCTATCGCCTTCCGGCCAGAGCTATCACTAGCTGGAACACGATGAGGGAAAAGTTTGAGAATCATTTCAAACCAGTAGAAGACGTGCATGCTTTGCTGGCCCAAATTTCTCAAATAAAGAAAGAATCACAAGAACCCATGAGATAATTTTTGTCTCGATTCAACAAGTTGATTAATAAAATTCCACCAGACACTCAACCTGTAGATCAAATTCAAAAATGCTTTTTCCTGAATGCCCAATTTCTGAAGTTAGTTATGCATTGAGAAGAGCTAATCTTGCAACATTGGCCGAGGATCAAACTCTTGTTGTTAGTGTCAAAGATGATTTAATCATGTTAGGAAAGTTGAGGAGAGACCCTTCTAGATCCAAGTCTTCTTCTTCCTCCTCTTCCACTCCTGGACCTAATACTGATCCATTAGTACAAAAACTTGCAAATGATCTCATCACCATTAAGAAACAATTGGCTCAGCATGCCCCTTATGCAGACATTCCAAGGAGGAATTTTCAGCCTAGAAATCATTTACCTGCTTCTCAAACAAGGCTAACACTTGAAGGACCTCCTATTAAAGTCCATGTTAATACAACCTGTGAAGTTGAAGATCCAGAGGATGAAGAAGTTAGTGAAGATTATGAAGAATTTGTTGAAGAGGTTGATGAAGAAATAGAAGAACTTGAGGGATCTCGAGTTAATTTCTTCACTACTGAAGGCATCGATGAAGAAGATGATTATGACGAGGTAGTGGTGGACATGAATAGCGAATCATATGTTATCATGAGTCGAGAGCAAACAAACAAAGGGAGAAAGTGATGCGGCTAGCCAAAAGATCGTGAGGAATATCCAATGACTATTCTTATAGTTGTGAAAAGAGGATTTCCTATCCCAGTAGTCACCAAAAACCGTTGGTCGTCAAAAGAAGATACTAATGAGAGCAACGTCGGGGATAAGAAGTCCCTCCTCTTATATGGGAGAGGTTACCTTATTTAAAGTGAAACTTATTTACAAATGTACAATGCATAACTTTGATGGGGGAACTTGGCTTATCTCGAAAAGTGTAAGAAATAATACAACAATCAATACAAAAGGATCTTCTTTCTTTTTTCATCTGATTCCTTTATTTCGCAGCTATCTGTTAAACATTATTAGATCATTTTTCTACATTATACCAAGAAGATTTGTATTCTTGTGGATGTGATTTATGGAAATGTGTGTCCTTCTAAATTGCATCTCAGTAATTCAAATACAAATGGTTCAATTCTAATTCATTGTATCCTGGTACACATAAAGAATTATTTTGTTATCTATAATTCTGGAGAATGCTTTTCTGCTTATTCCCGCATCTTCATTCCTCTATGCCTTTGTGATTGATAATCTATTCTTCACAACGCTTTCATGATATCTAAGTTCCACATCAAAGTTATACACTGTACATTTGTAAATAAGTCTTGCTTTAAATAAGGGAACCTCTCCCATCAAAGAGGAGGGACTTCTTGTCCCTTGACTGTTGCTCTCATTAGTATCTTCTTTTGATGACCAACAGGTCCGCATAGGAGCAACGCATCATCGTGGGAAATCAGGTAACACCCATGTTTAAAGGACCAAAAATGTTGTTGTGGGTCCTCTTTGCTATTGAAGCAATTAAATTTTAGCATTTCTCGATGTATAGGGCATGGTTGAATAACATCGGATGGGTGAATTAGGATCATTACAAATTTCATCATAGGTGATGGAATTGCATGAGCTAGAAACAGATGCTTCCAGTGTCTACATCTTTTCCATCATCAACTTGATGAGGTAATTGGTAGATTGTGATGGAGTGACACCTCTTGTGGAATAAAGGGGGAAGGTATTCAACCTGATAGGGAGGTTGAGAATAGGGAATCAACATAGAGGGAACATATCCAGAATGGGTGAAAAATGAGATAGGGGTGGTTGATAATATGTGTATGTAGGTGGGACAATCGTAGTGACTCTAGTAGCGATTGGGGGTAGTGTTTGTGGGATAGAGAGTAAAATATTCCTGGTCACCAACACGACAAGAAGTTGGGTTGCAATGGTTTTTGTGAGACAACAGTGTAAATGGGGTTTTGGTATGGGTGGTCGATGAGAGGACAACGAGATACTACGGGTGCAATTGATCTTGGAGACACAACAGTCCTAGCACATACGGGTCCTAGTTTCAACCCACTTGGGGTGAAGCAATTGAAGGTAAATCTGAATTATTAGGAGCTGATGCAGAAGCAATAATAATGGTAGGACAGATACATACAAGCATGCCATATATCAACTACCCTGAAGAATCACGCGTCAAAAGAATGAGAGAGGTAGAACTATAAGGCCATGAGATTTTGGATAAGGAGTTGTGAAAATTCCTCATCACCTATGGCAATGGTCGTAGGTATGGTTGGATCCATGGGTGATAAGAAAGATGGTAGTGAGGGACTAGGTGGGATTTGTTAACAACTAGAGTGGAAAACGAGGGTGTTAGTCTAGGCGTGAGTCGAACCATGTGAAAAAGTGTTGACCATGTACGATTGTATTATGTAGATGACACGAGAAAGTAGAAGGATAGAAAATAATGAGGCCGAAGAGTGAATTTATTAAGATTTGGATCTAGAAAACCAAATGCGAGACACGATGATGGTCAACTTGACCGATGATGGTTGCAAGAAAAATAATGTCAGTCACACAAACCGATGCCGATTCTGCTGAAAATTTCCTGTTTCAGAAAATGAAACAAGGTTGATAGAAAGTATAAGGAGATGTTTTATGTATGATGGTAATATCAATAGAGAATAATAGAGTATCAATAAAATATGTTATCCTCCAAAGGGCCAAAAATGAGAACATAATGATGAAAAAGATTGTCTCAAGCCAAAGTACCTAAAAATTCGAGGAGACAACACGAGTTAGGTTTGACCGACAACCGTAGGATGAAAACTCGGCGGCAGATCACTTGGACCGACGCCAATTATTATGAAATTGAGACAGAAGTGAAAAAATGTGGGTTTTGATTTAAATCAAGTGAAGTATCAACTCAGGAATTTGAGAATGAGAAAATGAGACCTTTGCACAGTCAGATAAAGTTAGAATACTCCAACTATGATGGGGAGTGTGCAAGGAAAAAACAAAAATGTGGAATCATGTCCTCACACCTCAAAATGTAAGGCAAGAATAACACTAAGAAAAATGTGATCCTAAGAGTGATTTTTTATTATATGTGTTCAACTTACACTATTTAGGACTGACTCATGAACTTTAGAATAGATTTTTTTTGTGAGGAAGGCTTCCTATGAAGAAGGATATCTAAAAAGAGAGGTTTCAAGTATTTTATTGTGGGAGTGGGCCATCTTCCGAGATAATAACTCGACACCAACAATGAGCTAGTGATTACATGCCAATCTTATCATGTCATCATGGACATGTGTTCTTAGGTAAGATGTTGTTTAAGAAAGATGTGTATATTTCAAATTTTTGCAAGTTTCGTAAAATACAAAGAGAGAGAGAGAGTGTGTGTTCTTTGTATAATTCTTTATGTCAACCATCGAGTTGGGCATGACTTCTAGCATATAGGTTGCCCTCATATTAATGTTATCTAAATGCAGCAAATAAGAATGTAATGCAACCGATTTTAAGGCAAATAAAAAGATTACATTTGATGAAACAAATAATGAATAGGAGAGGGTATGCTCTATCACTAAATGTAGAAAGTAAGAAAGAAGAATGATTCCTTTTAAATGCACCTATGGAAATGTTTCTTTTAGATAAATTAGAAAGAAGAGAAGATTACCAAAGAAAAATATTAATGTGTGATCCTTTTAAAGGAAACTAACACACAAATTTCACCTAGAAATGATGAAAATGCAAATGTAACCCTTAATGGGTCCCTCCAGGCGTGCTAAAATGTTTCACCATTATCTTTACCCTTTTTTAATGACGAAGCAGAGATAAGAGTAAGGGATAGGAGGAATACATTAAATAGGTTGGTTGGAGTTTGATGTGTGCATTTAGACTTCTCAACCCAATGCCAATTGTGAGAGCTTCCTTTTGGCTAGGAGGAACTACCCGTAATATAAAAAAGACCACAAAAGAGAACTTAAATGATATATGACAAAGGAATGCCTAGCATATGCTAGTTCTAGGAAGTGTGATACTTCCTAGAGAGGTTGTCAATCCACTGTTTAAAACAAATTAATGTGAGAAATAATTAAATTCCTACTTTAGTTGATATGATTTAGGTATCTCATTCAAGTATAATAAGTAAATCCAATCACAATTAGCTAGGCTATAGTTGGATCTAAAAGATGAGGTGTCTATCAAGGTATAAGGACCGGTTACGGTATGATTCTCGGGAAGTTTAGGTCAACTAGTAGGAGGTTTTTGGCTCTATTTTTGACAGGGTAAATAACATAGAGACCGATGTTGGTTTGGTATAACCGACGTGGGTTAAGAGAGACCGACGATAGTTATGGATAATCGCATCGATCCATTAGGGTGATATTAATTCAGCGAAAACTTTATTGTAGAGCCTAGGTGTGGTTGGATGGGGCTAAAGAAGGAGTTGGTGAGGTCTTTGGGGATACCGAGAATACAAAGAGAGGTGGAAGGGCTAGGATAAGTGATTTGATAATTGGGTGGGTGAGATTTTGGGTTTTTAGAAATAAGGCTATAGAAGGATGGACATGTTAATAGAAGAATAATTACGGGAATGATAACAAATCTATGAAAAAAATAAGAATGGAAATGATTAATGATAAAAAAACTTACCAGTGTTACAGGTCCAATGGTTGGGTGGTGGTGATGATCGGTTGATGTAATGGAGCTTGGTGCGGTAGTGAGGCTTCCTAGAATGTTACCGTGAGTTCCAATACTTCTATATTTGTCCTAGTTCTAGAAATGGATGCCTAGGTTTGTTAAAAGACCACAGTTTCTCGCTTGCATGTAGCTATCCTAATGTCGGTCTTTCTCTCGAACGTTTCAACCCAAAAAAAAGGTTACTTTGGTGAATAAATGGTAACCGCAATGGTTCCTGGTTGACCAATGTTGGTTTAGGGTATAGTGGTGTCGGTTAAGGTGGGATTCCCTAGGTTTACTAAAATGGGCATATCTTTCTAATTTATTGGGCCCAATTATTCTTTTCTTGCGGATTACAATGGAAAATTCCCTTCTTATGGGCGGCAATGTGGTTAGAGATATTTTAGGGATTGATTTTAGGGTTTAGACAAAGTCTTATCTCATTAAAGCAAGTAAGAATTGTTATTGTTAGTTATGGAAACATGCCAAGAATAGATCTTGGGTGAGGTGGCTAGATGAGATGTCTTGGTGATGTGGAAATTAGGTTAACTAATGTAATTAAATGATGAATATTATGAGGATGGGTATTAATTTAATTAAATTAATATTCATGTGGTGTGGAGGTGGCTATGGTTAGGTGACTATGTTTGGTTTGGTTATTCGACAAGGTGTCAAGGGGAGTGTGACCAAATTTTGGTGCCTACATTTCACCTCTTTTTGTTGCGTTGCTTGTATTGGTAAGCGAAAATGAAAAAAATAAGACGTGGTTGCCCCATGTGTGGGTAAAGGTGATGTTTCCCCAAGCGTGGGTGAAGGTGATCCCCCTCAAACCAAGAACTAGTGAGGTAGAAGACAAAAGTGGTGAGTGGTTTGATAAATGGTGGATATGGCTAAAAAGAGCATAGATGTGGGTGAATGTGGGAAATGGTAGAGGTCAAAGATAGGAAAAAATGTAAATGGGCTAGGGTCAAAGGTAGTGGTAGTCAAACATATGCACACGTTATAAACTATGACATGGTTTTAGGTTAAAGATCTTGCATACTCTACATCATCTAAGATCGATAGGTCTATCTAAACAAGGTTGAAGTGATTCTAGTATCCAAGGTAAAAGATATGGTGTGGAAACACATCACGAGTTAGGTGCAGCAATGTTTAGGTATGTTATAGTACTCCAAAGGTTGGGTCAAGAGAAATGACATGGCTATAGGAAAGGTAAGGTCATTAGGTCAAATAACATGGGTAATAGTGTCGAGAAGGTTTAGTGAGCACATGAGTTCATAGGTCATTAAAAATTTTCTAGGTCCATGTTGCGAGTTCACAACATGGGTAGGGCTGAGGTACATGTAAAATAACAAGTTTGTAAATGTAATTAAGGATAGGTATAGGTAGTGTAGGCTTAGTGGTAGGTTGCGATAAGGGTGGGTAAGGTCAAATAGTGGTTGGGTTGGTTAAGAATTGGTTAGAAATGGGGAAAGGGTATGGGCAAGTGTATGATAGGTGACCAATGCCGAGCATATGTAACTAGTGATGGTATAGGTAAGGTGATCGCGGTTTATTAGGGAAGAGGACTAATGTCGGTTTGGTAAAACTTACCATGGTGTACTATGGCATAGGACCTATGTCGGTTTAGATATAATCGACGCGTCATTTAGGTTGACATGGGTATATAAAAGGAAAAAACATATAATATGGATTCATTTATATGTTTTGGCTTTTGGGAAAATAACAAGAGCATGAGACTTGTGTGGCTTGGAAAGATGAAAGTACATGGGACTGTATCGAGTTGATGTGGAGAGATCCGAGTGGATAGAGCAATCGAGTGGATGGGCCCACGAGGATCGTAGAGTGATTGGATTAGTGGAGAGGTTGTAGGGAGAATTTGACATGGAGGAGGCAGGGGAGGGCTCGGGTGGACCAACATCATAGTGGCCAAACGTGCCCCCATAGAGACAATGTAAAGATGAGGTAAGATCTGATCCATTGAGTTTTTTTTTATATAAGAAGAAGAGAATGGGTAGGTCAGTTTGGGCAGGGTAAATAATTTGAAATTTATGGTTAAAATTTTGAGGAACGATGGGGTGGGAAAGGTCAAAGGTAGAGAAAATATGGTTAGGGAGGGTGTTATCCAATTTTGCACACCTGGCAAGATTGGACAAGGGGGTCCTGTCACGTTCAAAATGAAATAATAGTCCCAGGAACCCACCTTCGGTTATTATCGAGATGCAATAATTAAAAAATAATTCCTAAATTGCATATGAAGAGATCACCTAGCATCGAAAGGCACCCAGTTGATCTCGACTCAGTGAAGAGTTCAGGGTCGAGTTGTTAAAGAACCCGGTGTCAAATTGATAGTCATCTCGAAATCATCTCAGTAGAGACTCTCAGTTGTAAGAGCTCGACGATGGTCTTGTTAATGCAAAATATAGCTCATTGAAAATTGATGAATGAAAGGAATCGCATACAAGGATCTCGGTGGAGATCGATGAAAAAAGATTTGAAGGCCAAGTCGGGAGAGTGAAAGTCAACATGATGCGGTTTAATCCATTAAGACAGTGCTCGACCAACCACTTGGGAGAATGATCTTGTTTGACCGAGATGATATGAAATTATGTAGATATGGGAGGTTCAACATCATTGAATCTCGGGTTTGTAATTACATAATGGAAGGAATTCTATCGACCCAGGAAGATAGTATAAGCACCATCGAATACCAATGTAAAATTGAGTCAAACCGACATCTTAAAAAGAGTTGTGAATTATAATGGTGTTCAGACCTTCCTCGGTTGAGTATTCGGTGGACAGGCAGCAGCAGGCATGTTGCAGTATAGTAAGAGTTCTTTTGAGCACTTCCAACAAGCAGGTCACCCAACTATGTTTTTATCTGTTCAGCATCGAATGCATCCTCAAATTCGGGATTCTCCTTCAAGATATTTTTATCAAAATCGATTAAGTGACAGTGAGAGTGTTACCAGGAGGCCTGATGAAATTTATTACAAAGATTCTCTATCGAGACCTTACTTGTTTTACGATGTAACTCATGGAAGCGAATCTCATAGAGGTGTAACTGTTTCATATCAGAATATTCATGAGGCATAATTTGCTTTGCAATTATATGAGCATCTTCAACGAGTCACTAAGTTGGCAGGCATAAACGTTTCTGTCAGGAATTATCGCACCTTACAAGCTACAGCTGAAATGTTTGCACTGAGAGTTTAATGTTATCCTCAAATCTGTTGAAGGAAAACTCGGCAGGAGAAAAATCATGGGAATCCGAGAAGCCTAATGCCAAGTGGGTTTTCGTGGATGGCAAGCCAAAGAAGAAGTTCCACGCGGGGGAGTTTTGGAGCGGTATGACCAAACTTCCATGAAGTGGAGAAATCAGGTCAAATTGCCAAGTTTACGCGGCAAAGCTGAGGCCGGGGCCCGTGGATTGGTGTGGCCAAGCCGTTATGTGGGAATTCGGAGCTGGTATGCCAAATGGGAAATATTAAGATGGCATTCCAAGCTGTTCACTCCATGAAGGGGAGATTCAGGCGACCAGTGCCAATGGGAAATATTAAGATGGAAAACCGTGATCAAATTCCGCACGGGCCGTGTAAACAGGATCGGAGCACGTTGTGCGAGTCACCAGGAGGAAGTTGATGACCGAGAGATGGCGAGTGAATTGCCATATAAACCGGTGAATAAAGAATGATGCCAGGTTGGAGGAACGAGTCAAATGCCGAGTGGAGCGGTGAGTGCATGGAGATCAAAGGATGCGTGTTGCATGGACTGTGGATTGGGTTCCATAGATCATACGAAGAAAGTGTCTCCGTTCATACAGGTCCGCCCTTGTTAGGATTCCAATCAGAATACTGAACTGTTCAGATTTTGAATCGGCTTTAATAACTGCCACGACCTTCTCCTCATCCTCTGTACAGTTCTGAACTAATGTGGTCGCGAGACAACCACAAGCAGGAGGCACGTGCAGCAAGTAGAAGTCTTTTGAACGCTTCCAGCAAGCACTGCAGGAAACAAATATTCACTGCCGTATACAATGGATTGGAGTCACGTCATTCAAGGCTTCATAAAATTTGCCCGAGTCAGGAGATGGAAGTTTATTACGTGCAGAGTGAAATGATTCATATTGCTCAGCATGTTTTCTCCTAGAAACGAATGCGAAGGTCAACTCTGAAATACCTGGTCGGCCGTTTTGTATGTCACGACTCACATCCTTGTCACTTGTAAATGGTCTGTTTGAGAAATGATGAGGATTAGGAGAAGTTGGCAGTCATAGCAAGTCGAATGGAGGTAGGCTTAGCTTTCTTTAAGATTTTAGTAGGCGAGATAGCCTAGTCTGAATCAAGAAGAATCGTGACCGAGCCACACTGAATGAAGATCTCATTCAGGAATTGACAATAAAACCAATCTTGTGGTGAAGTATTCACAGATTAAATGCCAAGTCTGAATCAAGAAGAATCATTGCAGAGCCAATCGAAAAATAAAGTGTGCAAGTGAGGTCGAAGAATTTGTAGAAAATGGTTTGCATGGATACATCACAGAAAACGGTAAAGGCTTGAGAATAAAAATTCTAGTTGAGAACACAAACATGTAAGGATGACTCTAAGAATGAAGGTAGTAGAGCTCAGTACTTGGCACACGGTGAGGTATCCATAGCGAGTAAGAGGTTCAAATTGAAAGGCTCGAGGAACCGATCTAGGCGTCAAGTGCCTCGGAGGAAAGAATTTGCCGCATAAGCCATCTGCATAAGCCTAAGACACGGTTCACGTCAAAAATGAGTTCGGGAGAAAGCTTATATGAAGGATTTAGATAACCGAGTTGAGCCAACCGGGTGCTCGGGTTGATATGCAAAACAAAGCCAGGTCGAATCAGTTGAAGAGCTCATGGTATTGTTTCATGGAGTTTGAACGTGGAATGCATGTGAATATGTGGTCCAAAACAAGAAGAAATAACTCTATCTGTCAAGACTAGAGCTATCACAGAGAAATCAATCGATTCAGTGTTGACAGGGCCACATAACGTGATCCCTAACAATTTTCATAGCTCGAAAATCATTTCTAAATGGCGCAACATGCAAGAGTGAAATAATTTAAATTCATTGAATTGTTTAACCTCTGTGGGTACAACCAATGTATTATGGATCAAATCCACTAAGTATGATTTAGAGTCAAACTTTTCATATTGTGGAAACATTGGTACCAAGTCGAGATAAAGAATAAGCTCACGGGTGTTGAAGTTTAATGTATTTGTAGAGGCTTTCAATTTCGGGCTTAAAGCTTCATGTTCACAATGCATATAGGTGGCTTGGTAATTTAGAATGGCTCGATTTGGAGTTTGAAGCAAGACCGTAGCAGTGGCATTTGTGAGGCGAGTCTTAATTTGCGTCAGGCCAGGTTCACAGGATCTACATACATTTTAGCAAAACGATAAGAATCGAAGTTTGATAGCTCACCATTTGAAGGACTCAATGCAAAAGAGCTCGATTACCAAGATGAGGAAAGAGTTAGTGTGGGGTTCAAAATCGATTACAACACCGAGTTAGAGGATTCAAAGCTCACCGAGTTGAGATTTGTGCAGACTCTATCCACATGGACCCCCCTCCTCTTCAAGTCAAACGGGTCAACTGGGGGGTCCCAACATTATGTTAATTAAATTAATAGTTTTATTTAAATATTTTAATAATAATATTTATTATTATTATTTAAATATTTTATTTAAATATTCTTTTAATTAATTGAGAAGACTAGGTCATCAGGTAATTAATGACCCATGATGGAACCTTCTCAGGTGGTTCAACTAACTGTCATAAATACATCATGGGCCTTCATTTTAGGAATGTAATTATGACCATTTCCTCTTCTTTCTCACATATTCTTCTATAAATGTAAGTTGGAAGCTCATTTCAAAGGGTTCCAACAGTTCAGAAAAGTTGGACATTTAGATATCTCAGGCGAGTGTATACTTTTCAAGAATCCTCTCTCTTCTGCAAGTTGTTCTTGTGTGTTGAGAGAACTTTCAAGCCTCCTCTTCAAGACTGTAATGGCAACTATTGCCTCTTCTGAATGTATGATACATTGTGCATGTTATTGAAGCAATAAAAGTGTGTGTTTTGTGACTAATCTCGGTCCTTTCATCCTTCTATGCTTCTTTGTGCCTTTCTCATACTTACAGGTACACTGTGCAAGTTTAAGTTCTATTGCAGGTTCTTGGAGTTCTGTGCTTATCGAGTGGTGAAGTATTGCATGCAGTTGAGTTGTGGTGTCTGTTCACCCTTCTTGAGTTCATCCTTCTTCACTGGGAAACTAGTATATTTCTCGGTCTGATAAAGTTTAACAAAGGGAACGCGTGTCTCTTAGTTTGTGGTATCATGTACCCTCTCTAAGTTGCAGTAGGTGAAGTTGACCTATGGTGCACACACCCTCTTCAAATTAACCCTTCCTGAGTCTGAAAACACCCTTTATTTGGTGCATCACCATCCCTAGTATAGTTTCATTTCTGTAAATCTCTTTCCCTAAAACCCCATGAAAATGTTAGCATAGGACTAGATAATCATTTTTGTTACACTAGGAGTAGTACAACACTTAGTTTAGGAAGAGGAAGCCGGCCTTCTCCGGAGGTTCACCTTGATCCCAAGTCCCACAACTTGAGAGGTGATCCCATGTGTCCCAATCACACCAAATGTCCTATTCACATCCTGGCCATTTGGAGGGTGCAATGATTTGGCGACAACAGAGGGATTTGGGGTAGGTTTGGGTATGTGTGGAGGGAAATGGGAAAGAAATTGGGGGATTAAAATCGAGGTCTTGGGGTTTTGGCATGGGAACAATGACCGACATCATTCAATGTATGGCCGACGTCAGTTTGAATATACCAACATCGGTTAGGTATTGGAAACCACTTCAAGTTTAACATGAACCGGTGTTGGTTACTTGAATGTAGGTTGTAGGTTTGTGATGGTTGGGGGTTTGGGGTTTGGGTTTGAGGTTGGAGATTTTTAGGTTCAGAGTGGGGTAATGTTGGGGTTTGGGGTTTAGGATTTAGGTAGGAAGGGTTTGAGGTTCAGAGTGGGGTAATGTTGGGGTTTGGGATTGAGGGTTTAGGTAGGAAGGGTTTTAGGTTCAGAGTGGGGTAATGTTGGGGTTTGGGGTTTAGGGTTTAGGTAGGAAGGGTTTTAGTTTCGAGTGGGGTAATGTTGGGGTTTGGGGTTTAGGATCTAGCTAAGAATGGTTTTAGTCTCAAAGTGGAGTAATGTTGGGGTTTGGGGTTTAGGTAGAGAGGGTTTGAGGTTGAGTGGGGTATTGTTGGGGTGTTGGTTGATGAGAAAGTTGATTAATGTTTGTATTTTCGTGGATACAGCGAGAGCAGCTTTGGATGAGGGACCATGTACCTACTTTATTGTTTTCGGTACCATCATGAGTGTCACTTCTAATGACTGGAGGCATATTATGAATGTCATCTTGTTAGGCATGAGACGTTACTGGGCATATAGTATCGAAGACTAGCCTTATGGTTGCACTCATTGATAGATGGAATGCAGTGACCAACACATTCCATTTGTTGATGGGTGAGCTGAAAGTCACCCTAGAGGATGTGTATCGTTTCTGCGCCTACCGATAGTGGGACATCAAGTGTATTCTATCTCCTCGGAGGCCTCTCGATGAGTTGTTGCTAACATTTTTGCCGAGTATTCTTTTCTATTTACACATATTGAAGATGGTATAAATGAAGAAGAGAAAACTAGTAGAATGAATTATGAGAAAAAAGAGATGTTTCCTTGAATTTAATAAAGTAGGAGCGGTGTGAGAATAAATCATGGAAGATGTTTCACCGTTTTCTTTACTTTTTTTAATGAATAAATATATAAGAGTAAGGGCTAGGAGGAATACCTATTAAATAGGTTGGTTGGAGGTTAATGTGTGTGTTCAGCTATCTCAACCCAATGCCGATTGTGAGATCTTCCATTTAGCTAGGAGGAACTACACCGTAATAGAAAACAAGACCATCAAAGAGAAGTTAAATGATATATGACAAAGGGAATGCCTAGTGTATGCTAGTTTCGAGAACTTTGATACTTCCTAGAGAGGAAGTCAATCCACTATTTAAAGTAAATAAATGTGAGAAATAAGTAAATTCATATTGTAGTTGATATGATTTAGGTATGTCATTCAAGTAAAATAAGAAAATCCAATCACAACAAGCTAGGCTATAGTTGGATCTAAAAGATGAGGTGTCTGTCAAGGTACTGGGACAAGTCAAGGTCTAATTTTAAGTTGTTTAGGTCCACTGGTAGGAGGTTGTTTGGATCTTTTCTTAGACATGGTATAAAACACAAAGACCGGTGTCGGTTGGGTATAACAAATGACGGTTAAGAGAGACCGACAATGGTTATGGGTAACTAGTGTTGGTACAGTAGGGTGATAGTAATTCAATGAAAACCTTATTGTAGAGGCTAGGTGAGGTTGGATGGGGCTAAAGAAGGAGATGGCGAGGTCTGTAGGGATACTGAGAACACTCAAAGATGTGTAAGGGCCAGGATAAGCGATCTAATAGATGGGTGGGTGAAATTTTTTTTTATCATAAAAAGGCTATGGAAGGATGGGAATGTTAATAGAAGAATAATTATAGGAATGATAACAACTCTATGAACATAATAAGAATGGAAATTATTAATGATAAAACACTTACCAATGTTTTAGGTCCAATGCTTGGGTGGTGGTAATGATCGGTTGATGCAATGGAGCTTTCTTCGAGTAGTGACACTTCCGGGAATGTTACCATGAGTGAGAGCCAATACTTCAGGATCTATCCTGGTGTTGGCTATGGATGCCTGGGTACATGAAAAAGACTCTAGTTTTTCTTGCATACAACTCTCCTCTCATCCTTCTAGCTCTCAGAATGTGCCAACCCAAAAAAAATGTTGCTTTGGTGAATAAATGGTAACTAAAGATGGTTGCTTTAGTTGATTGACGCCAGTTTAGGGGTGACCGACGTCAGTTAAGGCTAGATTCCCTATGTTTACTAAAATGGGTAGATCTTTCTAATTTCTTGGGCCTAGTTAGTTTTTTCTCGCGGATTCCAACAGAAACTTCCTTTCTAATGGCTGGGAATGTTGTTAGAGAGATTTTAGGGATTTATTTTAGTTTTTAGACCAAATATTAGCTCATTAAGGAAAGTAAGACTTAGTTATTATTAGTTATGGAAACATGCCAAGAATAGGTCTAGGGTGAGGTGGCTGGATGAGATGTCTAGGTGAGGTGGAAATTAGGTCAATTAATGTAATTAAATGATGAATATTGTGAGGATGGGTATTAATTAAATTAATATTAATGTGGTGTGGAGGGGGTGTGGTTAGGTGAGTATGTTTGGGTTGGTTATTTAATGGGGTGCCAAGGGAGTGTGACCCAATTTTGGTGTCTACATTTTGCCCATTTTTGTTGCATTTCTTGTATTGGTAGGCGACACTGACAACAATAAGATGTGGTTGCCCCATGTGTGGGTAAAGGTGATGTTTCCCAAAGCGTGGGTGAAGGTGATCCCCCTCAAACCAAGAACTGGTGAGGTAGAAGACAAAAGTGGTGAGTGGCATATGAACAAAGAAGATAATTTGCATTTGGAAGGTGATAGGAGAATTAGTGAAGTGGGAAAGGAATGAGAAACTAAATCAAGGCTTTAGAAAAAGGTAGAAAGACAAAGGTGAGAATGGACTCATGTAGGAAAGATTTATAAACCATGGTAGACTCCCAAAGAAGAAGGATAAAAGGAGAATCCTTAGGAGGAGGAGGAAATTTTATGGAAATTAAAGAATTTTTTTGAAGAAGCATAGTAGTGAGAAAAGACTCAAAAACAATCAAACATAGAGATTATTTTTAGGAGTTCAAGTTATAGTGGGAAGAATTTCACAAGTATGTGCATGATAGTTATAGACACTATAAGAAGAACATAGTCCAAGAACACATTTAGAGGATGAAGGAACTAAAACTATTTACCTTTTTAGTTCAAAGGGTAGTTCTACCACTCTCTTAGTAGAATTGAGAACCTATTTTTTTATGTATCTCAAATGTTTTATTTAGGAGAATCCAAGGTCAAATATAATCATACACACATTTTTGTTGTTCATGGAAGACTTGCAAAAGTTTGACAGGGTAAAGTATGAATGGAAGAATAAATCACAATGATGTGCATAAAAGTTTAGTAGAATGGTGGACATTTTTCACTAGCCTAGAATACTGGAGCCACACATATAATTATGGAGTAAGGTGGAATATAGAGGACAAAAAAATATATTTAGGAAAGGCATCGAAGTAAAAAAATAGGGCCTAGAAGAATGTTAGAGGTGAAACTTGGGAAAAAAATCGTGTGACTAAAGAAGACCAAGGTGTGGAAAAAGGTGTATTAGGAAAAGGAGTGAGAAGTATGATGTACATTTTGTTGGTGCTCAAAATAGTCTCACCCCATTTTTCCATTGAAAATTTTATCAATTTATGGCCCCTACCATAAATTATCTCCCGTGTTGTGCCTGAGAGGTCCCTTCTTTCCTTTTATTACCATGATCAGTCCTTTCTTGGACAAAAGATCATGCATAAAACCAAAATTGTTTCCTCGTTCCCCTATTCATCTAAAAGGTCTTTATTTGGGTGTAAAAACTTGGGCTCTCCCATTCTTTCCATTTTCCATAGTCAGGATTTGTTTTCCTTTTCGTTTTTTCCCTAAATACTTGAGAAAAATGAATGGAGGTGGCTCAGAGAAATGTATTTGAGCTTTGTAATACTTCTGAATTCTCTATCCTTGGAGAAAATTTCATCTCTAGGCTCATGTGGTCATTTTTCTACATTTTACGGTTTGACAGGCATTTCTCCTGGTCAAATTTTCATCCTTGCATCAATGGGAAATGTGGCCTTTTTGGTTGGACGTTGCTCAGCAGGGTACTTCATAATTTTATAAATCACCTCAACTTGAAAATTGCTCTACGTGAAAGAACAAAACTCATTTGAAAGTTGACTTTTTGGTTTGGCCTTGAAGTTATGTTGGGAGGACACGTAGAGGTTTCCGCACCGCTTTGCCCAAACTTTAAAAAAAAAAAAAAAAAATTATGTAGTAGAGTACAGTTTGGTGGAACACAAGACATGGTGAGCCCACACTCATTAAGGGTCTCCGCTTTGGGCACCATTTTAAAATTTCACCATTAAGACATGTGGAGCCTTCCGCTAGATCTTCCCATACTTATTCTTTTTCAAAAAAAAATTTAAGGGGCCTGGGACATGTGGAGAAACCACGCATGTTTGAGGATCGGCCCTTGAAGTTTACTTTATTGAAGTGCCAGGAGGACACTTGGAGGCCTCCACTCACTTGTCATTTTACTTGGACTTTTCAACGGCCAAAGGAGACTACCTCAGGGTGTGACACATGGTGCCTTCTAGTGAGCTTTAAATCTTCAAACAAATCTTGTCAAGCTAGGACATGTGGTGATCCCGCACTCTTTCAAGGGCTCAACTTTTCGGAACCATCTCTAGATGCACCACTATGCACGTAATGTGACTTGAAAATTTAGAGGGGTGGGGAAGTGGACCATCAAAGGCAACTTGGATTTCTTGCTTCTTGTTACCAAAAGGATTAAAACATCAAAATGGCCTGTATACCCGACGACAGAGAATAGTCAAAATTTTGCGTTGGTCAATGGTAGAGGTGCAGACCTTTGGGGAGAATTGGAAAATTTTCATTTTGTGGAGAAAGGAGTTAAAAATAAATAAGGGAGTGTGGTTCTCTGGGACACACGTCAAATACTAAAAGTGGAAGGACGGAGCTGCAGGTAAAATTATGAAAATTATCCCTTTTCCAAAAAGAGGTGAAATAACACAATTTCGCCATGGTTCCTTTGGGACCCACCTTAGGACACGTGTCATGCTAATTTTCAATCGCAGAGGTGTGGAGAGAAAATGTGAAAATTTGTAATTTTTCCAAAATATTTAAAAGGAAAAGGGAAACCCGTAGGCCCGCTCTAAAATTGGATCTCCCATGTGGACGGTCCAGATTCAAAATAGAAATCAATGAAATATGTGCATCTATATATGATTTTTCCCCCATTTTCACTTCAAAGCTCTTGGGGATATGTATTCTTGTGGTTTTTTTATCATTTCTTGGAGTCTCCTACACGCCAAATGAAGAGGAACATTAATTTGGTAGCATGGTTTGGTGGGGAAAGGCTTTAAACATATCTCACCATTAAATATGTAATATTCTGTCAAATTTGACCTGATTTTTATTTCCTTGGCATGTAAAAGACCTTTTGATATCTTTGTTTCTTGAGGGAAATTTGGGGCGTCTTTTACCATTATGATGAGATCTAATCTTTGGGCTTGATCTGATTTCCATTTTCCTTCCTAAGCACACAAGGAACTAGATTAGAAAGATTAGAGGTAGAATTGGTTGGCGAGTAAAAGGAAAGTGATCTACCAAAGGAGGTAGTTTAATGTGGGAGATATTTGAAGAGATCTTACCCTAAGCACCTAACAAATTTTTACAGATTGGATTCTCGGGAATCGTGATCGGGATCATGGCAAGCAATCGGTACACTCATGTTTGGGTCTTTGGGGGAAAATTTATTAAAAATATTATAAATGGCATGATTTTTGTCGTGAAAGAGGTTGGAGGTTAGAGGTTGGAATGCTAGAGTGTTAGGAGCTAAGAAATGATTTCCTAAGAGAAATCTTATAGAGACCATTTTTCTAAGGTACTTGTTTGAGAAACCTATACATCTCTTTCATTTTAAAATCAATCGTGTTAAGGTGGTTGCAGTGTACATCCATTGAAAATATCTCGAGACTATTCTAGAAACTTTTCTTTTCACTGATAAGTTTAATCAAATTTGAGTTATTTTGTGTTGACTCTGAACAATTAGTGTCTTCTTCATTTTAGAATGTATGTAAATAGTTTTATTTGTTCCTATTGCAATCTTATACTAAATTTTTGTGAAATCACATAGGATCTCATCCCTGTGATAGTTTAATGGTATCTGTAATTTCATTTCAAGAAGAGCCTTCATCTTGGATGAGATAAACAGATTTAAAATCAACTCACTGTCATTTGTTGATAAATATTTTCTATAAGTCTTTGGGTGTACCTTAGGCGTGGTAAATCAGAAACTATAGTGTTTAATTGGGTCCTCTAATTCAAGCCTTCATGTTAGGGTCTTAAATATTATGTGAAAACATGTTGATTTTGGCCTCCATTGAAGCACACCTTCTGGTTGAAGGAACGTCCCTTATATATGAAGATTTCTGTTGTAAAGGTTCTCTTTATTGTGAAGTCACTCCAAAGGTCTAGTATAATCAACTTTATCCTACTTCACCTCTCGACCAAATTCATTAAAAAATAATTAATCATACCCATACTACCCCTTTTTTCATTTGTGTATACAAATGCAAAATTTTACTACCAAAATGCGAAAACAATTAGGTTTTCATTGTCTTTAGTGGCCTTAACCTTTCTTAGATAATATATCCATTATCTAGAGTGACAACTCGTGAGAGTTAGGTTTTTTGTAGTGATCATATTTTCTTCGTGGGTCTTCTTAATAATTTCACAAGGAAGGACATCTCCATCTCGTCCACAAAAAGTAGGCTATAAATGGTTCTCTCACCTTGGTTGAAAGGCACAACCATAAAGTAGTGAGGATAGATCAAATCCTCTTATGGGTGCTATCCATTTCTCCACATCTAAGTGACAAAGGGCTAGTTAGATTCCATCCCCGGCTACAAAACAACTCATTATGATCTATCTTTCTCTAAGCTTCTGCTAAACCTGTGATGTTGCTCAGACTTTAAAGGAGAATCAATTTGGGTACCAACATAGTTGGAAGTAGTGAAAATATATGTTTGAAGATATCTGACATGAATGTTATCTAGTATGCAATGACTTGAAAGACCAAAGTCTAGATTGACGTGGCATGAGTAGAGGCACGGTAGATTGGAGCATTAAATTAGATCGATTCAAATTTGAATCTAGGTAGTAAATATGGAAGGCTCTAAAAGGATCTATCCCATGTGAAAGAAAATTTCAAATGATGATAGAAAAGCGAGAAAAGGGCAAGGTGCATGACTATAAAATGAGGATGAGTTTTCCATTTTGTGGTTTGTGTGACTGATTAGATAAATCTTATAGGCCACTATGGAAAAGGTTTTTGAATTTTTTTATAAGAACAAAGCCCATTCTAGTAAACGATAAGTCTTAGGAGCACACCATACATGTTTGTAGAATTCCCATGTAAAATTTTGTAGGCTACATGTGAGATATATTGCATTATAGGTGTCGTAAAGGCCTATTAAAGACATAAAAATAACATAAACAATTTTTAATCCATTATGTGACTCTAGAGAGGACGGGGGGTCATGTTCTTCATCATTATGTAATAATAATGTTTCAGGTATAGAAAATGGAATATGTTATGGGTGAAAAATATTAAAGAAATATGTGCACCTAGTTAAAAAAAAAATTTATAAGTTATGGTGATAATTTTTAACCATTTCCATACTTTTCAAAATGACACCAAGTTTTATCCAGGGATTTCTTAAATAGATTTATCGTAAATATTTTTTATGCTACTAATTGTTTTTAATTTCTAATCATATTTTTTGGCAATGCATTGTCATTTTACAATTTAATTTTCTTACAAATGAAAATTAACTAGTAGGAATTAAACCCTAACTTGGATTGAATAAAAAAATAAGGGAATATTGGTTCGATGGATTATATATAGATGTTGACCCACCAAAAGTATGTGGATGTGAACTAAAAATTATGGATAAATTTACTTTTAATAGAATTAATGATTTAAAGGTACATTACATGTTGCACCATAAATTTTAATGTTATATAAAAATGTTTATCTAACACGCATCTCATCTTGGATTTTTTTATTAAAATTATAATTTAATATTCATGCTTAGGATGATGGCCAACCTTGTTTATTGTTCTCTCCATGAAGGAATTACAATTGTTTAAATATTATTTTTGATGTTCAAAAGATAACACAAATCTATGACAATAAATATGAGAAAGATAAATTTATTATGATTTGGGATGAAATAGAAAAAGTTTATTTCATGTAGGTTGGGGAAACCATACAATTATAAAGGTTTGAGACTACAACAATAATAACTAAGGAAAATCATACGCTTTGATTTATGATAACAATCTCATTTTCCATGAAAGCATTTTATGAGATAGTAAATTTTCTTCTAATTTTTAAAATGTATGTAGGGAATTTAATTTAGTATACATAACCTATTGTTTTTGGCTAGCTTTTTGAAGGCATTATGCATGAACAAAAGTATATAATACTTATGATAAGTTTTTAGAGTTACAAAAATCCACATGTTACAACTACAACCATCTAAAGGGAAAGATGATACTATTGTAAATGAATATGAGGATATGTATCGAAACTATTGGTTATATTGTGTTTTGACTAATTATATTATCTCGTATAACAAATAACATTATATTCAATACTCATAATTTGTAGTATTCAAAACCTAGCTAGTGAGTGGATTTGGTTTTTTCAATTTTAGGGGAGGAGATGGTCCCTTATATGCATGTTTACATAGCTCGTGCCTTACAAATGACCAAATTGGCTAGTTTTTTTACATTGGGTCAATTATGGAATGAGGTTATGGAGCATAAATAGTATTAAGTCAAAAAAATAATTCCAACTATGGAATAGGAAGAGACAATCTTCTAGGCTATAGAAACACATTCAATCATGATAAAATGTATCTAATTAATGAGATGAGAGAACAATTCTTGAGGTTGTTTATTATATCAAAAAGAATGCTTCAACTGATGGTACATAGAAAATTATTTACTTCAAACATTAAATCCCAACTTAAGGTCAAATACAAATTAGACCGTATGCAAAATTACAATTATTAAGGAAATGAATTTGGTATCACATTTCCTAATATTAAATCTAAGCTAGTGAAATGACCCATAGAATAGTGTAAAAATAGACTAAGAAGACATTATTGAGTGCACAACTAAAACTGTCTTCAAAGAAAAATTGGTGAATAGGTCCATATTAAAGAAAAAAATTAGAAAGAAGAGGAAAATCAAGGAGAATAAAATTATTTATTTGATTTGGAAAAATGTTTAATCAACTAGTAAGCAATATTTATTTTATTATTTAATTTAATTTTTGTGAAGTTTAATGATTTCTTTAATTCTCCATTTATTTACCACATCTTCATCATTTTGAGAAATAAATGGGGAATATTTATAAAAGAGAAGATAATTGTGGAGTCTTAAGTTGTTGTCAATACCGCTATTATGGAAATCCAATATATTTTTACTAAAGAAAATAGTGGCATAACATCAAGCATGAATTGAAAAATTATGTGTTTCAAAGAGTAGGGAAAATAAGGAAGATCAAAGAAAGGATACCTTGTGTACTAAGAACATAAAACAAGAAAGTCTAAAGATAAATTATTGTATCTTTGAATGGTGACCTCAAATTTAAAAAAATTCACATGAGTACAAATTTTATTGTGAACCAACATAAATATCATGTTATTGAAAATTCAATATTTTTATGAATAAAATTTTAGTAAAAATGAATAATTCATTTTTTGAAAACTAATTTTTAATAGTTTATGACCATATCAAACATGTAAGTGAAATGGTCTTGTCAAACATATTACAACGTGAAACACATAACCCCATCAAATTAATAATACCATTACCCACACTATACACAAAATATCAATAAACATGAGCATGATAAGGATCGTAGAAATGTAAAATTAACATATTCTACAATTTTAAAATTGTAAATGAATTTCTAACCATTAAAATATGTCAAAATAAAAAAATTGAGAATCCAATTTGATTCAATTCATCCAAGATCAATCGACATGTAAATAAGAACATTAAACATGTTATGGACATAATATAAAAGGATATGAGCATGATAATTATATCATGTAAACATACAAAACCACATAATCAGAACAAGAAAATACACACATTAAACATGAAATATAGTTAGTAAAAATTTCTACATTCACATAGTATAACAAAGCATTAGTTACAACTAAAATAATGAAATCATTTAATTAATTTAAAATGACAACATAGAAAGTCACAATTAATAATTAAAAATAATGATAAGTCATTCAGTCCCCATGTCCAATTGTCCTTTCCCTTCTTGGTTTCCCTCCACTTGTAGATATTGCTTTAGTTCTTTGAATTGCTTGACATAACGCTAATCTAGTTCCTCAATTTTCTTGATATGGGGCTGATTTTTTTCCTTTTGTTGCTTGACACGAGGATACTTTGGTTCCTTTTGTTTCTATACATAGGGATACTCTCCTTCATTAACTTGTGATTAGTCCACGGCATTTTTATATGACTCACAATGTAACTCAACTCATGATTGTGGTGAACTCAATGCTTAAAATTTATTTGCTAGTTCCATATTTGTCATAGAATGAGGCATGTGTACTAAATACAATCCCAAGTTAGTTTGTGAGAGCTTAAAAGTAGAATTATAAAATTTTAACTTTTCCTTCAAATGTTCTATTTCTTACTTCAGTGCACTAATATTATTTTCCTATAGTCCCATGGTTTTTATTGCCTTACTATAACAACCTTGCAACTTAGTATTGTATTCTTGGCATGATAGTTTACAAGCATTTGTTTTCATTAATAAACTATCATTTTCTTTAACCTCTTTACTCAATTGTTATTTTAATTTTTTTGTAATTCATTATTATATCTCTTTAATACATCATTTTCATTTATCAATTCACTCTTCTAGTTCTCCACTTCATTCAAATTTTGATTAATAAAAAATACGTAATTGAGATTTTCCTTAGCTTTCTTAAACAAATTATTGACACTCATGTTAGTGTCATTCAATATTTCTCTAGCCCACTAATATAGTTAATATAACTTAAATTAGGAATTCCAATAACCTTTTCTTGTATCGTCGAACTCTCAAACATTGAAATATTATCATATAAAGTTTTGTATCTTTATAAAAATTTATATACATTATAGACTATGAAACATAAAATAAAAATTTGAAATTATTTCCATGCCATAATTAAAACTTCTTAAGAGAAATTCTCACCTTTATCGCATAATTCACCATACCTAAGAATTATTTTCAAAGGTGACTCTGTAGAGAGTCTAACATTCAATTCTATTCTTAACGTAAGAAACTTAACTGATTTAAATAAATTAAATCTTAATTAGAGGAATAAGTAAAACAAAATAAATATCATAAATATACAAGATAAAAAAGTAACAACAAAAACTGTGAATAATGAGAGCATTTTAATGACATAGCTAATAACTCATTGTGTGTGCAAAATTTACACTGGAATAATTATAGAATATGATAGATTTGGGTTGTTTTGCTTCATTTGAAGAATAGGGATATGAATATCCACTAGATAATATTTTCGAGGGGAAATTACTACCCTAGGTAATATTGTCTATACTATGTTCTAGTGTCCTTGCAATGAGTCATGATCTAGTTTTTTTAGTGTTTGATAATGTCCCATTCACTTCACTATGTGTTGCACTAACATCACATGTATTTCTTGTCACATGTATACTATATAACAAACCATAACTACTTACATAGGGCTCACACATGCATTAGATGGAATAAAACATTTATATACTTGAGGAAGAATAACCTAGGTATTCACCCCATGTGATTGTCACAAAACACTACACTACATTTAAGAATTCATGTAGCTTGGGTGTGTGTGGGATAGAATCCTATCCTTTGAAGCTAGGTTTCATTCATACAAAACCCACCAAGATAGAGGGATATAACTAATTTTCCCTAAATTAATGTGTGTGATGGAATTTTAAATTTGACCTTTGTATGGAGTCAAAATGTAGCCTAATGTAGTAGTTGAGTGTGATTTTTCCCAACTAGTAGATACAAAGTGATATCCTAATTACCTCTTTGGTTTCCCCTTAGAGTAGTAAGAAATTCATGTATGCGTATATATATTAACATATATGATTCCTTTTCTTGATTTTTGTCATTGAAAACCCTAATAGACAACCCAAACTAATAAATAAAATTTAATAAAAGATTAAAATTTGATGTCGAATATCAAACATGAGAAATGAGGGGAAAAGGAAAGAAGCACCCAAATGGGATAATAACAACTAGGTGCTCATATCTCTTTTTGGGCACTAGTGTTTAAAGAAATCCAAAGATATAACTAGAAGTAATGATCTAGGTGACACATTGTGCAATGTCCAAAAGTAAAGGGATAATTCCATAAAAGTATAAGATAAAATAATACAAGGATAAAACAAATTTTAATGTAAAGAAAAAAAAACCAAAGTGTCAATGCTTAGTTTTATTTCTTAGGAATCATGCATTTAATAACATACTAGAGGTATGATGTAATAGTACTTAGTGCATAATTTCATGTCTAAATTTCCCCCACTTTATGCTAGTGAATAAATATTCGGTAGCATAAAGTAGATAAGATGAACATACATTCTAGAGAGCCACAAGAGGTTGTACTTAATAGCTTGTTGAATGGACATTGTAGGCTATGTAGCTTGGAATCTAGTGGGAGATGAGAACCTTAGAGGTGAGATTTACATATAGTGGAAATGATACTAATGTTTCTAATATAATGTTTCCTTTTCTGAGCTCTATGTGCTTGATATTTCTCCTTATTCCATTTTTGTTTCCTTTTCTCAAGATAGGGGTGGACCTTTACAATATGAAACATATAGCCAATAATCCATGTATATCAAATTAAAATTTAACTTAGATAAATTAGATTAAACATGTGTAAGAAAAAAAAATGAATCAAGGATATAATACACATGAATGTCGTGAGAAAAAAGGATAAAATTTCTCCAATGTGTTTATTACTTTGGAGATCGGTTGGAAGAGTCAAGAGTGATCAATAACTTAACTAATGTGAATACACCGAGGATTTAGACATCGTACCTATTATTGGCCCGAAGTACACCTTTATGCTTTGGTGGGCTATCTAACTTTGACTTTGGTCTCTATAATGAGATCTCCTCCGAGTTGTGGCTTCCTCGGGCATCGAGGAGAACCTCCAAAAAGGTTTGGCTCCCTTGATGGATCACCTAAAACCGCTTGAATCAAATAGCGTTAAGGGTTAGGAAAACTATAAAAACATAAATATTGAAAAAATGTGATGCACCCAATTATGCATGGTACTTAAACTCATACTGAAACATACTTATTGAATGGTAAAATAAATGTTGAATATCACCGCAATCGCTTTCTAGAAAATATTGCACTCACAAAGGCATTTAAAATACACTTACATGACTCGAAAAATAGTTAAAAGGAGCTAATATAGGTGTTGTGAGATTCTTGGTATGCAAAGGGATTAAAACATTCACTATGACACACTTTGAAATTTTGTAATACACTCGTAAAATCTGAAACTAGAGGAAAATCTTCATTGTTTTTATTCAATAAGGCCCAATAGTACAATCATGTAGCATAAGTCTATAAAATATAAGCCCCCTTTGTTCTCTTGTAAAATTTTATAATATATAAAATGGTTTTCACTCATCACTTCCAAAAACATCCTCCCAAACACTCCGGTAAAGTAACTGTACATTCATGATTTTAGCATTAAATGAATATAATAAAATAATCAAAGGCTGAATGAAGCCAATACTAAAATCTCTCATAACCGTGGTAAAACTGTTGTTCGTTGGTTTTTCTTTTCATTTTGGCTAGTGAACGTATTTTTAGAGATTAAGGTAAAAGCTAGAAATTGTTTTCCTCATATGAAAAAGCAACTTATGGATTTTCCCCAAAAGGTTATTATTGACACTACATGCAAAAGTGATTTTTTCCCTTTGTGGAACATGCATAATATTTTATCATTAGCTAATAATAGGATGATTTGACTGTTGGGTGCATGATTAATTTATATTAGCCCAAAATAACCTGCCCCATATGAAAAGGTAATCAAACCCTACGCAAGTTTATGGGGATTAGAGCACAAGTTTTAAAAAATTGCACAATCATGGTTTATTATTCATACCTACCTAACCCTAGTTATTTTAATGATATGAATTAGGTAGAAACCCTAACTTTTTATTTCATTAAGAATTTTATCCTTTTGGTGGTGGCGGGTTTGTGGGTAAACTCTGGAGAAATTTTTTGGTGATGGCCATGATTTCTATAATGAAGAGCACGAAACTTTTACTTATTTGCTAAGATGCCTTTTATTTATCCATTTACATGCCTGGTGAACTTGTCCTTGAGGCTCTGGATGCCAATATTTAAGTGATCCGCCACGTTAGTTCTCTGACATTTGGATTTTCTGGTCTTTACCTGCTTAAACAATGCATAGTTGGCTCGAGGTTACAAATAAATTCCAGTTCTCCATTTAAAGGGTAAAGCTCGATTTTATTTTGATTTTTAAAAGGATTACTTGCTTTCTCTCTCTCTTAATGCTTTGTTATGTTTGGTACTAGCTTTGAGTTGTTTGGTGGTCTATTTTGAACTTTACCAAGTTCGTATATATTTGATGGAGAGTTAGCAATATTCAGTTTGTATCTTACTAGCTCATAACCTGGACTTCTCCATCTACCCGTACTGATGAAGGTAAAATAGAATGAGAACTATGTAATGGCTGTAAAAATTGACTCTCAAAATAAAAATAAAACCTTAAAAATTAATAGTCAAAAGTACGGTAATTTTTAATTTATTTTTTATTAAAAATGTTTACCATTACCCACAAGTTAATAACTTTCCCAGTTAAGGATTCTACACAATGTTGTGGAAGTTTTAATTAAATTAATAATTAAATATTATTAGTTTACTTCCTAAAAATTAATACTTCCTTATTAATATTTGTTTAAAACTCCTTTATTTCATTATCACCCACCGTGAACATTCATTTTATTAATTTCCAAAAAGAGGTCAACACTAGGCTAACCACTAAGAGGACCCATTCACCACATTACCCATGTACTTATTATTTAAATTTCATTCCCACAAAATGCCACCAGCTTAAGTGATGTAGGGTTAAATGTGGGCCATAAAATTATATCTATCCTAGCCATTAGATATGGGTTTCCTAAGTATCTTAATAGCTTTATTTTTATTTCCATTTACCCTAATTTATCATTTGTTTTCTCATTATTATTTTGTAGGTTCGGATTAGGAGAAGGAGACAAAGCCATAGAGGCCATTAGAGAGGATTGGAAGCTCTATCTTTGCCTAGATTTTTTTGGTGCTTAAATCATAGATCTACTCATTTCTTTAGGAGGTATTTTTTCCATTCTTTATTAATTTTTGTTTGGTTTTTTACTTGCAGTTTGTATGTATATATAATATGCATATACCCATTTGATTATTAAATAAAAAAACCCACACACACACATTTTTGTGGTTTAATAAAATAAACATATATGTGTATATATTTATAAATATATACATATATATGTTTATTTTATTAAACCACAAAAATGTGTGTGTGTGTGTGTATAGATAATATTATATAGGCTTGATATAAAGAAAAGTGGTCGACTGTGTTAATGCTAAAATGGAGTCATGTTTGCGATTAAGTGGACTGTGCACATTTAATAAAATGGGGGAGGTGCCTTCCCCACCAACCTTTCTTGTATTTAACAATGGGAGTAGGGGGCATTCGACCCACGCCCCACCCAAACCATTGTTTGCAATTTATAACAAATTGGGGAGGGGGTGGTGGAGGGTGGTAGAGCTCCCACCCACCTCCCCACACTATTATTATGTTTTTTTAATTAAACAACCATGTGGGGTTTGGGGAGGTTCGCCCCAGTACTTAATATTTTCTTTTATTTACTTAAAAGCTTAATTAGTAGATCCATAAGTTAGTAAATCCATTAGTTAAGTTTATATATATAGGAAGAGCCCCCACACTATTATTATGTATTTTTAATTAAACAACCATGTGGGGTTTGGGGAGGTTCGCCCCAGTTTATATATATTTAATACTTAAAATCTTATTAGTAGATCCATATATATAAATTCATTATTTATTTATATCTATATATATATATATATATATATATATATATATATACATTTTAAATTACAATATATACAATTATAATATATATAAATATATGGATTTAATTAAAAAATTATATAACTAGACTTAGTTATAATGGTGTATTTGAGTTTTATTCATAATTTAAACAATTCAATTAAGCTTATTTGCATAAAGGAATGTAAAGAAAAAGTAGTATAGATTTATATTTATTCCTAAATGGGGAGAAATTGAAGATGTTTCTAAAATTTAAAATTACCGAACATAAAACAAATTATTTTCTATTAATTTTTCTTTATAACTATGTATAAAATTTGAGTATGAAATTTAACTCGGGTAGTTTCTTTTTTCTTTCAATTAAGTTAGATAAATTAAGGGGATAAATATTTTAATTAAACTCATTTCTCTATTCTTTATTTTGCAATAAAATATAAAATTTAGGTATAACATCTACTACAATTCATTCTCTTTCACATATTCAATCTTAATAACAAAACAACAAAGGACTGAACAACACTTCCTTTTAATATCATCTTTCATTCCCATATATATATATATATATATATATATATATATATATGCAATTTTGAATTACATACAAATTTAGGAGACTTGCATTTCCAACAAACTATACAACTTAATCTTTCTCCTTTCACTATAACTTTAAAAATTTGAGCAAATGAAATATAGCAAGCCTTCTTTCATAATATAAGATTTACAAACTTCCACTCCAAATGGGTACAATGTGGTCAAATTAAAACATAGGGGTTCTTCCAAAGATTCAAACAAAAGTCTTCTTTTGAATGTCTTTCCCCAAACTTCATAGCTTTAATTTTTCACCTCTTTAACCCTTCAAAACTTGAATCACCATACAAAGAAAGAGGGTAAGGAACGCTCTTTGCTCAACCTTTTATGTAATAAGAGGAGAATTCATCCCCCTTTGTGCCTCCATGCCCCAACCAAAGAACAATGAGGGGTATAATTCAAATTTAACAAATTCTACAACAGATTTTGTTATCTACTTTTTCCCCGAGGAGAAATTGGATTAACATGAAATTTCACACAAAGGAAATGGAGGGATCAAATCAGCCATGGAATTTCACATTTCAAAATTGTGCTGAGTAAGTCGGTGAAGCAGTCGAGCACATTGTAGAGGAGTTCACAAAATAAAGAACCTTCAAAGTTTGAATTTCAAACTTCAAGGGTGTGGTTGTTCGGAGGTACGACGAAGAAAAATTCATGAACTTAGTGGAAAGAAGCACTAAAAAGAGTGGGCATTCAAACCACGAAGCCTAAAATTTTAGAGTTTGGAGTTTTGAGGTTTCATGAGCTCATGGTAAACAGCTTCTACGTGGGGATAAAAAAATTCATAAACCCGAAGTCTAAACTTTGGACTTTAGGAATACAAGTTTCACCAGAAACCCTAAAATCCCAAAACCTAAACCCCTAAAATCTAGAAACCGCAGAACATCTTGAATCTTGAAACCCCGAAAAGTAAAATTTCAAACCCAAATTCTAAATTTCAAACTTCAGAGTTTCAAAATTTCATAACTTTTTAATCAAGTGAAAACCGTAACACCCTTGATAGTTGTTATTTTCCTCCTTTACATTTCAAGTGTTGACATGTGATTTTCCTTATATATTATGATCTAATGTTATCCAAAATTCACCCCTTAAGGTAATTTTGATAACACGCATCAGATTATTCAGTCCCGAGCAAGTAGATTGATTCAAGGCCCAAAATCATGTTTTTCGAGGTCCCCTCGGCCTTTTTCTAACTCTCCCATCCAAGAAGAAATCCCAACAAGTTAGAAAGAATGGAAAAAATGCAAAAATAAGGTTGCAGGACTATTTTGAGGCATTTCGGGTCTGAAGGGCTCGGGTTGTACTAGTTTGGGTTGAACTGAGGTTCGTCGTACCAAGCTTGGGGTGAAAAACAAGAAAATCAGCTAAGTCCTAGTCCAGCGGTCTGCGGGACAGTTGGGACATCGGGACGCGTGGGACGCGAAAAGCCGAATCGGCCGAAAGAGGGAAAAAATTGCCTAAGTCTTGTTTCGCGCTTTGGGACAGTTGGGACAAAAGTACACCGCGGATTTCGGCCGATTTGGTTCGAGATATTTTGGTTCAAAGATATTTGTCCAACATTTTGGGACATCCGGGCCGAAAGTACACGGAGGACGCGAAACCCGGCCGATTCGGAAGAAACAAGAGTCTTTCGTCCGAAACAGTTGGGACATCTAGGCCAAATGTAGGTGGAGGATGTGAAAAGCTGAAAGAGCTACCAACAAATCAAATCTCACCATGTGTCTTCACCTCATCATCGGCCAAGCGGAAAAATTTTGAAAAGTTTTCCAAAGTTAAAAAAAAAGGGAAATGATCGAGAAGGGCCCGAGCTAGCGATAAAATAGTGCCACGTGTCCAAGTGGCAAGAAATTAAGGAAGGACCCGAAAGAAATTTTCAAAGGATGAGCCCGCGGATGAGTCGAGATCGACACGTGTCATCCAGTGGCGAGCGCTTGGAAAAATTCAAATATTTTCCCGCCGATCCGTTTTGGACAGTTTTTACCCTAAATCTTCATATCGCCATAACTTTCGATCCAGAGCTTGGATTTTCACGTTCTTTATATCGATGGAAAGCTGGTGAAATTATCTACATGATTTTGAGGTAAATCTTGCATTTTGGTTCAGTTTGGAGAGATAAAATTAAAAAATTCCTCTGGTATGTGATAATGGCTAGAAATGACGTTTCAACAACCAGCTTAAATGCAAAATACAGTTCACCACTTTTGCTAGGGTTCTCACCTACCGCCATAAGGAGATGAATTAAATGAAACCTAGAAGTGGTTGGGGTAGATTTGGATTTCCTCTCTCTTCCCTCTCTCATTCTTCCTATAAATTGTAAGGAGGGGCTTCTTTCTAAGGGTGGAACATTCTTGTTTTCCCTCCCTTCTTCTTCTCTTTAGTGAGGCATTTAAATTGTGGAGTTCAAACCTCCCACTTAAAATTGTAATGAAACTTTGCCTCTTGGCATTTTGTAGTGTATTGTATCAATCTTTGGAGCAAGTAATGCATGTCTATGGATGATTCTCAACCCTCTCTATGTTCATTTGCATCTTCTTGATCTTTCACTACAAATTTTGTTATATTTGCATGATCTTGCATCACATTTGAATGGTTTGTGTTTATTGGCAAGATAGGTGTTCTTCATTCCTCGGTGCATCACCTCTGTTAGCTTAGGTTTATTTTATGCATCTTCTTACCCTGTCTCCTTGGCAAGATTAGATTAGGTTTTGAGTAAACCCTCTACATTTTCATGTGCATCTGAACAGAGGAATAGGAACCAGCCTTCTCTGGAGATTCCTTTCTCATTTTTACAAGTCCCACACTTGGAGAAAGGATTCCATGTTGTGCAATCACACTGGATGCTAGTATGATCAACCTAGAAATCTGATCAACATCCAGGGGTGCTGTGATTCTACACTAATAGTTCTGGCATGCCCGGTGGGACATTAGAGGTCTTCACCTTCATTACAACAAGATCGATGTGCACTTGTTCCACGTTCCAGCTTTGAAGGAGCTTTGAAATTACACATCTGGTGACTCCAAAAGAGACATAATCCACTGGTTTCAGCAGTCCAAGCCTGGAAAATTTATGAGAAGAATATAGACTAGGTCAAGAACTAGGGAGGAAGGATTGTTTGTTTATCTACACCTATCTCCAGGTAGAGAAAGAAGGGGAAGAAGAGCTCAAAGATCACCATCTCCACCTAACCGGACTTTGTCTACACCTCCACCTGGTAGACCTTTTCTCACATCAACAAGAGTTCTCAGGCCAATCAGAATGGCGCAACCACCGAATCCCTTTGTCAATTTCACTAGAAGTAGCCCACTTGCCCTCAATGCACAGAATCTAGTTCCAATTGCAGCGTTGAAGAACATTCCATTTTTCACTGAGAAAATCATACCACTCATGGTGATCATGTCAAGGACATTACTAACGTCTGTGCAATCCATGAGATAAATGAAATGATGTGGCCGTCAAATTGATGGCATCTTCGTTCAAAGGGAGGGCATTGCAATGGTTTAGGAGCCTTGGAGCTAGTTCTATCACAAATTGGAATCGATTATGCATAGTTCTCCATGAACAGCTTTGGGGAAAAGGGAGACAATTTGTCTCTACTTGAACAATTGACAACTATCAAGAGAGCTCCCAATGAGTAGGTGATCGACTTCAACTTTAGATTTCAAAGGTCTTGGGAGAGGATTCCGTGGCGGTAAGGCTAGTAGCAAAGGTGCTTTTCTATACTATCTTAAGGCTTTGAATTCTAATATTTCTATGTTAATTCAATCTATGGGAGGCACAACCTTACTTGCTGCTTATAGCATTTCCATTAGAGCCAAAACTATCTTATTCAAGCTGGTAAACTGGCTCCTAGGCCTCCCATGCCCTTGTATCCAAACTTAGAAAATCCAAGCACTAGTCAAGCACCCACTTTGGCTCCTATTCCCACTCCTAGAAATCAAAGTTCAAATGAGACTTCTACTTCATCCTCTAGTGCTTTAAATGAACTCCAAGAGGTCATGAAACAATTACAAAATTTGGGAAATGAGCTGGTTACTATCAAAAGACAGCAAGCTCAAAGTGCTAGACCATATCAGCCTCAAGCACAGTACCAAGCTAGGCCCCCATACCAACAAAATAGGTCACCAACTCAGGTTGCAAATCAAAATCAAAGCCAAGTAAGGCCTCCCGCTAATAGACCATTTCAGCCCTATAACCCCAATGTCATATCTTCTTCTAAAGCATTGGTGCCAGTTCAAAATAACATGGCCCAAGAATATGATTGGTGTTTCCCATGCAGTCAGCCACATAACCAATCAATGTGCTTTAACGGTGCATTAAATTAGGCTCTTATGGTGCAAACCATTGGTGGGTCGCAAGAGTCTAGCCATGAAGAGGATCAGCAGCAAGAAGCACCTCAGCAAGGAACATCTCCAAACGAAACTACTCTTGTCAATTGGCAGGCTGAAGATTTCTATGGTATGAATCAAATACCCTCTCAAAGTGTTGCAGCCAACACAAGGTCAAAAAGGAGAAATTTGGGTGAAGGATAGCCATTAGCTCCAAATAATCCACAACCTTCTACCACTCCACAAGCCGCTAGCAAACAAAATGTAGTTCCAAACATGCAAGGGGCACCCAAACTAGCTCCTAAACCAACTCAAATGCCAGTTTGCTGCCCATGTGAAAGGAATGAATGTGCAGGCCAAGGGACATCAGAGGATAATTCATCTCCATTCAGTATCATTGATCAGATGAAGAAGACAAATGTAAACATATCAATGTGGGAATCACTATCTATCCCAGGACAAAGAGATTTGCTACAAGCTGCCATGAAGGACTGGTCAACTTCAAATCAATAGGTCCAAATGCAAGAGAAGGTACTCACAAGTGCTGCCCAGCCTGAAGGAAATCATGGAGGACAGCAAGGTAAAACATTGAAGCCCCCTCCTTTTTATGTCTCATTAATCATTGGAAACCAATTGGTACATAATTGCATGATCGACTCTAGAGCAAGCAGCTCAGTCATGCCAAAATAGATAGCTGATCAATTAGGGCTCCAATATGAAGTCATCTCCAAGGGTGTAGTGCAATTAGATGGGACAAGCAGTGACAACGGTTGGAGTAATCAAAGGTTTGAGCCTCACACTGCACGCATGTCCCAACGTAATAGTATTACAAGATGTGTCAGTCATAGACCTACCACCACTCTTTGCATTGTGCTTGTCAAGAGACTTCACTGCTAAAATCGGAGGCTATCTTTCGGTGGATTGGTCACACATGTTGTTTAGAACAAGGTATGGAACTAAGGCCACAATCAGATCTGAACCTATCGCAAACTTTCACATTGAGCCTTACACTCTAAGAAAAATCAATACCAACTTTTCATTGGCATTTGATCAAGAAGATTATCCAAGCACCGATGAAGCGACACCAAGGTTGGAAGCATCCCGTTTGACTCTTGATGAATGGGCAAGCAAGGTGCATGCTTTTGATCCTTATCAAGAAATAGAAGAATTTGAGCTAGGAGTTTATTGTTTACATGAAGAGAATCAACCTCTCCCCAAAGATCACCAAGCCGGATCATAAAGACAAGAATGAAGTATGGCAATTGTTCTTTGATGGGTCAAGGAGTAGACAAGGTGCGGGGAGGAGGAGCTATGCTCATTTCTCCATAAGGTACAAAGTATTACTCACCTTCCATTTTCAATTATCTTGCTCAAACAATACAACTCGAGTATGAAGCCTTAATTCATGGACTGCCTTTGGGCAAATAAGAAAGGCATCAAGAATTTCCATGCAACTATTTGGTGATAGTGAGCTGATCATAAACCAAGTTAAGGGGCAGCATGCTGTCAAGAATAATCTGCTCAAGTGCTACAAAAATCAGGTATGGGATCTTATGGAAGATTTTGGAGCTTTTAGCATCAATTCCATCCCAAGAAAAAGGAATGAAGCAGCTGGACAGACTGGCAGCAATTGGGGCTGCATTTGACGTTGTAGAAAATATCAAAAGTGAAAAATCTCAGCCTCATATCAAAGTGGTTGTGAGACCAGCTATTCCGGATAATAACACAAGTTGGCAAGTCTTCGAGAATGATCAGCAGATTGTTAATTTCCTGCAAGAAGAAGCTGAGTTCTCCACGAGGAATCAAGACAAGCTGGAGAGTAGCAGTATGGTGACCAAGTGGTGCAGCTAAGAACTAACAAATTACCAAAAGGCCTCATAACCTTGGAGTCAATCTTCAACCCGAATGATCAGTTCCGGAAGGAGAAAGTGAACATTCAAGTAAAGGGTGAAGATTCAGAACCTATTTTAGTAGATGAAGGCAAGACATTGCAAATCGGCAAAGTAAGTACTCCACAAGAGAAATCTGATTTTGTTCAGCTTTGTCAAGAGTTCCCAGATGTCTTCGCTTGGACTTACAAATATTTAAGAGGTTTCAACCCAAAGTTGGCACAACATACTATTGAATTGGATCCGAATCTAAGCACATGTCAGGGAAAAAGCAAAGGCCAGTAAATCCTCATATCGAACCTCTCATGAGAAAAGAGTTAAGCAAGCTCATTGAGGCCAGTATCATCTTCCCCATCAAACACTCAAGTTGGGTTGCAAACTTGGTGCCGGTAAGGAAAAGAAATGGAGAAATAAGATTGTGTGTGGACTTTCGCGATCTAAATAGAGCATCACTCAAGGATCATTATCCGCTTCCATCAATGGAACAAATATTACAGGTTATAGCTGGTTCAGAAAGGTTTTCATTGCTAGATGGATATTCAGGCTATAATCAGATAATGGTGAAGGAAGAAGATCAATTCAAGATGGCCTTCACTACAAAATGGGGCACGTATGCTTACAAGAAGATGCCATTTGTACTGTCAAATGCTGGAGCAACATTCCAACAAGCTATGGATATGGCGTTCAAAGGCTTGATCAACAATATAGTACTGGTATACCTAGATGATATCACTGTCTTCTCAAAGAATGCAACAGACCATCTCTTTCACCTCAGAAAGTGTTTCAGAGGTGTAGAAGGTTCGAGTGTCATTGAATCCAAAGAAGTGTATATTCTTGGCACACGAGGGCAAATTGTTGGGTCACATTGTCTCTAGGGAAGGGATAACAATTGATCCTGAAAAGAGTTGAAGCCATCCGAACACTCCCATTGCCACACCACAAGAAATCTCTTCAAAGCTTATTAGGAAGGATAAACTTTGTCCGCAGGTTTGTGCCTAATTTTTCCACTCTTGTGAAGCCTTTAACAATGATGTTGAAGAAGATTTTGGCATTTAAAATGGAAAGCAGAAGGCAAAGAGAGTTTTGAAAACATCAAGCATGCAATATCACAAGCTCCAACTCTTATCAACCCAGACTTTTCAAAGGACTTCATGTTGTATGCGTTTGGAGGATCAGATACAATCTCAGCTATCTTGACACAGCTGAATAGAGAAGGTTCAGAACAGCCCATAGCATTCTTTAGTCAAACCTTGGAAGATTACGAAATAAAGTATTCTTTCATCGAAAAGCATGTCCTTGCCATCATCAGGAGCTTGAAGAAGTTCAGACACTTGGTCTCAAACAATAAGATTCAACTGCTGGTGTCTCATGCTGGTGTCAAGGACTTCCTCCTAAACAAGGATTTAAATGAGAAGAGAGCAGGTTGGATCACTCGGGTGATGGAATATGATATTGAAATCAAAGTGACCAAGCTAGTTCGTGGCAAAGGTTTGTGTGAGCAGCTCACTTCCAAACAACCAGATGACTCAAAAGGTGAAGAAGATGCTATCCTACTACTACAGAATGATCAAGAACAACCAGCTGATGATGCACTCATCCCATGTTGGACTCAAGACTTGGTGCATTACCTCCAAACAGGCTTGTGCCCTCCAGAAGTGAGCAAGGCGAAGAGGAGATACTTTAGATTACAAGCTATCCCGTATGTACTCATTAATGGTATCTTGTTCAAGAAAGACATCCATGGTATTCTATTAAGATGCATTGGAACAGGTCAAATTGAGAAGATCTTACACGAGTTCCATGACGGGGAAGCAGGAGGCCACTTTGCTCCACGAGTGACAGCTCTCAAAATCATGAAAGCTAGTTATTATTGGCCTACTATGTTCAATGATTGCTACTCATGGGTTAAGAAATGCAAGAAATGTGCATTCTTCACAGGGAAAGAAAGGTTAGCAGCGCTGCCCCTTCGTCCAATTTCAGTAAATCAGCCATTCATGCAATGGGGATTGGACTTCATTGGGGTTATCAATCCCAATTCAAGTCAAGGCCACAAGTGGATACTTACAGCGACAGACTATTTCACCAAGTGGACTGAGGCAGTGGCACTTAAGGAGGCAAATGAATCTAATATCTTAGATTTCTATGAAGGGATAGTCACGAGGTTTGGTGCCCCTACCACTATCATATTAGATAATGCATTGGCATTCCTTGGCACAAAGATCACTGAATGGGCTATCAAGAATTGTGTGTATCTCAGCGCTTCATCGAATTATTACCCTCAGGGTAACGGCCAAGTGGAGTCTATGAACAAGAACCTACTAAGAATCATCAGAAGGACTCTAGATGAAAATCAAAGAACTTGGCATGCAAATCTCAAATCAGCCCTATGGGCTGATAGGATCACACCCAAGAGGTCTATAGGAAGCTCTCCATACAAGCTTGTGTACGGGAAAGAAGCAGTTCTACCTATATCACTTGAGTTTCCAGCATTGGAACTCATGAAACAATTGGAACTAGCTGAGTTTGAACCCATGGAGGTTAGATATGCAGAATTAATGGAACTCCAAGAAACTAGAAAGCATGCAGCTCAGGCAATAGAGAAGGATCAAGCCTCGATCAAGAAGACTTTTGATAGGAAAGCCAAGGCTAGAACCTTCCAAATTGGAGATCTAGTGTTGAAATGGGATGCAGATCATGCAAAGTCGGGAAAGCATTCCAAATTTGATGCCATCTAGAATGGCCCTTACATGATCATTGGATGCAAAGGTAGCAATGCCTTCCGACTGACTAAGTTGGATGGTGAAGAATTGCAGATTCCGGTCAATGGGATCTATCTCAAATGTTGCTACTAGAAAGAAAGCTTCTCACCCTTGTAAATATTAATTTAGAATTTCCATTCCTCTAAGTGCTTATGCACATTGTACTGCTGTTAGAGTAGTTTTTATTTTCCCTAAGTGCTTGTGCACATGTCCTATTGCTTCTAGTATGTGCATGTTTGCAGTTCATCAAGCTCCTGGAGAAGAATTGCAGCCACGGGAGAACCAGCTCAACAAATGTTTCAATAGCTCAAGGACACAGGTTTCAAATTTCAGATCAGCTGAGAGGTTATCAAATAGACTCCATGCCCAATGGATTGCTACAAGCAGCTGGCCATTCTTCATCTAGCAGGCAGATGACCCCGCTGAGTCGCCAAAATTGTTATCCAAAATTCACCCCTTAAGGTAATTTTGATAACACGCATCAGATTATTCAGTCCCGAGCAAGTAGATTGATTCAAGGCCAAAAATCATGTTTTTCGAGGTCCCCTCGGCCTTTTTCTAACTCTCCCATCCAAGAAGAAATCCCAACGAGTTAGAAAGAATGGAAAAAATGCAAAAATAAGGTTGCAGGACTGTTTTGAGGCATTTCGGTCCAAGGGCTCCGGGTTGTACCGATTCGGGTTGAACTGAGGTTTGTCATACCAAGCTTGGGGCGGAAAAACAAGAAAATCAGCTAAGTCCTAGTCCAGGCGGTCTGCGGGACAGTTGGGACATCGGGGGACACATGGGACGCAAAAAGCCGAATCGGCCGAAAGAGGGAACAAATTACCTAAGTCTTATTCCACATAGTTTGGGGCAGTTGGGACAAAAGTATGTGCGAGACACAAATCCACCGGTTTGGCGCAAGTTAGTCCATTTCGGGTGGTTCGGAGATATTTGTCCCAGACAGTTTGGGACATCCGGGCCGAAAGTACGCGGAGGACGCGAACCGGCCGATTCGGCCGAAAGCAGAGTCTTTCGTGCAAATGCAGATTTGGGACATTCGGGCCAAAGATACACAGAGGATGTGAAAAGCTGAAAGAGTCGCCAACGAATCAAATCTCTCCACGTGTCTTCACCTCATCGGCCCGGCGGGAAAATTTTAAATTTTTTTGCGAAGGCAAAAACAAAAGGGAAATGATCAGGAAGGGCCCGAGACAATAAAATAGTGCCACGTGTCCAAGTGGCAAGAAATTAAGGAAGGACCTGAAAGAAATTTTCAAAGGATGAGCCCGCAGATGAATCAGATCCTGACATGTGTCATCCAAGTGGCAGAGTGTGGGAAAAATTCAAATATTTTCCCATCGATCCGTTTTGGCTTTTTTTGCCTTAAATCTTCGAGATCACCATAACTTTTGATCCAGAGCTCGGATTTTCGTGTTCTTTATATCAATGGAAAGCTGGTGAAATTATCTACATGATTCTGGGGTAAATATTGCATTTTGGTTTAGTTTGGAGAGAGAAAATTAAAAAATTCCTCTGGTACGTGATAATGGCCAGAAATGACGTTTCAACAACCAACTTAAATGCAAAATACAGTTCACCGCTTTTGCTAGGGTTCTCACCTACCACCATAATGAGATGAATTAAATGCAACCTAGAAGTGGTTGGGGTAGATCTGGATTTCCTCTCTCTTCCCTCTCTCATTCTTCCTATAAATTTTAAGGAGGGGCTTCTTTCTAAGGGTGGAACATTCTTGTTTTGCCCCTCCCTTCTTCTCTTTGGCAGACGAATTTGTGGAGTTCAAACCTCCCATTTAAAACTGTAATGAAAATTTTCCTCTTGGCATTTTGTAGTGTATTGTATCGATCTTTGGAGCAAGTAATGCATGTCTGTGGATGATTCTCAACCCTCTCTGTGTTCATTTGCATCCTCCTAATCTTTCACTGCAAATTTTGTTATTTGTGCATGATCTTGCATCACATTTGAATGGTTTGTGTTTATTGGTAAGATAGGTGTTCTTCATTCCTCGGTGCATCACCTCTGTTAGCTTAGGTTTATTTTTATACATCTTCTTACCCTGTCTCCTTGGCAAGATTAGATTAGGTTTTGAGTAAACCCTCTGCATTTTCGTGTGCATCTGAACAGAGGAATAGGAACCAGCCTTCTCTGGAGATTCCTTTCTCATTTTTGCAAGTCCCACACTTGGAGAAAGGATTCCATGTTGTGCAATCACACTGGATGCTAGTATGATCAACCTAGAAATCTGATCAACATCCCGAGTCTTTGTGATTCTAACACTAACACTAACCTAATGCCTAAAACTATAGTAATGAAAAATTAATCTCACCTAATTGGAAACTACCTTAGGCTATGTCCTAAGACCTATTGTGGTAATTGTTGTTTGGGTTATAACCTAAGGTATATATATACTACAAACTACCTAAGGTATACCTAAACAATATAATCTACCCTAAACTAATGGGTTTAAATGGGGAATTAAGTTGTCACATACATGGTAGGTGATTGTTCCAAGGCATTAAAATTGTTGATAAGGTTATAATTGCTTGAGGTACTACCAGCTTTGGCAGGGGTTAGTGAATTTGGTGGAGGCTTAGGTGGAGGCTCCACTAAAATGAAATTCTTTGTTAAATTTTATTTGGTAATAACTAAACATGAGAGGTGGTGGAAAAGGAGGATAGGCAAGAAAATAGGAGTTAAGGGAATTAATTGTTTTTGGTCTTTGTGCTCAAACTACCTTGGAAGGCATGTAAATGATTTGGTATGTGGTTGTTTCACTTTGCATGTTTTGTGATTTTCACTCTACATGCTCACTAGTTTTTGAACCAGCAGATAGAACTACACTTGATGGCTATTTTTGAGGTTTTAAACCTAGTTTTAGTTCTTGGAATATATAGGAGGCATGGTTGAAAAAGAACATGGTTATTTGATTTTTCATGGAGAAAAAGAGAAGTTTTGAGCTCAACTGGAGGTTCTCTTCGACTTGGTAGAAGCACTATTAGGCATGATAGGCTCTAAACTTTAAGATCTTTTTCTCTCTTATAAATGTTTCATTAAAATGATTCTGCTCTATGAGATTCTCGATTCCTTATTTTGTCTGGTTATTGACTTGTGGGGTTTATTAAATCTATGTTATTGGTTTTGAATTTCATGGTAAATAGAGTTCTGTTTAGAAACTTACCATGTACAGTTCTTAAAAATAAGAATGCATGCATAAACGTATCTCTGTAACTTGGATTTTTCATTTAGAATGGGAAATCGAAGTAATCTATTTAGATAAATCTTCGTTGCTATTTAAATGTGGTTCAGAGTTTGGAGATCTTTGGGTTCTATCTAAACTTGCTGGAATTTGTGTTTGTTGATCGTGAGCTTGAGCTGAACTTGTGTATTAATGGAGCTTGTATCCGAGCTCGTTTTAGATTTGAAACTTGAGTTTCGTTGAGAGAAAATATTGGGATCTGCAACCGTGTTTTACATTCTTTTGAAATTTGAAATAGTTATTGTAGATTGGTAACTATAAAGCACTCGTATTTGTTACTTGTGTGGACTTTGTACTCTATGGGAATTCCTAGTCCTACTTGAGCTAGTATTTGGACTTTGTGTTTTCTTATAAAACTGTGCAGGAGCTTTTTGTTGTTCTAAACTAGAGTTTGGAGACCTAGGTAGCTCTGAAATGTTGTTAGAAGTTTGTATTTGATCCTGTACACGTAATTTATTACTCGCATTTCTGAACTGTTGTTAGAGAACTTTTGTTCTTAAGGATCATGATTTTTATACTTGTAATGACTTGGACTGTTGTTGAAGTCCATAAATGGATTAGAGTCTGTGTATTTCTCTAGTGATCATTTTTACTTGTTAATGCAAGGTTGTAATGTACACGACACTCACGTTTTATTATTTATGTGGACTCTGAACTTTGTGGGAAACCTTAGTTCCATTGAGTTAGTTTTTAGACTTCGCATTTGATTTGAACTCATGTAGGAGTCACTTGTTGTGTTGAACCCGTGTTTGTATTTTGGAAAAAATCAGGGCCTTGATGATGCCATTTATGGCTCTATACCGCGTTTTATGTAGAGGAATTTCAAACTGTTAATGGAAGTTGTATTTTCATTTGCATTCATTTTATGTATTGAAAAGATCTGAAATCAGTTAGGATTTGTGTTGACTCTGTTCTGGAACTTTCGAGTTGTGTTCTATTTATTATAAATGTTTAAAAAAATTACAACTCTTTTGTCGAGTTTTTGCTCAAGGTAAAATTGGGAGAATAATTGGGTTATTGTGGGGAAAAATCTCCAAGATATCGATGGAAAAACGTTCTCATTTGATGAATAAAATTGTTAATTCAGTTTAAGAACTGTTTCTTCTTTCCTGAGATGTTGATAGTATTTAAATGGGAGTAGTCCTTTCTCTTAGTCTGAGGAAACTTGTATCTCAGACCTCTTAGAATAGACTCTGAGTTTCTTTTATGAGAAGAACTTAGTAATTTAGTACCGTATACTGTTATGGAGGGATTACTTGAATTTGTTCTAATAGTTTTTGTATTATAATTTGTTGAACCAAGAACTAGTTATTCTTTTTGTAATGAAAAAATGAAACCTGACCTTGGGATACCAGTATGAGTTGTTTGGTCTTCCTTTGCACAATAATTTGTAGAAATGATGTTGGAAGAGGTTATATTATTTGGTTTTATTGAACTGTAAATGTCAGTTTGTTGGTAGACTGTTGTTTTGTAGGGCCTTTCTTGTTGGTTTGAGATGAGTGAGTTGTCTCTGGCACTCTATCTTTTTCAGAATTATCTTTGGATGATGAAGAGTAGAGAGTAACCCTATATGAGTTTTCCTCGATATTCTAATGTTGTTTCAAATCTCCAAAAGTTTAAATTTTATATTAAAAGTAGATTTAAAACTTACAGTAAAACCAATTGATCCTCTATTCTTCTTGGATTAAATGAAATTTTGCTAGATGAATATCTTAATTGTTAACATTTTTAGGTAATAGTCTTTTGGGAGAAACAATTGAATCATGTTTTGAATCTATTATATTCTTGGATGTGTTGTGTTTAGACATGAATTGTAATGGTTCTTATTCCTCTTTTGTTTAGGAGGTACATGATTCATCTTAATATGAACCATGCTCTAATATGTCCATAATATTAGGGAACAATGAGATGTTATAATATCAATTTTGTCTAAGCATAATTGATGGGATCAATTAGAATCTATTTGTAGGGTTGAAATGGTAGATAATATTTTGTTCCTTTTCATGGAAGTAAAATTAATTGTTTATAGTGTACTTCTTTTTCGTTTCTTTTGATATATTGATTATTTGATGTAATAATTGTCTCATTAAAGCAGAGTTGTTTTAATGGAACAATTATTGGAATGCACTTCTTTTTAAGGCTTAGTGCTTATCATGCTCAGTTCATTGAACTGACCCATGTTAGCAATTTTTGCAGATGGACTTCGTAAGTGATAAAGAAGGAAAAACTTACATGATACATTGGCTGATTTAAGTCTATTTCTTGTGATGAACTCTGATTTGTTCTTGAGACTGTATTGGAAAAGAAAAGTAGTATTCTTTTATAATTAATATAGTTGTTATGTAGTTTACCTTGAATGCATAAGTTTTGTAAATGTAATGGTTATAAAGATAAATTGAAAGGTGGGAGATTACCAGTATTGGTTGTGTAAATTACTTTGCATTTGTATGAAAAATATGGGTTCCATCTTGTTGTCAAATCTTCATATTATTTATATGTTAAATGGTTAAGATTTAATAAGATTGGAACAAGGGATTAATTTCAATCTCCTACTTATGATACAAGCTAAAAATTTGTATAATGTGATTTTCATCATATAAACTATAAATCATAGTAATGCAAAGTAGGATGAACATACATTATAAAAAAGTGATCAAGGGTAGAATAAACCCTAACACTATACATATAATGAAAGACTCTTCATCTTTCATAACTGTTCATAAATCATATAGATTTGATAACATGACTTCAATTTATCAGACTTCATTTGTTATGAAGTCTAATTTATTTTGGATATCTTCTGGTGCTGAACTTTCTAAAAAGTTAATGTACTTTTTACATATGAAATATTATAACACTATGCAGTTATGCTTAACTGATAGTTTAACTATGTATTCAAAAAGTAAAAGTGGCAATGAATATAACAAAGTTCTTAAAGGGCTAAATGAATCAATTTAGAAAAGAACTTATGGAATGTTGGATTAGGGATTAGGCAGGTGGCTGAAATCTATTTAAATAATCCAAATTAATTAAAAATTAATAAATTCCTTGGGTATGTACATCTCGATGAGGCTGTTCTGTAGGATGCTGGCACATGCCAACTGCAGGGCTTGTACCTTTGAGAATATTAGGATCTTCTCGAGGATACAACGATGCAGTTGACATGTGGCAATACCCTTCTGCATTGATCATCTAGATCTACACACATTGGACTTGATCTTAGTTTATCTCTAGATCTGGATTGTAGCATGGTTAAGATATGGAGTAGCCCTCTAAAACTTGGGGTACCTTGGCACATAGGGTTGACTTAGGTCGACCCAGTATGCCAACTTACCCTAAGTTTTCGGGAGCCTCCCCTTATCATAACATATGTTGTTAACTCGAACTAGGGTTAAACCTTGGGCAAGTGGACTAATGGAAGTCAAAAGGACATTCTAGATAACAATAGAGTGGGGTGAAGGACATATTCTAGATTGACGAGTATGCCGTCAAGGAATAGTAATACAAACAGTATGTTAGAAATCTTTGGCCAAAGTATCACAAGTTGTTGGTTGTGTTGTCCTATGTCACCTAGTCTAAGGCTCGTGATGCTGATGAATATTGGTAACAAATATTCAGATAGGATCCTTAGATAGATCACTCAATACCCTGAACAGGGTAAGAACAACCAAGTATACATAGTATATAGAAAAGTATTCAATACTTGATGTTTAACATGAATAGATTGGTAGTTTACCGAGTCATGAAATGAATAGATCGGTAGTACACCGAGTCATTACAGCTTACATATGGTTATTTGTTATATGAATGGTTGATAAAGAATGTGTGATCTAAATTATGAATTTAGATCAGGGAACATTAATTTTTTTAAAAAAATTCCCTTGTTTCTAAAAGTCTTAAAATGGGAATGTTACATCTTGGTATCAGAGATAAAGGTTGCAACTCTTGGACCTATTATGTCAACAACTGATTAAACTTAAATTTTTTTGTAATAGAAAATGGTGAGAACAAGAGGAAATGTTACAAATAACCCTCCACCTAAAGAAGGAGTGGAACTGCCCAGAAACTTGATGAGATCCTTGCTACCCTATTGGACACAAGAGATCGTTTGACTGTGCTTGAGCAACAAGTAATGGGAAATGAGGAGGAAGAAGAAGTTGACAACACTAATCAGCCACCTCCGGGGAAAATGCCAATGTGGGTGTTGATAATAACAACGTTAACATACATGCTCAACCTGAGAACAAAAAGGCTAGGCTAGCAGCAGAACTCACTAATGACATAAAAAGGATAAGTCCACCCAAGTTTGATGGCACCACATTAGGGGATGGAGCTAAGAATTAGCTCCGAGAAATGGAGAGGTACTTTGCGAAAAGGAACTTCTCAGAGGAAACCAAGGATATATGGGGAGCATATCAGCTTTCCCATGAAGCATCTTCTTGGTGGGACAACCGTAACGTAAAGTTAAATATTGATGAAACTAACATCACTTGGGATCAATTTAAAATTTATTTTAGACAATGATGGCTACCACAACTCTACTATGATCAGAAAATTACTGAATTTTAGAACTTATCTCAAGGAAAGCTAACAGTAACTAAGTATTGGGAAAGGTTTACAAAACTCCTCAAGTATGTACCTCAGTATCAAAATGATGAGAATTTCAAGATACAGAAATTCATTATGGGATTGAATCCCATTATAGGGGGAGAAGTTGATGTTCATAGCCCAACCACTATGGAAGGGGTTGTTGAAAAATCCATAAGGCAGAACAAAAATTAAAGGCTATTTCTTCTCATAAAGAGGAAGTAAGCAAGAAAGTTCCAAACCCCTCTTCAGCCTCTCTTGAACCTAAAAAGGGACCATGGAAGAAGTTTGGTAATAAAAGAAAGTTTTCAGCTAATAATAATAAGAAAGAAACAACGAATAAGACTGCTGGAAATTCACGGAACAATTTTTCCAAGAATAATAACAATGGACAAAAGTCTTATGGAGGTTAGAATAATAACTATAAGACTGGAAATAACCTTGAGTCTAGAAAGGGACCTATAGGAGGTTGTTATAATTGCGGTAAGGATCATTACGTAAATCAATGTCCTTTGAAGAAGGATGATCATAATCAGTAGCACAAGATACATGTGCAGTAGCTAACAAGCAAGTTACACCTATAGAAGTTCCTGGTAAGTTATTTGGTATACCTGTAACTATTCTTTTTGATACAGGTGCTACTAAATGTTTTATTTCTAGTAAAATTACTTCAAAACTTAAAAGAAAAGATGGGAAAATGGATAAATCTTGGACTGTACATTATGGTAATAATGTTGTTCATATAATTAGTATGTGTCATTTTGGAGCAGTCCTTGAATTACCTAAATTTTCCACTGAGGTTGATCTTTATGTTGCACCTTTAGGGTCTTATGATGTAATGATAGGTGTTATTAGTTAGTAGATCATAAGGGTAAAGTGGAATATTTTGAAAAATGCATTAGTTGTTTAGATGATCTACAGAAAATACTAGAGATTCAGGGTGTGAAATGTGAGATTTATATTAGAAAACTATCAGCTATGCAACTTAAAAAGGCCAAAAATAAAGGATGTGCCTTATATGCAGTAAAATTTTTAGAAAATGTAGAGGAAAATGGTGATTTCATGGATCAATATCCGCTATTACGAGATTTCAGTGATGTATTTCCAAAAGAATTGTCAGGTCTTCCACCCAAAAGGGAATTTGATTTCACGATTGAGATCAAGCCTGGAACTGAACCTATATCTAAGGAACCATATCGAATGACTACTATAGAATTAGTAGAGCTTAAGGCTCAATTGCAAGAACTTTTGTCTAAGGGTTTAATTAGACAAAGTGTTTCACCTTGGGGAGCACCAGTGATTTTTGTGAAAAAGAAAGATGGAACACTTAGATTGTGCATTGATTACAAAATGTTAAACAAAGAAACAATCAAGAATATATATCTGCTCCCTAAGATTGATGATTTATTTGATCAGATACATGGAGCATTAGTATACAATAAGATAGATCTTCGATATGGGTATCATCAATTATGAATTAAGGATGAGGATATTCATAAAATATGTTTTAGAACAAGGTATGGACATTATGAGTTTATGGTTTTACCTTTTGGATTAGCTAATGCACCAAATGACATTTTGAATTTAATGAATAATATCTTTCAAAAATACTTGGACAAATTTGTGCTCGTATTCTTGGATGATATTCTCATATATTCTAAAATCATTGAAGAGCATCATGACCATTTGAAAGTAGTTTTAGAGATTCTGAGAAAGAGATGGTTATTTGGTAAAGTGTCTAAATGTTCTTAGTATGACACAAAAGTTCACTATTTGGGTCATGTAATAAGTAAAGAAGGAATTGTTGTAGATCCTTCAAAAATTATAGCTATAACAGAATGTCCTAAACCAAAGAATGTATATGAAGTTAGACATTTCATGGGACTTGCTTGCTACGATAGGAAATTTGTAAAAGACTTTTCCAAGGTAGTCAGCACCAATAACTTCCTTACAAAAGAAGGATAAAAAGTTTTTTTGAGTGAAAAATGTGAAATTGCATTTAAAACCTTGAAGGAACAGTTAACTTCTGCACCTATTCTTATAGTACCAGATCCTGATGGAGATTTTATGGTGGTAGGCTGATGCATCCGGTCAAGGTCTAAGAGGTATTTTGTTACAAAGTGATCATTTTATTGCATATGAAAGTAGGAAACTTAAGTTACATGATTTGAATTATGCTCTACATGATTTAGAGCTTGCTGCCATTGTTCATGCACTTCAAGTTTAGAGGCATTATCTACTTGGTAAACCATTTGAGTTGAAAACTAATCATCTTGGGATGAAGTATATTTTCACTCAACCAAATCTGAATGCAAGACAACGAAGATGGTTAGAGTTTTTGTCTCAATATGATTTCGATATAAGTTATATTAAGGGTAAAGAAATAAAGTGGTGATGCTCTAAGTCGTAGGAAGCACATTTCGCTCTTATAACACTAAGAATTCAAATTAAGGATGAAGTAAAAAGTGTTATGGAATTTGATTCTTACTTTCAACAAGTAAAAGTAGCACTTACTACAGATTCTAATTATTTGAGATATAAAGGTTTTCACTTTCACAAAGAAGGAATCTTATGATTTGAAAACAAAGTTTATGTACCTTTGCTTAATGGTTTGAGAAATAAATTGTTAGTAAAATTTCGTAATTCACTTTTCTCTAGACACCCAATCATTACAAAGATGATTGCTGATATAAAACAATAATATTTCTTGAAATGAATGAAGAAAGATGTTATTGATTATGTAACACATTGTCTAGAGTGCTAGTGTGTTAAGGCGGAACATATGCACCAAGCCGGATTATTGTATCCTCATAAAATACCGTAATATAAATGACAAGTAATAAGCATGGATTTTTACAAGGGCTACCTATGTAAAAGGATAAACATAATGTTATTTTGGTAGTTGTTGATAAACTAACAAAAGTAGCTCATTTTATTGCTGGAAATATGAAGGATGATTCACTTGTTTAGGCTAAAATATTTGAACACGAAATTTTCATATTACAAGGGATACCTAAATTAATCATATCTGATAGAGATCCTAGAATTACGTCAAATTTTGGCAAACACATAATTCAGCTCTAGGAAATAAGATAAATTCTAGTTCTGCGTACCATCCGAAATGGATGGACAGACCGAAAGAGTAAATCAAGTTTTAGAAGATATGTTACAAATGTATTATATGGATCAACAAAGATAGGTGGGAATAATATCTTCCATGAGTTGAATTGTCTTACACAAATACATATCATACTTCTCTTAAGATGGCACCTTTTGAGGCACTTTATAGAAGAAAATGTAGAACCCCTATTAGTTGGGACAACGTAGAGAATAGAGAGGTAATTGGACCTGAAATCCTTACGGAAATGGAACAACAAGTTAAATTGATTCGTGAATGCTTGAAAGAAGTAGAAGATAGGCAAAAGAGTTACGTTGACTTGAAGAGGGTTGATAAGAAATTTGAACTTGGTGAGAAAGTCTTTCTCTAGGTTAAACTAAAAAAGAGTTCTATAACTTTTGGCAAGGCTGCCAAGTTATCACCTCGTTATGTGGGACTGTTTGAGATAGTTGAAGTAATAAACCCTATAGCTTATCATTTAGCATTACCTCCTACTTTGTCATGAATCCATGATGTTTTCCATATTTCCTTGCTTAAGAAATATGTTTTAGATTTGTCACACGTGTTAAATTGGAATTCCTTGTACATCCAAGACCTAGGAATAATCGTGGTTAAACCCATTCGAGTGTGGGAAACTCGGCAGTTGCATTTAAGAAATTGAGAAATAAGTCAATGTAAGGTCCAATGGGACCAATTTGACGAAGAGAGTGTAACTTTGGAAAATATAGAAGATATGAAAATTAATTTTCCTTATCTATTTGAACAAAATAGATTTTGTTGATCGATAAAAATTTATGATTTTATCTTTATTGACATTGAGTATGCCGCTTTGGGAAAATATTTATTGATTTTGATAAACAGCTATTAATACCGGTTTCTTGAATTATAAGATTCTAATATATTTAGACTTGTGTTAAAAGAAGTGAATGAAGTAATTGTCCTAATTTATATTGTTAAAAAAATGTAATCATCGGACAATGATTCTTTAACTTTGACTCGAACTTTGATGGATACTAGTTCTTTGATTGTTGTATGAACGTGTTCTATTCAATGGTATGTCATGCTTGGATCTTTTCAGTTCGATTGTACCAGGAAAATGTTGACGCAAACTAACTATAGTTGTTCACGGCATAGGAAAGATCCATAATCCTAAGAAGAACTATCCTACGGAATTCTAAGATAGGTAAAAATAATTACTACCTAAACTATGTTACGTAACAAAATTCCTATTTTAACCTAAAGCTTTCTATTCTACTTTGATTTGGTTGATTGGCATCCTAACCTAAGCTCGGTGCTAAGGAATTTGGAAAGGTTTCTAGGTTATTAAAAATTTACCTAGAAACTAATACTACCAGGTTATATTATGATCTAACCTAATGCCTAAAACTATAGTAATGAAAAATTAATCTAACCTAAGTGGAAACTACCTTAGGCTATGTGCTAAGACCTATTGTGGTAATTGTTGTTTGGGTTATAACCTAAGGTATATATATACTACAAATTACCTAAGGTCTAACCTAAACAATATAATCTACCCTAAACTAATGGGTTTGAATGGGGAATTAGGTGGTCGCATACATGGTAGGTGATGGTTCCAAGGCATTAAAATTATTGATAAGGTTTTAATTTCTTGGAGGTACTGCCAGCTTTGGCAGGGTTAGTGAATTTGGTGAAGGCTTAGGTGGAGGCTCCACTAAAATGGAATTCTTTGTTAGATTTGATTTGGAAATAACTAAACATGAGAGGCGGTGGCAAAGGAGGATAGGTGGGAAAATAGGAGTTAAGGGAATTAATTGTTTTTGGTCTTCGTGCTCAAACTACCTTAGAAGGCATGCAAATGGTTTGGTATGTGGTTGTTTCACTTTGCATGTTTTGTGATTTTCGCTCTGCATGCTCACTAGTTTTTCAAACCAATAGATAGAACTACACTTGATGGCTATTTTTGAGGTTTTAAACCTAGTTTCAGTTCATGGAATATATAGGAGGCATGGTGGAAAAAGAACATGGTTATTTGATTTTTGTGGAGAAAAAGAGAAGTTTTGAGCTTAGCTAGAGGTTCTCTTTGACTTGGCAGAAGTTCTATCAGGCATGATAGGCTCTAAACTTTAAGATCCTTTCATCTCTTATAAAAGTTTCATTAAAACTATTCTACTCTATAAGATTCTCGATTCCTTATTTTCTCTAGTTATTGACTTATGGGGTTTATTAAATCATGTTATTGGTTTTGAATTTCATGGTAAATTGAATTCTATTTAGAAACCTACCATGTACGAGTTCTTAAAAATAAGAATGCATGCTTAAATGTATCTGTGTAACTTGGATTTTTTATTTAGAAATCGAGAAATCCAAGTAATCTGCTTTAGATATTATTTATTATTTATGTGGACTCGAACTTTGTGGGAAACCTTAGTTCCATTGAGTTAGTTTTTGGACTTTGCATTTGATTTGAACTCATGTAGGAGTCACTTTTTGTGCTGAACCCATGTTTGTATTTTTGAAAAAATCAGGGCCTTAAAGACGTTGTTTATGGCTCTGTACCTGTGTTTTATGTAGAGGAATTTCAGACTGTTAATGGAAGTTGTATTTTATAGATATGAAATTTTTTAAGACTTGTTTTGACTCTATTATGGAACTTTGGAGTTGTGTTCTATTTGTTATAAACGTTTTTAAAAAAATTACAACTCTTTTGTCAAGTTTTTGCTCGAGGTAAAATTGGGAGAATAATTGGGTTATTGTGGGTAAAACTCTCCAAGATATCGACGGAAAAACATTCTCGTTTGATGAATAAATTTTTTAATTCAGTTTAAGAACTATTTCTTCTTTCTTGAGATGTTGATGGTATTTAATTGGGAGTAGCCCTTTCTCTCAGTCTGAGAAACTTGTATCTTAGACCTCTTAGAATAGACTCTGAGTTTCTTTTATGAGAAGAACTTAGTAATTTAGTACCGTATACTGTTATGGAGGGATTACTTGAATTTGTTCTAATATTTTTGTATTATAATTTGTTGAACCGAGAATTGGTTATTCTTTTTGTAATGCAAAAATGAAACCTAACCTTGGGATACCAGTATGAGTTGTTTGGTCTTCCTTTGCACAATCATTTGTAGAATGATGTTGGAAGAGGTTATATTATTTGGTTTTATTGAACTATAAATGTCATTTTGTTGGTAGACTATTGTTTTGTAGGGCCTTTCTTGTTGGTTTGAGATGAGTGAGTTGTCTCTGGCACTCTATCTTTTTCAGAATTATCTTTGGATGATGAAGAGTAGAGAGTAACCCTGTATGAGTTTGCCTTGATATTTGAACGTTGTTTCAAATCTCCAAAAGTTTAACTTCTATATTAAAAGTAGATTTAAAACTTACAGGTAAAACCAATTGATCCTCTATTCTTCTTGGATTAAATGAAATTTTTCTCGGATGAATATCTTAATTGTTAAAATTTTTAAGGTAATAGTCTTTTGGGAGAAATAGTTGAATCACATTTTGAATCTGTTCTGTTCTTGGATGTGTTGTGTTTAGGCATGAATTGTAATGGTTCTTCTTCTTCTTGTGTTTAGGAGATAGATGAGTCATCTTAATATGAACCATGCTCTAAACTGTTCTTTTGCTTGAAGCAAAGATAAATGTTGATTTCTTTTATGGCAGATTGGGAACAATGAGATGTTATAATATGTTGTTTGTCTAAGGATAATTGATGGGATCAATTAGACTCTATTTGTAGGGTTGAAATGGTAGATAATATTCTTTTCCTTTTCATGGAAGTAAAATTAATTGTTTATAGTGTACTTCTTTTTTGTTGCTTTTGATATATTGATTATTTGATGTAATAATTGTCTCATTAAAGCAGAGTTGTTTTAATGGAACAATTATTGGAATGCACTTCTTTTTAAGGCTTAGTGCTTATCATGCTCAAGTCATTAAACTAACCCATGTTAGAAAATTTTTGCAGATGGAATTGTAAGTGATAAAGAAGGAAAAACTTACATGATACATTGGCTGATTTAAGTCTATTTCTTGTGATGAACTCTGATTTGTTCTTGAGACTGTATTGGAAAAGAAAAGTAGTATTCTTTTATAATTAATACAATTGTTATGTAGTTTACCTGAATGCATAAGTTTTGTAAATGTAATGGTTATAAAGATAAATTGAAAGGTGGGAGATTACCAGTATTGGTTGTGTAAATTACTTTGCATTTGTATGAAAAATATGGGTTCCATCTTGTTTTCAATCTTCATATTATTTATATGTTAAATGGTTAAATTTTAATAAGATTGGATCAAGGGATTAAGTTCAATCTCCCTACTTTTTATACAACTTGAAAAGTTATTGAATGTGATTTTTGTCATATAAACTATAAATCATAGTAATGCAAAGTAGGATGAACATACATTATAAAAAAACAGATCAAGGGGTAAAATAAACCCTACAAGTTATACATATAATGAAAGACTCTTCATCTTTCATGACTGCTCATAAATGATATAGATTTGATAACATGACTTCAATTTATCAGACTTCATTTGTTATGAAGTCTAATTTATTTTGGATATCTTCTGGTGTTGAACTTTCTAAAAAGTTAATGTAATTTTTACATATGAAATATTATAACACTGTGTAGTTATGCTTAACTGACAGTTTAACTATGTATTCAAAAATTAAAAGTAGCAATGAATATAAAAAAGTCTTAAAGGGCTAAATGAATCAATTTAGAAAAGAACTTATGGAATGTTGGATTAGGGATTAGGCAGGTGGCTGAAATTTGTTTAAATAATCCAAATTAATTAAACAATTAATAAATTCCTTGGGTATGTACATCTCGATGAGGTTGTTCTGTAGGATGCTGGCACACACCAACTACAGGGTTGTACCTTCGAGAAGATTAGGATCTTCTCAAGGATACAATGATGTAGTCGACATGTGGCAATACCCTTCTACATTGATCATCTAGATCTACACACATTGGACTTGATCTTAGTTTATCTCTAGATCTGGATTGTAGCATGGTTAAGATATGGACTAGCCCTCTAAAACTCAGGGTACCTTGGCACATAGGGTTGAATTAGGTCAACCTAGTATGCCAACTTACCCTAAGTTTTCGGGAGCCACCTCTTATCATAACATATGTTGTTAAATTGAACTAGGGTTAAACCTTGGGCAAGTTGACTGACACATATTAGTAAAGGACATTCTAGATAACAATAGAGTGGGGTGAAGGACGTATTTTGGATTGACGAGTATGCCATCAAGGAATAGTAATATAGATAGTATGTTAGAAATATTTGGCCAAAGTATCACAAGTTGCTGGTTACGTTGTCCTATATCACCTAGTCCAAGGCTCATGATTCCGATGAATATTGGTAACAGATATTCGAGATAGGATCGTTAGAAAGATCACTCGATACCCCGAACAGGGTAAGAAGAACCAAGTATACGTAGTTTATAGAAAAGTATTCAATACTTGATGTTTAACATGAATTGATCGGTAGTTTACCAAGTCATGAAATGAAAAGATTGGTAGTACACCGAGTCATTATACTGCATATGGTTATCTCGTTATATGAGTGGTTGATAAAGAATGTGTGATCTAAATTATGAATTTAGATCAGGGAATTTTTTTATTGTTTTTAAAATTCCCTTGTTTCTAAAAGTCTTAAAATGGGAATGTTACATGAACAATGTTAGGGGACATTGTTTGAGTCTCAATTTTGACTTCGGAGGTTTGGCATTTTAGAACTCTCAAGATGACATGAGCTATGAATAGTAACTTGAACACCAAAATAAAAATTTCTAAAGTTTTGAATCCCGAAAATAAAAAGAAATTGATTTTAGAGGTTGTGATGCAATTTTAGAGCTTAAAAAGACATATCCAATGCTACGCTCTTAACCTAGTTCTTGTATTAGGATATGAGTAGCTGACTTGTGGCTTAGCATATCATTTTATTATATCATTTATACTTTTGATGCTTAATAGGTCGGTTGTGTGATGGACATAACATATGAATAGTATATATAGGGGATTGTAGGTAGTAGTTCATTATTATTTGAGCATTTGAGTCTTATTATATGGTTTGGAGGTTGCCCGCTTGAAGTGGTGAAGTTATTATAATTACGTATTGAGATCATTATTCTAAAATATTGAGTTATTTTGTGTTCTATTGCTGTTGATAATCTGAATTATACTAGTAATTACATTACAAGTGGTATCGTAGTGCGATCCGGCTAAAATTAGGGCAAAACCCTAATTTGTTGTTTCAACAAAATAGTTTTTGAACCAGAGAAAATTATTGAAATATATTTTTACCAGACTTGAGAAACATTTCAAGTAAGGTTCCCTAAAAATTTTAGACCTTTTTTATTTATTTAGCACAATTTATTACAAATTCAGTGGTTTTTTCCTAAAATTACTCCCTAGGGTGTAAATTGTGGAATTTTTTTCAATTTCTTTACATTTTTGGAAATCTCTAAAAAAATAAGTATTAGTATCTTCTTTGTCTTATTTCCTGGTATGCTAAATTTTTATCAAAACCCTAAACCCTAAGGTTTGATATCATGGTGGGATCTTCCACAAGAGTGTAAAAATCCGGTTACTCTTGAGTAAAACTCTAGATAAAGATGGGATAGTGATTGAAGAGATGGAGTCATAAGGGGTGAATACATATTCCTCAACACTAGGGTTTACTTCAATTGATCATAAGGTTATCTAACTTGAGTATGAGCCGCTGCGAAATGTACAATCTAAGATGGCCTTTAAAGGAGAAATAGCCCAAGTCAATCATCGGTTACATTATATCATGCAATATGTAAAGGGTAAATAGTATGGTCCAAATCCATCCCATACCAACCAAGGAGGATCTTCAATTAAAAATCATGGAAAAAATAACCATGTTGGATCACTTTTCAAGCCCAATCGAACCCAACTTATTCGCAACCATGGAACACGATGCGGAAGTGGATATGAGCAAATTCGATGGTAAAGATCCCCTAAATTGGATAAAGAAAATGGATAACTTCTTTGAGCTACATCAAACACCATCAAGACAAAAGGTGACATTGGAATCCATGCATCTTAAACCGAACAATTCATTTGGTATCGATGGTTATGTGCTCGTGAGGCAAAAGAATGGTCTTGGTGTCACTTGGACAGCTTTTATCGAGGAGTTGCAATTGCACTATAGTTCTAGTGTTTCGAGAACTACTTTATTCAATTAGCAAAGTTATGAAAAATAGGATTAGTCAAAGGTTATGTGCATCAATTCCAAAACCTATCCTTAAGGGTGGAGAATATTCCATAAAAGAATCTGAATGACCTATTTCTTGGGGGTCTTAAGGACCACATCGAGCATGAGGTATGTATGTTTAATACACTCAATATTTCTTATTCTACTATCATGGCACGTCGAGAAAAGGAAAAATTTATTTGTAGTAGGAGGCCGCCTTTCATTAACACCAAAGACTGTAGTATCTCTTCCCCTTCATTTTCTAGGCCAATTAGACTGATTCCTCAACAAATGGAGGAAAAGAGAGAAAAATTATTTTGTTTTAACTATGATAGAAAATATGAACTCGGGACACAAATTTGCTAAGAAGAAATTCTTCTATATTGATAGAGGTAATGAGAATGATGAGGACATTGAAATTATAGGAGAGGCTAAGGGACCAAGAGAAGAGGAAGAAGAGGATCACTAACCTACAATTTATTATCATGCATTGTCGGTATTAGTACTTCTCGACACTCAAGGTTATTGGCTATCTCAAAAATAGAAGGTGGCGGTGTTGATTGACATAGGGAGTACTCATAACTTTATAAATAGTAAGTCGACTTCCCGCCTCAATTGTTTTATTTACCCATCTGTAGAAATGCAAGTTATGATTGTAGATGTTGGGATAGCCAAGTGCACAGAAAGTGCCATAGTATAAAAATTTCCATGGGAGACTACATGTTAGACTCACCTATGTTTGATATTTCTATGGGAGGGGCCCATATTGTTTTGGGTTTCCAATGGCTCACAACCATAGGTACTATAGAGATGAATTTCAAAGAATTGTTCATGTGATTTCATTCAGATGGAAGGAAAATATAAGCTAATGCGATGGTAGCTAAGTCTCCACATATTATTATTTCTCATCGATGCGTAAGGTTCTCGAGAAAAGGAGTAGATGGATTTATAGCAAAATTATTTTCCATAGAAGTACAAAATACGAGTCTTCAATTCCACCCGATCTTGAATATTGTTGATGCTCACTCATCTATTTTTGATACAATTCCAAAGGGACTACCACCAGGTTGGGGATCATAATCATGCCATTCAGTTGATTCCATGGAGCCAAACACCTAACATCTAACCATACAGATACCCATCTTTTTATAAATGTGAGATTGAGAAAATGGTTTAGGAAATGTTGAAGGCGGTATCATCGCCTAGCCGAGTGCATATTCTTTAGCAAAGTGGTCATGGTACGTAAGAAGGATGAAACATGGAGGATGTGTCCAGATTATTGAGAACTCAACAAGTACACCATCAAAGATAAGTTTCCCATCCAAGAATTGATGATTTACTTGATGAGTTACATGGTGCTATTTATTTCACAAAATTAGAGCTTCGTTTGGGGTACCATAAAATTAGAATAAAAAAGGAAGATGTTCGTGTAATGGCTATCAAGACTCATGAGGGCCATTATGAGTTTTTGGTAATGCCTTTTGGTCTTAAAAATTCACCTTCAACCTTTCAAAGCTTGATGAACACTGTTTTCTAGCCATTTTTAAGGAAATTTCTATTAGTTTTCTTTGATGACATATTTATTTACAAGAAGACATGGGAAAAACACTTACAACATGTAAATAAAGTGTTGGAAGTTTTGGAGAAACATACTCTCTATGAAAATCCATCTAAATGTTCTTTTACGTACAAGAGGTAGAGTACTTGGTTCACATTGTATCCCATGAAGGCGTCAAAGTTGATCCTTAGAAGATCAAAGATATGGTGGAATGGCCAAGGCCCAAAAAATCTAAAAAATATTCGTGGGTTCCTAGGACTAACAGGTACTATAGAATATTTGTGTGGGGACATGGTAGAATAGAAACCCCACTCACTTTACCGCTAAACAAGGATTCCTCTTATTGGACAGACTTAGCAACTAAATCCTTTGAGCAGTGAAGGAAGTCTTGTGCAAAGACCCCAATTTTGGCTACTCCAAACTTCTCAAAACCTTCTTTGTTAAATGTGACACTTCAGATCAGGATTGGGAGCAGTTCTAATGCAAGAAGGAATACCAATTGCATTTTAGAGTTGCCAATTCAAAGGAAAATATCTACTCAAACATGTCTATGAGAAATAAATGATGGCTATTCTTCATGCGGTCAAACAATGGAGGCCCTATCTTATGGGTAAACACTTCAAGGTAAAAACTGATCATGATAGTCTCAAATACTTTTTGGAGCAAAGGTTATCATCTCGAGGAACGACAAAAGTGGGTAACAAAAATTTTGGGTTATGATTTTGAAATCATATACAAAAAGGGTATATAAAATGCAGTAGTTGATGCATTTTCCGTAAGGTATACATCCTCGATGCCTTACTATGTGGAATGTCCATGTTGATGGAAAATTGGGTGGGTGAAGCAAGACAAGGATACACAATCCTTAATACAGAATATTAAGCAAGGATTTATGACATCTAGAAAATTTGAGTGGAAAGGTAATGCCCTATGGTACCGTGGACATGTTATACTTGAGTAAAGATTATGAGTTGAAGCATAAGATTCTTGCAGAGCTACATGCCTCACCTATTGGAGGACACTCTATGTTTTTGTAGTTATATCATAGAATAACAAGGGAATTATTTTGATAAGGACTCGGGGGATATACAAAAGTTTGTATCGAGTGTTTAGTGTGCCAACAGAACAAAGGGGAAACAATTAAGAAACCAGGTCTATCAGTAACCCTTCCCAATTCCTAGCCTAAGATGGGAGGAGGTCTTCATCGATTTCATCATAGAATTGCCTTGTTCGTAGGGTAAGAATGTTATTTTCATGATTGTGGATAGGCTCATAAAATATGCCCATTTTTGTGCCCTATCACATCCCTTTACAAATGCCTACTATATTCGCAGCTATTTTTTTGAGATAGTTCAAAGGTTACTTGGAACCCCAAAGATAATTGTAAGTGATTGTGATCCTATTTTCAAAAGTAATTTTTGGACGGAATTATTTTCATGTTTGGGTAATCATCTAGCTCACGATTCATCTTATCATCCTCAAACTGATTGGAAAACAAAAGTGGTCAACAAATTCTTAGGGGTATCTACGTTGTTTTTTATTAGATAAGAATGAAAGATGGATTAAATGGCTACCACTTGCGGAATGGCGGTATAACACATATTTTCATACCTCTTCTCAAATGACCCCATTTTTAGCATTATATGGTTACCATCCACCTTCTATCACTTCCTCCTTGAGGGTGCAAACTAAGGTCGAGATGTTGAGGAACACATTCATTATCAACAATAGGTTTTTCCTGGTTTGAAGGAGAATTTAGCATTAGCACAAAACAATATGAAACAACAAGCATATCAACATCGTATTGAAAGAAATTTTGAAATTAGTGACTAGTTTTTGTACATCTCTAGCCCGACAAATAGATGTCTCTAAAGCAACATGTAAAAATGTCAAAAACTTGCTGCTAAATAGTATGGCCATTATCGTGTTCTATAGAAAATAGGAAGTGTTGCTTTTAAACTACGATTACCTCCATCTTCACACATACACCCAATATTCCATGTTTCATGCTTAAAGAAGGCTATTGGACATAAATTTGAAGCCTAAACAGAGTTACTAGAATTTGATGAGGAAGGAAGAATCATTTCGTAGCTAGAGAAGATTCTGTAAACACCTACTAAGAGGCTGAGAACCAAAGACAATAAGGAATTTTTGATAAAGTGGAAGAATCTAAGCATAGAAGATGTAACCTGGGAGGATGAAGGTTTTCTGCAACAACATCTAGGATTATTCAATGTTGAGGACAACATTGTTTTTAAGGGAAGGGCATGTTATGCCATTAACCTATTGCTTGTATTAGGATATGAGTAGCCGACTTTTGGCTTACCATATAATTTTATTATATCATTTATTCTTTCTCATGCTTAATAGGTTGGCTTGGGTGATGGCCATAACATATGAATAGTATATAGAGGGGATTTTAGGTAGTAGCTCATTATAATTTGAGCATTTGAGTCTTATTATATGGTTTGGAGGTTGTCCCCTCAAAGTGGCGAAGCTATTATAATTGCATATTGAGATCATTGTTATGAAATATTGTGTTATTTGGTGTTCTATCATGCTCATAATCTGAATTATTCTAGTAATTCCATTACATCCAACCACCCACATTTATTGTAGAATGTTATTGTCATCTTTAGATTTCCAATCATGGCCGGAAGCTTGGATTTAATAAAGTTAAGTTTTTCTAAATGTGGAAGTATAGTCTCACCAATTTAGAGGAGTGGTTTTAGATATCCCACCTACAAAAATGATGAGGTATGGGCTCTTTTTCTTCCCCAAAAAGAAAGGTACAATGGAGTATCGGCTTGGAAAATTTCCCCATCACTCCTACAAGGACAATGATGGATTTTATAGGATTATATCCCACATTTCAAAAGAATTATATCTCTCTTTATTTTATTCCTCTATAATTTGTAAGGGGTTTGTATACACAAAGGTGGATCATCTTTCTTCTCCCATGCACCCCATTTATTCTTGGGACTCTAAGACTTCCTCCAAACACTATAATGGCTTCATGCCTTTCTCCCACATGCAATGTACTATGTATATTTCATGAGAAATTAAAAAAATGTCTTTTGTTAGTATTTGTAACCTTTGCATGATTTTTTTTTTGTCTTACCTATCATCGAATTTAGGGTTTTATGTACATATTTCATAGTTATTGCAGAATATGGGTGGTTTTTTAATTAGGAATGAATATTATTTATATTTCATGTTTTTGTTGTAGTGTTCTAGCCTTCCATAAATACATTACATGAACATGGGTTTGTGTTGTATTTTTCTAACCTCCTTAGGATTCACCCTTTCTCCATTTTGCAAGGTTAAGAAAAGTAATTAAAACTCCTTTCTTAGTGTATCACCACTTGTACTATAGGATTATTTCATGCAATCATTATTTACTTATCCCCTTAGAAGCATTAGATTAGGATAAGTAAGTGTTTAATCTGCATTAGGATTAGTTAGTGGCAGGTAGGTTAGGAGTAAGAACCAACCTTCTCCTGGAGAGATGTTTGATTCGCAATGTCCCAAACTTCATGACAACTCCATGTTGTGAAATCACACCAAATTCCCCAATCCATAAAATTTATCATTCGGGGTTCTCTCGATTATGTGTAAACAACTTCCACAACATGCATTCCACAAAATAAAGCATTCAAACAAGATACTCAAACATTATTACAACTTTCCAAACAAGAAAAAAGGATTGACACATAAGCCAAAAAGGAGTAATGAAATATGGGAACCACATTCTTTTGTATCCCAAGTGATGTAGGAGTTCCACCCAAAAGACTCCATGTGCACAACTCCAAACATAATCAACTTCTTATTTCTACACTTACAAGTATGCAAAATATATTCATGTTATCCTTTTCACTCCCCATAGGTGGAACTAAAATTCATATTTTATACACAATGCATACCTCAAATCTCCCTTTTCCCTCCCCAATGGTCCCATAAATCCACCTCCTAGACCCATCTTAAGGCAAGCTACCCATTCATAATCAAACATATCGACAACACTCATAAAATACTCAAACAAACACAATTTCTTTATCAAAATACATTGATACAAAAATACTATGAGAGGAGATCCTACCTCTCAATTAATCTTCCAAATTCTTTACTCAACAATATTTGAATCCTTCACATCAAGAAAAATATAAGATGTAACTCCCAAAAGAAGCCTTGAGTATGAAAACCAAGACCAATTATAAAAATGCTAGAGAAGACAATAAGGAAAGTAATCAAAAATCCATCAAAATCATCCAATAAATTGAAAAGGAATGCAAGGATGATGAGGTCACTCCATGTAGGATGAAAATTCAAAATCCCTCCATTCCAACACACAAGTCAAACACAAAACCCGAAGTAATTAAATTCACATGTAATAGTTATGACATTCCCACATGACATTCCAACATGTACACCATACTTATCAAGGAAAAAATTTAATGTGATGAGTAACAAGTGCAATTATTTACCCTTTTTACACTCAATAATGCATTAAAATCATAAAAATATGCCCCATAATTTATAATTAGGATTGGTGGGAGAGTTTGAGATGTGAGGGACAAGATTAACTTGTCCCTCAAGTTCTAAATGTGGCCAACGTGGCCAAATCAGAATTTTGAAAGGATACTAGAGTACACACTACCAAAATGTATTTAATTCAATTCACATAATGTACCAAAACAAGAACTATCTGCCCAATTTATTTCTCACATGTCATATCTTCCATTTTAATTTTAATTTAAGCTAAACTAGTCAATTAAGATACATTAGCAAGTGTTAATAAAGAAACAATATTTCTCACATAATTACACTCATGTACAACAAATTAAAACAAAAAAATTAAATAGAAGGAAACACATTACACCCATGGCCACATAAATGAGGTTACCCCTATGGGAACCTCCTAACAAAGCATGCAACAACACAACATAACATTATACACAAGTTGTCAAATTTTAGCCATGTTGCACAACACCCGACATCCTTCTGTGGTTGGTCACCTATCCCCTTTTGATGTATATGATATAATGTCCCTGCAAACACAAACAAAATACTTTTCTAGCCTCAAGGTCGTATCAATATGTCATGGGAATTTGTACATATAAAACATCCATCATACAATCCTCAACATACATCAAACAATACGAAATACATATATTTATCAATTTACTTCATCGTATAACGTAACTAAATCATTATCATCAATTTTACGAATTTCTATCAATTATTTTAAATCACTTAACATTTTAATTCTAATCTAGTAAATAATTTACAATCATCAATAGTCCGATTCACATTCTACAATAACCATGAAATTCTCTATATCTACTATTTCTTCAAATGACTAGATACACTCAAGATAATATTACCGATCCATAACACCATCATATTTTTATAAATTCACAAAATAAATTAGACTATAGGGTCATTCCAACACTCTGAATATACTCAATATTTCAAGAAGCCAAATGTTAGTATATGACCCGATAACAATTCTAGATTATCATCATTTCCTTAATACCCATTAAGGTCCATGATGCATCCATATAGTCTAAAGTAACAATTATACACAATAACAATCATGATGTCTCTCGTATCTTAACAACATGCTAACTAAGATATAACAATCAGGTCCATATCTCTAATCAACCGAATTTAAAATCATAGTATAATTAGTGTCGAAGAGGAGTGGGCATTACATCCCCCTCCCCGTAGATTTGACTTCCTCCTGGAAGTCACAAAAAGAGGTAAGGAAACAAACATATAAAATTTCCAAATAATCTCTACGAGGTTAACCAAGTTATAAAAAAGACATTAAATAGGGAATTTCCAATGGAATCCCAAAGAATAACAACCAAGGTCAATGAAGAATAGGAAGGGTTACACACATACGGGGTCCACATAGTCACATATGGGTAGCACATGAGAGAAGGGGAAGGTAAAACCTCCATTTAGGTAGAATAATACTTCAATGTTCGTTATTTAGAAAAGGTTAACATCTACCAATCATGACCCTCAATTTTTCACAAGGGAAAACACACCTACTCTTATTTCTAGGAAATTTACAAACACACAAGACAAGGTTTAATAACAAGGAAAACACCTAAATTATCATAAGAATTTACTAGGATAAATAATATTCGTTGGAATTAATTTTCTAATATCGAAGGGACTCAATTAAAATTTCAAGTTAATACTAAGCATGATCTTGCACACACAGTATTTTGTATAACTGAATTTGTACTCAAAACCAAACACACAATCACTAATCTTGATTTAGAAACCATAAATAGTAGGACTATATTTCCAATTTGATGATAAGAAATATTTTACCAAACTAACATATCAACACAAGAGATACTAATCACTTTATAAAACCAAATGGAATTTATTTATTTTAAGTACTACCCTAGCTCAAAAGAATCTTAAAACATTCACAAGCATAATATTATAATCCATAGGAACACACAAGAGATGTGCAACTAAAATTTATGAGAGGCACACACGAGGCATTCTTTTAGAAAATTATGAAGAAAAAATTTACACCACTCTCTTCCTAAGAGGAAAAGGAGAACAAAATAATGGTTTCATAACACGAAATATTCTTTGCAAAATTATTCTATATCCTTATCATATGCTGCCTTAGATTTACAATAAGCCTAGTTAACCAATGACCTATTCCAAACACAAGGTGGATCCATTTCTTAAAACTAGAGATATATACTCACTCCTGAACCACAAATAATACACTCATCGATCTAAGAGGAAATAAGGTTTTCACGGCCGAAAGGCTCCAACAATGGGAAATCACACACATTTAGGTTCAAGAGTACACCGTAATTAAATACATAACTATAAACAAGGTGTTTCATTAATCATGGTAGTTGGATAGACCTAAATGCTCAAATAGGTGTCACCTTTGGCTTGATAGGACGTAGGGTTCATCAATATGAACATTCTAATTAATTCATGCTAACAAAGGGATAAAATCCTTATGTATACTTCTAAAACTTTGTACTACCAAAAGAGAGGTCCAAAAATGACCTAGGATATACTTGTGTTATAACCATTTTACATATGTTTACTTCTTGATATAACAATGGGTAATGAAAGTACTTAATCATATCACAACACAAAAATCTTAGGTCACAAATAAGATTAGGCATTCTCACAGTAGCTCAAGGGAACCTTTCAATAAGTTCAAAAATTTCAGATTATGTACTTTATAAATTTAGGGCATGCAATAGCCATTTATACAATCAAGGTTGTTTATTTATACATTCTACTTGTGTTCAATCTCATAAAATTACTCATTCCATAATCCAAATTATAAAACACAAGTTATAGTTATGTTTGCTAAGCACATTTCTTATAAGTTTTCTTAATTAATGCATTCCTTTTATTATGATATCACATATATCTTGTGTCATTGAAGGTCATTACCAATGTTGACATGATACCTCACCACTCTAATTAGGAAAGAAAATTATTTATCTTCTTTGAAGGGATGATTCTTTGCAATTTTCACATAGTTTCCTTCCTTTTGTTTTTTTATTCCTTCTAAGGAGCTACAAGGTTAGCGTAAGGAGCCTTTTGTTTTCTAATTTTCTAGTTTACTTATTAAGTTTCAAATTCCAAACCCCTCAATTATATTTTTATTATGTTCAGGTTAATCATGTTACCAATTAGATTCTAATAAGAAGGAAGAGTCAAACATATCACATTATTAATTTTATAGGAACAAGATATCATTAACCAAATCGAGTCCACACAAAGATTACAAGAGCTTTCCCAAAAGTTACATGCATACACAAGTATCAATAAGAGATATGATGAAGGTGCACATTAAAGTTACAAATTTTATTTTATAAGTTCAAGGAGTTAGATAAGTATGAGGAGAAAACAAAGTTGGTTGTTTAGACTCAAAATAGGTTCACTAAATAAGAAAAGGAGAGTTTCCAAATAATACTCATACTTCCACAAGATACCATCAACCAAGCAACAAGGTGACAAGGGAAAAATTTACTCCATGGACACCACACTTCCCCATCAAGAGGACATCAAATACAAGAGAACAATCAACTAATTTACCCAAACATGGCCTCTACAGCCAAGATTTATAGCTTTAGAAGAAAGAGCATGACATAAACACAACTAATATCAGAAACTTAAGACCTATAAAACCAAAATATCTAAGAGTAAGGTCCATGAGGACCCTAAGGCATCCATATTTGCCTAAACATAACTCAATACTAATAGATTATAGTGTGGTATACTTAAACAATTTAAGAGGTTAAGACAAGGGTAGGTCTATCTATGGGTCATCGAGAGAAAAAAGAAACACATATTTAATAACAATGTCCTTAGGGGTTTAAATTTAACCATATTCACCAAAGGTACATGGAATCCAATATGTGATCTTTTCTAAAATGAAAAAGTGGGACCAAGTTAGAACTTAGTATGCCATTGTGGACCATCACATCCATACAATACACTATCCTCTAAAACCTATAATCATATAAGTATTTAAAATCTATCCCTAACAACATCCATAAGTTCATACCGTATAACACATCTATTCTAAAAATGAACAAAGCTTCTACTAGGGTTCAAAAGATACACTTCCATCATGAAAAATGCTAACTATACCACACAAAATGGAGAACCTTATCCCTAAAAAGGTTGGGCATCGAAGGAGGCACTCAAAGATCCTAGAAACACCAATCCCACCACGCCAAAACTAGAGGCATGACTAGAAGCACCTAATAAGAGAATTAAAAACCTAAGGTGTGCCACCATACGTTGAGATATCACAATACAAATAGTATAGAACCAACTCATCAACAGAAAGAAAATGGTCACGTAACATTCTCGACAACATTTAGCCAAGTAGCCAACGAGATAAACGATCTCGAGTCACCAATAAAAAGTAAAATACAAGAAATATTAGCAATCAAACAAAATGGCTAAGTAGTTTGAATCCCATCCCTTGAAAATCTAGAAATAAGATGAAAATAAAAAGAAGAGCCTCGATCTTCTCAATAAAATCATGAAATAAATTGTTGGTCCTCAATAAAAGAATTTATGTTCATGGATATAAAACACAAAAATGTCCACATTACATTCACTTCGCAACCCTTCATAGGTCGTTTGTAGAGGTATCATACATTGGGATCATATTTAAGAGCACACATATACAACTGTATTGAATGCATCACCATGACCCGATGTCTACTCTCCCATATGGGGATTAAGTCCACAAGTGAAAACCAAAACCAACTCATCTAACCACTAGAGAAAAAAGGGGAGCTCTAAACAACTATTCTACCTATAGTTTTCCTCAAACCGATCCCCAACTACTACCTCTAACACTAATTCTTAAGGGCGCATCACATAAAAATAACTCTCCAAATAAGGGAGGATCTCTATGGGGACAACACCTCATGCGTCTATAACCAAGAACTAGGCTCCTAATACCCAACATCTTCACAAAGAAACCCAATTCCCATCACTCAAGAATTTCACAAGGATATCACACTCAATTAGTATTCCTCATTAATCGTGTTCTATAAGACACCCACTTAGGTGAATAATACATTCCAAAAAATATTATTATCGTTATTACTATTTTAATCATAAAGTTTCCAAAGTGTCCTACGTTTAAATTCATTGGCTAGTTGTCGTGTTCCCACATTTTCCCGTGGTCCAAGCATTGAACCGAAGACTATGATACTAAATGTAATGCCCATAAAAACCAACTCTCGAATAAAATTTAATAAATGCTACGGTAGTTTTTTTAATTTATTAAAATGGTTTGCAAGGTTAAACATTACAAAAAATTAATAAATTTCTCGGTTAAGGATTCTACACAACCTTGGGAAGTTGGAATTAAATTAATAATTAAATATTATTAATTTTATTCCTTAAAATATTTATGGTTGTTTAATTTTTTTACAAAGTTCCATTAGCCTATTTTAATACTTCCTTATTAATATATGTTTAAAACTCCTTTAGTTCATTATCACCCACCATGAACATTCATTTTATTAATTTCCACCAAGATTTCACCACTAGGCTAACCACTAAGGGGGCCATTCACCCCATTTCCCATGACCTTATTATTTAAATTTCATTCCTAGATAATGCCACCCACTTAACCGATTTTAGGGATAAATTTGGGCCATATAATTAAATTTATCCTAGCCCTTACATTTGGGTTTCCTAAATATATTTATATCTTTCTTTTTAATTCCATTTACCCTAATTTCTCATTCATTTTCTCCTTCTTCTTTTCAAGCAAGTTTGGAGGAGGAGAAGGAGGTTAAGCCATGGAGGCCATTAGAGGGGGTTTGAAGCTCCATTTTTATTTGAAGTTTTTTTGTGGTAAAATCATAGATCCACACATTTCCTTGGTGGGTATTGTTTTCCCTTCTTTATATATTTTTGTTTGGTATTTTACTTATAGGTTGGATGAATATATAATGTGTATATACCCATTTGGGTATTGAATAAAAATGCTAAATACACACACACACACATGTATTTATATTTATATGTTTATTTGACTAAAATAAAAACGATTTTAAACACAATACTCATAATTCTTTCCTATACATTGTGGTGTCTACAGACCTAAAAGGGATGCTCCTAATGTGAAAGACATATAATGGACTAATGTGAAAGACATATAAACCTGTTTCCAATTAAAAACCTTCTCAAAAAAATCATGCTCGATACTTATTTGTATAAATCAAATAGGAAAAACAACAAATAACAAAATAATAATAAAATAATTACAAATTCAAAATAGAGTTTTTTCCCAAATAGTATTCTTGTGCATAATTTTTATTACTCATTTTATTAAAATATCTTTGTACAATATGTGTCTAGCTATAAATATTTACAATTTGATCTCTTTTATACACATAAACTATAGTTTCTTATACAAAATAATTCGACTAAAAATAAAATCTAGAAAACTCTAATAAAAGAGCATTTGAAAAACATTGCATGCTTTTATGCATGCAAATAAACCTTGATTGATTTATTTATTTTATCCTAAAAGGTGCGTAAAAACCGCAAGACAAACTAGAGACTATCTAAAATACTAGATCATGATCTACAAATACATGCAAAACAACAAATTATTGTATATCCTAAAAATAGGGAAAAGCCTCAATTATACTTCCAAGCCTTTTTCTAACAAAAGATAAATCTAACTTGGGTTTGGGTCGAAAGGGAAATGAGCTCCAAGAGATCAATGAATGCAACATATGACCCCACAAATCCCGAGTAGTTTAGTAGCAACAACACCTATATGGTTGGTCATGGTGGGTAATTGCCACAAGCATCGATTCCTTGAACAAAGTTATAGATTTTTAGATAATTATAATATTGTTTTTGAAATTTAATAATTTCATTTTACCCTATAACTTGCTTGGTGATGGATATTTATTATAGCTTTTACCCATATAAATGGCATTATTTGTATATAAAATTTTAACCTCTATCTAATTTTTAGTATTTTATGTTGCCAAATTATTAAAAATTATAGTCATGATTCATACTCACCATTATCTTTCATGTTTTTGATAGGAACACTTACCCAAAAAATTGAATGCACAGATATATAATTGATTTTAATGGTATGTACAAGGAATTAATTAGAACGAGATGATCCCAATTCCATTTTCTTCCATTACACCCATTAATATCTTAAAAACAAATGAGAATTGCACCCAACTATATAATACATTCACTTTCATCTTTTATCGACAACAATACCTAACTATGAGAGCCACACATAGATGAAGAAGAATTTGCAAGGTAGTATGATGGGAAGAATGGAATAAGAGGAATTCATATAGCTATAGTCTCTTACATATTTTTTGTTTTTATTTCTGTTAAATTTATATGGGGATGCTTTTAGTTCCAAAATGATTGAATTTTTAAATTTCCAATTATAATATGAATGCCTTTCAAACATGTACATCACATGTATGATTTAATGGTCTTATTGATAACAAAGATACAAGCACTCAAATAATAAAGAGTTAAAATCCATGTAAATAGAAGATCCTATTTTTACGTATATGTGTTTAATTTGGGTGGCCACTAACCAGCTTTAATCTCCATCTTTGTATTCCCAAACATCATGCTATTCATGAATTTTAGTTAGACATAACAACTCAAGTGGTAATTAAAAAAACCCTCCTTGTAAATTAGAGTGTAGTTTGTAGTCAACAACATAATAAATTGTATGGAATCTCATTATAAACGTTTGGTTGGAATACATGTATTTCTAATTGTTATCTCTCAAAAGTACACCCCGTAGAGAGATGGTTACAGGATTTCTAGGGGCTTACACAATTGATCTCTCTCTTTTGTAGATACAATGGAAACAACTTAGGTCTATGGGTATACCCATTTTGAGGTGAGTCTCTCGGTATTAAGGCGGTTTCCTTATTGATGTATCTTAAATTGATTTTCTGGGATTAAGGGTAAAAGATGGCTATGAAATAAATGGATTGGGTTGATACACAAAATTTATATGAGGGCTTTGACTGAGTATATGCACAATTGCTATGAGAAGGATTCTTGATGCATGAGCCAACAATTTTCTAGAGAAAGTTTAAGGGAAAACACTTGATTGTACTGAGGGAAAATCACAACAGTACTGATAAGTTAGCACACACATTAAAATTTAGTAGAAAATACTAAATTTTGTAGTAGCGTAAGATGATTGGTTAGGAATTTGCATTCACAAGACTAATAGAAACATACACAAGACTGCAAATAATTGGAAAGGAAGAAAATACTTCACACACAGAAGGCAAAACTGGCAAAAATTGCTTTAGTACTCCTATATCCAAAATTCCTCCAGAAATCTCCTTGTGCTTTGCAAAGGCACACAATATATAGCAAAATAAAATTTTCCCACCCTTCCTAAAAATTCCTAAGGTACGTATTTCGCCCATGCTCGCTAATTTTATCCTTTATTTAATAAAAGGATAAAATAATACAAACGAGTGCAAAGGCATTCATAGCCTTTGATTACATCTCACCAATTTGAAGTTGACTATTTTATTTTTAATAAAGCTGGGTGAATAATTTTTCCAAAAATAAAATTTCTTGCTAGGCAAGCTCTCTCCATGGCATGCAACTTGTCTCTTCTCTGTTCTATCTTCTTGTGAAGCATGCAAAAATCAATTCTCTACCTGTGAGCAAAATAATTACATCAATTGCAATACCTTGCAAAATAATTTATCCAAATATCAATCTGACTTGGACCACCTTTGTCTCTGATGTTGACACTCATTTTGTTTTCTAGTGATCACATGGATAACACTTGCAACTCCACTTCAACTCCTTGGTGTGGGGACCACCTTTGTCTTATACTTGGTTTGGCCACCTTGGTGGGCTTAGCAATATAAAAGGGTCGACCATTTTTCATGGCACATGCCACTATATTCTCCACCACCTTTTGATAAATACACACATGTATATACTTGTCGGCCTTTTGCACATTGGATAATGTATAGTTTAGAATTCACCTTTTCGGTGATCATTTGGCATAATTGGTTGGCCCCTTTATATTATTTGCATGCACTATGGTTGGAATTTTAAAATTCATTTGTAATGATTTTGTTTAGGCGGACACGTGGGTTGTCCCCTTCCTCACGGTGACTCACCCCTTGGTAATTTTGGTGGTGGCATTTGTAACTTGAGTTGAGTTTGATTACAACCCTGGCGGTTTACTTGGAAAGTTGGTGATGCTCTTAGGCCATCGATCTTTGTACCTCTATCTTGATGTTGTCGATCCTTGGACTCATGGTTAGGGTTTCGATTGTGCATTAATTATGGTCGGTGGGGAACTAACCGTGGTTATTTTTCTTGAGTTCTGAGCATGATCTTCAGCCATTTCATCTTTGGCCTTGATTTTTGATCATCGATCTCGAACCATGGTTGAGTTCGAACTCAACCCATACTTGGGCTCGGGTGGTAAAGGGAAGCTTGGGTCTAATCATCATTTCATTTGGATGTTTTGTATCGGGCGAAGCCCTGAAAAATGTTTTGATGCCATTGTTGTTCTTTTGGATATCAGCTTGTTATGGTCTTTGTATGGCCTTCATGGTCATTATGAAGCTCGATTTCTCTCTATTTTTGGGGTCCCTATGAGTTCTTGATTGCTATTGGTGTTTTTTGAGATCAGCCCTTCTATATATTTTTGCTTTTTGAGCTCTCATGACATGTGCATTCTTATGGTTCCTTTGTTGGTATTAGTTGTCCTACTTTCTCTCTTGCCACCATCATTGAGCTTTCTAAGCTTGGGTTTTCTACTTCTTTCGGGAAAGATTTAGACTCGCCTTTTATTCTTTCTGAAGGTGCCATTTGCTTGATCATCAGAAGCTCAAAATTATACCTTCTCTAGTCTGTGAGCTTTGTGATTATTTTTTGAAGGTGAGACTTTGCTTCCCTGGTTTGTAACTTATTTATCTCGTTAGGTTTTAGCTTTATTGACATTAACACCTCGAAAACCTTGTGTGTCTCTGTATTTTCATTACATTCTGATATCTGAGCTCAGAAATCATTTTGGGTGTTCTGATTCTAAAACCATCATTAAGGAAGGTGAGTGCATCTCGAGCCTTCATCTTACCATAATGTGAGTCTCAAGCTCTATTTCATACAAAATGAGTAGTTGTTTGTTATACTGCCATTCTTCTCTATTTTTTGTTAGGGAATTGCAACTTTCTTTTGTGGGTTTCCCAAAAAATGAGTTTCTTTCATGCTAAGATTTTACCCAGGCTGATATTTGTGATGGCCGTTATTGTATGAAATGTGAAATATATGTTTCTTGCTCTTGCGGTTGGATTACTTCTGACACATTCGTCACTTGTAATGTATTCATTTTTAGAAACCGTCATTTAAAATTCTCCCTTCTTCTAAATGATATTCCTTACACAGAGTAGCCATCCGAATCTTCTGAGAAACTGAAGATAACAATTCTTATATATGTACTTTGGCATTTCTTAGTTCTGAATAAATTTGTTCCTTTCTGAAAATGCACTTTAGTAATGATTGTAAAGAATTCACTTCCCTTGCTGTGGGTTTGCAAGTTTTCCCTTACTCTGATAATGCAATCCAAAACTAAAAGCTTGTAGCTTTGATCCTTGAAATTTCATTGACACTGCTATGAGAATATTTTCTCTACCCTTTCAATCTTTGAATAAGAACTCTCTGACCACTCTTATGATTCAAACTCAGGTTTTTTCTCAATTGAAAGCTTCTGATATCCTTTCTTGTTCTGATTTTCTTTAATATTTGAACCTGAATTGTTGTTTGAATAATGGAGGCCTGAAACATGCTTATTTTTTAAAGTTCATTGTATTTGAAGCTTTTTTTTCCATTCTCTAAAATGGTTGCTCAATCTTGCACTTTCCTGTTCTGAAAAACTATGAATCTTGTATTTAATTTTGAGCTCCGAAGATATACTGTGGCATAATGAACACTTGATACTTGCTTCATTTTGGAAAACTATAGTTCAGGATGGTTGTATTTGTAGGATTATCTAGCAACTTCATTTCTCTTCAGCTGTTTAAGCTATAAAGAATGCTCCAAGCACTTCAATCTGATGAATGAAAGTATAGTCCATTTCTTTTCTACATTATATATTGTATTTCCTTTTATTACAGCTTTGATATGTATGCTGGAAAAGTCGTAAATGTCCATTTTACATGGTGAAGCCTTGTCAAAATTTCCCGAATCTTCTCTCTCATTCTATTTAAGATGTAATCCCTTCTTTCCATTTAGCTTTAGCTTCTTGAAATCTTATTCTCCCTCTTCTACTACAACTAGAACAAGTGTTTCTATCTTCCACTCTCTCTTTTGTACTATAACCTCTTCCATTCCATAACAGTTGTTGGAACTTTTAGTTACATTCTTCCTTTTATTGCATGCACTTATGACTTGTCTATTTTTATTTTTGGCTGGAACCTGTACTGCACACTTACGAAAATAGTTAGAAAATAATTAGAATTTTTTGCCTCTCTTATGTCCATGTTTTCTTCTTTCTTTTCAGTTTCTTCCTTCTGAGTGAATAAATCATGCATGCAATTTGTCCTTCAAGTATAATACATCTTCTTCTTACGGGAAGATTCATATGCATGAACTAGGATAGTGTAGGAATATGGTTTGATCCTTGAGCTCATGACTAATAGTTAACTCTTTTCTTTTCAGGTACCGAGGCTTCTTTAATAGAGATGAAGAAGAGGTTGGAGTAGAGATGCTTCGATACAAAAAGAAATCCCCAAGGCAATAATAGGTTCACTCATACTCCTTTTCTTTCTCTTTCATGCATGTGTACCTTTCTTTTCAATACTTGTATTTTAATTTTTAGTTACATCCCATGGCTTGTGTGGGAAACATTTCAAAACTCCTTATGAATATAACATTGAACTTTGTAAATGAGTTGTATATTTATTTTTACATTTCTACTTTCTATATGGATTTGTATAATGAAGTAAACAACTCAAGAACACAATTGAATGTCTTAATCATGAAGGAAATAACATTGAATAAAACTTGTAAAATTCAAGAATGAACTCGATTTTTGTCATCTGTACTTATGTTTGTTGTGCCAAACCTTAAAACTTCACCTATTCTGCAATTGGATGTCCTCATCAAGACAACACAACTGTCCTTTGGGCTTGTGTTCTTTTCGCTAAGGATGGTCATGAAATTACGAGACTATGTGATCTGTTACGTTTTTAATAGCACACATAGTTGCAGATTTCATGTAATATTATAAATAAATCAGCGTGAATGACATAATCTAATATAATCTCCCCTAGCTTAGGTATACTTCACCAATGCTATCCATCGTAAAAAAGTTGAGTTTCCCATTTTTACACATGTGCAAAAATTGTCAACACTAACCACTCGAGTGAATGAATTATTTATGATTATTTTGACATATCCTATTTTCTTAAAATTTCTCAATCTTAAAATTGAAAATGGGGGCAACAAATTTCTCTAATAAGAAAGAACTATTTTTGGGTTTTGAACCTAGACCCTCTTGTATTTTAACCATCTTTTGGCCCCTTTAAGGAAAATTTTCACTCATGTGAATAATATTACCAAGATCAATACAATAAATTGTAGAACATATAATGAATATATTTTTGGTGTTATGATAAGTGACACATGGAAAACACGTGGTACATGTGGTTATTTAATTTTGACCTTTTATCTTGCAAGTTTCCATTCATTTATTTTTCTTTTCTAACAAATCAAAACTATCTGATCAAAATGTTAACAATGTAAAATTAAAAATTTTGATTGGAAAATAAAATCTACATGTCACATATATGACTACTCATTAGAGGGAATCAACTCAGGATGGTTTTTCACACATCCCATGTTTTCCTACATACACTCAAGCTTAAAACTAACAAAGTGAGGCTACAAAGTATTACATGAAGAAATAAATGTGGTTTGGTTTTGACCATAAAACCTATTGGATTTTCCACATTTTTTATTTTGGCCACTTAAAGCTTAAAGTGTAGTGATCTGGATAATGGATTCTCATTCTAAAAGTTTCTCTTACCAAACATGTATGGCAAACTACTAGAGGGACTTAGGTATCAACGATTATTCATATATCACCTCCTTTCATTATGCTTCAAGACGGAAAGCTTAGGATTGGGATTCAAACATGTAACCTATTGAATTTAACCTTGTTTTTACTTTTCTCCCTTTAAGTTTGAATTTCACTCATGTGAATAGTGCAAATGAGATCAAGAAATAAAATACAAACTAAAATAGCATATACTATTTGGGTGTTACCATTTGAGCCATGGAAAAGGTGCAGTACATGTAGGTATTTAATTTTAACTTTTTTATTTCCAACTTTTCATTGATGTCTTCCTCCTATCAAACAAATCAAATTACATCTATTTTAAAACCTTAATGTCATAAAAAAAAAACTCAAAAGTAGAAATAATTGATTTACATATAAAATCTTCATGTCTGTTATATAACCAACTGCTGGAGGGGCTCAATTATCGATGCTTCTTCACACATTACCTATTTTATCAAAATTACTTGAGCATAAACAAGAAGAGCTCACTTATCGTTGATTCAACTAGTACATCACCTATTTCCCCACCAATTAGGATTTGAGCCTAGCCCCTATTGGCTTTTCACCATTTTTTATTTTGCCCCTTTACATGAAAACTACACCCATGTGTATAATGTGGGAAAGATGTGGAATGAATATATCATCTACTTATTTGGCCTATAACAATCATATATATGGAATTTTTGTGAGACACAAAGGTATTTACTTCTAACCTTATGTTTTATAGCTTTTTGTTTTTGTATTCCTCTTTTCAAGTAATTAAATGTCATTCAATCTAAAACCATGATGCAATATAAAATAGAAAATCCTTGGTCATCCAAACAAATATATTGAAGATGTATATTCAATTATTAATATTCTTTCATGCATAGCCAATTTTTTTTATTACATTTTACTTTAAAATTAAAAACGAGCCAATAAGGTACTACAAGAAGCAATTGAACATTTTTATTTTGGCCATTTTAGTGTAAATTGCAGGTATGTGAATAATTTGAGAAAGATCAAGACAATAAAATGGGCAAAATATAATAAGGAAAAATCATAATTATGGAATATTAGGACTAGGACATGTATTTATTTATTTTCAAGAATATTTTTCCCATATTTTGATTCAAATATTCATCATATATATCAAATTAAACATCATCCAATTGAACACCTTGATGGCATGAAATAAAAAAATAGTAAAGCTTGATTGGTAGAAAAAATCTACGTTCCACTCATCCGATTGGGTTTTAAACGTGTAACCTTTTCGATTCTCCTATTTTTAATTTTTAATTTTTGAATCACACTTAACACTCACGTAGAAAATGTGAACGATATATAGATTTCAAATTGAATCACATCTAGAAAATATTATCTATGTGGGAACAATATGGCCCATGGAATAGGTATCAAACATTTAGGTATTTTATTCAAATATTTTTATTTCCATATTTCTATATGTGTCTTCGAATTATCTTAATAATTAAACACCATCCAAAAAAACACATTAATGCCATGAAAACATACAATTAATAAATAGAAAATCTCTATTCGGTAATAAAATTTACCATTATCATTTGAAGTGATAAAAAATACAAACATTGTTATTAGGCTTTGAACTTAAATCCTATTTGTTTTACACAAATTTTAATTACATCTGCTTTAAGAAAAATTTCAATCACTTGAATACACTAAAAACCATTGAGATGAAAAAGTGGCATACATATAGCATATAATGTTTGGGTAGAAATAACTCAAAATTATTTAACGCTTGACCGTGGTAGAGAGTATCGTTGCAATGGAAGAAAAATTTAAATCCCGCATGGGTGGGAATCGGACCTAGATCAGATCCTTTCCTAAGGAAGGTTTATGTACCATGTGCATGAAGATAAAAAGGGGCATCTCTCTTGGGAAGATAGGGTTTCCGGATCTAAACCTATGCTTACTCCATTAGAACATTTTTGGGAACAAAATGACCCCTCTATGCATGTGCCTTAATCCTTGGTGAATTATGGAAAGGTTAAATATGGTTTGACCTACATTGGATGCTTCCTTGGTTTCCAACCCAACATTGATGCAATAAAATCTTGGACTAGAAGGAAATGGTGGCATCAAGTAGATCCGACTTCTATTTCTAACAACTATTTTTATTTCGGTTCAAAACAAGGATGATATTCATAGAGATATGACTGGGGACCATGGCTTTTTATAAAAATAATCCTCCACTTTTCAAAATGGCACCCAGATTTGAAATGGAAAAAATGGTACCTTGTGCCCTTCTTGTTTGGGTAATTATCCACACCCTGGCTCTTGAATTTTGGGATGAGGATGTTAGTAATGATATAGCTAATGTCATGGGGAAGATAATTGTTGTTGATCCTACTATTGTGGCAATGACCCGCTTGGTGGAAGCCATGTTTTATTTTAATGTAGCTTCAGGGACCCCAATCCTTGACTCAATCAGACTGAAATCCACCTATGGGGTTTTGAACAACCATTAGTGTGTGAACCCTCTCATTTTTCTATGTGAAATATATAATTGTTAGGGCATAAAAGGTTATCGTGTATGGGCACCAAAGAGTAACCTAAATCACACTTACAAAGTAGAGAATAGATAAAGGAAAAACCACAACTCCAAAGGTGTGAACATAAAAAGAGAAAATTTACCCGAGCAATGTTCTAGGTGAAGGTTCCTAGCCCAATTCCTCCACTTGGTTAGGTGGAGATCCCTAATGTGTCACCCACTCATGTGGAATCTCATGCTATCAAAGAACTAGTCGTTGAATTGACATTGAATGGGTCAGGGGGAGGTGGAGAGCCTAAGGGGAGAGGTGGAGAGCCTAATGGGGAGAAAACATTGGCCAGGATGATGCATTCAAAAGATCGTGTGACAATTGTCATTCGGGTTGACGTGAAGATTATCCCTCCCAAGGCCAAGTCGGTAGATATTTTGAAATGGAACTCCTCCATTCCATTTGCACAAAATCCCAAGGACGTAGTCGATGGACAACATGTTGGAGAAAGATTCACTGATGATGAAATAGATATGTTGACCGATGAGAAAATTTAGAATTTACATAAAATTACAAACTATGAAACTTTAATGATGGATTCCCTCCTTCATGACTTATAGAGGAAGCATGAAAAATTAGAAAAACAACATCACTTTATCCCCTTAAAAATTGAACATCGCTTGAATATGATGCATCCTCCCCAAATAATGTTTGAACTATATACTCCAAGTTTGTGAGAAAGTGGACATCTTTATCCCGAGCGAAGGTGAGGATGGATGGGAAAAAGTAAAGAAAATGTTACACCTATGGTCCATCTTGTGATTCTTGCTAAAAACAACCCAATTGAGACCCAAGAAAAACCTAGGATTAGATATGAAAATTCTGGAATAATTTGTTTTTGTTTAAAAGAGTCTACAACCGTGTTACAAGAAAAAGTTGTCTCTAACAAGTTCTAGATCAATTATGATCCAATAGAATATAATTTTCTTTCATTAACAATTATTAGAGGTCACAAGGTCTAAAATTTAAGGTTAGAAAGTTTAATTAGGGTTAGAGGGTAATTCGTCACCATACCCACTCTCTAACAGATTTAAATATTCAACTTTTTTTTCTCAAAATTAATGCATTCAAAAATTCCTAGAATCATTCCCATTGGCTAGTAAATTTCCTCACCTTTCCAACGATATAAAGAAGTCATCCTAACTCCTCATATTTCTCAAGTTATGGGCCGGTAGGCCTTGGGGTGAAAATTTTCCCCAAGAGTGGGCTTGCGGACCTAGGGGAGAAAATTTGCGCCAGGGTGGGTTTGCAGGGCTTAGGGGAGAAATTTTCTTGGGAGGAGAATTCATATTGTGGGCCTATGGGAGATATTTTGGAAATTTCCCGCAATGGGGTGAAAATCCACCTTTACAACCGCGCCCAAATGAGTCCGTAAGAGACAATCTTTGGGAAAGCGGGGTGGCGGGAATAAAAGAGTTACATCGCCCCAAAGAATGAAAAGGGTAAAATTCACCCATGCCTTTGTTGACACCTCACAATGCCACGTGGCAGCTCTTGATTATCATAGCAGTGGCAGGGGAAAAAGTAGAAAATTTTCCCAAAAACTTTTGAAAACACAAAGGGCAAAAGGAACTCGCTTCCTGTTGATGCCTCACGATCCCACGTGGCGTCCCTCGATTGGTTGTGGACCGGCGGGAAAATTTATAAAATTTTCCAAAATTTTATTTTGAGCACTAAATTAAAAAAGGATCTCGCCTCCGCCAACACCTCGTGGTGCCACGTGTGTCACCTTTGATTGGTTGTGGGCCTCAGTAGGGAAAATTTATAAAGTTTACCAAACTTTTATTTTCAGGGATAAGTTAAAAAAATGACTTTCCCCTCTAGTGGTGGGGAAAATTTAGAAAATTTTCTCATTTTTTTTTACAGTTAGAATTATTTTTTTGACGCCAAATGAAGAAAACTTCAGAAGGCCATAACTTTTGATAGAGATATCAGTTTTAGGAAAATAAGGACTTTATGGAAAACTCTCGACATCCTCTTTACACATGATTAATTAATTTTTAATTTTGATGAAGCTTAATGGTTAAATTTAGAAAAAATGATCTACAGACTTTTATAGTGCAAACTAGTAAATTTAACTTATAAGATTTGTTCAATTTGATCTTCTTCCTCTCTCAACATGTCAAATGGACATGGAGAATTGTTATTAGATGGATTTAAGAAGGATTTCAAGATTCAATTTGTCTGATTGATTTACAATTTGAAAATTTACATCTATTGACAACAAAATGACTGTAAGAGGGTTGAGCCCGTTTTTGCTAAGTTTTCTAAGAAGTTCCTTAAATATTTTTATCCAATTGGATTCGTTTAGGGCATACTACTTCAATTTAATTGTTTAGTTTTTATTTCATTGTTACAGGTTCGAATTGTACATTTTTGGATAAAGTACTTGCCAGTTTGAAAATGCAAAACAAAGATCAAATTCTAAAGGATCTATTTTCCATTTTCATCTTCCAAGTATTAGGATTCATTCCAATTCTAATCTAAAACATTTAGTTGATTCAATTCAACTATTCGAAAGCTAAAATACATCTCTGATTTCAAAATTTTACATATTTCAAAAGACAAATAATTACACTTCGTTGATACACATTTCTTTCTTTCAAATAGAGATTACCACTCACATTGAGATGATCAAATTAAATACAATGATGCAATTTAAGGAAGGTAGTGCAATCCTTTATTGATTTCAAATATAAATTTACAAATTGTCTTTCATTCCTTAAATTCCTCATACAAAATATAATTCTTTCACATTCCTTCATATGCTAAAAATAGATTTTATCTCTTTCACATTACAATATACAACTTTCAAATCAATACAATATCTTTCCATTACAAAACATATACAAGTTCATCTACTTCAAGTGGGAAAGGTTACAATAAGATTTCATTTCACAAGGGGCAATCAAACTCTCTTTTCTCAGCTCCAGAACAACAACATGCGTATTTCTCATTTTTCCAAATTAGTGACCACAAGAGCAGGGAGAGGAAAAGCTCTCCACCCAACCAAGACATCTAATGAAGAAGAGAAGTTGTCCTTCTTCATTGCCCCCGAGCCCCAACCACAATGTAATAAAAGATGTGATCTAACTCATGGCAATAATAGGCTTCCACAAACACACAAGCAACATTTTCACAATAAAAACATAGTCCAAAATAGAATGTAGCTTACAACTACATTAAAGCATGAAAAACATTACTGAGGCTTCATCAAGCAAGCCAAAGGATCAAGAAACTATGGGGGATGCTTCTTATGCTTCCCAAAAGGTGAAATGGGTATCACCACCTAAATTACAAACTACGAGAATATAGTATATCAAAGCCTTTACATTCCTTATGCCTCCCCCAAGTACCCCTTATTCCTCACATTTCCTTATGCCTCCCCAACCTCTTATGGCGCCACATAAAAAGTAATGGAATGTAAGCTATTTATTTGTAAGGTGGAACTCGTAGACACTTAAAATATCCTTACACTTAGCATTTCCTCTAATTCAATCAATTAACGATACTTCATTAATTTCCCATTCTTTGCTCCATTCTTGGATGCCCATTTACGACACTTTCTTGGTCATATATTTCCTATAATCATCTAATTTGGTTAATATATCTCTTATTAGCTAAACATTCATCCTTTTGACCATTCGAATCTCCCTAGTTCTCTCTGAGACACTTCTATTGGCTTCCTAGGCTATCTATCACCACAATTGGTTATCTAGACCCATCCTAACTCTCAACAAGTCTCTAATCACTTTCTAATCAAGTTTAACTAGCCTAAACCCTAGTTAACTAGCCTAAACAAAGCTTAACTAAGCCTAAAGCATGTTTATCCTAATCTAATCTAAAAGAGCTTTAGTCCCACATGCACCCAAATTCTAAACTCTCCCAAGTGGAAAACTATAAATAGAAGGGTCACCCCTCCCATTCAGACTTACAACTTTACTCTCAAACACTTTGGAAAGGCATTAGAAACCATTTGTGATAGCTTTAAGCTATAGAACATTTGGATCTTGGCCATACTCCATTGTTAAGAGCTCCCCCATCTTCCATCCATCCACCTCCATTGAAGAAAACAACTAATCACATAATTTGATTGCTTAGAATCTAACTAGGTTCACATTTTATTAAGCTTTCATAGAGTAGAGAGTAGTATACATGTTAGTTTTTGATGTTTTTGTCAAAGTTATAATGTTTTCATGTTAGTTTCTCTTGTTTATCTCTAATTTGATGGTGCATGGTTGAGTTAGCAAAGCTTTGAGGTTCTTTAGCCTCACTCCATAGCTTTTACAACTTTCCATTGCATACATTTGGCATGCCCGGTGGGACACTTATGTCCATCCTCCATTAATGGAGGTCCTTTGAGTTCTTCAAAGTACATTTTCAGTTTTTTTAGTTTAAATCACTTGTTATTTCCTCATTTTTGTTTTAAACCTTGGATTAATGAACTCTATTTACATGCATTTGTGGGTTTAACATAGAAATAGGAACCTTTGACTAACCAATAACCTGTTTTCTCTTAAAATTTTTAAAATCCATTTGTTTTGCATATTTTTTTACAGGCACGCATAGGTGTTTTGAGGAGGCGTGTATGCATTGATATATGTATGTCTCCATTGGAAAGGTCGTGTACCCGTCAGGGTGTCCTCTGTGTTTTTGAATTTTTCTCTATAAGGACACGCTCTGCGTCTCGTTGGCTTGTCCACGTCTCCGCCTCTCTGGACACATCTATGTAATTAATATCACTATGTAAAATTTTATAGACTTCTTTTTGCTTGGGTCACGTATCCATCGGTAGGAGGCGTATGCATTTGAAACCCTAGCGTACCTGTTGGATCAGGGCACATAGGTGTTGGTGACTGATTTAAATTTTAACATACCCACGTAGGTGTTGGTTTAGGTGTGTACCCATTGGATGGGGGTACGTATATGTTGATTTGGGTGCACAGGTGATACTTGTCAGAATTAAAAAAATTACGGTCTGTTTTAGCTATTTTTCTGACATTTTTGGTGCAAGTTTCTAAAAGATTGACAGGTTTAAAAATAGGGCTAACTCTTTAAAAATTTAGTTTGCATGATTAAAGTGTTTTTCATTCTTTAGCTTAAATTAGGATTTGTGAAACATGTGTATGCTCTCTCCTCGTGCTTTCCAAAGTGATCTTGGAGATCAAAAGCACTTACACAAAATCTATTTTACATGTTAAAAAAACTTGCTTCTTAAGGATAAAGTAACATTTTTATGCGCTTTTAATAGGACTTCCACTTTATGTATGCTCTTCCTTCACGCTTTCGGGTGATCTTAGGAATCAAAAGCAAGTGTGAGTTCTCTTTTACCTCAATCAGCAAAATGGAAAACTACTAACCAATTGTTTTCTACAAGACCTAACGTTGGTCAAAGAAAGGTGTTAAGAATGAAGTGAAAACTTCTAATACATGTATGTTTGCAAATTGCCAAATGGTGTACCACTTTTGAAACCACATTAAGATTAAAAAGATAAAAAAACACACCATACTCAACACACTTTGTATTGTAGGTTTTAAAAAGGGTAATTCCCTCTCTCTTAATTGAATGTAACCCCTTTGGCATAACGCCTTAAGCTATAACAATGGGGGTGGTTCTAGGAACCCCAAAGTAGTCCACCGAGTAACCTCATGAATGAAACAGAAGTGCCTCGCTTGCCCAATTGACTAGTATGCCTTGTGAGTTAGAGTTGCAAGTTGTTTGTATCACAACCTTAATAAAAGTACATGATGGATGCATTCATTGCCCACTATACTTGATGGGGGACAACGCTGAGATACTCCCAAACTAGTCATTGTGACTTTTTTTGGTAAATTACACCATGTTCTTAGATAACCTTGTAACACTTAGTTGAGAGAACTTATTAAGGAAACCATTTTGTTTGGAGGCAAAATTTTCTAGTCCATTCGCATCATTTACCATCATGAGGTGATAACTTTTTTAGATTCAGCACCTTGTTTGTCAAACATGGTAACAAACCCATTCTATGTTGGATCTAAGTATTTTTCATCACAAATTTAGACAAACCTATTACTTAGCTTAGCTTCCTTCTCATTTTTGAATGAGGCAAAGCTTTGCTCAAAGTGAAACTAAGTCTATTTTCACACCTCTTGATCTACACCCATGCATTTATACTTTTCACATTGGAATTCGAACAAAGGCATACTTTATGTCATGTCAAAGATAGCTAGCCAATTTTTTGTACGTTTACACTCATCCTTGTTTATGGCTGGGGTGTTAAATGACTAAAGTGATTGGGTACATTTTCACGTCTTTGGCAATCCTACAATCATGACTTCAGGATATCCATCATTGTTACGGGTCAGTTTTTTCATTCTGTCTCTCCCCTAGTTTGTCAAATTTTGCTTGCATTCTAGTCGTTCAATATTGGTATTTACATTGCATCTCCCATTCTTTGGGTACGTAGTATAAATCCCTCTATTGCATGGTTACGCTACTTGCATTATCGCAGACTTCTTGTTATACCTTCTACTTGATTTTAGTTTAGACATCATCTAGGTCTCTTGATGAGTGTTGATACCACGTTATATATATCACCATAATGTTGTCTTGATATCAACACCTTGCTTGCTTGGTTGAGATATCTAGATAGCGTTGTTACGATATGTCTAGTTGTGACATCCACTTTTCAAAACACTTAGCTTTCATCGACACTTGAGTTAGTAGTAGGTATACCTTGTGTGGAGGTCACGATTTGCTCCTTGTTGTTACTTACACCTTTTTCATTTCAAACTTGACGTAAGTATTGACATTGTGTGGATCATCTTTGCATTGGGCTGTCATTTTACACACACATTTTACATAGGGAGTATTTCCTTATTGATTGGATTTGTGTTTCACACTTGCGTGATTGTTCCTTGTGATTATTCATTCAAAAAACTTATTTTCTAGGACAATCCTTTTTGATCTCATCGAGATTGCATCATCATGATGTCTATTTTCCTTAGACCTTCTTTAGAAAATCACACACGCGTCTCCGTACGTACTAAATGTCTAGTTGGCTACCATTGTGCTGCCCAAATTGGCATGGGGCCTTATTCACTTTGAAGAAGTTTGATCGCACTATCTAGGTCTAGACATTTGTGCTTAAAATATGCCAACAATGATTGAATATCAAGCGGTTCCTCACACTTACGACAATGTGAAACCTAGGTTTAGGCATTCACATCAAAAGATACCCTTTACGACTAAGCCTCGTTTGGTTCTTCACGCTAGAATTCCCACCTGGGTACCCTATTCCCCACCTTCATCTCATATTCGGTGGTATGGTTTGGATGCTTCTAATCCAAATTATTATTTAGGTTCCCCCCACTCTTCTTCCGATTTAGATCCAAACTACCATTCGGATTCCCACTCTTCTTTGGAAGATTCGGATCCCAACTATTGTTGATACCCATAGATCAAATCTTGAATCACAATCCTCCCTTCCTTTGCAAGAACTTTATTCTAACTCACCTCAATGATGTCTTCCTCCTTTGAAGACTCATGTGACTCCAAGTTCCATCGATCAAACATCTAATTCAGTTCTTAAGTCATGGTCATCCCTTTCTTCATGGTCCTTCATCAGATCATCTCAAGTTCCTCCATTGAAGAGTTTCACGACTTGTGTTACCTCTAGTCACTCATCCAATTTGACTCTATGTCACAACTTAACGATGACTATGTGATCCTACATTACGTTGTCTTCTAGAAAAATGACCTAGGTCAAAATCCAAATCATCCATTCATGAAATGCTTGTCACCAAGCCTACTTCCTCTCTTGAGTCATCTTCTTTTGTCAATCAATCTTCCCCACTTAGCGGATCCGTTTCTTCTATTCAACCCCCCATGGTCGAAGAACAACAACCTCTACTTGATTGATTTATCTCAAGATAAAGGACCAATTAGACTACATGAAGATATCACTTTAGAGGATTTCAAATAATGTTTCTTTCTTGAACTCGATACGCTCACGTATGGGGAGGAAAAAAATGATTCCTTTTATCAGAACATAGAGGAAGAGCCTAAGGTCATGGAACTTGATTCTTCTTTTATTATTCCATCTTCACCTTCCTTTGAACATGATGAGATGTTGGGGTCTAACATTGATCCATGGCCTATCTTCTCCAATCATTCCCTATCTATCATCATTCCTCAATCAAAATCTTCCCTTGGCTCACCTCCTGGTAACCCATCATCTTCTTCTATCTTGGGGCTATGTCCTAGTAACCCTCCATTTTCTACTTGTGGGTCACCTCCTGGTAGCCCAATATTACCTTCTATTCTTGGGCCATGTCCTAGTAGCTCTTCATCTTATTCTATCTATGGGACACCTCCAAGTAGCCCCTACTCATCGATACTTGGGCCACACCCTAGTAGTGCCTCACCCTAATCTTCTATTCTTGGACCATGTCCTCATAGCCCAACTTCTTCCATCTTAGGGCCATATCCTAGCAGCCCTTCATCATCTTCTATCGGTGGTTCACCTCCTGGTAGCCCATCCTCTTCAATTCTTGGACCGTATCCTTTTCATCTATCACATCTTTCTTCTATCAATGTTTGTGGCAAGCCCACTACCATTTCTATCATTCCTTTCATCAATCATAAATGTTCACTTTCTTCTCCTTCTCGGGATTAGACAAGTCATGTGTCAGCTTATAAAAAACCCAAACAGGTTCATTATCAAGCTCAGGTCAAAACTTCCAAGAGCTCTAAAGCTCCCAACAAAGTAAACGATCTTAAGGTTAAAAATCAAATGCAATTCAAGAACACACATCAACATAACCATATGGATAGGGAACTCAATCTCCTGCATACGAAATCCATGTTTTAGGATAAATCACAGTCATTTATTGAGTATGAGCTCACCATGATCATCGACATGGGAGATAACATGACTCTTGATAAACAATCATGCTTAGTCTCCCTTATTAAGGAAGTTGCAAACATCATTGTTGGATCTTACCACACAGAGTGACTTTGTTGGTCCCACCTTTCCAAAAACTATCAAAAATCTAAAAATCAAAACAATTCAAAATATAAAAACATGAGAAAACATTTCAAAGAAAAATCAAAGGTACAAAGATCAAACATTGCAATCAGGTATTGCATACACATGGATGTTTATTTCTTCCCTTTCTTTCTCTTCTTCTACAAGTCTTCCTATCATTTTTATCCCTTTGGTGATCTTTTGGTTAGCCTATTTGCACGTATTTTTACAACATTTATCTCTATGGTATCCATTTAACCCTGGTCTTTTATCACCTTGGTAAATTACAAAACGACTAACCTCTTAGAGATCCTATCACATTCAACATCTAATAAACTTGTTGCGAAGAAATTTTGGACATATTTTTTGACACTAGCCAATGTCGTCATCACATTCACTTCCACCTCTTTCCATCAAGCCATTTTTGGTTCTTAACCCTTTGTCAAACAAGAGAGCTGAAATAATTTTTCAAAAAGTAAAAGAATCAAAATCAATCAAAATTCAAAAGATAAAATCTACAAAGAAAAAGAAAATTGATAAATAACTCTCTCTTGGGTATTTCCAATAATCTCTATTAGAGCTATGGACGCCTGACTGGTAGTAGAGCAATGTCGTGATTAGAATCAAATGCATCTCTATCGGGGCTATGGACCCCTGGCTGGTAGTGGAGCAATGTACGGCTATCCTTCCACCCTCCATTCACAAATCACCTATCGCCTTTCAAAATAAATCATTCCTACACATTGGCTGGGATGTATTCACTTGTTGTCTATTAAATCACTCCTTCAAGAGTAATTTAATTCCACATTCACACACTAGATCTCTATTAGTATGCAGGATTAGTATGTTACCAAGTGTCTTTTTTTTACCTTGTGTAGACTCTTACTCTAGTATGTATCTCGTCTCATGATTTTTTCCTTTGGCTAATCACTTGTTTCATCGGATTCTTAGCTACATTCATATCACTCACATCATTCTTCTGCTTCATTCAGAACATCCATGTGTATAAGATTTCCTTTCTTGACATGTTTGTGAACACCTTTTTCCCCTTTCACAAAGACAATTGACTCTCCTTCCTTTCTATCATGCGCTTTTAGGCCAACTTACGCTGGGGGCATCCTTGCTTCCTCTTAGCACTTCATTGGTTTACGTTCATCATCATGTTGAACCTATCCATAATGGCCTTGGGTCCCACTTCTATCCATGAAGAGTTTTCCTTTGAATACTCCCACCTAATCATTGGAGAATTTTCACATCTTCACCTTTCTCGCATATGCGTGGCTTTTTTCCCTTGTACATCCCGTCTATCACTGGGGCATCCATGCTTCTTTGTCTTCCTGTACATAGTTTCAGAAAACTTTAAAAATCATAACAAAACATTCAAATATGTTGGAAAAATCAAAACATTCAAATATGTTCCAAGAAACATCAAAAACAATATAAATCATCCTACAAAATGTCACTCTTTAGTTCTCACCTATTCATGTGCATGACTCGCAGATCATCTTGATCTACCTCCATCAACAAAATCTAGGCTTCTTACTTCGTCTGTACTCTAGGGCACAATGAGTTGCCTTGTCTTCAAGTTTAAGTAGTACACATTGCTTTTTCATCAGACCCAAGTGTCCTCCATGATTCTCCTCGGATGTATCTTTGCTTGGAGCACTATCATTAACCCTTGTCGTTAATTCACACAGATCATAATTTAAGATTGATAACAAAAACATTGCATCTTATTTCTCTGTTAGTTTATCTTGTTTACTTTATGGTATTACATTGCATTATGTATGTTGCATGGAGTTAGGCATATTTTACTTTCTTGTATTGCATTGCATTTTGTATGTTGCACGGAGTTAGTGCTTTTAGTAATGGACATTTGTTCGTATATGGATTTTCATGTCATACTACACTTTTGTTCATTCACACTATTCTCTAGCAATGATGAAGATCTCTAGCAATATGATGAAAAATAAAGTTGTTTAAATGGCATTGTATGGATGTTAGCTCATTCCCTCTTCCTCACACACATTTTCTTCTATATCCTCTTTTCTTCTTCATCACATTATTCTTTCTTTTTTTCTCTTTCTGTAATCTTTTCGATTGTCAATAAAGTTCTTCTATCACCCCATCGACAATCAAGGGGGTCCTCCATTCTACTCATTTTTTCTTCTACACCTTCAAAATTTTCTACTTGTTTATGTTTGTCTACTTTCTTTGAAGTGATGTCACTTACGCCACCCCAAAGAGGGGCAAATGTAGACACCTAAAATATACTTACACTTAGCATTTCTTCTAATTCAGTCAATTAACGATACTTTGTTAATTTCCCATTCTTCGCTCCATTCTCGGATGCCCATTTACGACACATTCTTGGTTGTATTCTTCCTATAATCATCTAATTTGGTTAATATATCTCTTATTAGCTAAACATTCCTCCTTTCAACCATTCGAATCTCCCTAATTCTCTCTAGACCACTTATATTGGCTTCCTAGGCTATCTATTAGTCATAATTGGTTATCCAGACCCCTCCTAACTATCAACGAGTCTATAATCACTTGCTAATCAATTTTAACTATCCTAAACCCTAGTTAACTAGCCTAAAGCATGTTTATCATAATCTAATCTAAAATATATTTAGTCCCACATGCACCCAAATTCTAAACTCTCCCAAGTGGAAAACTATAAATAGAAGGGTCACCCTCCCATTCAAACTTACAACTTTACTCTCAAACACTTTGGAAAGGCATTAGAAACCATTTGTGATTGCTTTAAGCTATAGAACATTTGGATCTTGGCCATACAAACACGCACACAAACACGAACAAGAAAATACTAGTTGATCTTGGCCATTCATCCACCTCCATTGAAGAAAACAACTAATCACATAATTTGATTTCTTAGAATCTAACTAGGTTCAAGTAGAGAGTAGTATACATGTTAGTTTTTGATGTTTTTGTCAAAGTTATAATTTTTTCATGTTAGATTCTCTTGTTTATCTCTAATTTTATGGTTCATGGTTGTGTTAGCAAAGCTTTGAGGTTCTTTAGCCTCACTCCATAGCTTTTGCAACTTTCCATTGCATACGTAACCCAAATCCCAACTCTCTCCACCCTTATTCCTCTCTAAAACACACTTGTGCCTCCCAAAAATACACCCAATAGTCTTCTCCTACACCATTCCTAGGACATCTACCCAAACAGCCCACAAACATGCCAAAACATTCACACATAAAAATTTACATTCATAAAAGAAGAGCATTTCAAGAGCCAAGATCTTCCCTCTCCATGATGGAGTTTCCCAAGTTCCAAACAACAGTTGTTTCCAAGAAAAAAATCCAAATATCCACCAAAAACAAGCATGCAACAATATTCAAGCTTCTCTAAAAGCAAGAGCTCCCAAAACAACAAGGAATTCACCCAAGAATGAAGTCACCAAAGTTGAGCAACCCCAAAATAAGAAAAGGAATTCAGATTTTATAGAAGAGGGAAGAGAAGAGGATGAGGTGGTACCATGTAGGATGCCACAAAGCACACATCCTCAATCCCAACCCAAAATTCAACTTCAGTATCCAATACATAATAATTAGGTGGGTGAATAATATGAAAGTTTACTTACATACTCAAATCCAACCCACACCCCAAAGGACTGAAATTAAAGCATGTAAGAAAAGTGTAATTAAAACTTATAATTTGACTTATACAAATTCATTATAAAAGTCTAAAATCAACCCTCCAACCATAGGTATGGTTTTTAAATGAATTTAAGAGGTATGGGAAAAGTTTAACTTGTCCCACAAGCCTCCAAAATCAGCCTCCAAGGATAAATTCAAATTTCCAGAAAGTGGAGTGTTTCACACTCAAAAGTTAACTTACACATTACTTATAACACAATAAATCATGGCCAATAACTCTCATTGATTACCCTCTTATGACATATTTGATTTATTTATTTTAACAATATGATTACTCATAATATTTACACACCATTTAATAATTAATGAAAGGGTAAAATCACCACAAAATAAACACATGCAAACATTAACAAAATGACCAAATAAATAAATACACATAACCCCTTGGTTACATTTAAAGGTGATGCCCCCATGGGAATCCCTAACACACAAAAACATGCACAAACAAATACTAGTTGCCATGGTGACCTTGTTAAATTCATCTAGAAATCCAATGTGGTTGGTCTCCATTCCCCCAATGTTTGTTGTGATATTTTAACTTACAAAACATGAATACTTCCTTCGGCCTCATGCCTATATCGAACATCCAAAATAATATAGATATAATTCCCAAAATCATCTAGATATATGAATTACAACAACATCAAAGCAATCTAACAATATCATTTACGCTTTATCAAAACTATATCATCATCCAATAATTTCCATTTCTAGGTCTACTCACAATATCCAAATATCACATATCCGAACAACATCCGAATATAACCATGTCAAACAATATATCATTATAAACAATAATCCATGATCTAACATCTAACATCATACTATAATAAAGTCCATGATCATATCCATAATATAATTAGCAAGATATCATGATTAGTATCGAAAATGTGTCAAAGGGAAGTGGGAACTACACATCTCGCCATGACCCGTAATAAGGGTAGGAAACAATTTTGAGGCTTGTTGTGGTAGTTGGTCCACTTCCTTTGTGCTTCATGTTTTATTTTGGCATCTAGGCCTTTGTCTTTGCTGTAATATTTCTTTCTACATCTAAATTTTGTGCCTCATATCTTGGGGTATGGTCTCCTCCCAAAAAAACCTTTTACCAATAAAAACATTTTTCGGTACAAACAATCTAAGATTTGGAATAGGTGTGGTCATGATACTATTTTTTACATTTCAAACTTATAATTCATGTTTTCTTCTTACCTAACAAATTATATGTCATCAAATAAAATACTTATTCTATCTAAAACAATATTAAAAATAATCAAACCCCATTTTATGTTGATTTTCGTTGACGACCTACATCATCGAATCATTGTTGAGGTTAACGTAGATTTAATTTCTACCTTGGTAGCTACGAGAAAAACCCTACTTATAAATGTGTATATAATTAAGTGGCATTGAAAATTAAATTTCCTCATGATACCAATTGATTTATTTGAAACATAAAATGTGTTTAGAGACCCAAAAATGAAGACTAGGATCATGAAATTATTTTTCATTGAGGTAAAAATTCCTAGTTATAGTTATGGCTATAATCATTTGGTTGTTTTCACACAATTCAAAGATAAATTTAAATTTACCTATATTTTATTTGGTTTCCTCCACATCAATGTCCTAAATTAGCTTGACTATATTATTTTTAGAACTATTCCTATACTTTTTTGAAATTAAATATTTTTGAACCTCTATTGCCATTTAATGCAATGAACCTATTTTTTTGGAAAAGGGTAAATATGAGGGTTTTAAAAAGACTCACGTCCTTTTGAAACATTCCCTAAAGTAAATATACGATAGTAAATCAAAGTAATGAAAAATGCTGCAGGAAAAAGGAAAAAATGGCCACAAAGGCACAAACTGAATGAAGAATGAGAAAAGCACCGAAGTGAGAACAAGGATAAGCTTCTCATTCCACATTTGCAACAAAAAAAAAGAAATCATATAGAAGAGAAGTAGGATCCGGACACATAGCTTGAAAATATAGAATATCTAGCAGAGGAAGAATAAGAAGGGAGAGAGGAGATAAATATTGAAGAAATCTACAATCTTGGGAAGTAGATGTGATAGAAGAGACATCTAAAAATGAAGGACAGAAAGAGAAGGAAGCATGAGATCGGTGCTTTCCCTTCTTTTGTTTCATCAAAAGAACTACCTTTTACTTTTCATACACAATCACCTATAAATACGGAGTTTTGGATTCGATAATTACAAGGGGGTGAATATCTGTAACTCCCTATCCAGAGAATGGGGAGCATCCTTATCTCGATATAGAGTAATCAGATTTATGGGGCCCCTTTATCCCTTGAGTAGGTATCTCCAAAGAGAGGATTAACCGTTGGTTGCTCTTTACCTCTTTAGTTGTAACAATTTTGGAATGTGTTGCAATAATTGGATGTGTATCTCATGTTTCTAAATATTCTAAGTCAGTACATTTTCATCCTCAAGATTTGGTGGGATCCATCTTTTTGGAATAGATCCTTTTTTTGTTGGATCTTCATTTCTTATAAGGGCAGGTAGCCTAGACATGTCCTCGAGTCTAGTAATTCTGACATCTAAATGTTTTGTTTTCATAGTCAAGAGTCTATATGTGATTCATATGTCCCATCTTGAGATTTATTTTATACGGAAGTCCTTAACTAAGATATAGTTTGTCACAAATCCTAACAAAAGTATTAATTCCACTTTGTGTTTCTCTTAGCTATTGACTTTGATGAAATGTCCTAGAAGATTCTTGATATCCTTCAAAGTAAAGAAAAAGTGAACGGAAAGAATAAGAAATATTACCCAAATAGGTACATGAGAGATGGAAACTGAATTCAGGTCAAACTTAGGGAACCATGGGGTAGTTAAAAGACCAGCCAATCCCCAAAACCAATGACCCACTTGAGTAACCCTTTGATAATCCTATGGATCATTAAAGAATACTATGAAGAATCCTCAAGTATAAAACAAATATTTATAATTTTCCATACACGAGGAATGAATCGATTGTATCAGAGCATTAGATGATGGCCACACACCATTAAGTATATAGATATAGGTCTTAGATTTAAGATTTTGTAAAGAAATCCATAGCTTCTTTATCATTGATTTACAAAGTAGGGGATTCAAATGCTTGTTCCAAAATGTAGGTGGGTAGGCATGGTAGTGGTGAGGAGGGGGCGGAGAAGTAGCAACATTTTTAGAAGTGGCATTTTGAAAAAGTGCCTCTTTAAAAGATGAAAAGTTTCACTCTTTGGCTCCCCCATTAAACAACTAGTAATGAAAGTCATTGAATCCTACCTGATACTATAAGAGGTAATGAAGGAATCATCCTTCAGATATTTTTGAGTAAAAAAAGGTTTAAAATTTTCCTCCGTAATTTCTATTTTATTATGTATGTATTAGGAATAGGATGTTGTTAAGTATGATTAGTAGTGGCGTCTGATAGAAGATAACGGTGCCATGTCAGTATGGTGCCGCCAATAAAGTAGAGTATAGTAATAATCAAAGTACAAAAGGAATGTTGTGGTAAAAAGTAAATATTTGTCGTAAGTGGTCCGGTAATGTTAAAATGTCAAAGTTGGGGTAAGTAGAGAAGTAGGGTCTACATGATTAGGAATTAGAAATATTATATTTGTAATAAGGACAAGGAGTGATGTCATAAATATTTTGTGTATTTTATTTGTAGAAAAGTCTAAAAAGGTGGAACCCATGTGAGATGATAAGGTTTATCTTATCTTAGAAGATAAGCCTACATGTAAAGGAAAGAGTTTAGGCATGGAATATGATTGGCCAAAAGAGATTTCCTATCCTATCTTAGAGATAGGGTGGATAAGCCTGAATTCCTATAAATAGAGAGGCCATCCCCTCTCATTTATCATAGAGCAAAGTTGAAATATTATGTTTATGAATAAAGGATTCTTTTGAAGGTGTTAAGGAAGTCATCAAGAGGAGTAATTGTGAAGTTTCTCCCATAACTATTATTGGAATCAAGTGGAGTTGGTAACACTTGGAGTAATTCATGGGTGAGATTGTAATAATTCCATGTTAATAATATATTTACAGTTGTATTTCAGATTTGTCATCATTCTCTTTTTTGTCATAGTCTATGGTATTCTTGTGTTATGTTTGTTGTTGTGTTTCCAGATTACTACCACCAAACCAAAAGTTATGCATTACTAAAATAATCATAGCACGAGGAGTTCCCAGTGAAATATTATCATAGTGCTGATTTGTGTTGACATTTTGGTTCCGTTGCCAAGACCATTCCTCATTGGTGGATTTTCTGAGAGATATTCCCACTTAGTCATAAATCATTTGAGGGTAACCTTGTTTTTATTGTGCATAGTAGTTACCATGGTAAAGTCACTTTTACCATGAATAGTATTTACCATAGTAACTTTACTTTTTACCGTGAATAGTATTTACCACAAGAACTTTAAATTTTTACCACAAGTGAATAGTGTTTACCATAGTAAAGTCATTTTTACCATAGTAAGTCAAGTTTTACCATAGTTTACCGTGGTCATTCCTATTTTACTGTAGAAAGGTGTAAAGTCACTTTCTATTGTAGTGAGTCCAATTATTTGTGCACATAAGTCTTACTGATTGTACTTGTGAGTTGGTATTTCACTGTGGTTACATTTAAAAATGGGGAAGATTCCTATTTTTTCAGCCCAATCTAATGAAGATGCTTCCTCTTTCATTCAAGAGTTTAAACGATCTTGCATTTGTAATGGCCTCATAAGAAGGGAACAATGGACTGAATTTTTTCCTACCTTTTTGGATGGTTCAACCTTAGGTGGTTTGAAACACTAGGTGATAATGTGAAAATTCATGGGATTTATTAACTGAAAGTTTTCTTGAAGAATTTGGTGAACAACAGAAATATGCAGATCTCATGATCGATATCACAAAGCTATCCCAAGGAGAGAAGGAGAAGATAAGGGATTATCATGCTCATGTTCTAGAGCTAAGGAGGAAGCTCGATGCCCAGATCCAAAAGGAAGGATTAGCGGATGGGTTGATGAATGGCATGGATAATCTCCTCTGTAAGCACTTCATTCTTGGGATGAAGCCAAGATCAGACAACGAGTGAAGTATGACCACCCAACGACCATCAAACAAGCAAAGGAGATTGCAAGAAGGTAAGAAGAAAGCATGGAAGAGGAGCCCAAAGAAATTGTTGCTAAGGTAGAGCCTACACCAACACCTTTGGTCCAGAATCCACAACCACTCTCGGTGAGCACAAATATTTTCCTAGTACATCTACTAAGTATGAAGATCTGCTCAAGAAGATGGGTTAGTTAACTATTAATCTTCTTCAAGGAAAGGAATTTAGTTCTCAGGGAGGAGATAGAGGTCCAAAAAGAAATATAATTGAAGTTGTATGTTATGGTTGTCATAAAAAGGGTCATTATAAGTATAATTGTCTAGATAGAGCTTCTACATCTGGTACAAGAGATAATGATAAAGGAAAAGCACCTGTGAATTCTTTTGATGTAATAGATAGGAGCATAAATAATGAAGCAGATGTGTTTGTAACAAAAAGAAAGAAAGAAAAAGATAACCAAGATGGAAATGATCCTAAGAAGATGAAAGGAGAAACTAGTAAGAAACATAGGAGAAGAAAGTTGGGTGTGCAGGATTTTCTAATTTCACAGGACAAGGACCATACTCCATCTTAGAAGATCTATCCAAAAGGCCTACAAATATTACATATGGTCAACTTCTGCTATGTCTTCTGAGAAGAGGCGGGAGCTATGAAGTGGACTCAATGCTCGACGAAGTAAGGAGGTTGAGGTACCTGTTTTGGAGGCAGAGGCGGATCCCTACGCTCCACAAGCTGAGGTATTATGTAATGGTATTTCAATTCATGATGTCTTAGTTGATGGAGGTGTTGTAGTTAATGTAATGACCGAGTCTAGAATGAATATGTTGGGTTTAAAATTGATCACCCTCAACACTTATGTTAAGGTCATTAAATAAGGGAAAACTAAACCGTAAGGTGTTGTTTCAAATGTGGCAATATCTCATGGGTGTTGTATGTGTGGTAGACTTTCAGGTGATGAAGAATGGTATTGTTGCATACCCAATGTTGTTGGGAAGGCCATGGCTAAGGAGAGTTCATGCAAGAAACTACTGGAATGAAGGCTTCATGACACTTGGACGTGGTAGAGAGAGGGTGAAGATAAACGTGATCCCTCGACATCATAAGGAAGAACCTGTGGATTCAAGTGATGAAACTAATGATTGACATCCTTTGATTACTCTAGTACCAAGTGAAGTGGACACAGAAGATGAAGAAAGTGAGGTTGATGTTTTGGTCATGGATATCCTTCCAGTCACACCGACTCATGAACCCATAAAATTATCTGAAGAAGAAATTGATGATCATCTCCAACAAATAAAGATTGGTGATGCTGTGATGGAGAGTGAGAAGGAATCCTACCTCCAACTCTTTTGAAGGTACATACACCTATTCACTTTTGATTACAAGGAACTCCATCAAGTAAGTTGGGTAGAACATTCTATTGAGCTAGTAGATGGTGCTAAGCCCATAAAGCAAATGCCATATAGAATGAATCCTAATTTTTCCAAGACTGTAAAAGAAGAAATAGATAAGTTGCTTGATGCAGATTCATATTTGTTATGGAGAATTCAGAATGGGTTTCTCCCATTGTGATCTCAATAAAAAGAATGGGAAACTACGCATTTGTGTTGATTATAGGAAGCTCAACAAGGCAACAAAGAAGGATCATTACCCTCTTCCATTCTCATATTAGATCTTGGATGAAGTAGCTGGCCAGGAGTGCTATAGTTTTGCTGATGGATATAGTGGATACAACCAAGTTCGTATAGCTAGAGAAAGATCAGTTGAAGACCACGTTCACCACTCCTTGGGGAACATGTTTTCTTATAGAGTTATGCCTTTTGGGTTGTGTAATGCTCCGCAACGTTCCAACGCTTGATGAATAGGGTGTTTGAACCCTACATTGGGAAACTTCATCAGAGTATTTCTGGATGATTTTTACATCTATGGGAGCAAGATGGACCACCTACACTAGATGGAGACAACATTTCAAAGGTTAGATGAAGCACAAGCCTCACTAAACCCTACAAAGTGTGTCTTTGGATGTTCTAAAGGCATTTTTGTTAGGGCATGTTATATCTAGAGATGGTATTGGTACTGATCCTGATAAAGTTTCAAAAATCAAAGAGTTACCATTTCCTATGAATAGAAGTAAGTTGAGATCATTTTTAGGCCATGTGGGTTACTATAGAAGGTTCATCAAGAATTTCTCAAAGATTGCACAACCACTAACCCAGTTCTTGAAGAAGGATGTTACTTATGAACCAGGAAAGAAGGCGCATGAAGCTTTTGAACAACTGAAGGAAGCCCTGTGTCTTCACCTATTTTAAAGAATCTAGATTGAGCAAGCCATTCATTGTGTATATTGATGCCTTAGATGCAGCACTAGGAAGTACTCTGAGCCAAAAGGATGAAAATGGGAATGATCATCCAGTTTACTTTGGGAGAGCAGACAAATGAGCAGTGCTTGAGGTAAATTATACTGTAACTAAAAAAGAGGCTCTAGCTATCATTTTTGTTGTAAAGAAGTTTAGAAATTACTTGCTAGGGCAGAAATTTATAGTTATAATAGATCATCAGGCTCTAAAATATATTGTAAATAAGCCTAACCCATCAAGGAGGATAGCAAGATGGATAATTTTGCTACAAGAATTTGAATTTGATATTATAGATAGGCCAGGAAAGAAGCATGTCAATGCAGATGCACTCTCTCGAGCCTATGATGGTTTAGGTTCATCTTGTGATGATGATGATTTCCCATATGCAACATTGTTATCCCTTGACACAATCCCTAGTGAATACATAGATATTTGGAATTATCTGAATGAATTCAAGTTTCCTGATGGTGCCAATGCAAAGACTAAGAGGAAGATTACTCAAGCCAGTCATCCATATTCTATTCTGCATGGAGTATTATTTCAATAGGACCTGATGGACAATACAAGAGGGCAATGGACGTGATCAAGGGAAGGAGCTGATAGAAGAATTCCACAATGGTACCTATGGAGGACACCTCTTTTGAAAACTTACATCAAGAAGGACCTCTGATGCAGGTTATCACTAGCCCACTCTTTTTAGAGATTGTTATAATTATTGTAAGACATGTGATATTTTTCAAACACATGGTAACCGTAAGACTTCATCAGCTCCATTATGCCCTATTCTTCCACTTGGTCCCTTTGAAAAGTGGGGAATAGATATTGTAGGTCCACTTCCAACTACCCCACGCCAAAATAAGTATATTGTAGTTTCCACAGATTATTTAACCAAGTGGGTTGAAGCTAGGCCATTGAAAACAACTTCCATGGATGAAGTGGCAAGGTTCATATATGAACGCATTGTCACCAGATTTGGTTGTCCATTAGAAATTGTAATAGATCAAGGAAGCCACTTCATTAATGAGGTGGTAGAAGCCTTAGTCAACAAGTTTTCTATTAAGCATAGGAAGGCAACAACATACAAGCCAAGCACAAATGGACAGTGGAATGAACAAATTTTGTGTTGTGTCAAATTCTAGCAAAAGATGCAGCCTTTAGGTACATAAGTGGGATAAAAGGATTCATGCAACATTGTGGGCATATAGGGCAACATCAAAGTCAACAACATGATACTCCCCATTTCAGTTGGCTTATGGCATTGATCCAGTTCTTCCTATTGAGTTTGATATTCCCATTGTGAGAGTTATGAAAATGAAAGGATGGATGAAAGTGATTCAATAAAAGAAAGGTTGGTGCATCTTCATTTGCTAGAGGAAATGAGGGAAATAGTGAAGGATACAAGCTATAAGAAGAAAATGAAGTAGAAGGAATACTTTGATCAAAAGATCCATTGGTCTCCATTTCATGTGAATGACTTGGTTCTAGTATATGATTCTAGATACAAAAAAAGAAGGCAGAGAAAATTTCTTCCTAAATGGATGGGGCCCTACAAAATAGCAGTTGTGCATGAAAATGGTACATATCGACTGGAGGAATTGGATGGCACTCCCATTACGAAATGGGTCAACCATGACAAGTTAAATATTTTCCAAGCACTTTAAATGTCCATAGTCTACTCCGAGGATGGAGTAGAAGCTAGGAAGGGGGAAAATGTCGACATTAAAATTTTCCTCCGTAATTTCTATTTTATTAATGTATGTATTAGGAATAGGATGTTGTTAAGTATAATTAGTAGTGGCATCCAATAGAAGATAACGGCGCCATTAGTACGGTGCCACCAATAAAGTAGAGTACGGTAACAATCAAAGTACAAAAGGAATGTTGTGGTAAAAAGTAAATATTTGTCATAAGTGGTCCGGTAATGTTAAAATGTCAAAGTTGGGGTAAGTAGAGAAGTAGGGTCTACATGATTAGGAATTAGAAATATTATATTTGTAATAAGGACAAGGAGTGATGTCATAAATATTTTGTGTATTTTATTTGTAGAAAAGTCTAAAAAGGTGGAACCCATGTGAGATGATAAGGTTTATCTTATCTTAGAAGATAAGCCTACATGTAAAGGAAAGAGTTTAGGCATGGAATATGATTGGCCGGAAGAGATTTCCTATCCTATCTTAGAGATAGGGTGGATAAGCCTGAATTCCTATAAATAGAGAGGCCATCCCCTCTCATTTATCATAGAGAAAAGTTGTAATAATTATTTTATGAATAAAGGATTCTTTGTGAAGGTGTGTTAAGGAAGTCATCAAGAGGAGTAATTGTGAAGTTTCTCCCATAACCATTGTTGGAATCAAGTGGAGTTGGTAACACTTGGAGTAATTCATGGGTGAGATTGTAATAATTCCATGTTAATAATATATTTTACAGTTGTATTTCAGATTTTTCATCATTCTTTTTTTGTCATAGTCTGTGGTATTCTTGTGTTATGTTTGTTGTTGTGTTTCCAGATTACTACCACCAAACCATTACTAAAATAATCATAGCACGAGGAGATCCTACTAAAATATTTGAAAACCGTAGAACCACCAAAGAATATCCCATTAGCCACTACCGCCTTCATCTAGAAACCCAACACTTCAGCCTTCATCAACACCTATAAGCATAGGGTTAGGGAAGAGGACATACGTGAGCTCTCCATCATCACTATACCGATGGGGATATTCATTTACTCCTACTTATTGTTCAAATAACTTCTTCAATGAAATAAATATATAATTAACGCAATAAAATTTAATATTTTGTAGAAAAATAAAATAATTGTGTCTATATGAATATAATTTGTATGGTCTTCTTAGCAAGAATATAATCTTTTCCTTGGTCCATCCAACATAAAGAAAATATAGGTGTGAATTCCCCTATCTTTCTGTGACGGGAGAGGAGGTCAAGCCATCATTATATGGGTTGATTCCTATAGACATGGGTCAATCCCTCCTCGTGCTTTGAAAGAAAATAAGTAAATTAAACATGGGGTTAGCTCTTCGAGCCCCATAACAAGATTAGATATATACATAGGGGTGTTCCCTTATCTAAACTTTAGATAAGATATGGCGATCCTATATAGATAATATTTAACCAAGCATCCCATACCCATTTCCTCACCTCCACTTCACACCTCATTTCAATGGATACAATAGTTCCCCATGCTACCCACTTTTAAATGTAATTATGTATGTGTTTGCATGTTTTATTTTAGTTCATTTATTAATGTTATAATGTATGTATTGAAAATAATTATTAATGAAGTTGTTAATACATTATCCAATCATGGTTATAATTAGTTATGTTTTTATAATTGTACTCTTTCTATTTTATTTAAATATACAAATTTAATGTCATATTTCTAAATTAATTATAAATAATATAAAATTGTAACAATGCACTTTTACATGATATGTGTTTTAAATTTTTTGATGGAGATGGAATATAAAATAGTTAATAAGGAGAAATGAAATGGTGAAGTGAGTAAGCTTGATAGCATATCTCTCGACACCAAATAGCTTTCAATAGGAAGAAGAAGGATACAAGTCTAAATGAAGACCAACACAAATGGAAAGTCAAAATATTTCCTTTCTAGTTTATAAGGGGAGGATCTAAAAACTAAATCAACTTGGGAGTTATCTAACCCAAAAATGAATAAGTATGTAGGATTGTGTTACTTATCTCACTTTGGATTAGGGTTAGAAATAGGAGATAAATTTATATCAATTAATTTAAATAAAAATTCATATGAGAATATGCTTTTTTGAAATATGCAAGATAGAATGATCAAAAAGTGTTAAATGAGAAGGAGTGAACTCTTTACCTAGAATACTAAAATTCAGAATTTTATGACCATCCATCAACCTAGGTGTCTAGGGAATGACACCAACCACTAAAATCTAATAGTAGATGTAAAACATTGTAATGTTCTTTGGAGTACTTATTCATCATCCAAAATTTAAGACTATCTTCTCCACATACCTACCCAAGATAGACATGCGAGCTTAAGAGTGTAGATTCATATTAGTCAATTGGATCCCTATATTCTTTTTTTACCTATTATCAAGGTATCGGCCTCCATTGGTTGGAGATGAATAAAAATTACCATATCCCTGCTAGAAGATACATCATCTTGTGTCAAAGGGTCTTATCCATCGATCCCTATACCAAATTTCTTCCCCTTTCCACATAGTGGTCGCATGATCCTCCCTTCTCGTATCCTCATGTATCTTCTACTTTTCCAAAATCATTTTCACGGCGATTCTCTTACTAGGATTCCCCCTTCATCCAAAGGAGTACCTGGGACCTTTTCTAGATCACCCACCTTTGAATTAGGATCTGTATTTGTATCTTCTCATGTAAAAGATTCAATATAAAGCATCCTTTAAGCACAATGTTCTATTATGAACATTATGTCTTGACGTGCGGCATTATGAGGCTAGATTTCGTAACATAAAACATTTCCCATAATAGAAGGAAAACCCTTCATAACCAATTATTTGGGTTCATGTTTTGTCCAAAATTTTAATATCTATCTTCATGAGGAGAGTTTATGAAGTGTCTATATTTACCAAAATGTGGGAAATGATTGGATTGGAAATCACCTTGGTTCACATTCCAGTAACAAGTGTGCTACCTCGTTCATTACTAATAGTTGTAAAGAATTTATTTATTAAAAGTTAGGGAAAAGATATGGTAGCCTAACCCACATAGGATTAGTAAGAAAAGTATCGGTGATAGACTTGGATGGGGGAACTACAACTTGACAAGCAAGTATTGAGATGGACATTCCCGGATATTGTGAAGAATGAATTTAGGATTATTGAGTATGATGGGATTAGTATAGTGGGAATAAAACCATGCAAATAGAGTCACATAATAACTTGAATAAAAATGAAAAGGACATATCAGTGAATTTGATGTGCCAACAACGATCATGCCAATAGTCAAGGTTGATGTTGTTTGATTTGGCACACTCACATATTGCACCTAACTACATATAACTTTGAGACATGGAAATTTAACAACATGTGTAGGTCGACCCATGCCTTTGTTATTATGGTGGTCAAGGCCTCCATGAAATAGGTGTCGATGTGCTACATGCTCCTTCTGGACACATACATGGCACACATGAGCAAGAGTTAGATTTGAAATAATGCTCGCTCGTTTTTATTCAACTTTGGCAATGTCATTGATGTCGATGCATTAGGTAGTGGGGTAGATGCTTGGTTTCGCATGCTTGGTGCATCTTGGAATGGCTTCTTCGACTATACAAGTCCACATTGAGTCAATAAATCAATACTACCTAGGTCTGCTAGCCTTGTTCGCGGTTATATTTTACTAGCCTCGTGCCAATAGGGGTGAAGCCACATAGGAGGTTACCCTCTCACTAACATAATGGTCAATTAGTTATTGGGAACGTATGTTTGTTGTCTTTCTACTTAAGTCGTATATGACTTTTTAGTGAATCTTGGAATTGCTTCGATGACCCTACAAATTACCTTACATGCCTTATTACCTATGGTAGACATATATATTGTATGCATCTGGAAATTATTTCAACTCTACACCCTTAAATTTTACAATCGGATAACATTGCATCTACTTGATATAATTACTACTAAAAATAAATATATTTAAGTTATTTGTACTAGTATTATTTATTGTTCACATGGTGTTGGCGAATTCAGTGACTAAAGTAGTAACTGAACATGAGTTGCTTTTAAGTCGACTCGTCTCTATCCTACATGTCCTTAACAACAATTATTATGTGCTGTTGTAATCAATGATCCGACTCACAAGATATGTACTCCAAGGCGTTTCACAACAACATCGTCAGGGAATTAAAACAGCGATTTGACCTTTACATCATACCTTCCATGCATTGTATTTCTCAATATATCCTAAAAGAGGACTAAGAGTAATATTTTCCGACAACAATGCATTGTCTACGTGGTTTATATTTCTAATTTCGTGGTCCACCAGTTTTGATTTGCGAGAGAACCTTATAGTTTTATCGCCGTCCTTCCTTTGCAAATCTTAAATCGGTTTGTTTAACAACGACCAAGAACACAAGAACACATCATATTGGCAGATCATCAAATCGCAGTGGTTCCTTAGCAGGTTGAGGAAATGTAATGTCAACGGTTTCCAGAACGCGCTTTTATCGATGCAGAGGCCGCCTGGATAGAAGAGAAGAAGAAGAGGAAGAATCCCTCATTGAGGGAACCTTGCATTGTTTCGTAAAGGCGGAGGCGTAGAAAAACGAAGGAAATATTTGTATAAATGTGTTCTTGTCTATAAATTTGACATAACAATCTTGGTTTCAGATAATTTCTATGAGTTATGCACCTATTTCTAAATTGAAATCATGATCATCATTATAATTTGTTATCTACATTGCGTCCATTCATATTGAAATCCACATCGGTAAATTATGTGATCACATTACTCTCAACCACTCTCATATTTGCAAAGAAACACGAGATGTGATGTAAGGAATATGAGATTGAGCAATATGTATTCTCGTTCTGACCAATATCACTTTCATGGCAATCCATCATTTTCAAACATATTTGTACATTGTTTTTAGTTTCATTGTGAGATTGAGCAGAGCGGGCCAACGTCTGTGTTTTCCGATGGCTTCCTCTTCGCACTATTTTTTCATATAAAGTCTAATGATTATTGTAGTACGGTAGTAAAAGGTAAAAGAGAGCGCACTCTAATTTTTTACGCTGCCCAGTGCGCCCACCCATCTCCGCTTTTACCTATATTCAGCCACGCTTGAAATACTATGGGAAATTACTAATTTAGTGTTGTATTGTTAGAAAAGGCTCTAACGGCTAATACATAAGATTTTCATGAATGCTAATCGAAAACTAAAAAAATTAGACACCAAAGGCGGAAGTCAAAATGAATTGACTCCCAACAAATCCAACTCAAAACGAAAAACGGGAAAACAAAGACAGAGGTAAATACTCAAGAAATCGTCCTAGAACAATTCCGAGGGAAAGCCTTAACTTGTCGGTATGTTCGGATTCGACTGCAGTCTATTTAAGTACTCCTGGTTGACTGTTTACCACTTTACGTGGGACCTGTGTAATTCTAAATTGGCAGTCACCAGTTCAAATATATTTACAGTAACTTGGCCAGAACATACCCGCAAGTTACTGTCAGCCACCTCCGAGTAATACGACGAGCATGGTTTTTGGAATGGACGGTAGTCCACCCACCTCCATTTAATGCTGACTCCGTAGATCTATCTCCTTGCAACGAATCTCTCTTCCCGAGATCAACTATCAAACATATTGCCAAGTCATTCCCCAAATCTTTATTCACCATCGAATCTTGGTTATTTCCTATCTGTCCTCCGATTCCATCGGCCAACCCACAACTTACATAAAATTTTGAATTTGCTTCCCTCCCGTTGAACCGGTTCTACGGGTTCGCATCACCAGCATAGTTGTCCACCTCCTCCATCGTTCTATCGTCAACGCCATCTTTTTTACCTGAATCCACAACATACAACTTGGGATCTGCAACAGTTTCATCCTCCTCTTCGGCTTGAACATTGGCAGCGACTGAATCCTCTTCTTCTGAATCATCCTCCATAGTCGTATGCTCCAAACGAGTCTCCACATCCTCATATCTGACTCTTCGACACTGTTGTCTTCATTTTACTGGAACTTCTTCTGTGAATTGTAATTTTTCTGCCATGGCAAAATATGTGAATACCTTCATCTTGGTCTGGGTGTTATTCGTGTTTTTAGTTATATAAATCCGTTGAACGCCACAACTTTATTTGATTGGCATAAAAAAATTTGAATAAATATATTTTGGATAGAGTATCAAACTATGTAATTGTATTATTTAAGATAAAGTCGTTATTTATGGTTTAAAATTTTCTTCAAAAAAGTTAGGTAGCTTTATCAAATCAAATGAATTATATCATTTTTTTTCTTTTTAATAAAGATAAATAGGATGTTTTTGCTAGACTCCACCTAGGTACTAAAGACACAAAATCATATACTTTAGACACTATTTAGTCATGCTCTCAAACTACTATTTAGAAGGTCTTTGAGTGAAAAAAGTACTAATTAACCCATGTCTTTTGGCCATCTTACTTTATTTTCTTTCTTCATTCCCGACCTTTTGCACCCGCATACCCTGTCAACTTTCATCATTGTGTGTCATTTTAGCTTTGACTTGGGGACTTGGGCTACTACTAGGCCACCCATGGGTGCTCTGATCCTACCAGCGGCACCCCAACCCTTTTTGAACTTTCCCACCAATTTTGGGCACTTTTTAGCCGTTTCCACTTGTTATCTTTTTGGTAGTAGGCTATTTTAGGGTTTATTACGAAATTAAATCAAGAGAACCCTATAAATATAAAGTTATGAGACCATAATGAGGGACCAAACACTAGTCACTACTATCATCCACCGAGAGTTGCATCCATTTGGAGATCATTTACATCCATTAGCTCCATCACAAGGGAAAAGGCTGGTTCATCTGCATCACACAAGCATAGGAGGGGATACTATTTGATTCCATAGACCATTCTACTACATTTTTTACATCTAGTTATTGCCCGCTATTTCACAAATTATGACTGACACAAGATCGCCTAGGGCACATGATGCACACACACACCAAAACTATGTTCGGGTATGAAATGCAGTCCAACAATCAGTTAGTAAGCCCACTGTTGTATTAGTTGAGGTCAGTCCGACCGATTCATTTGCATTCTTCATTTTTGGGGGGTTTTGATTCCCCTTTTGCTATTTTACAGGTCTCGTATACATCTTGGATTCTTACCAACACTTAGCGCATAGGCAAAAATCGATACGACACACAACGAAGGTTTTGGACCATCTTCCGAACCTATCAAATTCATTTCAGAAATTTTTCACACACAGAGCACCCCAGTGCACTGAGTCCTTTTATAGGATCCTCTGTCAAGAGAATCAATAAAATATTTCCTTTACAAGACCTCTATATAGTCATTCCTACTTCAAGACTATTTTGTGATATAGTCCCTCGAGTTCCTTAAATCATCTAATTAATTTCCATACTTCTCTTGCATATTACGGTGTCTAGTTTCATTAGATTAGTTGCTTGGGTCATTCTTCATAATTATTTACTACATTTATTTATTGTATTTACATGTCATTCTATATTAGAAAACTACACACATTTCCCCATTTTTAGTTAATCTTTTTGGTGAACCACACGTTTGAATCTAGTTTTTGTCTAGGATTTTAGTCTCATTTCACCATGGCTCAATCTCATGAAGCCTTTACTGAAGCTCATTTTCAGGCAATTAATGATCATATTGTTGAGCACCCTCAAGATCTAGAATTACTTTTACATGTGGCTCTATGAGGAAGCTACCAATTTGGCAGAATTCAACACTTCCACGATAATACCAACCTTTTTTTCTACTCAACCACTTGCCTATACTCTTCCACCTATCTCTACTATTCTAGTTTTAGTTATTACTCCTACCAATCATTTTACGCCACCCTTATTTTTTCATATACGATAGATTTCATCAATTGAAAATAAATACTTAACTTCTCTTTATCACAACCTTTAAGCTCGAATTAAATAAGCAACAACATGCCACTTTGGATGACATCGCCATCCTTAGATTCTTCTTTCTTGTTGCATATTCCATTCGCCCCTACCATTTCTACTTACTTGATTCCTCCTATCTTCGTCATCCCTAAGATTCCCATTTATAATGGACATGGTGACCCACAAGAACATCTTAGAGCATTTCATGTTGTTTGTCTTGATTTCACTAATGATCATATTCTTTTAGCTAAAATATTTCCTCGTATAAGTCTCCATGATTATGCGATGCACTTTTTTATGACTTAACTATTCACTCAATAACTTCATTCACGCATCTAGTTGATGCTTTTCTTAGTCATTTCTCCATCATTATCAGCTCTAAGATCTCTTACGATTATCTAGAACAAATTAAATAGGGATCAAGTGAATTCCTTGATAACTACGTTTTGAGGTGTAAGAACAATCTAGGTAAGATGAAAATTTTTCTTACGGACCTTGAGCTTTAGGATTTGTTCATTGAGAGTATTTTACCACCTCTCTGGAGAGTGTTCACTTTGAAAATTCTCCATCATTCGATCAAATTTTTCATACTCTTAATATTCATGAGACCAAACTCCTAACCATAGGAAACTTAAGTATCAATATTAGGCTTCATCCTCCACTCATTTTCTAGACAAGATGTCATTCAAGCCATCTTCCACTAATCCAGCCAATGCTAAAATCAATATCAATGTAATCACTCCTACTAAATAAGTTCAATCACCAAAAATCTCGGCATACATATAGTAACTTTCCAATGACTCCACATATCATATTAAAAAAAAATTTCGAGAGTAATCTAACTACCCTTCCCCACCACTTGAGTTAGACCCATTATGAAAAAAGGGTAACAACTACAATGAAAACTTCTTCTATGATTAACATCGATACGTTGGACATTCTACAAATAGATGTTTCAAACTCCGTATAATCATCCAAGATATAATTGATGACAACAAACTAAACTTTCGAGAGTCTACTAACTTTGTCCGACCAACGAACATGGTAAACTCAAAATTTTTAACAATGAGTCTCAAAAAGGTACAATAAGACATCCGAATCTTCTACTAATCATACATACCATGCACTACCTTCTCCTAGATCATGAGCTCTAGAGTTTTTAGTTGCGAGTGCTAACACTTTACCACAAGTTATATTTTTCTCTCGATCACAATTATCATGTGAATTTTACCACTAATCATTTACATATAAATGCATATATTGGCTTGACCTCCATTAACAACACTAAGGTCAGCCCATCATGGAAAATTAGTGGATTCTCTATTTGATTTCTTAAATATTTAGTCTACTCACAATTGCAAATTGAATGCGCTTTCAACAAACCATTTGGTGTTGTGAAGCTCCATTTTATAGTTAGTAATCTTACATTACTTGTTCCTTTCCTCATTAGAAACACAATTTCTAGATGTGACATGTTTCTTAGTATTAATTGGATCTTTCAATCTCAATCAATAATTTCTATGAATCATTTGCGAATCAAATATATTCACAACAAACAAGTCATTTCCATTGATGGTGTCACTCCACAAAATCCATGATTATCATATCCTCATGCATTAACTAGCACATCATCTACTTCATCTAGCACATCACATTGTATGTTTCTCAAAGCACAATCTACGCTTATTTCCCCTTCTCAAGAAGTGTTTACACGACCACACCACTATGCTATTCCTACGAATAGGTATAGGCCCATTCCTAGTACATTCACTGCCTCTCGACGTCAATCACCACATCGGTTTATTCCACATGGGTATTCATCATCTTAGCCTTTACCATCACATAGATCTCCATCATCGACACATTTTCTTATACCACAACCTCCATGATAAAGTTATCCCTCACATGTGCATAAAATTCATTCACCGGTACAATGTTTTCTTGTTATACCACCACTCTTAGAGCATGATCATACATTTTCATCATCACAGTCATCGGATGGAGGACCTTCGTATTTCATAGTTATAACTTATCTTATTCATTCTTGTACACTTAGGAACATAACATCTCATACATCTCCCCCACCCATCACCACATCTACGCATCTATCATCTTTACATTCTCATACATCAATCTCCTAGCATAAGCATATTAATTCATACTTTAGCATTGTCATACTCGATGACACACTCTTGTGCATCGGTTCACACTTGACTATTGAGGGAATACTACACATGAACGCCACACACTACAATAAAGATGCACACATCATGTTTTATGCCTTGTGTCATACATTCTACATTTAGTCCATATAATTTCAATTTGTACATATCTATACATCATACATCATACTCATATTCATCATACATGTGTCACACTTACATCTAGCATTACATACTACTCATCATGCACATCACATAGTGCACATTTCACACTATTAGTCTATCTATACATTTTTGCATTACATCCTATACATTACATATCAAACATCCTACACATCATATGGTCATATATTATCATCATGCATATTGCATTGTCTTCTACGCACTACACTCACTACCCTATGACACACTTTAGTTCCTTGGTCCATACTCGACTACCAAGGGTTTACAAATCAAATGGACCTTATCATACTTACACGTTCATCATTCACCCTTCTATCATGTGACATTACTAGGTTAGTGATATATGCTATAGGCTAAATGGTCACCTTTTCCATCCTCTTTTAGTGGTATATGCTTACAGCTACATCACCACTCCTGTATTCATCTTGTAGTGTTATACACCTTAGGCTACATTATCAATTTTTCAATCATCTTGTCATGATATACGCTTCAGATATAGGGGTCACACACACATCATATCTAGGTCACATATTGTCATAACACATATACACACTCATCACAACACGTTAGAAACAACTCACACTTTTACCATTTCTCGGTGACATGCTCTCATTTACGGTTCATTCTTGATTGCTTTGGGGGAAAACCAAATGAACATAATTGCATAAATTTCCATTCACTCGAGGGGCATATGGCTCCTATCATCCATATTGAATTCCATTCCATCCATCCACAACATACTACATATTATGGTTGCTTTTACTTTTGCTTACTTTTGTTTGTTCATGGTTGCTTTATTACACATGATAGTTTGATTAATTTTATGTAATTTTTCTATAACACGCCCACATAGGCATTCACCTCTTTATCTAGATGAAATAATAGATATAGTTCTCTTACATGAGACATGGATGGTCACATTCTACCCTTCCTATACTGTTCATTGGGGGACATCCACATTCATTCCTCATAGGTGCTATTGTTTCATTTTGTACTTATCGAGTTTATATTACTTGGTTATACATTCCTTTGACATACTATTTATATTTTTACCATGCGAATGGGTGCCTCATGTGTAGCATTTGTTAGAAAGGATAATTTCTTCTATACTTGTTTATTACATTGTCTATTATTATTTTTCTTTTGTATGTGGGATTTACCCTATATTTGTTGTGTGCACTTGTTTTTGTATGTGTCCGTGATGGCATTGTATATCTTGTGACATTTTGAGTGACGTCCCATGTTTGAATCCTGATTTGTGTGGATTAATTTGTCTTCTTGCATGTTTACATTACTACTTTGTTTGGTATCTTATAAATTGTTTGTTTAGCTTATACAATGTTTTATATATGCATGCTTTCTTTTACTAACACTTTTCTTTAGCTAACATTCTTGTTTTTTTGTGCCTTGGTTTCTAACAAATTTATTCCCTCCCCCTGTGGAGTAGAGTTACATAGTTCATGTGGTTGGTCCTCTTTTTATGCTGCATTCTTCTAACAAAGAATTTTCATGCGCCCCCAAAAAGGGGGAAAATCATTTGGGTTTTTACATACTACTTAGTGCAATTACACTAATTTATTTCAGTGCAATTTTCACCCTTAGCATTGTGGTTTAGATACAACAAGTAAAAATAAGAAAATATTCTTATTTACAAATGTATAGAATATGAATATTTCAATGAGGATTTTGATTCTTTAGATGTCTTCATCTCATAGATTTTCAATACAAAGAAAGAGAAAATAGAAGAAAAAATTAAGAAATTAAAGAGAAAAGCACTTTTAGACACATAGATTGTAGAATGGTATCTTACTTATGCTTGATAAAGTGACAAGATTTAAACTATGCATATATAAACATAGCTTTACATACACATGATAGACACAAAGTTCTAAGCACACAACATCAACTGGAAGACACAAAGTTCTTGTTCAGATACACATAGCTTCTCATGAATCAAATTGAGAACAGAGAAGATAGAGCACAAGAAAAGATGAAATTTCTTCTATATTGATTAATGAATTTAGTGATTTTACATCCAAGACATCAAAATATGATCCCTTCAAATGACAAGAAAATCTCTTTAAATAGCCTTAGGAATGGTTACAAAAGAACCTTTTCAGTTTCCTTCTTTTAACCCAAATATTAATATCTAATTAAGTATTAAAACATCAATTTGTCCTTTTCTTACATAACATATGGCTAGAGAGAAAATAACCACCTTAATTAGATACTTTAAATAAAATAGGAAACTAAGAACTAGGAGCTAGATGTTCAAAGAAGTGCTTATAACACCCTTTGTTTTGAGCACTTGGTTTCTAAATATTTTCAATGCCTCTGTTATGTCCATGCCCTAGGGGAATTGTTGTATTCACAGTTGCATGAGTCCAACTACCTAGACACTTCTCCATCTCTTTTCCAAATTCCATATTTTCCAAGAACTCCTTATTAGCTTCCATGATATAGCTTACATGAAGTGCAAAATTTATTTCATCTTCTCCTTAGATATGGTATCCTGCTTGAATAGGTCTTCTCTAACAAATGCCTTGAACTGAGATTTGATTTCCTGAACCGAGAATTTATCTCCTGAATTCTTCTTGAAAATATGGTAGTGAATATCATGAAAGGAAGATGTGACACAAGCTTTAAAATATTCTTCTCCTTTTGCAACATGTTCTGAGTTCTCCAATGGCTTCTTCAAGAACCTTTATTTTCCAGTCAATGTTGAAAACCCATTGCTTAGAAAAATTCAATTTTGCATCATCAAATACTTTTCTTTCCAAGAGGATTTGCACATCTGTATCACTCATTAATCAAATATCTTGGATACATTCACTCCACAACTTCAACTCCCTATCTAAACCACTGAGTGTCATGGTAAAATTTAATTAATTTTAGCAATTTTGTCATATGCTTTACATGCTTCCTCAATGAAATTTAAACCTGTGATTATCATGTCATCAACTAAGGCTTCCATTTCCTTTCCATAAGTGGCATGCTTATGAATATCTTTAATATCCTAAACTTCATCATTAGACAAAATGGCAAGGTGGTGGAATTGAGGCTAAGGGAGTTGGATCAAGTACCTTATCCTCTGCCAATAAGGATCTGATGAAATTTGACAAAATTTGATTTTTCTCCTCCAATTGTTCCTGTTTGCTTTCCTTTTTCAACCCTTTCAATTACTCTAGACATTGTCTCCTTTAGGTTGTGCACTTCACTCTCAAGTGTTGATTCTCCAAGGGGAATCCTTGTTAATTCCAAATCACCTATCAATAGGTCCTTTTCATCTTTGTCAAGCTTGGGCTTAGCAAATCTCCATGAATTGTTGGCCTTGAGAATTTGATACTAATCTGGATGTGACCTTAGCCTTTTTACAGGTGGGGGAGGAGTAGTACCAAGTAGAGTTGCCACTACATCAAACTTAGGAGCAACAATATTAGAAGTGGATTTCCTTTTCTTTCTTTCCAAAAATGGTTGCACCCAAGAAAAAGAAGAACTGGAAGTGGAGGGGAACAATGGGCCCAAGTACAGGTGTGCTCATTACACTCAAAGTTTGTACAACAACCACTTCTAACACAGATGTCTCATTTTGGGTGGTGTGCACTTCCTTGATAGGACTTCCTTAGTAGATGTTTCTAAAACACTCATCAGATTTTGAGACTTGGCTCTTCAATTGATCTTCTTTTTCACTTCTTTCCTCAGGATTGTTTTTCTCTTGTTTTTCTTTTCTTTTCCTCACTGTCATCATCACAGAGGTCTAAAATTGTTTCAATATCAAGAATTTTTTCAATTTCTTTGGAGAAGATAGCTTCTCACTCTCCTAGAATGAATTCCTCCATCCTCTCATCCTTCTTGGCCTTTCCTTTCTTTATGTACACTAGAGTTGAAGGTTCGGTGGAGAGGGAACAAATTGCTCATGTGCTTCAGAGTCAGTATAGGAATTTATTTTTGAGGGGTGGAGGCTTCTTGAGAAGAAGACCTGGACTTTCCTACTCTAAAATTTTCATTTTCTGTCAAACCAAAGTCTGGTCCTTACCAATACAGGGTTTATGAGTTCCTTCAAATCATCTCTCTCTTTGAAAAACCAATCAATGGTTTCAATAGGAGTGTGTCTAATGGATCTTTCATATTCAAGGGATTGCAGTTCTTCATCATCATCTTGAAGTCCTTCAGAACCTTGTACACATCAAAATATTTAATTTTTTGTAGGGACAATCTACCATAGTATCTTCTTCAGCTTCATAATCATCAAAACAATCAGCCCAGTAGTCTTCAATATCAACAAGATGATAGAAGCCCATTCTGAAATTGGTGGCAATAAAACCCTTGATATCAAAGCAAGTCCTTGGTTTGAAATAGTGAAGAGTGAAGGGAGCAATTGTCCTGTCAACATTTTGGGCATCTAAAGTAGTCCTGTAAGTGTAGTTACCCAATGTGATTGGGAACTGGATGCCTGCAATATTTTTTCCCTACAAGTTCTATGGAGCTTATCCAACTACTGCAGATATTTCAACCAAGGCCATCTTGTCACTACAATACATTGGGAGTTTTAAAGGTGTTCCCTCAAATCCAACCAACCGTATGTAAGAGAATTTCTTGAATTGAGTGTAATAACTACCATAGACATCAATCAATTTTTTTCTTCATCCGAGAATCTCCAAGTAGTGTCACCCTCTAGCAATCTGAAAATATACATGGTGAATGCATCATTCACCCTTCTGAAGTGATGGTTACTGATCTTCAAAGTTCAATTGTGGACAATACTCATAAATAGGAGCATCTTTCTTGTCTTCAATAGGGGAGAAACCCAACCATTCTCTATATGCAATAATAGAATACATCAAGTAAGAAGTCATATGAAAAGTCTTGGTTCTTTGGACATTTGCAAGTTGCTTAGTGAGGCTATCACAAATTATCTCTACCCAATTCAAGATTTTTTTCCTTCACATATAATATTGATGTAAGGGCACATCCAATAATGAAACTCATTGGTAGAGGGCATCCCCATTATTCTGGAAAGGAGAGTGATGACATCTGACAACTCTTCCTTAAAATCAACCCTATACATAGTCTTTGGCAGCCTTGAAGCTCCTTTCTTTGGATTCTTAAACCAAGACTTAGCCACTCTTCTCTTATATTGTTCACTTTCCTGATAAAAAAGCAATTGAGCCTGGTCTTGGTGAGGGTGTTTGAATTTTTAGTTGTAGGAATCCTGAGGGGTAGTACTAATACAATTAGCATCCAATCAAGCCAATACCTTGTCCATGTGGGATCAATGATTTCCTTTGTCTCTTGGGTTGAAGCATGAACCACAAGCTAGCACAATATCAACACATTGAACCAAAATTAAAAACCCCCTTGCATGAGAAATTCCTCTCCTTAACTAGTTGAGCAATGGAGTAGGGTTTTGGTAGTCAATTCATGCCCAGAAATCATCCAAGTCGAGGTGTTGAGCTTCATTATCTCCTATGTTTGGTATGGTTGTCTCCAAGGAAGATAAATGCTCATGCCCTTTGTAGTTGATCTTCATTGTATGGCAGGAGTAATGAACTTCTTTATTCTCTAAATTTTTCTTTTGATAGTTCACAACTTCTATTCACCTATAAAATTTGAAAAATACTAGAACAGGACTTGGATGACTAAAAATAGTGGAGAGTGAGAGAATGGAATGGAAGAAAACAACAAATGCAAAGGGTGTGGTAAAAATGATTGATTACCTTGGCTATTTATACAAATTCCATTTGAGTAGGTCAGTGGGGGGAATTAATATGAAAAATTAATGCTTTATACCAACCCAAGATAGTGGCAAGTGGAAAGGAGAGAAAATGCACACAACTGGCCCATGGGACAATGGGACACTGGGATGTGATGAGACAAAAACACCCATAATGAATGAAAAGTGGAAAAAATGGACTTACGGGGAAATGGAGGTCGGGGAGCACTTACGAGACATGCATGTGGGACATATGGGCCGAAATGTCCACAATACACTAGAATTAGGAAAATCGGAAAAAACTTTCATAGATGGTCCTTGGGACATTGGGATGTGATTTCTCTAAAAATTTGAAGTACCCAAATGAAGGAAAAAGTAATGCAATGTAGAGAAAATGGGGAATCGGTGAACAGGGAGCCCATGGAACTTGGGACATGAGGGACATTAAAACCTAAAATATCCACACAACAAAGGAAAAGTCTTAAAAACTCAAAATTTAGAAAAATGACTAACTATTTGAAAATGAATCTTCCTTCATGGACCTTCTCACAAGGACATTTTGATAGTCATCTTACCCAAAAATTTTTTAAAAATGAGACAAAAAATACACAATTTATGGGAAGGTGACAACAATTGGCTCTTTTTGGGATGAACTAACTTGAAAAAAGAGAACAAGGTAGGACCAAGAACTCTAGAATCTTGGGAAAGACCAGAGACAAAACCATTGGGAAAATAGAGTCAAGGATGAAACAATACAAAAGACACACACACAACAAAAAAAACACACACAAAAAACCAAAAAAATAAACTATACAAAACTGTACAAAGGACTACCTAGTCACCTAGGACTGAAACAACTTTAGATATTTCCCACTATATGGTAGTGGAAGAGAGTTCCATCCATATAGTTCAAATAAAATGAATTTTCTCTAGCAAAATGTCTAATTTTGAAAGGACCCAGCCAAAGAGAATCAAACTTACCATGACTTCCTCGAGGTTCTCACCTCTTGTCCCAGTAGGACAATGTCACCAACCTGGAAGTCCTGGGTTTGATTTCTTGTCAAATAGTTGTTTCACCTTTTTTTGGTGTGTAGTAATCCTATCCACCACTTGCAACCTATTTTCATCCAATTTCTGTAGATACATGATTCTTTTCTCCAAAGCATTAGTGAAATTTGAGTCTTCGATGGCCTTCATCAACTGCAAGGCTAGTTCTATAGTCACTAGTAGTAGTTGAGCTTTAGTTCCATACACCACCTGGAAAGGAGACATCCCAATTTCTCTTTTGGGTGTGATTCTATCTACCCAAAGAGCATCATAAAGCTTCTTGTGCCAATTCCTTTGAGATTCATTCACAATTTTCTGATAATAGTTACCAAATTTTTGTTTGTTGATTCTTCCTATCCATTTCCTTGGGGATAGTAATCAAAAGAATGTGCAAGGGAAATTCCATACCCATAGCAAAAATCCATCAACTCATAAGAAGAGAAGTTGGGAGCATTATCAGTGATAATTTTTTTGGTACTCTGAAATCTGATCAAGATGTTTTCTTTGATAAAATTGCATACCACTTTCAAAAGTATACTTTTCACTGGAATAGCTTCCACCCACTTTGTGAAGTAGTCGGTAGTAGTCAAAACATGAGTATGCCCAACACTGGAATGGGGGTTGAGAGTGCCTACAAATTCAAGTCCCCATTGTTGAAAGGTTCTTCTATTACTACTAGTTTAAGTGGTAAGGTAGCTAGCTTGGGCCTCCCCACAAAAGTCTGACAAGCTTCACATTTACCTACCCATTTAGTTGCATCTCAAAACAAGGTTAGCTAATTAATAGCCTACATGAAGGATTTTATGAGCAGTCATAACAAATGAAAAATTCCCTCCACAAGCTTGATCATGGAATGCTCTAAGAAACTTCTTTTGTTGTTCTCTATCCACACATCTGAGAAATATTCCGTCAACTCCTCTTTTGAATAGAGAATTATCCCAAAGTACATATTGTGTAATATCAAGCTTTTATGGCTCTCTTCTCCTTGGTACTTAAATGGGGTGAACATTCTCCATATGTCAGAAAATGAGAAATGTCAGCATACCATTCATCAGTCGAATAAGAAAAAAGAATAGTGGGGATATCTATGTCTTCCTTGGGTAGATCACCTTTAGCACCATTAGTGATCAACTCACAGAGTCCCTTACCTCGAGACTAACTTAGTTGGCATGATGTCCATATCATACTCCTACTACTTTTTCCACCCAATTCCCTCTTTTAGTCCCAAACTCTTGTTGTGTGAGAATTGATTTAACAGTTGTATCAGGCACAAAGACAATTGAATGAGAATTGAGGATATAGAAACAAAATTTCTTGATTCCTTAACTACAACAAAAAGCATGTTTCTCCATTTGAGTATATTTCAATTCATGAGCTTTCAAGACATAACTCATGAAAGCAAATGGGTAGTTCACAGCCCTCATGATTCTTTTGTGTCAAAATGGCAGCCAAAGTATTATTCTCGGTGGCATAACAATAGATTAAGAAATATTTCTCAAAATCAGGACAAGCAAGAACTAGGGTCTTGGCGATTGCTTTCTTGATATTTTCAAAAGATTCTTTCCCTTTCAAATGTCCAAAAAAGGATTTCTTTCCTTTCATCATCTGAGCTATACTCATAGTCAACTCTTAAAATCAGGGATAAATCTCCTTAGAAAGTTTATTTTTCCAAAGAAAGAGTGCACACCTTTTTTACTCATGGGGAGGGGAATCTACTGAATAGCCTGGACTCTCTCTAGATCTATCTTGTTCCTTCTTTGGAAATGATATGCCCAAAAACTTACCTTCTAGTGACACCAAAAATGGACTTCTTCGGGTTCAGAGATATCCCATGCTCCCTGCACTTCTTGAGAACAACTTCAAGATGTTGAAATGGTCTTCCCTTTTTTAGAAAAAAAATCAAATCATCAAGATATACAACAATACATTTTCCTTTCAAGGAACCAAAGGAAAAATCCATTTCCCATTGAAAAGTGGCACCAACATTAATTAGACCAAATGGCATCCTCTTATAAGAAAAAGTACCCCATGGAGTTGTGAAGGTTGTTTTATGTTGATCTGGAACATCAACTTCAATCTAATTGTACCCCAAGAAACCATCCAACATAGATAGCATTTCAGAGCCAATGATAACTTGTAGGATTTGATCCATCATGGGAAGTGGATAATTATCTTTAAGGGAGGCTTGATTCAAATTTTGAAAATCCACACAAATTCGAATCTCACCACTCTTTTTTCTTACTGGCACAATGTTGGCCACCCAAGCTGAGTGATGAATAGGAAAAATTATCTTTTCCTTTAAAATCTTTGAATTTCTTGATAAATGGTATCTGCAATCTTGGGATTATATTGCCTTTGTTTCTACTGGAAAGGCTTGATTCCTAGTTTCAAAGGAATGTAATGTTGCATTTCTCTTGGTTTAAAATATTTCAAATCATCATACAAATAGGCAAGTACATCTACATATCTTCCTAATAAGTTTATCATTCTATTCCTTTCCTCCTGGGTGTAACATTTTCCAATGTTGACAAGCTTGGGTTCCTCTTTTCTCCCAATATTAACCTTTTCATACTCTTTTTGATTGATGAACCCCATGTGATATCTTTGACTTGATATACCTATCATGTTTGTCAAAAAATATTCCAGGCTTACTAGTCCCCAGGTATCTTGTTACCTTTTAACCTAATACAACCATCCTTATCAGATTCTTCTTCAATTCCTTCCTTAATCATGGTAGATGATACAGATTCATGAGGAGCAGCCTCACTTCCTTCAAAATACAACTGACTGAAATTATCTTGAAGTTCCAAGAAAGAAAGAAAATGTTGATCATCATTGAATACTTGCCAATTGTTTTATTATCCAAACACACTTGGCCTATGTATCATCTCAATCATGAAATTTTCTTGGGAAAAGTTAGGATGAGGGATCAACAAGGATCCCGAGATGGCCAAAGCATCAACTCTAGTATTCTTTTCTCTAGGCACAACTTCAATAGAAAAGGCATCTAATAATTCAATTGAATCCCACACCAAATTTCTATAGTGCTTTAGTCTCTTGTTCTTAACTTGAAAAATCCCTCTTGACTTGCTTGACAATGAGCTCTACATCTCCTCATGCACAAATATTCTTAATTCCCATTTCTCTTACCATTGCTAGTCCCAAAAGAAGAGCTTCATATTTTGTTGTATTATTTGTGTTTTCAAATTGAAGCTTGTAGGAGAAAGGGTAAGACTTATTTTCAGGGAGAATAACTACACCTACTCTAAAACCAACTTCAAAGAACAACTACCATCAAATTCAAGGGTCCAAACACCATTAGGGTCATTCATCACACCTTTAGGAGCCTTCATTTCCTCTTCTAACATGATCATGTAGTTTTATGACCAATGTCTTCATAGAGAATTTGTGCTTAGGGTCATTTGTTTTCTACACAAATACTCAGTTTGTCTTTTAGGTAACAACTTATTCATTTTCCCATTAACTAGATGAGAGTGTGTGACCAATCCATCTAAATTTCCTCCCACTTCTTTACAGAAGTTTCTTCTTAGAAACATACCATAGGATGGGGGAATATCTACTACTAAAATAGTAGCTTTAGACTCCTTTCTCTTAAAAGGAAACAAAGGTTACTTGTGCATCCTTAATCCTTCCTACCAATGGAACCTCTTTACTTTCCATAAAATATCATGAACCAAAGGTGTGTGTCAAATTTAAACCTAAAGCATGGGAAAATTTAATGGATCACATTGTCTGATGCTCCTAAATCAATAACACAATTACTAAGCCTATGGCCAACTATAAGCAACAAAATATAGAAAGGTTTAATATTTTAAGTTACAGAAGGTGTTGTGGCATTAGATTCTACTAGGTGAAGATATGGGACTAGGTAAAAGGTCCTTTAGAAGTGGTAGGTGCAGGATTGGGTTTGGATTTGACAAATTTGAAAACCTGGGAAAAGGCATCAGATGTGTCTAATAGAACTCAACCTCTGAAATTTGGATCTTGGTTTTCTTAATGTGGTCAATTATGTCAAAGGATCCCGAAGTAGATGGGGTTTTTGTGCTAGAGGGGAAAATGCTTAGCCCTATTAGTTTTGACATTTGGGTTGCCTTGGTTATAGGAGTTGAAGCTTAATTGGCTTTAGGGGAAGAAAAGGAGGTAGAGGAAACATTAGCACTTGCTTACCTTCTGGGTGGAAGTGGTAGGGATAGGAGATCCTCTTTTCAAAAAACTAGGATGGTAACAAGAACTTCCTTGGATATTTTTGTAGGATCTACCACTTCTTTTTTCTTGTTCATTTGTTCTCTAGTCATGACAACATATGATTCATTGTTCATATCTACCACTACCTCATCATAATCATCCTCATCATCATCAACTCCTTCAGTGGTGAGGAAGTTAACCTGGGAATCATTTTCTTCTTCTGGCACTTCATCTACTTCATCCTTAGGTTCCTCATATTCTTTGGTTTCATCTTCATCCTTTGTTTCTGAACTTCACATGTTGTGTTGAATGGAACTTTGAGAGGTGGCCCTTCAATTGTGATTTTGGCTGGACAAGAGGCAGATGATTTCAAGGTTGAAAATTATTCCTCGAAATATCCTTATAAGGATATTTTGAGATAATTTATTTTTGATAGGTATGAGATCATTTTCCAGTTTTACACTAGCTGATCCAAATTTGTTCTTGAAGGAGAAGCCTTAGATTTAGAGGTTATTTTTTTTAATTTTCCGACATTATTAAATCATCCTCAACACTTATGGCTAAGAATTGATCAACATCTAAGGTAGAAATATTTCTCTTCTTAATGCATAGATTACTTTTTGTAATTTGGAATTCATGAAAAAACATTTCTGAATTTGGTCCACAGGATGGTGGCTACTTGAATGTTATTAAATAATTTGTTAAACTTGGTAAAAACTCTCACATAGGCTCATATGGTTCTTTATTTATCTGATAAATGTAAGTGAGGAGAGCATGTACATTTTAGTAGGTTTGAATCAATCTTAAAACTGGGTTCTCATGGTGGTCCAATCAGTGATAGCACTAGCAGGGAGATGATAGAACCAATCAGAAACATTGTCTCGTAGTGTCTCCACAAAATGTCTAATAGAAACATCCTCATGCTCCACTCCAAGTATTTCACATGCCACAATGAATGTAGTAATGTGTTCATCTGAGTGCACTTTTCCATCACCTAAATTTAGGAAAAATCTTCCTATTCCCTTTTGGGAGATCATGTAATGGTTGAGAAAGGGCCAAAGGTCCAACCCATTGTCCCCAAGGTAGAGTGTGGATTCTTAGAAAAATGGTTTGTAAAGGGACTATGACTCTAGCCAACACCAAAGATTGGATGTTAGGGCTTGATTGTGTTTGAAAATAAACTTTTCTTACAATTCTATCTTTATTAGGAGGAGTACTTTTGGATCTTATTCTCCTTCTCTTTGGAGTTAAAGTGAAGCCTTGTTGTTCCAGCAACTAAAAATATGGGTCTTCAACACCTTGCACTTTTTGACCTCGTGTATATCTTCTATCCACTAGTGTTTCATTACTTTTGGTCTGATTGAAGTTTTTTTTAGTGGGATTTACAAAATCACGTGCCCCATGGTGGGCACCAAAAATTGTTGGTTGTTAAATTTGATCTTGAAAACAAGCAACATTCAGGGGACATCAATCCCTCCTCTTTATGGGAGAGGTTCCCTTATTGAACACACAAAAAATAAGAAAATCTACTTATTTACAAATGTACAAACTATCAATATTTTAATGAGGATTTTGATGCTTTAGATGTCTTCATCTCATAGATTTTCAATACAGAGAAAGAGGAAACAAAAGAATCAAAATTCAAAAATAAAGAGAAGAGAACTTTCAGACACATAGATTATAGAATGGTATCTTACTTATGCTTGATAAAGTGACAAGATTTAAACTATGCATATATAAACATAGGACATACATGCAATAGACACAAATTTCTAAGCACAACATCAACTAGAAGACACAAAGTTTCTTGTTCAGATACACATAGCTTCTCATGAATCAGATTGAGAATAGAGAAAGATAGAGCACAAGAAAATATGAAACTTCTTTTGTATTGATTAGAAATTTAGTTCTTTTACATCCAAGACATCAAAATTTGATCCTTTCAAATGACAAGAAAAGTTCTTTAAATAGCTTAGGAATGGTTACAAAAAGAGTATTTTTGTTTCCCTTCTTTTAACCCAAAGATTAATATCTAATTAAGTATTAAACATAAATTTATCCTTTTCTCACATAACATATGACTAAAGAGAAAATAACCATCATAATTAGATACTTTAAATAAAATAGGAAACTAAGAACTAGGAGTTGGGACATTCGAAGAAGTGCTTGTAGCACCCTTTGTTTTGAGCACTTGGTTTCTAAATATTTTCAATGCCTCTATTATGTCCATGCCCCGGGGAATTGTTATATTTGTAGTTGTATGATTCCAACTTCGTAGAAACTTCTCCATCTCTTTTCCAAATTCTCGTTTTCCAAGAACTCCTATTATCTTCATGATAGCTACTTGTAGTGTGCAAATTTATTTCATATTCTCCATAGATATGGTATTCTGATTCAATAGGTCTTCTCTAACAAAAGCCTTAAAGTGATTTTATTTCCTGAACTAAGAATTTATCTCCTTAATTCTTCTTGAAAATATGGCATTGAATATCATGAAAGGCAGATGTGACACAAGATTTAGAAGCTTCTCCTTTTTGCAACGTGTTCTTGAGTTCTCCAATGGTTTCTTCTAGAACCTTTATATTCCATTCAATGCTAAAAACCCATTGATTAGACAAATTTAATTTTGCATCATCATATACTTTTCTTTCCTAGAGGATTCACACATCTGTATCATTCATTAGTCGAAGATCTTGGATACATTCATTCCACAACATCAACTCGCTATCTAAACCATCGAGTGTTGTGGTAAAATTTAACTAAATTTTAGCAATTTTTGATATTCTTTACATGATTCCTCAATGAAATTTAAACTTGTTATTATCATGTCATTTTGGATTTGTGGAGAGATGGGTATAAATACCTTTTGTAAAAGGATATGATCTTATCCTAACTATTTTAGGTTGTGCCTTTCAACCAAGGTAAGAGAACCTATTTTGTAACCTCTATTATTTTGAAAGGAGATATAGGTACCTTTCTTTTGCATAAATTTTGTAGAGAAGACCTTGGGAAAATATGATCAACACACCAGATCTGACTCTCACGAGTTGTCACTTCCAGATCATGGAGATATCTTCACAACAAGGCAAAGGTTACTAAAGACATTTGAGACCCTGCTTGCTTCTACATGTTTAGGTGATGAGGATTGTGCATTGGCATACACACATGAAAAATAGGGTAGGATGGGTAAGATTAGTTGTTTTTGAATGAATTTTTGGTGGGAGGTGGGGCAGGGTGAAACTAGATTCACCAAATCCTTGAGGAACCTTACAAAATGGAAAGTCAAACCAACAAAATGCCACAAAATAGCTAAAATGTTTCTTCAACTAGAATATGTGCTTTAATGGAGGCCCAAATTTGCACTCTTTCACACAATCTTTGAGATTCTATCATGAAGGCTCGAGTTAGAAAACCCAACAAAGCATCAAGGTCTAAGCCAAATCACATGCCTAAGGTACACCCAAAGGCTTACAGACAATCTCATCAACAGATGAGAGAAAAGTGATTTTAAATCATTTATTCCAATCCCAAATGAAAGCTCTTCTGAGAAATGAATTGTAGATGCCACTAAACTATCATAAGGATTGAGGCCTATGTGATTGAATCAGATTTCAACACAAGATTAACAGAAAAATAAGAAAAACTATTTGCATACATTCAAAAGTAAAATCAACACATTTTTCTCAAGACAACACAAAAATAACTCGAATTTGATTAAATCTATCAACAGGGGAAAGTTTCTAGAATAGTCTCAAAGCTTGTCAATGGTTGTACACTTACAACCACCTTGACATGATCATATTTTAATACAAAAGAGATATACAAGCTTCTTGAATGGTTTCTCAAAAGGGATGGGCTCTATCAAGCTTTCGATTAGAAAAATCAGTCCAGACCCCTCACACTCCAACAACTCCCAACCATTTGCATGAAAAAAATTTGTGCCATTTATAGCATTTACAATAGAGTCCCCTCTCCCCAAAAGAAAAAAATGTTAAATGCACCAGTTTCACCATGATTCTTTTGTGATTCTCATAATCAAATCTGCAAGAAGTCTCCAGGTGCTCGAGGGGGTAGATTTCATCGAATGCCTCCCACATTCAACTCCTTTCTCTAGTAGATCACTCTTCCTTCAATTTTCCAACCACTTCCACCCCTAATCTATCAAATCTGCCCCTTGCATGCTTGGGAGAGGAAAAATGGAAAATCCGATCGGGCACAAAAGTTAGACCATTTTAATGGCAAAGACATCCTCCAGATCTTCCCACCAAACTTTAGATATCAACATTAACTTCCTTCTCTACTTGGCATGTAGAAAAGACCAAGAAATCATGGAGACTCACACTTCCAGATGTGTTTCAGAGAAAAAGGGGGAAAATCAGATTTAGACTCACAACATTGTTGATCTTTACTTTGAATTTGAGCCATCCACGTGGCAAATTCAAACTTTAGAAAGACCTGGGGCTTCCTTGACTTTTTACAACCTTTTGAAAAAATGGAAAAAAATTTCCATTTTTCCCCACACCTCCACCCTCGGGAAAATGAGCCTGACACATGCCCAAATATGATTGGAGTGGAACCACGCTCAAATTCTACCATTTTACTCTCTTTTTGGAAAAGGGAAAATTTTCCAAATTTTCCCCACAGCTCCGCCCTTGGGAACAGAGCCTGACACGTGTCCCAATATGATTCGAGTAGGACCCACACTTCCTTTTTACTTTTGACCCTTTTTTCCCAAAAGGAAATTTTTCCAAATTTCCCCGAGAGCCCACACCCTCGCCGTTGACCGGGGAAAAACATTGACCTTTTTCCTTCATCGGGCTTGCATGGGCCATTTTGAAATTTTAATCCTTAAGGGGAAAAAAATCCAAGTTGCCTCCGATGGCCCACCTCCCCACCTTTTTTGACTTTTCAAACTACCACGTGTCACCATGGCACACCTTGAGGCAGTCCCAAAAATTTGATACCTTGAACGAGCGTGGGCTCGCCACGTGTCCTGTTCCGAAAGGTTTTCCTAAATGCTTGAAGCTCAATGGAAGGCACCACATGTCATGCTCTGAGGTAGTCTCCTTTTGGCCATTGAAAAGTCTAAGTAAAATGCAAAGTGAGCGGAGGCCTCCACTGTGTCAGCCTAGCGCTTCTTTAGAATGAAACTCAAGGGCCGGTCCCCGAACATGCGTGGTTCCTCCACATGTCTCCATGGTGCAACTTCAAGATGGTGTCCAAAGTGGAGACCCTAAATGAGTGCAAGCTCACCACGTGTCCATTTCACCAAAACTACTCCAACTGCATAAAAATTTTCTAAGTCCGGCCAAGCAGCAGAAGCCTCCACGTGTCCTCCCGACGCTACTCCAAGGCAAAACCCAAAAGTAGATCTTCAAATGAGCGTCGTGCCTCCACATGGACACATTTTGAGTTGAGGATTTTTATGAATTTTTCTAAGTATCCAACTAAGCCGCATCCAACCAAAAGATGCCACATCCCCTACCGATGCTAGGATGCAAATTTGACCGGGAGAAATGCCCATCAAACCATAAAAAATAGAAAAATGATTATTTGAGCTAGGGAATGAAATTTTCTTCAAGGACAAAAAGTTTAGGAATGTTACAAGGCTCAAATACATTCCTCAGGGACACATCAATTCATTCTTCTTCAAGTACTTAGGGCAAAAAATGATAGGAAGATGAATCCCAACCATGGAGAATAGAAAACATGGGGGAAACCAAGTTTTTAATTGAACAGAGCACGAGAGACTCAAAATACAGACCCTAAGAGATTTACAACCCAGAACCAATTAAAAATGGCCACAAGGATCAACCAGGCACAACACGGGAAGGAGAAAATGACAAAGAGGCCATAAATCAATAAGTTTTCAAAGGCACAAATGGGGTGAGACTATTTTGAGCACCAACACCGGCTCCGACTTGGGGATGGGCACTCCTGTGAGTGCCACAAGAAAAAAAGTAGACCAAGTGCCAAAATATCCATTGGGAAATGAGTCATCTTGGAGAGCATAGAAATAGAGCCACCTTACAAAAAAATAGAGAAACCAACAAAAATAGGTCACCGAGGACCAAAACAAGAAAAAACACAAAAAAAGGAAACAAACAACAAACTATACACTATACAAAATTTTTCCTTGATTCAGGGGAATCAATCCAAGAAATGCTTCAAATGCCTACCATTAATAGGAAATTCAGAAGTTCACCATCTAAGTCCTTGAGGAAGAAGGTGTGTTCACCAATCTTGATATCAATAGAGTAAGGGCCCATCCATAATGAGTCAAACTTTCCATGCTTGCCCTTATCCTCATGTCTGCTATCCCATAGCAGCACAAGATCTCCAATATTGAAGGCTCTGGGAGTGACCTTCTTGTCAAACAACTTCTTCAGTTTCTCTCTGAACTTTATATGCCTCTGTGGGATGCCCTCCTCTCTTCATCAAGCTCAACAATCTAGTTAATACGAGCATCATAAGGACCTACCTCTTGATCTTCTAGCTGCTGGATGAACTGATAAGAAGATAATTGCATATGAAGGGGCAACAGGGCCTGAGTCCCATACACCAACTCAAATGGACTCTTTCCAGTGACCCTCTTGATAGTGATCCTATCTACCCAAACAACAAAACTTCAACTATTCACCCCACTTTCTCTTGTTCTGCTCCAATGTTCTTCTGATGATCTTCAACAAATTTTTATTACTTGGACTCAACTTGTCCATTTCCTTGGGGATTGTAATTGGAGGCATATGTCAAGTTGATTCCATACTCCCTCATACATTTCCACTAAAGGTTTAGCTCTAAAGCTCATGGCATTATCAGTTACAATCTTGACTAGCACCCCAAACCTGTAGATGATGTTGTTTAACACAAAGTCCATGACAACTTGGTGTGTTGCCTTCTTGGTGGGGATTTCCTCCACCCATTTAGTAAAATAATCAGTTGCTACAAGAATCCACTTGTGGCCAACACTTGAAGGGTCTAAAATTTCACCAATGAAATCCATTCCCCATTGCTTGAATGGAGCTTCAATTGACACAGATGCAAAGGAAGGGAGCTTGAAGCTTTCAGTCTTCTAGAGAAGTGTGGCAACTTTCACATCTTCTAACCAACAAGGTTGTATCCTTGAAAAGAGTTGGCCACCAATAACCAGCCCTCAGATCTTATGTGTTGTGACTCTTGCAGCAAAGTGCCCCCACAAACTCCTCCATGGAGGTCAAAAATTATCTTGGGGGCTTCTTCTTCAATAATGCACCTTAAGAGGACTCCCTCTGGTTCTTCCAAGCTAACCCATAATCAATGATGACATATTTTTGGGAAGCCAACTTAAGGGCTCTTTTTTGGTTCTTACTTAAATGCTCAGGTAGTTTAAATGTCTGAGATAAAACATCACATCCTTGTACCACTCAGAATTCATCAACTTTTCAAAAACACCTACCCTTTCTTCTTCTACCTCATTTACCTCAATAGTTTGCAAGTTTCTCTCTGCCATAAGCTTAGCCAAGCCCAAACCTCTCACCAACTTCATGGTTTGGATGTCCATATCATATTCTTGCAATTTGTTCACCCATCTACATCTTTTTCTTGAGACTTCCATCTCTGACAAGATGTCTTTTACCATGGTATGGGGAACATAAGCAACAACCTTTGAACTTAGAATATAAGGCCTAAAACCTTTGTTTCTTTTACCAAGGAAAATGCCTACTTTTCCATGATAGTGTACTTCAGCTCAGACCCCTACAAGGCCTTACTAAAAAGGCAATGGGCCTTTCAACCCCTTCATCATCCTTCTACAACAAGATAGAAGCAATAGTGTTCTCTGAAGCAAAAAGAGAACAATTGAAAGGGCTTCTTATAATCTGGAGCTTCCAAACAGTGCATGCTTGAGTGCCTCTTTAATCCCATTGAAATCTTGGATGACAGCCTCCTCCCATTTGATGACCTGGTCTTTCTTCAACATGGAAGTAATTGGAATGGTCAACTCAACAAAGTTTGATATGAATCTTCTAATGAAATTTATTTTCCCAAAAAGGACTGAATTCCTTTCTTAGTCTTTGGGATTGGGACCTTGCTGATGGCCTCTACTCTTTCTAGATCAATCATCACTCCTTCTTGTGACACTATGTGACCAAGAAACTTTTCCTTCTGCACTCCAAAATGGCATTTCTTTGGATTGAGTGAGATGCCATATTCTCTACATCTTATCAACATCTTCTCCAAGTGCAGTAGGTGATCACTTCTCTTCTAGAAAATACAGTTACATCATCTTGATAGACTACAATAAATTCATTGATGTAACCAACAAAAAAGCAACATCCATTTCTCTTTGAAAGGTGGCTCCAACATTCATCAGACCAAAGGGCATCCTGACATAAACATAGGTCCCCCAAGGAGTAGTGAAGGTTGTCTTGATCCTTTCTGATTCCTTCACCACAACTTGGTTATAACCAGAGAAGCCATCCAAGGTGGAAAGCAACTCAGAACCAGTCACTAACTACAACATGTGCTCCATGTTTGGTAAAGGATAGTTGTCCTTCATTGAAGCTTTGTTCAGATTCCTAAAGTCCACACACAACCTGATGTCACCATTTTTCTTTCTGACTGGTACTAGGTTTTCCACCCAAGAGGAATATCTTGTGGGCTGGATAATCCCTCCATCTCTTAGTTTCTTCAGTTCCTCTTGCATTTTAAGAGATAGAAGTGGATTGATTGGCCTCTGCTTCTACCTGAATGGTCTTGCATTAGATTCTAAGGGGATCTCATGCTGAAAAAGGTCCTCTCTGTATGCCTTTAGTTCGAGTAGGTCCAAGCCATGCAATCTTGGTATTTTTTCAACAATTGATGTATGATTGTTTCTCCTCCTTGCTGAGATTATTGCCTAACCAAATTTTCCTTGGCTTCTCCTCTGTACCAAGATCATGCTCCTCAATATCCCTTGAGGCTACCATACATCTATTAACAATGTGATCAACATTATCAAAATTGGATTCAAGAGCCACTAGCCCTCTAGGAATAGTGTTGGTCTTTAGCTGGATGATACCCTTGCCAAACAAGGTCTCCTTTCCTTCTGTTGCACATACCATTGGCTCCCAATCAATACTTTGATCAGCAAATTCTCCCTTGTTTTGCAGAAATCTTCTGATCTGAGCATCATCATCAAAAACCTGCCAATGCTTGATATTGTCAGGAATAGAAGGTCTTGTCAAAACCTCAACCTCATATTCACAATATGGGGACATTGTGCAATTGTCAAACCGAGACCCCAACATTGCAAGCTTGTCATCCAAGTCATTAAATTTCCTATCATGATGCACAATGTTGAAGGAGTCAAACATCTCAATAAGATCCCAAACTACATGTTTATACTTGTTTCATTCATTGATTCCTTGTAGCATACAGTCTTCTGACTTGTTTGACAATTAACTCTGAATCTCCTTTGACAATAATGTCCTTGACACCATATTTCCAAGCAATTCTTAAACCTAGCAACAGTGCCTCATACTCAACAATGTTGTTAGTGCATTCAAAGTTCAGCTTGAAGGAGAAAACAAATCTTTCCTAGCTTGGAGAAAGTAAACAACACCAACACCATTCCCAAACCTAGAGCAAGCTCCATCAAACAATAGGGTCCAAGGAGAACCCACTTGTTCAAGGCATTTGCATTCTTCAATCTTGTGCTCCCTTCCATCAAAAAATCCCACAAAGTTGTCTGCATCCACATTTGTGTACAATACCTCATAGGAAGCATTGTTGGGATCCTCAATAAGATGCAACATTTTCTTTTCTCCATACAACCTGACAAGGCTTCCCTCAATTGGAATGGTAGCATAGGACATATCCATTTGGACACTCCCACCAACACTTGCAGCCCATTTTCTTGATAGTAGCATGCCCCACTTGGTTGGGCAATCAACTATGACAACATCAAGTTTTAAATTTTTACCTGGGTATGCTGCAAGCTACACCACCAAACCCTTCACACATCCTACCACTGGCACTTCTCTAGAGTCCATGGTAGTGCACTTCCCATATGTTGTTGTTACCTTAATATTCAGCTCATTCATGACTTCCAGAGGCATGACATTGCATGATGCCCCTGAGTCAAACATACAGTTATGGAGCAGCCTATCTTTGATAACTCAGAGTGGTGAAGAATGGATCCACATTCATCTGAGAGTCCACCAAGGATGTTCCCAAATAGACCTCAGGTGGTTCATCTAGCTCTTCTGATGCTGGTGGTGCTTCTGTTCTTCAATGATTGGAGGAGTCTCCACAATATTTATATTTCTGCGTAGGGCAGTCTTCTCTTCTTTCAACCCCAAGTATTCAAATGCTCTCCTTTTGTGCTCAGAATCCTAAGCAACTCAAAATTGGGACAGAGACTTTGATTTGACTCAACACTTGGGAAATATCATATGGGACATTCCTTGGCAAGGCAGTATTGGAAGGAAAGCCAACACACTCATTAGATGGCACAAGATTCTTGACAATTTGGGCATGGGGAGGAGTATGATTCTTGTTTGGAACTATAGGGCATTTTGACAGATGTATCTTTCTTGGGGCCTCTTTAGGAATGTTTGAAAGTAAGGGAGCTTTAGGCTTGACTTGAGGTCCTTGCTCCTTTGACAACCTTACTTCTTGTGTTATATTCCTTCTCTTGGGCCACAACAACATTCATCAACAACTATCTATCTTCCTCGATGGGATTCCTCCATCATACTTTTTATCATCAAAGCCCTTAAATATTCAAAGTCATTATTGGGAAATTCAAAATCTTGTACATTATCTACTTCTAAAGTATGATAGGGAGGAAGAATAGGTACCCTATGAATGCAGTCCCAAAAGGTGGCAGCAGTTCTAGCACTTATCACCTCAGTTGAGGTTGCCCCTTGTTGTGAGCTAGTGGAACAACCCATCATGCAGACATCATTATCATTATCATCAGGTTCTTCTTCTTCTTGTTGATCTTCTTCACAAGGAGCATGAGGCATGAAACATTTGTCACACCAATCAATGACATCTTGTCTCCTCCACCACAACAACTCTAGCAGCCAAAGGATCGGCACCATTCTATTTTCTCTACCTTGGGGTTGTCTATTTCCAAATCCAATAGGTCCCTTGCCTCTGTCATCAGATCTTTGGTGATTTGTGAACCTGTCTTGGCCTTGCTTTTGTGTGACCTTGTGAGCTCTACCCAATTCCTTTCTCATCCTAGCTAGCTTGTAGGAAATCTCTTTGACAACCCCTACCAAAGTTTTCACAACTTCTTCTAAATCAACAACCTTGCTTGTTTGAGGTTTTTCTAGGTTAACCAACTTTACACCTTCCCTCTTTGGAGGCTTCCCAATTGCCTTGATATTGTTCTCTATTTGCAAAGCCATGGTGAAGGCCTACCTTAAATTTGTGGGGTTTTTGTCTCTTAAATAATATGCAGCCTTTTTATCAAATGCATCAGTATATTTGATCAAACATGACTCATCACAAGGCCTTATTCTAATAGGAAATCTTCTCAAGGTCTTATTAAACCTTGTGTTGAAATCATGTAATGACTCATTAGGATTCTTTTTGATGTTTTCAAATTCTGTCAAAAGAAACCTAGGGTCAGTTCTATCACCATATGCAAATCTAAATGCATTTCTCATCTCAGTCCAGGAGTCAATAGAGTTATCTGGAAATGCTTTATACCAGTCCCTAGCATCCTCTTCCAAGGTATGGATAAATAGCTTGATATATACATCTTCATGTTCAATCTCAAAGTCTTCCATCATATTGATAAAAATCTTTAGATGCTGATCTCCAGTAATAGCATTATTTCCTTGGAACTTTGGCATTTTGTTCCTTACATCTTGAGGCACTGCATTTGGATATCCAGCCATTCCCACAAAATTTATAGGTCCAAAAGTGTTTACAACAAAAGGGGGTCTAGGTGGAGGCTGGGCCATGTTTCTTTGAGGAGGTGACCCTGGAGGGGTGACAAATTGATGAGGGGCTGAAGGTCCTTGGAACACAGGAGTATAATTTTCAAAATGGAAGTCTCCCAAAGGCCTTGTCTCTTGGAAATATCTATCAACCTCAGAAAAGATAGGTGCAGAGTGTGAAGAAAACCTTTCAAAATCAAATGAAGGCCCCTCTCTAGTTGGAGAGTTCAATTCCACAAAGAGGCTACCTAGATTCAAATCACTTGAATGGCAGTCTTCAATGATAGGCGATCACTTTCATCAATGGAGATCCCTCTCCTTGTCTGCTTGATCCCCAACAACTCTCCAAGCTTTTCTTCCTTTTAATTTTTCTCTTCCTAGCTCTAAACAATGTCCTAAAGAGGATCCCTAGCAAAGAAAGACCTTCTTCCTTCCATCTTGGCAAATATTAGTAACAAATCTGACTATGACAGAGTTTTAAGACACTGGTACTTATTAAGAATCAGATCAACAGGGAGTCACCACTAAGGATTTCCACCTTAGTTGTGCAAATGCACTAAATATGATCTATCAAATGTCTATCAATGCTAGGAACTGAAATGAAAAGATTCTAACCTTTCTTTACCCAGATGCATCAAATGAAAGCTAGTGCATTAGGTGTGAACATTGAAAAATTTGCACACATGGCACTTGGAGCATACAAGAAATGTTTTACCAGGGTTTGAAAATGAATATGGAATAATCAAATCAATATCCCCAAAACAATATCTCGAAATGCCACAAGTGTTGGTACCCAAATTTGTTCTCCTTTTTGAGAAAGCCAAGCATACCTCCAAATTTTTCACCTTTTCATTCAACATGGAGCTTAGAGGTAGCCAGATCATAAATATATGTCATTTTGTAGCCGGGGAGGAGATCTAATGTCCCTTTGTTACTTGGATTTGTGGAGAGATGGGTAGCACCTTAAAAGGATATGATCTTATCCTAACTATTTTAGGTTGTGCCTTTCAACCAAGGTAAGAGAACCTATTTTGTAACCTCTGTTATTTTGAAAGGAGATATAGGTACCTTTCTTTTGCATAAATTTTATAGAGAAGACCTTGGGAAAATATGATCAACACACCAGATCTAACTCTCACGAGTTGTCACTTCCAGATCATGGAGATATTTCACAACAAGGAAAAGGTTACTAAAGACATTTGAGACCCTACTTTACTTCTACATGTTTAGGTGATGAGGATTGTGCATTGGCATACACACATGAAAAATAGGGGTAGGATGGGTAAGATTAGTTGTTTTTTAATGGAAATTTTGTGGGAGGTGGGGCAGGGTGAAACTAGATTCACCAGATCCTTGAGGAACCTTACAAAATGGAAAGTTAGACCAACAAAATGCCACAAAATAGCTAAAATGTTTCTTCAACTAGAATATGTGCTTCAATGGAGGCCCAGATTTGCACTCTTTCACACAATCTATGAGATTCTATCACAAAGGCTCGAGTTAGAAAACCCAACAAAGCATCAAGATCTAAGCCAAATCACATGCCTAAGGTACACCCAAAGGCTTACACACAATCTCTTGTCAACAAAATGAGAGAAAAGTGATTTTAAATCATTTATTCCAATCCCAAATGAAAGCTCTTCTAAGAAATGGAATTACAGATGCCACTAAACTATCATAAGGATTGAGGCCTATGTGTGATTGAATCAGATTTTAATAAAAGATTGCAATAGAAACAAGAAAAACTATTTGCATACATTCAAAAGTAAAATCAACACATTTTTCTCAAGACAACACAGAAATAACTCAAATTTGATTAAATCTATCAGTAGGGAAAGTTTCTAGAAAAATCTCAAAGCTTGTCAATGGTGTACACTTGCAACCACCTTGACATGATCAGATTTTAATACAAAAGAGATATACAAGCTTCTTGAATGGTTTCTCAAAAGGGATGGGCTCTATCAAGCTTTTGATTAGAAAAATCAGTCTAGACCCCTCACACTCCAACAACTCCCAACCATTTGCATGAAAAATTTGTGCCATTTATAACATTTACAACAGAGTCCCCTCTCCCCAAAAGACAAAAATGTTAAATGCACCAGTGCTCACCATGATTCTTTCATGATTCTCATAATCAAATCTGCAAAAGTCTCTAGGTGCTCGAGGGGGTAGATTTCATCAATGCCTCCCACATTCAACTCCTTTCTCTAGTAGATCACTCTTCCTTCAATTTTCCAACCACTTCCACCCCTAATCTATCAAATCTGGCCCCTTGCATGCTCGGAGAGAAAAAATGAAAATCGATCGGGCACAAAAGTCAGACCATTTTAATGGTGAAAGACATCCTCCAGATCTTCCCACCAAACTTTAGATATCAACATTAACTTCCTTCTCTACTTGGCATGTAGAAAAGACCAAGAAATCATGGAGACTCACACTTCCAGACGTGTTTTAGAGAAAAAGGGGGAAAATCAGATTTAGACTCATAACATTAGCCATTGATCTTTACTTTGAATTTGAGTCATCCATGTGGCAGATTCAAACTCTAGAATAGACCCAGGGCTTCCTCTGACTTTTTACAACCTTTTGAAAAAATGGAAAAAAATTCCATTTTTCCCCACACCTCCGCCCTCGAAAAAAAGCCTGACACGTGCCCAAATATGATTGGAGTGGAACCACGCTCAAATTCTACCATTTTACTCTCTTTTTGGAAAAGGAAAATTTTCCAAATTTTCCCCATAGCTCCGCCCTTGGAACAGAGCCTGACACATGTCCCAATATGATTCAAGCAGACCCGTGCTTCCTTTTTTACTTTTGACCCTTTTTCCCAAAAGGAAATTTTTCCAAATTTCCCCGAGAGCCCGCACCTCCACCATTGACCGGGGAAAAACATTGACCTTTTTCTTCATCGGCTTGCGGGCCATTTTGAAATTTTAATCCTTAAGGGGAAAAAAATCCAAGTTGCCTCCGATGGCCTGCCTCCTTTTTGACTTTTCAAACTTCCATGTGTCACCATGGCGCACCTTGAGGCGGTCCCAAAAATTTGATACCTTGAATGAGCACAGGCTCGCCACGTGTCCTATTCCGAAAGGTTTTCCTGAATGCTTGAAGCTCAGTGGAAGGTGCCACGTGTCATGCTCGAGGTAGTCTCCTTTTGGCCATTGAAAAGTCTAAGTAAAATGTAAAGTGAGTGGAGGCCTCCACATGTCATCCTGGCACTTCTTTAGAATGAAACTCAAGGGCCATCCCGAACATGCGTGTTCCTCCACGTGTCTCCATGGCACAACTTCAAGATGGTGTCCAAAGTGGAGACCCTAAATGAGTGCAAGCTCACCACATGTCCCATTCCACCAAACTACTCCAACTACATAAAATTTGTCTAAGTCCGGGCCAAGCGGAAGCCTCCACGTGTCCTCCCGCTACTCTAAGGAAAAACCCAAAAGTAGATCTTCAAATGAGCACCGTGCCTCCACGTGGACACATTTTGAGTTGAGGATTTTTATGAATTTTTCTAAGTATCCAATGAGCCACATCCAACCAAAAGATGCCACGTCCCCTACCGATGCTAGGATGTAAATTTGACCGGAGAAATTCCCGTCAAAACCATAAAAATAGAAAAATGATTATTTGAGCCAGGGAATGAAATTTTCTTTGAGGATAGAAAGTTTAGGAATGTTACAAGGCTCAAATATGTTCCTCAGGGACACATCAATTCATTCTTCTTCAAGTACTTAGGGCAGAAAAGACAGGGAAGATGAATCTCCAACCGTGGAGAACAAAAAACATGGGGAAACCGAGTTTCTAATTGAACAGAGCATGGGAGACTCAAAATACAGACCCTTAAGAGATTTACAACCTAGGAACCAATTAAAAATGGCCACAAGGATCAACCAAGCACAACATGGGGAAGGAGAAAATTGTGACCATATACTTGTTTGTTAGGTGGGGAAGGAGTACTGCCAAGTAGAGCTACTACTTGCATCAAACTTGTGAGAAAAAAATATTAGAAGTGGCTTTCCTTTTCTTTCTTTTCAACAATGGTTACACTTAAGAAAAAGTAGAAATAGAAATGGAGGGAACAATGTGCTTAAGTACAAATATGCTCATCGCTGGATTTTGTACAAAAACCACTTCTAACACAGATGTCTCATTGAAATGTGCACTCACTCGCCAAATCTTCCTTTGTAGATGTTTTTAGAACACTCATAGATTCCGAGACTTCGCTCTTTAATTGATATTCTTTTTCATTTTTTTCCTTGGGATTTTTTGTCTCTTATTTTTCTCTCTTTTTCCTCACTTACAATATCACACAGTCTATAATTGTTTTAATATCGAATTGTTTCCAATTACATCGAGAAGATAGATTCTTACTTCTTGGAATGACATCCTCCATCCTCTTATCTTTTGCCTTTCCTTTCTTTATGTACACTAGAGTTGAAGGTTCAGGTGGAGAGGGAACATATTTCTCATATTCTTCAGGAGTTAGTATAGGCATTTATTTTTTAGGGGTGGAGGATTCTTGAGAAGAAGACCTAGACTTGCCTTCCCTTAACATTTTCATTTTCCTATCAAGTGAGAGTCTAATCATTACCAATACATGATTTATGAGTTCCTTCAAATCATCTCCCTCTTTGACAATCAAATCAATGGTTTCAATATGAATGTGTCTAATGTATCTTTCATATTCAAGGGATTGAAGTTATTCATCATCATCTTGAAGTTCTACCGTAACCTAGTATACATCAAAATCTTCAATTTTTTGCAGTAAAATCTACAATAATATATTTTTCTTGCTTCCAAAATCATCAAAAAAATCAGCCCAATAGTATTCAATAATAGCAAGATGATAGAATCCCATTCTAAAATTGGTGGAAATAAAACCCTTGACATCAAAGCAAGTCCTTGGTTTGAAATAGTGAACAGTGAAGGGAGAAATTATCTTGTCAACATTTTGGGCATCTAAAGTAGTCTAGTAAGTGTAGTTACCCAATGTGATTAGGAACTAGATGCCTATAATTTTTTGTCCCCGTAATTTCTCTCGGAGCTTATCCAATTTCTTGTAGATTTCAACTAATGAGATCTTATCACTAAAATAAATTGAGAGTTTTAAAGGTGTTTCCTCAAATCTAGCCAACCGCATGTAAGATAATTTCCTAAATTGAGTGTAATGACTACCATAGACATCAATCAATTCTTCTTCATCATCCAAGAATCTCTGAGAAGTGTCACCCTCTAGAAATATGACAATATACATGGTGAATGCATCATTCACCCTTTTAAATTGATGGTTACTGATCTTCAAAGTCAATTATGGACAATACTCATAAATAGAAGTATATTTCTTGTCTTCAATAAGGGATAAACCTAACCATTCTATGTATGTAACAATTGAATACATTAGTAAGACATCATATGAAAAGTCTTAGTTCTTGTTAGCAATATTTTAATATTGTGAACATTATTATTATTGTTCAAATAATGAGTTGGTGACAACTCGTAGAGATCTCTTAGAGAGATTCTAGGTTTGTTGAGTGATTAGTGGATCACGAGATATTCTAGGGAGTAGTTTGAGATTGAAGTTGACTCCTTAAATTAAGGAGATCAATCTTCTATATATTGTAATCTCCCTTGTCTAATAAGACATCCCGAATGAATTGAAAATCATTGTGTTCATGTTTACTGTTCTGTCTGTTTCACGGTTATAATCTGAGCAAAATAATATCACTGGTATCAGAGCATGGTCGATCACTGTTGTGGAGTCTTCAGTAACGATGGTCTGATTTATCAAATGCCTTTGATCATCAAAGCCCTGCACTTGATCCTGTAGACGGAGACACCGTGCAACACTGATTCGTGGAATTACATGTAATTCAACGCCTGATAAAACAATTATTTGGATTACGTTATTGTTTTAATTTTTTATTTCTTTATTTGTGAATCTGCGTACCTGTGTAAGGAGGATCTTGTTTGCAGCCAAGGAATTATGAGCTTGTATTTGATATTTGCACCGTGATTTGCATTGGCATTTCTCACCACGTGGATTCGGCTCATGCATTTCTGCCCACATTTGTAGATATGCCTGACACATGCACACATCTGCATTTACATTGAAGATTGGTTCGGTTTGCTTTTAGATGATTGGGAAGACACGACTTGGCAGAGATTTACATCAACAACTCCAGGGAATACGGTTTCCACCTATGCTTGCATGTCTGTGCTATTCGTTTTTACAATCATCATCATTCAGATCTGCACTCAGTAGAAGTTGAAGCCTTCCATTTCAGCTTTCCCGCATGGATCAGTCGATACGCATGGATAAAGGAAGGAGAATTGGTTTTGCGTGGGAGGCTTCATAGATCGGGTATTATTCCAGCAATGATCAAATCTATTTAACAGTTATGTAGTCTTGCATGTCCGCCATATGTCCAATTCTGCCGTATGTTCATTCACATGCCATTAGTTTAATTAAATCTTAGAATAGGAAATCCCTTCATTTTGTGTCTTGGTTTAATATTGGTATTGTAAGTTTGTGGTGGTCTGTAGTTATGAAATAGTCTTTCTTTTTCGTGAGAGTCTAAAATAAGTCTAATGCCATTACCTTTGGCTATTTGTTATTTAAAAAGTAATTTTTGAGTTATTATTTTATTTTCGTTCCCCATTTGTCTCTTGTTATAAATAGTGTGTATGTGTGTCATAGTAAAAAGTAATATCTAATTACTTTTTAATGTTATTGTCGTTTTGTCTAGTGTAGTAAGTCAAAGCGTCAATCTAGTCAGTATTGTCAAGACGTTAAAAGAATTTTAATAGTGTCAAAATTTTAAATTGTTTGTAAAAAGGGTGTATTTTCGGTTGAAACCGACACCTATTTGTGTCAAATTGTGAAGAGTCATAATGGATAAATTGGGTTATGTTGAAAAATTTGATGGAAAGGATTTTCACACTTGGCAAGTACGAACTCAGTTGACACTCATTAACAAAGATTTGTGGGAAGTTGCGGATGGAACATTCAAGAAACCAACCGATGCTGATGAAGCAACCAAATGGGAGAGTAGAGATCGTAAAGCAACAACAATCATTGGACTTGGATTGTCTGATGCATATTTGCATCATATAGACCTTTCAAAAAGTTCAAATTTCATTTGGACAACATTGAACAAGTTGTTTGGATCCCAAACCGGAAGCGCAGCAGTGACCTTGAAGCAGAAGCTGTTTGGACTCAAGATGGATGAAGGAGAAAACATGGTACAACATATAAGTAAGTTTCGGTCTATTTTGAATCAATTATCAGGGATAAAACTTAAAGTAGAGGATGATGATGCAAAAGTTGTTTTGTTGAATAGTATGCCATCTCGCTATTCAAACATTGTTTTTACTTTGAGCAAGATTAATCCCAGCTAGAAGATCTAATTTCTTCACCGATAGATGAAGAAAATAAGAATGTTACACCAAGAAAAGCGCAATGTATGGTAAAAACAAGTCATATGATAAAGGGAGATTTAAATCTTCTTTTAAACAAAGATCAAATTTCAGAGATACAAAGAAACATATCACTTGTTACTATTGTAAACAAGATGGACATGTATCTATAAACTGCAAGAAAAGAGCACGAGATTTACTTGATGGAAAAATAGAAGAAAATGCCATGGTTGCTAATGAAGAAGAAGACAGTGATAAAGAAGAACCTTTGGGTGATGGTTATGAATCTGAAAACTTCCTTCTTTAGATAACTTTCAGATGGAGGCCGGAGGCAACGGAGGAAGGAGGTTGATCAGCGACCTCTCGTCAGGCACCATCGACGAGGCCGCGGTATTGATTTGGTGGCCAAGTATTTCAGTTGTGTGTTTCATTGTTTGTAATAAGAACAGATGTTACATTCCTGTTCAGAATTGTATTTCCTTTTATAACCTCCTGATGTAAATATGTGATAGTAGAAAGATAAAAGCACAAGAAAAAAGCAGCATCATGTTTTTCTTGAAGAGGATGAACAGAGGTTCATGAGCACTGGACGAGAGGTCTCGTTATTGTCGAACAGGGGTTCGTATTTGTTGAACAGAGGTTCAACGTACCAAGATCATGAGCATGCAGAGGCAGGCAAGCTGTAGAAGACGTGTGAATGTTTTTCTCTACATTGTTCACATTAGGGGAGTGTATGTGTGGAAATAATAATGTTAACAATAGGGGAGTGAATGTTAGCAATATTTTAATATTGTGAACATTATTATTATTGTGCAAATAATGAGTTGGTGACAACTCGTAGAGATCTCTTAGAGAGATTCTAGGTTTGTTGAGTGATTAGTGGATCACGAGATATTCTAGGGAGTAGTTTGAGATTGAAGTTGACTCCTTAAATTAAGGAGATCAATCTTCTATATATTGTAATCTCCCTTGTCTAATAAGACATCCCGAATGAATTGAAATCATTGTGTTCATGTTCACTGCTCACATTATAATCCGAGCAAAATAATATCCTTACATTTATAAGCTCCTTATGAGGCTATCACAGATTATCTCTACCCAATTCAAGCTTTGTTTTCCTTCACATATAATATTGATGTAAGGGAACATCCAATAATGAAACTCATTGGTAGAGGGCATCCCCATTATTCCTCGGAAAGGAAAGTGATGACATCTGATAGCTCTTGCTTAAAATCAACCCTATACATACTCTTTGTTAGAATTGAAGCTCTTTTATTTGGATTCTCAAACCAATATTTATCCACTACTCTTATATTGTTCATTTTCTAGATAAAAATAAATTGAGCCTGGCCATGGGTGCGGGTGTTTGAATTTTTCATTGCAGAATCTCGAGGATAGTAAAAATATAATTAGCATCTAAGTGAGCCACTACTTTTCCGTTGGGATCAATGATTTCCTTTGTCTCTGGGTTGAAGCACGAACAATAGGCTAGCATAGTATAAACATAATTAATCAAAATTTGAAAACCCGCTTGATGAGCAATTCCACTCTCCTTCACTATTTAAGCAATGTGAGTATGGTTTTGGAACTAAATTCATGACTAGAAATATCCAAATCGAGGTGTTGAGCTATAAAAAATGGATAATGAGAGAATGTAATAAAAGACAATAATGAATGCAAAGGGTGTGGTGAAAAATATATATTACCTTGGCTATTTATACAAATCAAATTGGAATTAATACAACAATTGATGCTTTATACCAACTTAATGGAATTAATGGAGAAAATGGGCATGACTAGCCCATGGGATAATGGGACACCTACAACACAATGAGCCAAACCTCACGTAGTGAATGAAAATTTGAAAAAATGGAATTGTGAGGAAATGGAGGTTGGGGATAACTCGGAACATGCGGGATGTTATGTGCTGAAATGTCTACAATACACTAGAATAAGTTGAAATGGAAAAAAAATGCATAGACGGTCCTTGGGACATTGGGACATGATTTATCTAAAAGTAGAAGTACCCACAAACAAAGGAAAATTAATGCAATGTAGAGAAAATGGTGAATTGAAAACAAGGAGCCCAATGGAAATTGGGACGTGAGGGACATTAAAACATGTAATATCCGCATGAAAAGAAAAAGTCTTAAAAACTAAAATTTCAGAAAAATTACTAACTGTTAAAAATAAATCTTCCTTCATAGACCTTCACAAGGACATTCCGATAGTCATCTTACCCTAATTTTTGAAAACTAATTCAAAAATACACAATTTTAGGGAAGGTGAGAACAACTCGATAGTATAGGATATACTTCTACACTCTCTTTCTCGATAGGGACTAGGTGAAATGATACATTTACATTTTCCATTTGTGTATTTTACATTCACATTTTTTTCATTTACATACATGTGTATTTTACATTTACATTTTTACACATACATACATATATATTTGACTACTTGATCATTTTTTCCTTGCAAGTCTTCTTGTAGAGAATCAAATAGTCAAATGGGGGAATAACAAAAATAACATTTCATGGTAGCACACACCATACTAACCATGGAGGTACATCACGCATCGGAAACTACACACGGAATTTTCCCCGCATTCACTCACATCACTTTTTTGCACTTTTGAATTTTTTTAGTTTCCACGCTCCATCATCTTTCCATCATTCCATAGTGTGTCTAGTCCTTCAACACATTTATACATCACTCTACATGGATTATCATGTGTGCATCTCTATTTACTTTATGTTACCAAGATTTCGCTCACCAACATAAAGTGGGAAAAAATTAGACATAAATCATGCACTTTAGACACTATTTAATCCTAGTCACATACTACTATTTAGAAGGTTTTGAGTAAATAAAGTACTAATTAACTCCTATCTTTTGGCCATCTTACTTTATTTTCTTTTTTTGTTCTCACTTCTTTCACTCGCATGCCTAGTGAAATTTCATCATTGTGTGCCATTTTAGCTTTGACTTAGGTAGCCACCCTAGTCTTGTGGCATCCATGGGTGCTGGTCCCACTAGGGGTTCCCGATACCTTTTTCCCTTTCCCTCCATTTTTGTGCTCTTCTAGCCATTTTAGATCTTTATATTTATAGTGGTCATCCATTTCAGGGTTAATTACAATATTATATCAAGAAAACCCTATTAATTTAAAGTTATGAGACCATAATGAGGGATCAATCACTAATCATACTATCATCCACCTAGAGTTTAATCCATTTGGGGATGATTTGCATCCATTAGCTCCATCACAAGGGATAAGTGTAGTGCCCACTTCCCTTTGACACTTATTATTGTTGATTTCGATATTGTTGACTATACTTATGGACATTTTGTATTATTTTGACTTAGCATGATGTTAGATGTTAGAGATAATTTGAGACTATTGTTGGATTCGATTCATAGTATGATGTGTGTGGATTATTAGAGACATTTTATATTGATGATGATATGTTGTTGATAGGGTTATATATTTTTGACATTGATATTTTCATCATATTGAGTAGACCTTAACAATTGAAATAATTTTGTGATCCTATTGATATTGATGAAATGTAGAATCAAGATGTTGTTAGAAATTGTAAATGATAACATTAATTGCCTAGATGATGATTTGATTCATATGTAGATGATTGTGGATTTATATTTCATATTTTATCTTGGATTTTTTAATGCAGCCACGAGACCAAAGGAGTTATTATATATTTTGGAGGTAAACATTATCACAACAAACAACGGGGATTGGAGACCAACCACATTGGAATGCTAAGTGAATTCAACAATGGTCACCATGGAAACATGTATTTTGTTGTGCATGTGTTTGTATTATTTTTGGGGGGTTGCCATGGGGGATTACCTTCAATTGTGACCAAGGGGTTTGTGTGTTGTTCTTTTATTTAGTTTCCTTTATTTAATTTTAGTATGTGATTTTATAGTGATGTAATTTCCTTGTATTAATTATTTAAATTGTGTCTTAATTTAGTTAATTAATCATGTTATAAAATAATTAGGGATGGGAAAAAATAATTCATTTATTAGATTTGATGGCTCTTGGGTTATGTGTTGTAAGTTGAGTGCTTGTGATCTTGAGTGTTGTACACTCTACCCCTTCATGGAAATTCGGATTTGGCCTTAAGGGCCAATTTTGGAGGCTTGTGGGACAAGTTAAAATTGTCCCACACCTCTTAAATGACTATGCCAACCCTACCTATGGATTGGGGGTCAAAAATAGACCCCATTATGTGTTTTATAAGTCAAAAAGTGACATTTATTGCACTTTTCTTACATGGGTTTTAAAGTTTGTCCTTAGGGGGTGTGGGATTGGTTTGTGTGTGTAAGAGGTTTGTCATTCCTCTCACCCACCAATTTATTGTGCAGTAGGGTTGAGGTTTGACTTGTGAGGTGGATGTTGAGGATGAGCAATGTGGTATCCTACATAGAGCCACCTCACCCTCCTATCTCCCTTTTCTATTATTCAAGTTCTTTTGCTTGTTTTGCATATATTTCTCAAGTTAGATAATTTTGGAGTGCCTTTGGATCTTGTTGAATTATAAGGATCTTTTTTCATGTGACTCTTACCATTTTGCAAAGGTAGGAGATACACTTTGTTAAATGTTTTCTTTTATAATGTATATGTGTGTGTTTTTGAGTGTTTTGGTATGGAGATTTTCTAAGTATGGTGTAGAGGGGACTATGGGGATATTACATGTAGGAAGGAATAAGCATTTATTTCATGCTTTGGAGGGAGTTGGGCTGGGTGCCCCACATTGGACAAGAAATGCTTTCATTTCTTACTTGTTTTATATGAGGGAGGCATAAGAGTTGTGTAGGTAATTTTTGAAGGTATATTTGAGGGCTTTAAGGTGGGCACCTACTTCCCATTGAGAGGCATAAGTGACATCCCCATAGATTCTTGCTCCTTTGGCATTACATTTTGAATCCTTGTATTTTTTTTGGTTTCCTTCTTGTTAATGTAGTTGTGTTGATTGTGTTTTGGTGAAAATTATGTGGAAGATCTTTTGTTGCCAAGTTAGATCCATTTTCCATTGGATGTGGTTCAGAGTCAATGAGGAGGATATATTATTCTCCTCATGGGATTATTGATTGGATGGAGAGTTTCACCCCTTTTTTTTTGTTGATAAAATGAAGCATGGTGGAGCTATTTTTGGTAATGTGAAACTTGGAGCATTTTTTTCATTCCCAAAATAAATATTTCCTTGTGACAAAACCTTCATGTTATTTCCACTCAAGGTGGAAGACTTGTAATATTGTATTTTGTTTAAAGGAAATTTTGTATTGTAAGTTGTAATATTATTTGAGGGAAGTTCATTGAAGAGTTGTAAAATTTCCTTTCTCTTTAAATTGTAGTATGTAAAGGAATGCACCAAAATGTAAATCATGTTTACAAGTTTAGTTTTAGTTTGTATTGTGAGAAAAGAAGTTCTTTTCTTTAAGAGAAATAAGCTATGTTCTAGGCAAAGAAAGTTTACCTTAATTATTAAATTTAATTGATATTAAAAAGGGAAAGAAAGATTTGTGTTTGTAAAGCTAGTTTTGTTGAAATAGAAAAGAAGTTTATAAGGGAAATATCTTATTTCATTGAAGTTGATTTATTTCCCACAAAAGTGTGTTTCCTTTGTTATAAATAAATTATTGGAAATATTGTTGAAACTCTCTTGTGGAATGTTGGAAAATTGCATGAAGAAATATTACATTTCATTGTGTTACTTGAAAAGCATGTAAAGGAAGAAGTTAGACTATCTTGTTCATTTTCTTGCATTGTTGAAAGAAAGTTTGTTGTACAAAATGAAAATGATCTTGTAGTTGTTATTACTATTGAAATAAGAAATGTTTAAAATGAGTAAATTTTACTATGGAATGAATAGATGAATTAAATCTTGCAAATGGAAACTTTAGGCATAAAATTAAGTTCGAATGACCTTTAGAACACCCTAGTGACTTTTGTTTTTGAAAAATCTCGGTTTTGAAGGTTCTATTTCTAAGGAACAGGACCTTAAAGAGTGGCGGTTTCGTGAATCGCCACTCAAGAAAGGTGATATTTCGTGAATCATCACTTAGGTAGGGTAGTGGTCCCAAGACCTGCGACCTAGTTCTACGGAAAATGTAAATCTCCCGTGAAAATTTTAACTTGGTCAAAAAAAATTTTAAGCTTTAAAAATTACAAGGAAACCTCCAAAAAACAAATAATGGCTAAATCTCATTGTTTAAAGAAAATAAATCTTCAAATGGTAAATTCAAAGTACTCAATCTTGTATATATTAATGGGGGTAGGGTTTTCCCCAAATAAAGAACTCAAAATACAAATAAATTTGGAATAACTCTAGATTTGGAGTGGAAACCCCTTCAATCTTGGAAGGAAAGAATTTACAAGTGATAAATCTACAACCTAGACTAAACTAAGCTTGATTTTGAGAATTCCTCCATAGTTTCTTCCTTCCTTGCTCCCATGGCTTCCATTTCTCCAACCTCCAAATTAAACAAAAAACAAAGTGACCAAATGAGGAGAATAGGGTAAGAAAAGGATTTAATAATAACACATAAGGATATTTAGGTTTAGTTGAACCAGATTTGGCCACAATTGAATTGATCCAAGGGTTGAGGATCAACCCTATACTTGTTTAGTAGAAATGATTTTTGTCAAGTTTTAAATTTTGAAGGTATGTGTAAATAGTGAATGGGGCCATTTAATTGTCTTGGTGTGCAAAGTCATTTTTAGTTCCTTAGTATGTTTTAGGAAATTAATGAAATGGACATTAAGTTAATAGGATAATGAAACTAAAATAACTAAGTATGAGGTTAACCATTTTGGGTTTGAATATTAATTAAAGAGGAGAAAACATTTAACCAATTAATTATGGCACCTTCCTAATTAATTTTAATTAATTGACCTTAGAACTAAATTAAGAATATTTAATCATTTAACTTAGACCTAGTTCATCCTTTGTAATGTAGTGAGTAATGGTGAAAAATTAATCTAATGTACATTAGGGGTTTGACACCTTGTAACCTTTTAACTTAAACAAAAACAAATTACCGCAACTTTCAGGATAAGTGTTTAAGATTCTAATGTGTTCCTAGAATGTAGTTTTTCATGGATGTTAAACTTGCGAGCCATTATTAAAAGCTTGGAATCTTAGGCACACTAGGAAACATGAGACATGGAAACTTAATCTAGTGCAAATTTGTTTTCTTTTAAACCTAGAAAACCACACTATCTGATAATTATATAATATAGAAAACCTAGAAAACTGAAATAAGACATAGAATGATGAACTAACTCTTGCCTTCATATGTGTAGGAGGTGCGGACCATGTTGGTGCTTAATTTGGTCTTGCCTGCTTGTGCTTAAATTTCATCGGTTTGTGGGTTGTGTCGTCTTCTCTATCTCCCGTATTAATAAATAAAACTCTTTCATCCATTTGGTTTCCATGATCAATCCCTTCCTTTGTTGAGGATAACTTAAAATTCTAGAATTTATTTTTCATTCCTCTCGTCATGGTGAAAGATCTATAACTTAAGTGTATAACCAGTGTTTTTTCCTTCCTTCCATTTTCCACAGTCAAGTTTTGTTTTCCCAATGTCATTTTTGTCACAATTATCTATTGAAATGTGATTGGATGCAGCTTGAAGATCATATTTTGGCATTATATCATTTCCAAATTCTCTATCTTTAAAGAAAGATTCATTTCCATGATAAAATGGTGATTTTGTTGCATTTTACACTTTGACAAGAGTGTTTTTCCCTCACAAATTTACATCTCAGAATCTGTGGACATGTGGCCCTTTCTAGTTGGATGTGGCTCATGGGGCACTTTATAAACTCTAAGGCCAAATTCAACTCATAACATGTCCACATGGAAGGCCGGTGCTCATCCGAAAATTCACCTTTTGGTTTAACCTTGAGTTGCTTACTGGGAGACACGTGGAGGTTTGCACTACCTTGCCCATAATTAATTTTTTTTTTTCATGTGGCTAGTATAGCTTTGGCGTACTATGGACACGTGGGGTGTAGAACTCATTTGAGGATCTGTCTTATGGTACCACCTTAACAATTGTGACAGGGAGACATGTGGAGGCTTCTATTGGCACGCTCTATACTTAAATTTTTAAAGAAATTTTCTAAGGCCGGGGACACATGGAGGGACCACGCCTGTTTGGGGACCGTCCACTAATTTTTATTTTGAAGAAGCTCCAAGAGGACACTTGGAGGATTCTCGCTCACTCTGCCTTTTCTTGGAATTTTCAATGGCCAAGGAAAAGCTGTCTCGACCCTGAAACAATACGCCTTCCACTCGATCCTTATAATTTTTATCAACTCGTCTCGATCGAGACACATGGTGAGACCACACTTGTTCGGGGTCTCCACTTTTGAGTTCCATACCAAAGGTGCGCCAAGCTGACACGTGGATGCTTCCACTGGATCCTTTTTGTTGATAATTTTTAAAGGCTAAATGGTGTTTTTCTTAGGCCGAGGGCACGCGGAAGGCCGCGCTTGTTTGGAAACTTTCCCATGTACTTCTCCTTTGCATTTTCACCAAGAAAACACGTGTACGACTATAATATAAAGTAGAGAAGGGGTAATATCAATGGTTGCTATGTATTTTACCTATTTTTCCAACCATTTTTATTAAATACTCCTAGAGATGTGAATACGTAATGTTTTTCATCATTTTTGATGAAATTCTTAATCGTTTTCTCTGTAAAGTGCCATTAATGGATTCGAACTTAATTTGTGAGTCCAAGGATTGTTAAGGTCAATATTTTGAAGTTGGAATTACTTTGAGGAACTTTCAAAAATGGGAATTACTAGAGAAGCTGGATGCGGGATAAAGTTGTAGAGGAAAGAAAGGGAAAATGATGAAATGATGAAATTTGTAGGCACAAAAGATGAAAAAGGTGTTTCCTCGAGAGAGAAAAGGATTATCTGTGATATCCAAATTGTGCAAAGCCTCCTCAAAAATGATTAAATAGGGGATTTCATGCATGATAGAATCAGAATGATTAGAAGGATTGAAAAACATTGTGGCATGGCATCCTAGTAATTAGTCGATGGCCCAAGAAATGTGATCAGTTCATAATTGGTCCACTTGGAAGATTTTAGATGTGAATTTGTTAAATGTCACTTTCTAAGGCAAATTGGTAACAAGAAAAGGTCCCTCAAATATTCTTCTCTTTTGGGGAGAAAATTGAGTGAGTAAAATGTATAAATGCAATGAGAATACTCTTGCAAAGGGTCAAGGGTTGAATTCTTAAGAGAAAATTTGAGAAAAGTCATCTTCCTGAGAGACCAATCCAAGATAACCTGTTAATTTCTTCTGTGTTAGATTTTCTATCATGTCAAGTTGGTTAAAATGTATAGCCATTGATGAGCATTGATATTTCTCTAGAAGCTTTCCCTACTTGATGAATTTAAGCAATTTTGAAATTAATTTGTGTCAATCTTGGAGAAATTAGTGTCTTCTTTGTTTTAGAATGTTTGCAAGTAGTTTTTCTTGTTCCTATTGTAATCTTACATTGAAATATTTGTGAAATCACATAGGATCTCATCCCTATGATAGTTTAGTGGCATTTGCAATTTCATTTCAAGAAGATCCTTCATCTTGTGATGAGATAAATGATTTAAAATCACTTCACTATCATTTTTTGATAAATATTGTTTGTAAGTCTTTGGGTGTACCTTAGGTGTGATTGATAAGAGATTTTGGTGTTTAATTGAGTCTTTTAACTCGAGCCTTTGTGTTAGATTCTAAAAGATTGTGTGAAAATGTTGATCTAGGCCTCCATTGAAGCACACCTTCTTGTTGAAGGAACGTTTTAACTATTTTGAAGCTTTCTATTGTTGAGTTGTCCATTGTTGTGAAGTTTCTCAAAGATCTGGTATAATCAAATTTATCCTACTCAATCTCCCACCAAAATTATTCAAAAACCATGAATCCATCCTGAACTACCCATGTTTTCCCTGTATATCAACAAAGGAAAAAAAATCTATTTACTAAAATATGCAAAACAATTAGGATCTCATAATGTCTTGAGTAACCTTAGCCTTGTTTTGAAAGTATCTCCATCTTTTAAAAGTGACAACTCTTAAGAGTAAAATTATGGAGTATTGACCATATTTTCCCAAGGTTTTCTTCATAAATTTTTTGCAAAAGAAGGATATCTCCATCTCCTTCATCAAACAAAGGTTACGAAATGGGTCCTCTCATCCTGGTCAAAAGGCATGGCCTAAAGTAGTGAGGATAGGTCAAATCCTCTTGAAGGTGTTATCCATCTCTCCACCAATCTAAGTGACAAAGGGCCAGTTAGATCTCATCCCTAGCTATAAAACGACACACATCATGATCCATCTATCTCTAAGCTTTGTGTTGAGTCTGTGATGTTTCTCATCTTGAAAGGGAGAATAAATTTTGATACCAACACTAGTGGCGCCATTACCGAGGATTATTTGATCTTCGGGATCTATTTATGTGATAACAACATTGGTGGCATTATTTCTAGGGATAATTTTTTGATTTGTTGCCAGTTCATATCCATTTGGCCTATCAACAACACTAGTGGCGCCATTTTCGGGAATAATTTGAGCTCCGTGATCTATTTTTGTGTCAACAACACCGGTGGTTTCATTCTTTGGTGAATTATTTGAGCTTCAGGATCTATTTGTGCAGAAACAACACTTGTGGCGGTGTTCTCGGGGATAATTTGTTGATTTGTTTCCATTTCATATCCATTTGGCCCATAAACAACATTGATGGCACCATTGTTGGGGATAATTTGTTGATTTTTTTCTAGTTCATATCCATTTGGCCCATAAACAAAATTGATGGCACCATTGTCGGGGATAATTTGTTGATTTTTTTAGTTCATATCCATTTGGCCCGTCAAAAACACCAGGGTGGCGGCATTTTGGGAAATGAAGTTGTGCGTAAAAGTTTGAACACCATCAATAACACGTAAAAACCTTGGTAATTTATCTTACATGATCTAAGTGCTAATACATTATTGAAACATCATTCTTTGTTCAGATCTATAAGAATTGTTCAAAGTTGTAAGTTTTGAGTGTAATATTTCCAACTTATATAGTTATTACACTAAAGTTTGTATCATCATTGATAAATTTGGGTAGAAGAAGAAATGATCTTGTAATCTTTGCATGAGTCTAGTATTGCGGACATTTGATAGGTCTTTCATAGTGCATTTGCACAAACTAAGGTTAAAATCCTTAGTGGTGACTCCATGTTGTTAAAATTCATAATAAATACTAGTGTCTTAACATATATCAAGTAATATTTTTCATTAATCTCTACAAAGATGGAACGAAGAATATCGGTCTTCACTAGGGACCCTAGTAGAAGGTTGTTTCAAGAGTTGGGAAAGTCTAATCCAGAAGTAAGAAGAATATGGAAGGTTGTTGAAGATCAAGCATCGGGAAAAGAGATCTCCATTGGTGAAACTTATCACCTATGATTGAAGATTGCAATACTTCCTCAAGTGCTTCTAAATCCGGTAGTCTCTTTGTTGAAATGAATTTTCCATCTGGAGAGGGTCCTTCATTTGTATTTGAAACATTTGATTCTCAATCTGCCCTAGTATTTTCCAAATCTAATAGAGTTTTCCAAGAAATAGAGCCTTTAGAGGGCATTCATTCTGAGAATTGTATCCTTGTACCACACATACTTCTCACTCCTCATCAGTTTACATCTCCTCCAAGGTCACCTCCTCAAAATAATATGGCTTAGCCTCCACCCAGACCTCCATTTGTTGTTAATACTTTTGGTCCCATCAATTTTAGAGGTATGGTATCCAAATGTTATGCCACAAGATGTAAGAAATAGATTTCCTAAGTTTCAAGGAAATAATGCAATCACTAGTGATCAGCACTTGAAGCTCTTTGTCAATATGATGGAGGAATTTGAAATAGAATTTGAGGATGTATACATTAAATTGTTTATCCATACTCTAGAAGAAGATGTAAGGGACTGGTATAAATATTTGCTAGATAATTCCATTGATTCTTGGACAAGAGATGAAGAATGCTTTTAGAATGCAGTATGGTGATAAAATAGACCCTAGGTTTATTTTATCATAGTTTGAAAATATAAAAAGATTCATAATGAAGTAGTGCATGATTTCAATACAAGATTTAACAAAACATTGATAATACTTCTGTTAATTTTAGGCCATGTGATGAATTATGTCTGATAAATTATTTTGATGCATTTAATAAGAAAGTTTATTACTATTTGAGGGATAAGAACCCTCAAAATTTGAGGCAAGCCTTTACCATGGCTCTACAAATTGAGAACAACATTAAAGCATTTGGAAAACCTCCTAAGAGGTGTTAAACTGATCAACCCAGAGAAACCTAAATCAAGTAAGGTTGTGGATCTTGAGGAAGTTGTAAAGACTTTGGCTGGAGCTATCAAAGAAATCTCTTACAAGCTAGCCAGGGAAAAGAAAGGAATTCAACAAGGTTCTCAAGGTCAGCATAGTCAACAAGGACAAGACATATTTGTAAATTATCCAAGAAATGATCAGAGATCTAATGGCAGAGGTAAATGACCCATGCAATCTAGTCAACCCCAATCTAGGGAAAATAGAGTAGTTCCTGATCCTCTAAATGCCAGAGTTGTTGTTGTTGAAGAGACAAATGAAATTTATTGGTGTGACAAATGTTTCTTACCCCACCCACCATGTGAAGTAGATCAACAAGTTAAAGAAACTGATGATGATGATAACGCTAATGATAATGCATGCATGGTGGATTCCTCAACAAGTTCATAATAGGGAGAAACCTCAAATGAGTTGATGAGTGCCAGAACTATTAAATATTTTTGGGATTGCATTCACTAGGTATTACCTCTTCCTCCCACTCATACTTCTGAAATTGATATGGTGCAAGATTTTGAATTACCTAATAATGATTTTGAATACTTAAGGGCATTAATGATTGAGAAGTATGATGGAGGAATCCCTTTTAAGGAGGATAGGAAGTTGTTAATGAATGTTGTGGTTGGCCATGAAAATAATATAAACAAGGGTAAGGTTTCCAAAGGGGTGGGGCCTCGGCTAAGCCTAAAATTCTAGTGATTACCAAGATCCCAAAAGAAACTCCAAAGAAAGATGCATCTGATAAGGGCCTTGTTGTCTCAAGTAGAACTTGTGTCCCTCCCCATGCTCAGAATATAAAAAATCATGTGCCATTAGATGAATTTGTAAACCTTCCTCCTAACACTGCATTACCCAAATATGTTCCTTGTGACATAGCCCAAATATTGAGTCAAATCAATATTTTTGTTACTATTATTGAATTGCTTAGATTTCTTGAGCATAGGAATAGAGCATTCAAATATTTTGGGTTTAGAGAAGAAAATGTCACCCAAGGCATAAATGTTGAGATTCCTCCTACCATTTTAGAGTTAAAAAAACCCCAAGTACTAGAAGAACTAGGTGAACCACCTGAAGTTTACTTGGGAACATCTTTGGTTGAGTCTCAATTAAATTTTGATCCATTTTTTACAATGCTGATTATTAAAGATAGATTGTTGCACAATTGTATGTTTGATTCTGGAGCATCATGCAATGTTATGCCTCTAGAAGTCATGAATGAATTGAACATTAAAGTGAAAACAACTTATGGAAAGTGTACTGCAATGGATTCTAGAGAGGTTCCAGTTGTAGGGTGTGTAAAAGGTTTAGTGGTACATCTTGCAGCTTATCCAAGTAACAACTTGAAACTTGATGTTGTTATTGTTGATTTCCTTGCCAAATGGGGCATGTTGTTATCAAAAAATGGGTTTCAAGTGTTTTGGAATTTTTTAGATGGATATGTTTGTTTCCACCATTCCAATTGAAGGTAATGTTTTAAATCTATATGGAGAAAAGAAGATGTTGCAACTCATCAAGATCCTAATAATGCTTCTTATGAAGTGTTGTATGCTAATGTAGATGCTGATAAATTTATTGGATTTTCTAATGGAAAAGAGCACAATATTGATCAATGTAAATGTCTTGAGCAAGTAGGTTTTCCTTGGACCTTGTTATTCAATGGAGCTTGTTCCAAATTTAGAAATGGTGCTTTGGTATTGTTTTGATTTCTCCAGGCCAGGAAGAGTTTGTTTTTTCTTTCAAACTCAACTTTGAATGCACTAACAACATTGATGAATATGAATCATTGTTATTAGGTTTGAGAATTACATGCAAATATGGTATAAAGGACATCATTGTCAAAGGAGATTCATAATCGATTATCAACCAAATTAGAAAATCTGTATGCTACTAAAAATTAGAGAATAAAAAATACAAGCATGTAGTCTTGGATTTGATTAAAATGTTTGAATATTTTAATAATGTGCACCATGATAGTAAGTTTAATATTGTTGTAGAAAATTTAGTATTGCTAGGATCCAAATTTTGAAATTATGCAATATCTCCATTTTGTGATTATGATGTTGAAATACTAACAAGGCCATATGTCCCTGAGAATGTTAAAAATTGGAAAGTGTTCAATGATGATTCCTAGGTGAAATGGTTTATGTAGAACCAAGGTGATTTTTCTAACCAAAATATAGATTGGGAACCAATGGTGTGTTTTGTTGAAGGAAAGGAAACTATATTTAGCAAAAACATCATATAGCTGAAGACAAACACAATTCCCGAGGTTTGGTGGCACTTGAATCAAATTTTGATAATGTTGATTCCATTATTAAAATAAGTATGTCATTTTAAGAGATGTGGAAGATCATGACCTGGGAAGAAAGGAAAAACCACATAAAATCTAGTTAGGAAGCAATCTCAGCAAGGAAGAGAAGTAGACCTATGTTCAATTGCTCAAGAAATATCAAGACTTTCTAGCTTGGTCTTACTCTGAGTTGAAGGCATACATGAAAGATTTGTTCCAACATGAGATTCCTCTTGAATCTAATGCCAAACCTTTTAGGAAAAAATAGAGGCCAATCAATCCACTCCTTTCTTTGAAGATGCAAGAAGAACCCAAGAAGTTGAGGGATGGAGGGATCATTAAGCCCAAAGGTAGTCATTTTGGGTTACAAACCTAGTGCCTGTTGGAAAAAGAATGGCGATATAAGGTTGTGTGTAGAATTCAAGAAATTGAATAAAGAATCATTGAAAGATAATTACGCTCTTCCAAACATAGGTAATATGGTACAATTGGTAATCTGGTTATGAGTTTTTATCCATTTTGGATGTCTTCTCTGGATATAATCAAGTTGTTGTGAAAGAGTTAGAAAGAATAAAGAATGCCTTTACCACTTGTTGGGGGAACTTATGTCTATGTTAGGATGCCTTTTGGCTTATTGAATACTGGAGCAACTTTCCAAAGAGCAATGTATGTAGCATTTGCTGGTTATATTAATGATTTCATTTTTGTTTATTAAGATAATGTAACTATGTTTTCTAGAATAAGAAATAATCACTTACAACACTTAGAGAGAATTTCGTTAAGGTGTAGAGATTATGGAGTATCATTGAATCCCAAGAAGTGCCATTTTGGAGTGTAAAAGGAAAAGATGCTTGGTCACATTGTATCAAAAGAAGGGGTCATGATTGATCCCGAGAAAATGGAAGCCATCAACAATGTTCCAATTCCTCGAACTAAGAAGGGAGTTCAATCCTTCTTTGGAAAATAAAATTTTCAAAATATTTATGTCTAACTTTGCTTTGAGATATCCATCCCCATTACTAGCATTCTAGAAAAGGACCAAGTTATCAAATGGGTAGAATCTTCCACTAAATATTTCAATGGAATCAAGGAAGCACTAAAGCATGCCCCTATTTTGGCAACTCCAAATTACAAGATGCCTTTTCAAGTGTTTTCTTTTTCTTCGGAAAAAACCATTGCATCTGTTTTGTTGCATAAGAATGATGAAGGGCATAGAGACCAATTGTTTTTTTAGTAAGGCATTGCATGGATTTGAGTTGAAGTACACCATCATGGAGAAGTTGTTTCACCTGATTCTTAGATTGTTTCTTGGAAGCATTGATGAAACAGATAGGGTAACAGGCGTAGGAGGAATACCTGTTCAAATGTTGGTTGATGAGTTATTACACGCATATGAATTCAAGATCCACAACTGATTGTGAGAGATTCCTTTTGGCTAGGAGGAACTACCTGTAATGAAAACAAGACCAACAAAAGAAATTAAACAATATGGGTAGTGAACTGTCTAGTGTATGCTAGATCTAGGAAGTGTGATACTTCCTAGATGGTCATCGTCGATCCACTATTTTAAAAAATTTAATGTTGTAAACAAAGTGAATCCTATTATAGTTTGAAATGATTTGGGTATCTCACTTAAAAACATAATACAAAATAGATCTAATCTAACAAGATAAGATAGAATGGAATCCAAAGGTCAAATGATTGGTTCTAGGTTCTATAGGTTTGACAGAGGTCATAGATAGATCACAGTGAATGAGGGTAAGATGAAATTTGGTGGGTAGGTCTTTGTTCTAGGCTATGTGGGAAAATACAGAGACCGGTTTGGTCGTCGAGGTGACCGATGGTGGTTAGGTGTAACCGGTTCTAGTTACTTATGAGATATGAAATGTCACAAAAAGTTGTACTTTGTGATTGCTACTTTGTGATTATTGCAAAAGGACTTTGGTGGGTTAATGGGTATATGGAGGTGAAAATGTCATAGAAGGTCAATAGGGGCAAGATAAACAATGGATGATAAAATGATGAAGAAATGAAATAAACCAGGAAGGTATGATGTTATAATTACTTGGATTTTGGTCTTGAATGCCTGTGTGTGAGGGATGGAGGTGCTTTGGTGAGGGGTTTGAAGGTTGCAAGTGATCACAAGCCAAAAGAAATCTTCTGCATGGGCTGCATGTACACTCTTCTTTGCTTTGATAAATCGAGATCATGGCGGGATGGGTACATGTAAGAGAAATGCTCAATCTCCTTCCTTGCATGTGGGTTTTTCTTGAATTTTCTCTCTAAAGATGTGTTATCTCTTTGAAATGTGTTCTTTCTCATCCACCTTCTCTCAATGTTTTGTTTTCCAACCTCAAGAATAAGGTTATTTAGGGGTTAAAAGGGGTAACTGATGGTGGTGTGACTTAACTGGCGATGGTTAGGGGTAAGCAATGTCGGTCAAGGTGGGATTTCCTAGGTTTACTAAACTAGGGTCATCCTCTTGATTTCCTTGGATCTCTTGTCATTATCCCATGGATTATACTGGGAACTTCTTGTGAGCATGCGGGGATGTGGTCGGAGGGAATGTAGGCATTGATTTTTAGGGTTTGGGTAAGTCTTAGTAGTTGTGGCAACTTGCTAAGAATAGGTCTTAGATTGAGTTGGCTTGGTGAGGTGTCTAAGTGAACTGTAGGTGTGAATATTATTTAAATAATAAATATAGTGAGGATAATTAATTAATTAAATTTAATTAATTAAATTGAAATTATTGGGGTGAAGAGGGTCATGGCTAGGTAAATGTAATAAAGGGTTCTTATTGGTTGAGGTATGAAAGGGGAGTGTGACCTGATTTTAGTGTCTACATTTTTCCCCTTTTTGTTGCATAGCTTGTATTGGTAAGCAGCGCTAACAAAATAAGATGTGGTTACCCCATGTATGGGTGAATTTATCCCCCTCAAACCACGAACTGATAAAGTAGTAGGCTGAAGAGGTGAGTGGTTTGATAAAAGGCAATGCGGGGAAAAGGTAAGGTGGATAATAGGGGAAAATGGTGAAAGGTCTACTTAGGAAATCTAGGGTATAGGTCGGGTCAAATGTAGCAACAAGAAAATGCACGCACATGTATAAACTAGAGCACACTACCGGTTGAAGAGCAGTAAACTCTACATCATCTAAGGTGGATAGGTTTATCTCGAACAGGGGTTTAAGTGAATCTGGTATCCAAGGTATAGGATATGGTCAGAAACACAACATAGGTTAGGTGTAGGAACATTTAGGTATGTTTCAGACACCAAAGGTAGGGTCGGATAAACGGTCACAACAATAGGCTAGGTAAGTTCATTAGGTCAATCAACACAAGTATCGATGTTGTAAGGTATAACAAACACATGAGGTCAAAGGTCACTAGCAATGGGCCAATTCAAAATATCTAGGTCACGACACAGGTAAGTCCAAGGTATGCATAAAATAATGTGTCCCCAAAGGAGGAAAAGAGTAGGCAGGCAAGTGAGGAGGTCTCGAAAGGTAAGGTAAATAGGTTGGGTATAGGTGGGGTGGGGTAAAGGATCAGGGTAAAGGGTAGGGTAAAGGGGCAAAGTAAGGGTAATGTGCAGGTGAAGGTGGTGATGAAGATGAAGGTGGAGTTATGAGACATTGGTTTATGTTTTTGCTAGATGAGATATGGATTTGTTACTTTAATGTGAATGGAAATTAGGTGAGGTAGGCATGATGGAGTTAGGTTGGTTTAGGCATGGATTGGGTAAGGTTATAGGCATGGTTGATTTAGCTTTGTTTAGGCATGGATCAAGTCAAGAATATAGGCATGGTTGAATTGAAAGTAGGTTTAGTTATGATTCATTATTTTGGCAATGAATGATACTATGGGTCATATGTGAAATGTTCTATAATCTATGCATAGTGATGATAGAGAGATGGTAGGTGTAAGAAATGTATGATGTGGTAAGAAAATTTTATGTATGTGGTTTTGATGGTGAAACACAACACCCCTTAATGTCTCGCAACCCGATGGGTTGAGACTCTTAGTGAAATTGTATAACATGGAGCTTTTCCCAAGTGTGGGACATTGTGAATTGGGAAAGCTCTTTGGATGAAGGCGGTTCCTATTCCTCTGTTCGAGATGCACACATAAAAATGCAAAGGGTTCACTCAAAAACCTAATCTAACTTGCCAAGGAGACAGGGTTTGAGGTGTAAGAAAATAAACCTAATCTAGCCAAGGTGATGCGCTAAAGGAATGATGAACAACTATTTTACCAATAAACACAAACCATAAAAATGCAATACAATAAACATGCATAGGTAACCAAGGCTGCAATAAGAGATCATTTGAATGCAATAAATATAAGAGAGTGTTGAAATCATCCATAGACTTAGTTTTTATTGCTCCAAATATTGGTACAGTCCATTATAATGGCCAAAAGGCACAAACATGCATTACAGTTTGAATGGAAGGTCTAAAACTCCACAAATTCACCTACCAAAGAGAAGAAGGGAGGGGAAAAACAAGAATTTTCAACCTTTAGAAAGAGGCCCCTCCTTACAATTTATAGGAAGAAAAGAGTTGGAGAAGAGAGGAATTCAAAATCTACCCCAACCACCTCTAGATTGCATTTAATTCATCTCATTATGGTGGTAGGTGAGAACCTAGAAAACCTAAAAAATGATGAACTATATTTTGAATTTTTGAATAAATTTTTCTCACCCAAATAAATATATCCAAGACCCCTGTAGTTGGATATAGGACCTGTAATCCCAACAACAAGTCCAACCTTGTGAATTTGATCTCCCTCAAAAGTTATGGCCATTTGAATATTTCTTGAGTCAGGGTCTACTTCTTGTTAGGTTCAATTTTCTCCTTTGCATTTGCATCAGGTTTGGAGGGTGCCTCAACATGTGTTTGATGCTTATGTTTTCCCAAAACCCGCTTCCACTAGTGTTGCCAAGATTTCCTTTGTTTCGGGTTTAGAAGTTGGACTTGCATATGCATTGGGTTTTGAAGGTGGCTCGACATGTTTTCGCCCCATGTTTTCCCAACTTGTTTCCCGACTTCAAAACCTGATTTGCCTAGGTAGTGTTTCAGGTTTTTGAAACTCCAAAGCATCAAGACATGTCTTGTGATTTTCATGCTTCATGTATCATGTTTCCCAAAACCCGAAACCTGAAATTCTTTGTGTCAGGTTTTTGACCATGCGCAACATATTTTCTTTGTGTCGGGTTTTTAACCATGCAATGCATATTTTCTTTGTGTCAGGTTTTCGACCATGCAATGCATCCCCCAAAATCTGAAATGAAGGATTTATAATTCTAGACTTATTTTGCATGCGTGAAAACCCAAAATTACCTTGGTGGGAGTAGAGGCATGCAATTCACCCTCCAAAACCCGAAATGAAGGATTTAGATTTTCCTTGATTTCCATCTTCTGTTGTTGTCTATATTTACCTAGGGGTGGATATAGATAAAATTTGGTGACCCAATGGGATCACTCTGCTTAGGTGGAAGATCGGTGGCCTTTTAACAATCCATTAGGTATGGAGTCATAAGCAATAACCTAAAACCAACCTGATATCTAATCTCAGCCCGATACCACAACTCCTTCTCTCGAGAGCACACAAAATTGTAGAAATTCAACCTAGGAGCAATAAAACTGTGTTGAAGCACCGAGGTAAAATGAAACCTAACTACAACATGACAATATGCATACACACTTAGAATAATTAAAATCTAGGCTAATATTTACAAGGGTAAACCTTTTCTTTTCGTGTAGCAATGTTTAAGATAGATTTCATTAACCGGAATCGGAGTTCTTCTCCATTCCAATGTAGACAATTAGAAGGAATTGCTATTCTTACATCCCATGACCATGTAGGGGCCACTCCAAATGGCATCAAACTTGGAATGCCTTCCTGTTTTTGCCCAATCTGCATCCCATTTCAGAACTAGGTCCCCTTCCTGGAAGGTCCTTGCTCTTGCTTTCTTATCAAACCATCTTTTTACTAAGGCCTGATCTTTCTCAATCATTTGAACTACATGTTCTCTAATTTCTTCCAATTCCATCAACTCTACATACCTAGCCTCCATTGGTTCGAACTCAGACAACTCCAACTACTTCATGAGCTCCAATGCAGGCAGTTCTAATGATATAGGCAATACTGCCTCTTTCCCATAGACTAGCTTGTATGGAGAATTACCAGTAGACCTCTTTGTATTATCTTGTCAACCCATAATGCTAATTTTATCTTGGTATGCCATGTTCTTTGATTTTCATCTAGAGTCCTTCTGATGATTCTTAGAAAATTCTTATTCGTGGACTCTGCCTGTCCATTACCCTATGGGTAATAGTTGGAAGAGGTGCTCAAGTAGATTCCATTCTTCACAACCCATTGTGTAATATTGGAACCTATGAATGCCAATGCATCATTTGATATGATAGTGGCTAGCACACCGACCCTAGTTACTATTCCTTGATAAAAGTTTAGTATATTAGACTCATTTTCTTCTTTGAGCGCTACTACTTCGGTCCACTTGGTGAAATAGTCTATTGCCATGAGAATCCACTTGTGGCCTTGGCTTGAGTTTGGATTTATGACCCTGATGAATTCCAATCCCCATTGCATAAATGGTTGGTCAACCAAAATTGGGTATAATGGAAGTGTTGCTAGTCTTTCTTTGCCTGTGAAGAGTGCACATTTTTGCACTTTCTTATCCATGTATAGTAGCAGACATTGAACAACGTGGGCCAATAATACCGTGCCTTCATTATATTGAGAGCTATTACCCATGGGAAAAAATTCCTCTGAACCTCCATCATGAAAATATCATAACACCCTCACAATTTGACCTATCCTAATGCACCTCAATAGAACTCCATTGATTTCTTTCTTGAACAAAACACCATCAACAAGCACATGTGGAATGGCTTGTAATCTAAAGTATCTCCTCTTTTCTTTTCTCATTTCGGAGGGCATAGGCCTTTCTGTAGGAAGTGTATCATATTCTAAGTCCAATAAGGAGTGGGAACATCATCATTTTCCTGTTCTTGACCATCATGTAGTACCAAGATAGTCTCCTTTTCATCACCTGCTTCATCTTGTTGACTTGAGGCTAGTTGTTCACATAATCCCTTTCCACAAACCAACTTAGTGACCTTAATTTCGATGTCATATTCCATGACATGAGTGATCCATCCTACACGTTTCTCATTCAAATCCTTGTTTAGAAGGAAGTCCTTGACTCCCGCATGAGAGACCAACAATTGGATCTTGTTGTTTGAGACTAGGTGCTTGAATTTCTTTAAGCTCCTGATCACTACAAGGACATGCTTTTCAATGAAAGAGTACCTAGTTTCATATTCCTCCAAGCCTTGACTGAAGAAAGCAACTGGTTGTTCTAATCCCTCTTTGTTTTGTTGTACTAGGATTGCAGAAATTGTGTCCCCACCACCAAAGGCATATAGCATGAAATCCTTGGAGAAGTATGGATTGATGAGAGTTAAGCTTGAGATATAGCCTTTTTATTGCCTCAAAACTTTCCTTGCCTTTAGATGTCCACATAAATGCCATGCTCTTTTTTAACATCAGCATTATTGGCTTTACGAGAGTCTGCAAGTTTGGAACAAACCTGCAGACAAAATTGATCCTTCCTAAGAAGCTTTGAAGAGCCTTCTTGTGACTTAGCAATGTCAATGCTCTAATTGCCTCAACTCTTTCGGTCAATCGTCAATCCCTCCTTTGAAACAATATGGCCTAAAATTTTTCCTTCGTGAGCCAAGAATATGCATTTTTGGGATTCAATGATACCCCAAATCTTCTACACCTCTAAAATACTTGTCTCAGATGAAAGAGGTGATCCACTACATTTTTGGAGAATATCGTGATGTCATCAAGATATATCAGAACTATTTCGTTGATCAAACCCTTGAATGCCATATCCATTACCCTTTGGAAAGTGGCTCCAAAGATTTGATAACCTTCAAATGGAATCTTCCTATAGAGAGAATCTTATTTCACCATTATTTGGTTATACCCTAAGTAGCCATCTAGGAGAGAGAATCTCTCTGAACCGAATACCACTTGCAATATTTGCTCCATTGAAGGAAGTGGGTAATGGTCTTTGAGAGATGCCATGTTGAGGTCTCGGAAGTCCACGCATAGCCTGATTTCTCTATTCTTCTTCCTGACTTGTACAAAGTTTGCAACCCAACTTGAGTGCTTGATCGGGAATATAATGCTTGCCTCTATTAGCTTGTTTAGCTCCTTCTTCATTAGAGGCTCAATGTGAGGGTTGACTAGTCTTTGCTTCTAGCATGATGGGCTTAGCATCTAGATCTAGTTCTATGGTATTTTGTGCCAACTTTGGGTTGAATCCTCACAGGTCCTCATAGCTCCAAGCAAAGACATCTGGAAATTCTTGGCAAAGTTGTATGAAATCTGATTTCTCCTGTTCAGTGGCCACTTTATCAATTTTAAGTGTTTTTCCTTCCCAACTAGGATCAGGCTTGAATATTCTCCTTTCACATGTATGTTAGCTTTTTCCTTATGGAACTAGTCGTTAGGATTGAAGATAGACTCCAATGTTACCAATCCTTTGAGAAGATTTTTTTCAAAACTGCACTACTTGGTTCCGTATTGCTGCTCTAATCTATCCCGATTCCCAGCCGAGAATTCAGCCTCTTCTTACAAGAATTGACGATCTGTTGATATTTTTCAAACACCTACCAGCTTGTGTTATTATCTAGTATTATCGGCCTCACAACCACATGGATATGTGGCTGTGTTTTGTCCTTTTGATGTTGTCAACTACATCAAACATTGCTCCAACTATTTGCGAGCCTATCGGTGGCTTTATTTTTCTTCCCGTGTATGGACACAATGTTGAAAGCTTTGAAATCCTCAATGAGGTCCCATACCCTGTTTCTTGTATCTCTTGCAGCGGGTCATTATTTTTAGCATGTTTCCCCTGACTTGGTTGATGATTAGATCGCTATCCCCAACACTGTAAGTTCTTTATGCCCTTTTTCCTAGCCAAATAAAGTCCATGAATCAAGGCCTCATATTTAGTTGTGTTGTTTTAATAGGAAAACTGAAACGAAAAGCTAAATAATATTTATGTCTTTGGTGAAATCAACATTGCACCTCCTCCAACACCTTATTTTCTTCTTGAACCATCAAAAAATAGTTACCAAACTTCATTTTCATCCTTTTGTTTAGGCTAAATGATGTCGAGAATGGGTGAATTTTCTTCATGTACACAATACATGCCCAATTTAGATTCTTTAATTTCCTTGTATGGGTCAAATGCATGAATTTTGTTTTCCCATTCATCCAAAGTCAAATAAGGAATTCCCTCAACCTTAGTACCAATTTCTAGATCATTTGAACACTCCTCCTGATCAAAGGCTGAGCAATTTACATTTATAGGACTTGGTACATGAGGCTCAATATGGAAATTGGCAATTGGTTCTGACTGATTGTTGCTTTGGCCCCATACCTCATCCTGAAAATCATGTGTGACCAATCTATAGATAGATATCCACAAATTTTTGTAGTGAAGTCTCTTGATAGACACAACGCAAAGAGTGGCGGAAGGTCAATTACAGATACATCTTATAGAACTATGACATTAGGACAGGCATGTAGTGTTAGGCTTAACCCTTTTATGACCCCAACTATTCCTACTACCATTCCATCTAGCTGTACTACTCCTTTCAAAACTGGCTCATACTTCAGACCCAGTTGATCTGCTATTTGCTTCGGCATCACTGAACTACTTGCCCCTGAATCTATCATGCATTTATGTACCAAGTGGTTTTCAACAATCAATGACACATGTAATGGTGGAGGCTTCAAATTTTTTTTTGTCTGGCCTCCATCATGTCAACATTGTATTAGTGATAAATTTCTAATGTCCTCGCTTAGATACATTCGAGGTAGACCAATTAGCCATTGCAACTTGCAATAAATCTCACTTTCCTAGGATTACTAGTGATTCCCACATGGAAATGTTCACATGTGTCTTCTTCATTTGATCGATGATGTTGAAAGGGGATGAATTGTCCTTTTTGTCCCTTACTTGGGCAACCTTTTCGGAGTTGAACAGGCACATGTGTTGCCACAATGATTACCTTAGGCTGACTTTGCACATTTGGAGCTGCATTTGGTCTACTAACCCTTTGTTGTGTAGGAGTGGGCTGAGAAATAACTAGATTAGATGGTTTTCCCTCTTCAATACTTCTCTTGTTTAACCATGTGTTGGCAGCCATGCCTTGAAAAGGATTTTGGTTAACTCCACGAAGTCTTCCATTTGCCAATTGGCCAACGTGGTTTCTCTTGAGGTCCTTCTTGTTGTGTTTCTTGTTGTTGATTCCCTTGGCTTGGCTCGTGAAACACACCAATGGTTTACACCATCAAGGCCTGATTTAGTGCACCAGTGAAACACGTTGATTGATTATGAGGTAAATTGTAGGGGTAACACCAGTCGTACTCCTGTGCCATGTTGTTTTATGTTTTATGTCAGGGAACCAAGGCTCTTGAGGGTGTCATTGCATTTGGATCATACAGTCCAAATGGCCTAGTAGCTTGAGGTTGTCCTTGGTTTTGGTTTGATTTGCATCCCGAGGTGGTGGTCTATTTTATTGGTATGAGGGCCTAGCTTGGTACTTGTACTTGAGGCCGATATGGTCTAGAAATTTGAGCTTGTTGTCTTTTGATAAATACTAACTCATTTCAAAGGTTCTCGTAGTTGTTTCATAACCTCTTGCAATTCCTTTGAATTATTTGAAGAAGTCAATGCCTCATTATTGCTTTGATTTCTAGGGGTTGGAAGGGGATTCATTCTAGTGTTTTTGGTTGTAGGATTTCCCATATCTAGATAGAGAGGCATTGGTGGCCTTGCAAGCTTTGGGATCACCGATCAAAAGGGGCCCCCAAGGTAAATTTTGATAACATGCATCAAATTGAAAAGTCCCAAGAAATTATATTGATTCAGGTAAAGCATCATGTTGAAAGTCCCCTTAGATTTTTCTAACTCCTTGTAAGAAAGAAAGAAAGAGCAAGCTTTCGGCTAAAAATGTCCAAGGAAAGGTTGGAATGATGCATGGCGGGCAGAAAAAAATCACGAAAAATGGCTAAGTCTTAGTCTCCGGACAGAGGGACAAAAGTACGCGAGGGACGCATGTGACGCCAAAGAAATGGGCGAAGGTTCGCCACTAGACAGTGGGATAAAAGTACGTGAGGGACACGTGGGAAAGAAAAGTGCGAAATCACGAAGGTTCATCCGGGAAGCACACAAAAGTACGTGATACGGACGCGTGGGATTTCGCAAAATGTGAAATGGGTGAAGGTTTGTCTAGGACAGCTAGGAAAAAGTTTTGCGAGGGATGTGTGGGACGCGAAAGCATGAAATGGGTGAAGATAGAAGAGAAGAAAAGTCAACGTTTGACTGCGAACTTCAAACGGCCATAACTTTTGACTCCGAGCTCCGATTTTCACAAAATTGGACTTTCTGGAATGAGCAAAATGTCCTCTTATTTTTGATGAGGGTAGAAATATTTAAATTAAGGAAAATATATTCGGCTCCAGTCAGTGAATGCTCATTCCCGTCAAATGACAGAAAACGCCTGCTAGACCCAAAATAGCTGCCAACTCGAAAGGCCATAACTTTTGTATTTCTCAATGAAATCGCACAAAATTGGTACTGCGTTGGAATCGTGGTTCTGAACCCAATGCAAAAATCAAGAAATTACAGATTCAATTAGAAATTGATTGATATTTTTAAGAAAACGTGGCCGGATTTAGAACAGTTTTATTTGGTAGTTTTGTGGGAGTGCAATTAAGAGGCATGGCCATCATTCTTTCTCTGCTGCAGCACATGGGACAGTATGGGTAGCCTTTTGCAAGTAATATATAATAATTTCACTCCATTTAATGCCTCTTACAAATGGTTGAAGGACAGATTTCGGATTTCCATTTTCCCTTCTCTTTCTCTTCTCATATTTTTCTATAAATTGGAGTGTTGGGCTCATTGTAAAGGAGAGAGTTTTGGGTAGCAAAGCTTTACAAAATTGCTTTGTGAAGCCGATTGTGTTGCAGGCCCTTGTAGTGGACTCCTTGCATGGTGATCCAGGCCCTTATCTTGTAATAGATTCGAACTGTGCATATCCATGAAGCAATAAAATACAAGTTTGTGGATGTATCTTCCCCTCGCCCCTTTTCTTGCATTATTCTTTCCCCTTTGATCTTTCTATAAGAATATTGTGTCTACTTATTATGTTCTTGTAGGGATTCATTAAATTTTGTATTCATTGGAATATTGTCGTCAGATTATGGTGAAATGTCACTTGGAATTTGGAGATTACTCTCACACCCTCCTTTTACCGTTATCACCGCTTTAGTGTAGGCTTTCATTTCTCTCCACTGCTAAATTTAGATTAGAGCAGTTTAGCTGGAGAAATGTCATCACCTCTTCTAGTGTGCACTTTTCCTTTGTATTTCCCATTTAGACTACTCTCAAGTATCCTCCTTTTTCGGTGTATCACCGCTTTAGTGTAGGCTTGAAACATTTTGATGTATTCTCTTTCCTGGTCCCTTTTCAAATTTAGATTAGAACAATTAGCTTATCTCTGCATTTTGAGTTTGATTTGTGGCTAAGATGGTAGTTTAGGGGCAAGAACTTCAACGCTTTCTCTCTGGAGTTCTATCTCAAGTAGCAAGTCCCACAACTTCGAGATAGTATCCCATATCCTGATAGTTTTTCATAACATTTCCCGCAATTCCTTTGAAGTATTTTAAGAAGTCGATGCTTTATTGCTTTGATTTCTAGGGGTTGGAATGGGATTCAAGTATATGGTGTTTGATTGGTCAAGGATTTCCCATATCTGGATACATAGGCATTGATTGATGACAACTTACCATCTTAGATCAAATAGTTCTCTACTTTGATAGTTGTGTCATAGGCCCCTGGTAGCGTTGTTCCTCCCATTGATTGGATCATCATGGCTATGTCTGAATTTATAGCCTTTAAGAAATAAAGGAATGCTCCTTCGGTGGTTGGTCTAACAACTATTGGAATCCTGTCCCATGTCCATTGGAATCTGAAGTTGAAATCTATCATTTGCTCATTAGGATCCCTTTTGATTGTTGTTAGTTGTTCCAATAAAGAAAAATTGTCTGCCCTCTCCCGAATTAGTTGCAAAGAGCTGAACAAAGTTGGTTCCAATTCATAATAGACCCTGTTGCTAGGCTCCTAAACCATTATAAGGCCTTACCTTTGAAAGATGAAGCCAACAACTTGACTGCAACATCCATTTCATTTATTTCATGGATTGCACATGCATTGGCAATATCCTGGATGTGGTCAATAGGAGTAGTATGATTTTCTCCTGTGAAATAGGGGATATTCTTTAGCGCTACAACCGAAACTTGATTCTGAGCATTTAGGGAAAGTGGACTATTGCCCGTGAAATTGACAAAGGGATTTAGTGGTAGATGTGCCATTATGATTGGCCTAAGAACCCTGGTTGATGCGAGAAAAGGTCTACCAGGTGGAGGTGTAGAAAAAGTCCTGTTAGGTGGAGATGGTGATCTTTGTGGTCCTCTTCCTCTCCTTCCTCTTCCTAGTGATAGTTGTAAGTAGACAAATAGCCCCTCTTCTCAAGTGTTAGACCTGGTTCAAATTCCTCTCATGTACCTGGTAACTTTGTGTTGCTTACGCCGTTGAATTCTATCCCTTCCAAGTAGCCAAATGTGTTAGAGAATGAGCCTCAAAAGGCTGGATTTTGCCAAGTTACATACCAAATTTGACAATATTGAAAATAGAATTTAAAAATTTGAAGGACCCGGAGGATACAGGTTCTTCAATTCATTTTTGGGTCTTGTTGTGTAGCCGGTAATCCCAAAAGGTATAGGTGGAACTTAGGTCATGCAAGGTAATTTACAAAACCTGAATTGCCATATGTCAAAACTTGGGACATGCTCAACACTTGGGAAAACCAAAAATACTTTCAGAAATAGACACCATGTAATGCATCCCCCAAAACCCAAACGAAGGATTTTGGGACCGGGACCTGTTTGAAACCTTCAAAACCTGAAATGAAAAGAGTTGGGTTTTCCTGTATGCTCTTCGACCTTGAAATCCCAAAACACTAAAAATATGAAATTTTGAAGGTCAAAATCTCAAAATCAAATGACACCCTTTTGAAGATTACCCCCAGATCTACCAACTAGTGAAATTTTGACTTGTTTTGAGTGAGTTAAGCCCTTGAAAATTGATTTCAGATTTCAGCCTGAAGGTGAAAAATCTAAAATTATAAAACTTACAATTTCTAAGTCCAAATTTCTTGAAAATTCCTTCAAAACTTGTGGAATGACCTCTTGGTCCCACTAGGGATTCCAAAACTATTGATGGTGAATCATAACATCCATGAATGTCCAGTAACCCGATGGGTTGAGACTCTTAGTGCGATTGTATAACATGGAGCTTTCCAAAGTGTGGGACCTTGCGAATCAGAAAGCTCTCTGGATTAAGGCCAGGTTCTATTCCTCTTTTCGAGATGCCCACATAAAAATGCAGAGGGTTTACTCAAAAACCTAATCTAACTTTATAAGGAGACGGGGTTGAGAAGATGCAATAAAATAAACCTAATCTAGCCAAGGTGATGCACCAAAGGAATGATGAACAAATGTTTTGCCAATAAACACAAACCATAAATATGCGATACAATAAAAATGCATAGGTAACCAAGGTTGTAATAAGAGATCATTTGAATGCAATGAATAAAAGATAGGGTTGAAATCATCCACAGACTTAGTTTTTATTGCTCCAAATATTGATACAGTCCATTACAATGGCCAAAAGGCACAAACATGCATTACAGTTTGAATGGAAGGTCTGAAACTCCACAAATTCACCTACCAAAGAGAAGAAGGGAGGGGAAAAATATAATGTTCAACATTTAGAACGAGGCATCTCCTTACAATTTATGGGAAGAAAAGAGAGGGAGAATAGAGGAATTTTAAATCTACTCTAACCACCTCTAGATTGTAATTAATTCATCTCATTATGGCGGTAGGTGAGAACCCTAGAAAACCTAAAAAATGGTGAATTGTATTTTGAATTTTTGAAGAATTTTTCTCACCCAAATAAAGATATCCAAAACCCTATAGTTGGATAGAGGACCCTGTAAGCTTTCCGAAAAGTCCAACCTTGCGTGAATCTGAGCTCCCTATGAAACGTTATGGCCATTTGAATATTTCCCGAGTCAGGGTCTACTTCCTGTCGGGTTCGGGGTTCTCCTTTGCATTTTCATCGGGTTTGGAGGGTGCCTCGACATGTGTTTGATGCTTATGTTTTCTCAAACCCGCTTCCACCAGTGTTGCCAAGATTTCCTTTGTTTCGGGTTCGGAAGTTGGACTTGCATATGCATTGGGTTTTGAAGGTGGCTCGACATGTTTTCACCCCATGTTTTCCCACTTGTTTCCCCGACTTCAAAACCCAATTTTCCTAGGTAGTGTTTTGGGTTTTCGGAACTCCCAAGCATCGAGACATGTCTTGTAATTTTCATGCTTCATGTCTCGTGTTTCCCAAAACCCGAAACCTAAAATTCTTTGTGTCGGGTTTTTGACCATGCACAACATATTTTCTTTGTGTCGGGTTTTCACCATGCAATGCATATTTTCTTGGTGTCGGAGTTTCCAACCATGTAATGCATATTTTCTTTATGTCGATTTTTTGACCGTGTAATGCATATTTTCTTTTTTTGGTTTTCAACCATATAATGCATCCCCCAAAACACGAAATGAAGGATTCGGGACTGGGATCTATTTGGCAACCTCCAAAACCTGAAATAAAGGATTCAGAATTCTAGACTTGTTTTGCATGCATGAAAACCCGAAATGACTTTGGTGGGAGTAGAGGCATGCAATGCACCCTCTGAAACCTGAAATGAAGGATTTCAATTTTCCTTGATTTCCATATTCTGTTGTTTTCTATATTTACTCGGGTGGGTAAATATATATAATAGTGGATTAATTTCCAATTTTGATATAAAAGGTGAACTAAGTGAAATGTTATGTAAATGGTGAGTTAGGCTTGGTTGATGAATTGTTTTAGGGTAGAAAATTATCGAGATAACCTCCAAGGGCCCCATGCCCTCGAGTGTTGCCTACATAGTCCCGTTGAAAAAAAGGGACCTCGGCCGATGTAGTTCTCCCATGAGCTCGGGAAGAATATGAAAATGAGTTGGTAGGTTTTGGGCATGTTGTGGGTTTAGGTTTAATAGGTGTAGGTATATTACGGTAAAATGATGTAGGTGAAGGTGATTATGGCGAAAGGGGAGGATTACCTAAAAGGTAAGTGTCGAGGACCAAGTCCTATATAAGGTAATCAAAATGAAAACAAAGATGGTTAAAAGATAAGAGGGGGTCAATAAAGCCACTTGATTAGGTAGGATCATACCTTGAGTAGATGATACCTTGAGGGGTGATGAACATAATACCCAAAAGGCTTTGCATGATTACTTGTTCTATAATGAAGGTAGTCACATGATCACCAAATGTCTAAATTCCAAGATGTCCCTTGAGGAAATTGAGACAATGAGAGTGGAAGTTGTAAGGAGGGTGAAAGGTAGTTAATTTTATATGTTTTGAGTGATAGGGCCTTTGGGAAAGGGGTCCTAGGTCACAATGGGAAAGTCCATGACTAATTTTTTTTGTTTAGATAGACTGATTAATGTGCAAAGTCTATGTGGATAATAATATGGTATTCCTTGAGGTCTTCGTGAAGCTGATCGATGCGGAAAGATTCGGTTTCTCTCTCTCTCTCTTATTTTTGTTTTGTTAAAAGCTTCACATGGCTGTCCTTCAAGGGAGTAGTCTATTTATAGCAGCAATTTTGTCGAGAGGAAGATGTCCTTTTGAGGGAGTCATCTTTTTATTAGAAGTTTGACTCAAGGAGTTTGGTCCCATGTGAGGTCTTTGAAGTCATGGACAAGACCAAGGTGGAGGATAGGACTCTTTTCAAAACGCAAGGTGGGATAATGATGGGATCTCATCTATAGGTAGACAAAAAGTATCCATGAGAATCATGCTATGTGCAAAGACCGTGGTACACATATTCAAGAGGAGATAACAAGTGACGAGTACTCACATGATTCTTGTTTAATCATTAGGAGGTGTATGGAGTGGATTGCGCTCAAGGGATGAACTGTAAAGAGACAAAGGGTGAGGTAGGATGACGAGTCAATAATAGAATGGTAAAAGATGCAATGTGTTAAGGGGCTCAGGTTTGGGTTTACCATCAAGTGAGGGTAAATGATGGGCACCTGATCCATAGGTATGAGTTATGATGTATGGTCTAAGCTAATTAGGAGCAAATTTTCCTCGTTTATTTTTTTTTGCTTTAGTTACGTGTTGATTTTATTTTAAGACAAGGTCACCGACTTGGAAGGTTCATTCATGAACAAGTTTTTCATACGCACATTTGATACATTGTTGGTAAACTTGAAGGTGATCCAGAGCATTAAGATGATGTTCATCTAATAACTCTAGTTGTGCTAAGCGGTCTAGACAAAAGTCATCCTCAGTAAGCATGTCATGGAGAGAAATGCAGAGTGAGGGGATCTGGACTTCGAGAGGTAAAACAACCTTTGTACCATAGACTAGAGAAAATGGTGTGGCCGTAGTGGAAGTGTGAATACTAGTGTGGTATGCCCATAGGGAAAAGGAATGTGTGTATGCAAATCCTTCCCAAAGATTTTCAACCACATTCATGAAAATTTTGTTGAGGGTTTTGTTAGTGAATTCAACTTGGCTATTGGTTTGCAGAGGTAATAAGGTGATGAGAAACTAAGTTGATGTCGAAGGCGTCATAAATTTTTTACAATGTTTTTTTTTTGAATTGTTTTCCATTCTCAAAGATGAAGCAATGAGGGACACCAAAGAAAAAAATGATGTGATGGTGGTTCATGTGTGTAAGTGGTAGTATCAAGTCTCCCATAGGTGAGACTAGTACGAATATGAGGACCATAAAGGAGGCGTTCTCATATACGGTGATCTTATTGAGGGTGTTAGTGAAGGCTTCCATACTCCTACGGAGTAAGGAATGTGTTGATACTATATAGGCGGTACTTTCCCGCATTGAGGTGTTGAAAAACAGCTTCCAAGGGATCGAGTGGTTAGTAAGTAGGTAGATGGAATGGATGATGTCTCGGAGGTCAATGCGGAGGTGGAGTTAATGATTGGGAAGCTAATGGGTCAACCATGGAAGTTATAGCAATGGTAGGAATGGAGGAGGTATGTATGGTGAAAGTAGTGGTCAGATCTTGGTAGGTGTAGGTGTAGGTGAAGTGAAGTGGTAGTTGTTGCGAGGTAGATGGCGTGATAGGTATGAGCACATCGTTGGGTTAGTAAATCATGTTGCATGTTTTGAAAGGTGATGGGTCAGCTTTGGAATGGTATAAGTGTGTCCTTCATGTTCAAACTTTACAAAATGATGTAAAGTGGAAGGAACGCAACCCATGAAACGGATCCGTGGTCTACCAAGTAACAAGTTATATTACAATTCCCCTCCAAAACATAAAACAATTCTAGAATAGTTTAGGGGGCCAATGTGAACGTGAAGGATGACAATGCCTAGTGTGGAGCTGATAGTGTCAATGAATGAATGCAACATGATCGAGATGTTTATGCATGTAATTGTCGAGGCATGCACATTTGAGAAAATGCATGGGATGAAATGATGTTAATGCTAGCGCCTCCATCAATCATCACATGGCATACCCATATGTCATCAATGTGGAAGTAGATGAAGAAGGTTAAGTCCGGGTCATCATTTTGGTATGGTGTGATCTCCTCCTCTTAGAAGCTAAGGGAGGCCACTTGGTGAACAAGGTGGGGTGAAGAGGAAGGTGGTAATTAGGTGAGAGAGGCTACATGATGGGTGTTGGTTCATTGGGTAAAAACCTCAATAGATTGAAGAAAATCCATGAGAGCTTGATGATGTGATTCTAAGGTTTGGATGAGGTTATATAATGACATTTTGAGGAGAGATTGGTGTAATTGTTTTAGCATGGTGTTATGTGTTACGCCATTATAGATGGGGTACATGGGGCCACAGATATTTATTTTAGGTATGGGTGTAGATGGTATGTTGGGTATAGGATTGGTTGGTAGGTCACTTTCCTTTTCATTTCCCTTCTGTGCACGTGTAGTGATGTGTATCATGTTGATTTGAGGGGAGTTGGAAAATGGAGAAGGTGTAGGGTGAGTGGTGTAACGACATGAAGGGAAAAAACATAATGGAGGAGAAAAGACTTGTGAGAGGTGAGATGGGCACAATGACATTGGGGTGGTGGCATGGTAAGCTCTCGATGTGAACCATGTTAATTTAAAATATTGAGGGTGACTCTAGGAGTGGTGAGGGTGGAGGTTGTGGTTGTTGAGTGGGCGGTGTGGTAATGAGTATTGGTGAAATAGGATCCTCATCAAGAATGTTGTCATCATCAAAGTTTGTTTCGGTGGACACAATTAGATAAGGATAGTTTTCAAGGCCTTGCAGTTCTCCACATCATTCCTCGGACATGATAGTATGCACAAATTTTAGTATCGTCAAACCATTTTGGATTAGATTTGAGGGGGTCATAAGGTTGGAGTGGCGGTAATGTGATAATAGAGGTCTTGAGGAGGTTGGTTAAAATTTTGGTATAGAAGCCTGCCAAAGGGATCACAATGGGAAGTGAACGTGGGTTTGGGTGTAGGCGTGGTTGATTATCGAGGAAGTGTTTTTGGAAGCGTAGGAGTGGGTCAAGTTACGATTTTAGTTGTCGGTGTGGTTTTATGTATCGGTCGTGTTTGTTTGGGGAGAGTACAGTAGATGAACAGGTAGGAGGGTGTGTGGCTATTTTGACTACCTTATTGTGGGGTAGTGGGGTTTTGTTTTTGGTTACACCTTCTTGGGTAAAGGTGATGTGGGTGTACAAGGTCTATAAGAAAAATTAGATGGAGGAAGAGGGAGAGTTATCCATTGGGATAACAAGGGGTGTTGTGAAGGTATATGACCTAGTTCATGCTTGGGGTGTGAGGATAATAACCGAAGTGTAGTGGGTAGTGAAGCAATAGCCGAGGGTATTGGAGGTATTAGTGGTAAAGAGACCGTAGGTGCAGGTATGAGTTGTGTTGTGTGCCCTGGGTAGGTTAGAGGTTTGTGAGGAAGGAATGGTTTGTTGTGTTATTAGTTTATGGATGGGTGAAGGTTGTTTGACCATGTTGGGCAGCAAGATGTCTTAAGATAGACGGGACAAGTGTGGGTGTGATTGGTGCAGCTAGGGTATGAGTTCGATGAGTTTGTTTCTTTGGTTTGGGTGTCGAGTAGGTGTGGTATTGACATTGGAGGATGTAGCTAAATCCATTTTAAGAGGTGGATGAGTGAGGCTGGTGGTCGGGTGACCCCTAAAGTAGTAATAGGTTTAGTTGAGGTAAATATTGTAGGTGTGGGTTTGGGTTTAGATGTAGGTTGGGTTATGTGCAAGAGTGTGGTTTGAGTGCTAATAGGTATCGTGGAAGGGGTTGTAATAGAGGTGGTTGTGTTTGGTGTGATTGGTTGAAATGTGTTTGGGTAGATAGTGGAGGTATCGGTGAGGGATCTCTACATTTTGTGTTGAGACAGGGAGTAAAAGGAAGCCCCATACTAAAGCCCTATCCACATAATCTAAGTGATCGAAAAATGTGAGAACGACATATACATGTAGGTGGAGTTGGTGAGGACCTAATGGCGATTCCCGTAAAATGTGTTTTAGAGATGGGGAATTGGATAGCTTTATCTTCCATGGGTAAGAGAGCCGAAATTAGGTCAACGGGTTATGGGTAGCTAATAGAGAATGTTTGCCAAGAGGTAAAGGTATCTCAATTGGATCTATGATAGGTGGAGGAGATGATGGGAGCTCCTCTATAAGTGGAGGAATAGATGGGTGCTCCTCTATGGGTGGAGGAGGTAATGGTTTCTCCTCTTTGGATGGAAGAGATAATGGGAGATCCTCTATGGGTGGAGGAGGTACTGTGGGTAAAGGTTCTCTAAGTGGTGAAGCCAAGGGTGAGATGGGCTCAATGTTAGTGGAAGACCCCTCTGTTGGTGATGAAGGAGATGAAAGGTGTTCCTCTATTGGTGAAGGAACAGGGGAGGTTGGTTCTAATACGGAAGGAGGATTTTGGGCTAAGATCTCCACTATGGAAGGAATATGGGGTAATTGGGAGGTGAAAGGTACCTTATTAAGGATAGTGTGAACCTCACGGGTATGAGTATCGTGAGTTGATGTCTCACCGGTTTGATTGGATGAAGGGGCATGGTTGGGAAAGGGTTTTTGAAGATTTTACATTTTGGTTAGGGGTTGCATTGGGATTATCCATAGTTAACTCACCTTTCTCCAACATTTTTGGAAAATATTGTTAAAAGTGATGTAGTTGTTGTCACTATGACCTTTTACTCAATAATAGTTATAGAAATCATGTTCTTTAAACCATGTGGGCATGGGGCGAGCATGGTCAAAACTAGTGTGTGGTTTTCTAGGTGGAAGGGTGATGGCTCTGGATTTGATAATATTTTCTAAGACAAAAGAGTAAGGTTTCCCAATTGCGGTATATTTTCATTGTTCTCGTCCCAATTGAAAATTTTGGACAGTGAGAGATTAGATGAGGGTAGCTTGATTTGTGAATGAGCTTGGCCGGCCTTGAGTACCACCGTGTTAGTGGTGCCATTAGCTTTTGAATAATTGGTTTGTGGGTTAGAAGAAGAAAGGTATCATTCGACTTGAATGTCAAATTCTTATTGCGTAATTATATTTTCTTCTCTTTGATGGCCTAATCTCTAACTTTCATGCCATAGTGAATGCCTAATCGAATGTTCGAAGGTTTGGACCTGCAAGGTTGGGGAGATATGTCTAGCACAAGCCCATGTGAAGATCTCGATGAGTTCTGTTTGTGGCAGTTGGAAGGTAAGTTGATTGATCGAGATACGCCAATGAGTGACAAAATCTATGATAGATTTTTCCTCATACTTGGCGACGTGTGGAATATAGCTCGGTCATGGTAACCTTCTTTATGATATTGATAGAGAAATGATCCAAGAAGGCTTGGGCTACCTGATTGAATGAGAATATAGAGTGTTTAGGTAACCCGCTATACCAATCTAATGCAGGTCCAGTGAGGGACATGGGAAAGGTTCTCAAAAGCAAGGCATCATCATGAGTGATCAGATAACACCCATGTTTGAATGACTACAAATTTTGCTATGGGTCTTCTTTACTATTGAAATGATTGAATTTAGGCATTTCCAAATGCACGGTATGAACAGGATAGGAATGGATGGGTGAATAGGCTTGTTGCAAATCTCTTCATAGGTGAGAGTGTTGTGAGAGCGAGCTGTAAATTGATGCCTCCAATGTCTGCATCTTTTCCAACATCATTTTAATTAGGTCATTGGTGGGTTGTGATGATTGGATGCCTCCTGTAGCATAAGAGGGTTAGTTTTGGGCATATAATGGGGGTGGCACTCTAGTGTATGGGGCTGCCATGTAGGGTGGTGGAGAGAAAGGTAGTGACATAGGGGTACATACCTAGAATGTATAATGGATGAAATGGGAGGTTGTTAATAGTATGTATATGGGGGTGGCAGGGTTGTGGTAACCCTAGTGGCAATAAGGGCTAATGATTGTGGAATAGAAAGAACCACGTTATGAAATGGGGTAGGGGTCATCGACACTGGAGGTGGTAATGTAGCTACGGGTATGTGTGAGGAATTAGGGGTATATGAAGTTATGTTTGGGGTAGTTGTCGAGAGTACTATGGATGTAACGCATGCCACAAAGGTAGCAGATGCGATCATAGTGGGTATATGACCTAACCGTGAAATGACCCAGGGTTAAGGTGGATATGCGCGCACACGAGCCATATGGGGCCGATGTGGGAGTGCATACGAGAGCCAGGGGGATAGATACAGCCATGCCATATATCAACCGACCCGAGGCATCTCAAGTGGACGAGTGGAAAAGGTAAAACTACAAGGTGGTAGGGTTACGGTCAAGGAGTTGTGCCAACTCCTCATCTCCGGTAGTGATAGTGATAGGTTGTATGGGATCCATGGCTAGTGATAAACTAGAAGGTGGTGAAGGACTTGGTGGGAGTGGTTGACAACTCGGCATGAAATACGAGTGCAAGTTCTTGTTTTGAGTCAGCACCATGTGAACTAGTCTTGATCGAGTAGCCACCGCTACTTCTCTCAGTAATTGACAAAAAGAACAACGGGAACAGGTGAATCTGGTGACAAAAAGTGGATTAAGTACCAAATGGTGGTTGGAATTTGAAACAGAATAACCAATGCCGGTTAGGGAAAATCCACGCTTGATCGGGGTAACTATTGTCGGTTATTGTAGAAAATGACAGTGAGTAAACAATGAGGCAAAACGTAAAATCTGACAGGTATGCGAATCTAAAGATGTTTAAAACGTCAATGGGAATAATGACAGTGATAGGGACTATAAAAAGTGGAAGAAAGTGAAGAAAAATGTCCTTTTGAGCGGGTTAGCAAAAGGACCTAGAATCGACGTCGGTTGGGTATAACCGATGTATGGTCGAAGGTAACCGATGATGGTTAATTGTGAAATTGCTATAGTGATGAAAGAAAGTGATTGTGAATTAAAATTTGATGTAGAATTAGACCCAAATTCGAGAATGATGATGATATGGTGTAAGCACACTCGATTGAAGATGGAATACACTAGTTGTGATGAGGAGCATGCAAGGATGAACAAAAAAGTGACGAACGTGATATCTCACTCAAATGCAAGCCAAACAAAAAAACTAAGAAAATTTGATCCTAGGGGTGCCTTTTCTATTACATTTGTTTAGCTTATGCTATTTAGGGACCGACACATGAATTTTGAAATAGGGTTTTTGGTGAGGATGGCTTCCTACAAAGAAGGAGATGTAAAAGGTGAGGTTTGGGTATGTCATGGTGGGGGTGGGCTTCGCTCAAGTATGACTCGACAGAGCGGCCGTAGGTGCCCACCGTGCCATGATCGTGTGATCACCTACGCCTTCTTCCGGTAGGTTGTTGTTTAAGAATGTGTTATCCCGTAAAATTGACAAGGGCAATTTTACCGATAACCATACCGAAAATTTTGTTCCGATCCCTCGTTAGGGATCCCTTGCGTTCGGAACGTTGCAAAATCCCTTTTCCGGGAAATCTGGTTTTCCGAACTTAGTCATTTTTGGTCTTTTGGCTGGGTGCATGGAATTACTATGTAACACCAACTTTTGGTGCGCCCCCTTTAAAACCTTTGGCGCATATTTTCCTGTGTCAACACACCTTTTGGTGCGCCTTGATATGTTGAGTCTTCCCTGCGTGCGCCAAGGCGCATGCGCCTTCGTGTTAGCAACCCTTTTGTTGCGCCACTTTTTGGTGCGCCACAGGCGCACATAATCTCATGTCGACACCACTTTTGGTGTGCCAAAGGTGCACTTAATTCCATGCTGAAAATGCTTTGGTGCGCCAAAGGGCGCATGCTTTCCTATGTCGACAGTAATTTTCATGCGCCCTTTACAAAGTTGGTGGCACATTTATTACTGACTCACCTATATATATTTTTACGTGCCTGCAAATGTCATTATCACCAGAGCAATCACGTTTTTCTATTGTATTCTCTGAGCCTGTCAGCAAGTCTACACTGTCGTTTTCAAACGCCTAGTGGACCCGTTTGCACGTTTTTCGCTATTTATCCGGTAAGAGGTTCTTATCTCTTTCATGTGTTTGGCGTTTTTGGTTATTTATATGCTTTTTGTTTTGGTTTTGGGATTGAAATATTGATCTAGCACCCCCCTTGCTATCTTTCCATATTCCTCCCCCTCTTTCCAGATCTGCTGGTGGAGGAAGTTGTTCTGAAAGCATGGTTTAAATCCCTTCTGGTTAAGCCATTTCATTACCCAAATAACCCTACAAAAGGAGGAAAAGAAAAGAAAAGAGAAGCTAAACCATGTGAAAAAACCCCTCTGAGGGTGATTAAAGCTCTAAAAAAGACTCTATTTTCCTTTTTCCCTTTGGCGCATTGGCACGTCCTGCAACATGATTAAAATCTGCGCCAATGGCACACCCATCATGCCTGTTACATCATGAACTTTTGCGCCCTCAAGGCGCGCTTCCTTCGCATGCTGCAAGTGCTAGCCTTGCGCCCTCCTTGGCGCACCCAGCATCGGTGCAACATCAGCTTAATCCACGCTAAGTACAAAGCTTTGAAGGTGCAAGCGCATTCCCCATTACAGCAACATCATGTTGTGTAGACCCTCCGTGCGCCGCGCCAAGTTACCTTTGGCGCACGAGAAGTTCCTGTTACACAAACCATACATGCGCCTTTGGCGCACCAATCTCCCTGCAACATGAAGAATCTATGCGCCCTTTACAAAATGTACCCTGCAGTATCTATGCGCCATGCGCCTTTGGCGCTGATTTAACCCTTGCACACCTTTTTTCTGTGCGCCTTACCTATTTAGCCCTATAAGCTACAGCTTTCATGCGCCCTGCGCCCTGAGCCTCAAAATCACTAACTCTTTCTTCTGTTAACATTTCAATGGAAGATCAAATGGCTAATACAACCTTTTTGCGTTGGGTCTCGCTTCTTCTTCGTGCAGATCAACAACTAAGCTCGGAAGAACATATGTCTACATCAAGCAGGAGACCTACCAAATCCAAAGGCAAGGCCAAACTTACAGAAGAAGAGATGAAATACAAGTACCAGAGAGTCGAATTCCCGACTCCCGAGCTGAATGTGACCTGGATATCAGGGACTCAGAGTTGGGTCACATTGATATGGAGGAATTCTGGGTCAGAACTCAGAAGGTAACAAGAAGTCCATGGATGGACAAACTGATAGGCAGTGCCCTACACCTCGCTGGAGGAATCCCAGTCAGCACTGTCGACAATGAATTCATGATGGTGGTCACCCGGTGCTACAACAAGGACACAAGGTGTGTCGTAAATGACAAGGGCGAGGTAGTCATTAACCTCACTGCCCGCCACTTTGAGATAATACTCGGCATCCCTCATCACCGGCACTTCGTGGCCGTCAGCCGAGAGGATTGCATTAAGGCCTGGGACGACAACGAAGATCAGTGCATGCAACTGATGAACGAGGTCTATTTGAAAAACAAAAAGGTGGTGACCCGATGGCCTCAAATCATCCACCGCAGCGACTTCTCAGAGGAGCTCAGCGACACCATCACATTCCTGAGTAGGGTCTTTGGGCTTCCTGACGCCCACTTTTTCCATAAATGGATGCTTTGCGGTACTTAGAGACCATGAATAAGAATATGCCCGATCAGCGCTTCGAATGGGCAGAGATTATAAGCAGCACAATCTCTGAATAGCTTCAACAATTTCTTACAATGGGAAGATTCTATATGAACTCCTATGTTGTCTATGCTGCAGCGTCAGAGAGAGACTACCCAGGCCTGATACGAAGTGGGGTTTGGCCTCAGGTCAAAATATATGAGTACTACCCAGAATTGAGGCTGGAGAATAGCATCTCTCAATTCACAAAGATTAACGATGTGTTTTTCTATCACATCATCTACCTGTTGAGGCCAAATATGACTTACGGTCGCATGACCAAAAGCATAGTGGCAGCTACTAAGAAATGGGGGGCCTTGTTCACCCAATTTCCCACATTCACCTATCTGAGGGCAGCCAACTTCTTGGGAGAGCCGACCAGACTACCAAGGTATGCTGGGCCTAAGCTGATTTTGCTGGAGCTGTCAAGACAGCTGATTACATATCACGAGAAGTGCCTCAAAAGAAAGAAGGGTGGAACTCCTTTCCCCCTCACAGTGGGCCGATATACATGCCTTACCCACCACAAGGCAAAGGACATGTTCACAGAGCTGGAGCTGCTTAATTTGAGACATGATTTCCCGGCCAGGCCTACCTTCGACCCAAGGAATTGTCTGCCAAGGGTGAAACTTGATCCAATCCACGTCCCTCAGATCGAGGACATCTACATCGACATCATCCATGAGGTTGAGCTCAGGAGAAAGGATCATTCTCGCTTAGCCTTGGCAGAAATCATCCAATATGGGGTAGCAATTGTCCCCAAAGGCTTCCAAACTACGGAAGATGAAATAGACCAAGTATATACTAACACGGATGGGGACAATTGGCCTTTTCCAGCCATTGATAGAACTAAGGCACCTCAGACGATTGAGGAGAGGATCGGGAGACTCTGCAGGGGCGAGACATTGGTGCGGATGAACGGGTTAATCTACCTTGGGGTTGATTTCACAACCTCCCCATTGGGTAACGCACCTCCCGATCTAAACAACAGCCTAAAGGCAAGGGCAAAGGCATAGAGGGTGAATCCAGCACCACTCAGGAAGAAGCTCCAGCAAGTCCTCCTTCCGCCGCACCCGAACAGGTCATAACTCTGGTTACGCCAGAGAAAGAAGCAGAAGAGGATGTTCCAATAGGCCCATCCACTCAGGATGTCGGCATTGCTACAACAACCGAGGTCCTTTATGTCCCTTCTTCTTCTCTTCCTTCCCCTCCTCGAGCCCACTCAAGTGACCATCCCTTTGGTTGTGTCCTCCCCCCTCTTTCTACTCTTTCCCCGCTTCTTCGTCTATCTTCTCTTCCCTCGCAGATCTTTCCCCCTCCATTTCTTCCCTCATCTCTGAGCTCCCTTCCCTTCCTATGTCTTCCGCAGCTGTAGTTTCCCTTCCTCCCGTGGACACTTCTTTGGCTATTCTCTCCATGCCACCTCCACGTGTCTCCACGTTTTTCCACTCTACTACTACAGCTCCCCCCATTTCCGTTTCCGGCCCTTCTCCCATAGGTCCAGCCTGGATCTCCCAGCAGCTAAGTCAGCAAAAGAGGAAAGTTCCCATCGCTCCGATGGACTTTTCTATAATCCCATCTAAGGGGGCAAAGAAGCAGAAGCCCGTCACACGCTTCTCTCAAAGTGCTGCGGGAGAGAGGGTTATGGAGATTGCGTACCCCAATCCCCTCAAGGAGAAAAAGGATCTGTCTCCGATAGATTATATTGTGACCCAAGTCACAATGGGGACATCTTCTGAAAGCCTTCAGGGGGAAGCCCTTTCTGCAGTTGACGCCCTCTGCAAGAAGCTTCAGAGACAAAGGAAGAGAAAAGGCAATTGAAAGAGCAAAACAAATATCTGCTCCAAGCCTTACAGAAGATGGGTAGTGCACCTCCCACAACTGCCGCCGAGACTTCTGAGCTTCTCATCCAGGAGAAAATTAATGAGTACGCAAAGATCGGCGAGCAGGGTATGGCCGTTTCCGCTTGGAGGAGCCAAATCCTCAAAGACAGTGAAAAAGTAATCACCGAGTTCTCCAACTTATATCTAAGCATCAATAAGGAGAATAAAGAGCTCCAAGCATTAGTGGGACCCATATCGGAAGAGCTGAACATGCTAGATTGCACAAGACCTTCAACAAATGTTCGACTGTTCAGTCGAAGATCTGGTCAAGTTCGGCGTCTTCGGCCATCCCAGGGCCCTCAACAAAATCATGTCCACTCTGGATTACTAGGTGGATCAGCTGGAATTTGTCCTAGAAAAGATTGACAAAGTAAAGGAAGAAGCCCTGGACGCGATGCACCAAATGGAATGGATCGTTCTTAACATGTCGCCAGGGTTACTTACTCCTTCCTTCACTTTAAGGAAAGCTGATGAAACCACCCAGATCTTCAAAGAGATCGTTTCTCAAGGGATGGGGCCAGAGGTCACTTTTGACGCAGAGTCTATCAACAACCTGCTGGCCTGTCGGGACTTCATTGGATTACTCATTGAAGTGGAAAAAGACTATTCCAAACTCCCCGAGAAACTCATAGATGAGCGGGAGACTTGTGAGGTGATTAGTGATCGGCACAAGGATCCTTCCCAGGATCAGCTAGGGCCAATGATCAACAAGTTTATGGAATACCGCTCTTAATTCCATATCTCATCACCGAGCAACAACAAAAGTAGTCCACCCCCTTTCGGCCGCAGGATGACGACGACGAGTAGCTTCTTCTTCTTCTTCTTCTTCTTCTCTCTCTCTTCTTCAACTTTCTTTTTGGGAATATCTGGAGTATGTTGATACAAATGATGACATCATCCATGTTGCATCATGGGATGATGTCATCCATCAAGTTGTCAAAAGTCAACATGACTTTTAGATATTTTGTAAATATCTTTGTAAATAAGTTGTTGGCTCCTTTTTGCCTTCTTTTCTCTCTTTCTTCTATAAATACCCCAATACTTGTATTATGGGTGAGTGAATATCTTTCAGATGAAAAATAGAAGTGAGGAGAAAAGACTTTGAGCTTTTTGTAACAGAAGAAAAATATTAATACAATATTTAGACTTTGTGTTGAATACATGTGTTATGTGCATTAGATCTTTCTTACGTCAGATCTGTGTGTTTATCCTGTTGGATCTGCTTCTGTTTTATTGTCATTTATTCATCATCAGTATTGCTTTGCTCGTTTATGCAAGTAGGTTTGGCTCACATTACTACCATCCCAAAACATAAACCTTCCGACCTTTCTTAGGAATTCATTTCTTTTCTCCTTCGGACCTGCTCTTTCTTCATCCCCTCTTCCTTTCCTTTCTTTTCGTAGTCGGAAACACCCCTACTGGGATGAGATCCCAAACCCCCGAAGGCAGAATTTGTGAGACTTGCACAGATTCCTGCTGGTAGAATAGCAATAAACCAGTTTCGCTTTCTTTGACTCAAAGGGGGCTATGCCCCGCACACTAATCGTTGGCTCGTTTATCCATAGATCCGCCTGCGATAGATTTTCGGACCAACAGTTTTTGGTGACTCAGCTGGGGATCGAATAGATCTATCAGATCTATGATGGTGGTAGGATAGAAAATCAGAAAAATAAGAAAATTGCTGCCTGTTTGCAAATCTGCATATTTTGTCAAAAATCCAAAATTTTGTAAAAGTGACTCAAATTGAAAAATTTTCTTCTGAGATCCATAGATCTGGCGTAGTTGGAGACCTTTAGTTTGCTAAGTTTTTATAAAAATCAGTTTTGCCATAGATCTGAGTTTTTGACTGTTTGCCAAAAGTTTGAAACCCTTTGAAAAAGTCAAAATTAGATCCGAAAATCAGCTTACTAATCTTCTCTACCATTTTATCCTCACTGTTATTTGTCATTAACCACAATCGGTTTTCTGAAGAGGATAGTTTTTAAATATTTAGAAAAGTACATGCTGCTGGTTTTTGCCAGAAAAGCCAGAAAATCAGCAAGTACAACCAAAAAGAAATTTTGAATCTGCACTATTAAATCGCAGATCGGAAAGACACGCGTAGAGGAGAGCCTGGCGTTGTCAAAATTTCCCCCGGGTAATTTTGATACATGCATCGAATATTCAAGTCCTGGCAAACTAATTGATTGAGCAAACATCATGTTTACGAGGTTCTCTCGATATTTTTCTAACTCTCTGTCAAGTAGTTAGGAGCAAGCTCGAGAAAATGCGGGAAAAGGTTGCGAGAAGGCAAGTAGGTTGATCCGGAAAAATGGTGAAAATCAGCTAAGTCCTAGTCCTAGGAGCAATTGGGACATTTGGGACAAAAGCGCGGATCGGCCGAAAAGCCTCCGTGCCCAAATGGCATTTGGGACAAAAAGGACAAAGAACCGGCCGGATCGGGAAATGCATCCGGCAAAAAGAGAAAAAATTGTAGATTGGGAGTCGCCTTTGGGACATTTGGGACAAAAAGCCCGAACCGGCCAAACCGGCGAAAAGGGTCGAAGCATCCGAAACAAAGTGGGACAGATGGAAAAAAAATCAAATTGCGCGAACCGGCCGAACCGGGCAAAATGGGAACAAGCGAAAATCAAAGGCAAGCTGGGACATTTGGGACAAATGGACGCAAACCGGCCGGTTCGCTCGAAATCAGCACAAGGAGCACTAAGCATTTGGGACATCTCGGGACGAAAAGACGCGAAGGACGAAAAGCCGGCAGGGCCGAGAACCAACCAGATCACGCCACGTGTCTCAAGGAGAAAAGTCAAAAGTCAAAGGGGCAAGGTTTGAAGCGCTGGCCCGAGCCAATAGGAATTGGACACGTGTCCAATAGAGCAGTAAAGTGCGGAGCTCGGGGGGAAGTTAGAGAATTTGGCCGAGTTCCCCAAAAAGGCTAAAAGTAAAGGAAGCCCCACGCCCTGTCCTCCAACAAGATCATGCCACGTGTCATCCAAATGGCGGGAGCGCGGGAAAAGGGTGAAAAAGTCCCAAAATCATCAAAAGTCAAAATTTCAAAGGACAGCCCGCCGAAAAGATGGAGGAGAGAGAATTGCTCGTCCAATCAGAGCGTGCCACGTGTCATCCAAGTGGCAGAGCGCGGGAAAGATTTCAAAACACGTTTTCACCTGTTTTGTGCCCTAAAACTTCAGACCTCCATAACTTTCGATCCAGCTCGGATTTGCGTTCTTTATATCAGCGGAAAGCTTATGAAATTCTCTACATGATTCAGGGATCAATCTCGAGTTTTGGTGTAGTCTGAAGAGAGAAAATCAAGAAACGGTGCTGATGCGTGATAATGGCCAGAAGCGACGTTTCAACAACCTGTTTTAATGCTAATGGGTCGCATTCTTCTTCTGCACGGCCAGAAGTGACATTTTAGCGGCCAAATTAATGCACATGGGTCGCATCCTCCTCAAAAAATCACTCAAAGTGACAGGGTATGGGTTGGTAAGATCCTCCATGCTGATTTAATGCATCTACAGTCAATGAGGAATGGGCTTGCATGTTTTCCCACGTTTCTGTCCCCTGGGCTCGACCCATGCAATGTAAAAGCCAGATTTGGCTCATTTTAAAAAAAAGTTGTTCATTCTTTCTGCTCGGCCCTCCCTTCTTTTCTTCTCTAGGGTTGAAAATGGAGTTCGAACCTCCTCCCTTGCTCTGTAATGGCATTTTTGCCTTTTACTAATGGAATGATGTTCTGTGCAAACTTCTGGAGCAACAAAACGTGTTTTGTGATGCATCTGTCCATCCTTCCTCGTTTTTGCTTGTTCTCTTCTTGCCTCTCTTCATTGCAGGTATTTGTGCATGTTTGAATGTTCATTGCAGGTTTGGAGCTGTGTTCATGGAGTTTTGGGACATTTTCTGTGTGAAATCTATCCTTGGGCTGTGATGCATCTGTCCATCCTTCCCATTGCTCACCTCTCTTTGTCCCATGGAAATTTTGATAGATGTCAACATTCTCCTTCTCGGTGTATCACCAGTTTTAGTGTAGGCTTTTGCTTTTTTCCTTTCTCTCTCTCTCTCTGTCTCCTTGGCATGGTTAGATTAGGATTAGATTAGCTTGCACTGCTATTTGGAATAGCTTGTGGCGGGTAGTTTAGGAGCGAGGAACCAGCCTTCTCTGGAGATTCCTCTCTCGGTTTCACAAGTCCCACGCTTGGAGAGAGGTTTCCATGTTGTGCAATCACACTGGATGCCTGAACATCAACCTAGAAGCCTGATGTGCGTCCAGGGGTGCTGTGATTTTGCACTAACAGTTTTGGCACGCCCGGTGGGACCTTAGAGGTCTTTCACTTCATCTTTTGCAGGTTGATGTGTTCCTGTGAAGATTTCAGCCTTTGGAGGCACTTGCAAACACATCTGGCGACTCCATCTGGTCAACAACCCATCTCTCGAAGTTGCAGACCTTCCTTTCCATTCATTTCCATCCATTTTCATCCATCTTTCTTTCCATCCCTTTCATTCTTTTCCATTCCATGAAGTTGTGCAATCATGACTTCATTTCCATCATGGAATTCACATCAACAACAGCAGTATATTCCACCTCCAACATGTTTTACAAATCCTCCAAATCAGCATTTTGAGCAGATTCAAGATCAGTATGCATACCCATATGAGCAGCAGTGCCAAAGTCAGTTTGGCTATGGAGCTTTCCAAGAGCAAGGGTGTGCATACAATGAAGACCATCAGATCCAAGATGCTGGTCTGTTGGAGAAAATCCAAAAGATGGAGGTGGGGATAGTGCAGTCCAGGGCTCAAGCACAAATGAAAGCTTTTGGAATCGGTTATGGAGCACCCTGTCCATGGGTGGGACCTTTTCCAAGGCACTTCACCCTCGGGAAAGCTTGACTTCATGATAAAGATGCTGCCCCAACTTGCACAATGGATTGAGAGATAGAGGCCTACAGACTTGTTGTTGAACAACCTTGTCAATGGGTAAGTTCTACACCATCATCTAGTTTTTCTCTTTCCAATACTCAAGCAGCACCATCTCATTTAAACCCTCCATCTGCTGTCCCAAGTGTTGAATCCATGTCTCCATCCCCTAGTCTTCCACCACATCTCGATTCTTCTTTCCTTTTCCCTTCCAAACAGTCATCCCCTCCACAAGAGCTAACGAAATACCCCCTCCTCCAAAAACAACAGAGTTTCACCGCCTCCACCACCACAAAAAATTGTCAAATCAGTGGAGTTTCAACCTACCCCTCCTCTTGCATCCCCAATTCCATGTGGGGAAGAAGAAAATGAAAAAATCAGTCATCAAGGACAACAAGAGGAAGAGCCAAAAAGAAAAGAAGTGACAAGAGATAAGAAGAGTTGGGCTCTTAGATTTGGGATGACAAAGATCCCCTTGATGGTTAAGCCTACAGAAGAGGCTAAGGTTGAACAAATGGTGGTGAGGACTGATTTTGTTGAAGAAGAAGATCTTGCAGTCCCAACTTGTCCTCTAGAGCAACAAATTGAAGAGTTTGACTTGACAAACTTCATGCTGGAGGAGGAGTTCAATCAAGAGCAAGATTGTCTTCAAACATTGGAGGAAGGAGAAGCTGCTCCAAATCCAAAAGAAGAGGAGCACATTCTAGCTATGGAGGAGAAAAGTGCAGATCCAAGGGCTTTGAGCACAAAGCAGGTTACAGAAGAACCTTCAGTTCTTCTTTCCACTTCATCTCTCTCAAGTTCTAGTACTGAAAAGGAGTTTGATCTCTCAAACTCAATATTGGAGAGTGAAGCAAACCATGGTGGTCAGGTTGCACATCAAGAGGACACCACGGAGGAAGTTGAATACGAACAGCGGGACAACAATGAGGCAGTTTACCTGTCAGATTTGGAGGACTGTTTTGATGGAGAAGAGCCGGTTGAGTTTTCACCATTCTCTCTTTCATCATCCACATTCCAAACACAAGAGCCTGCTGCCATGAAGGAGAGCTTTCATTTGCAGCAGCCTGCATCTTACAGCAGCTCTTTGGAATCAAGATTGGAAGATTTTAATCTTCCATGTTCTTCATTGGAGGAAGAGAAAGGACAGAAGAGTTCCACCATTTCTTCCACACCATCCATTCAGGAGGGTCTACAAGAAGACTCCATTCTTGGAGTTGAAAATCAAAGCTATGGGCATATCAAACGGATCAGACCTTGCCCAATCAGGTATTTGGCTTCATTGGAGCCAAAGGAGAAGTCACAACCAGTCATGCTTGCTTCTGAGCATGAGGATGAGCTACAAAGTACCAAGGATCAGCTGCCATACCTCTCCAATCAAATGCGAGCAACTAAAAGAGGTATTGGATTTTTCATTGATACCTTGATGATTTGGATAGAAGACCACTTCTTGTTGATTTTCCATCCATCGAAAACAGCCATGATCGATGCGAAATCAATTGCATGGCTGCCAATTTTGAAGAAAGGAAGCTATTTCTCACAACCAGTTGAGGGTTTGTTTAGCTTGCCTTTGCTTCCATTAGAAGTAGAGTAGGTAGATTTGCTTTCAGTGAGAAGAAGTGCTTGTGCACACTCTGCATGTTCCATTTGGGGCATGTATGATTTTCATTTTGTACATAGTTTTGGTGTTGCTGGTTTTGCTCTTGCATTCATTTGGTGGTTTTGGTGAGAACAACTCCATGTCGGTGGGTTTCAAGTGGCTCGGAGGAAGTTTTCAAAGTTGAGATCAGTTTTCGAGGCCTACTGACTCCATGCCCAATGGATTGCTTGAGCTCTTGGTCTTTTCATCTAGCGAGCGAGATGACCCCACCGAGTCGCCAAACTAATTATCAAAATTTCACCCCAGGGTAATTTTGATAACATGCATCGAAATATTCAAGTCCCGAGGCAAATTGATTGATTGAGCAAACATCATGTTTAAGAGGTTCTCTCGAGATATTTTTCTAACTCTCTGTCCGAGTAGTTAGGAGCAAGCTCACGAGAAAATGCGGGAAAAGGTTGCAGAAGGCAAGTAGGTTGATCCAGGAAAAATGGTGAAAATCAGCTAAGTCCTAGTCCTAGGAGCAATTGGGACATTTGGGACGGAAATGCGCGGATCGGCCGAAAAGCCTCCAGGCGGCCCAAATGGCATTTGGGACAAAAGGGACAAAACGCGCGGGCGCGAAATGCCGATCAATCGAAAGAAAAAAAAAAAAAAATTGGCTAAGCTGAGAGGGACGTTGGGACACATTTGGGACAAAAAGGCCCGAACCGGCGAAATCAGGTCAAGCGAAAAAAGCTCGAGTCGATCAAAACAAAGTGGGACAAGAGGGAACAAAAGCGCGAACGGCCGAACCGGGTGAAATGGGAACAAGCGAGCGTCAGGCAAAGCTGGGGACATTTGGGACAAATGGGCGCAACCGGCCGGTTCGCCTGAAAATCAGCACAAGGAGCACTAAGCATTTGGGACATCCGGGACGAAAAGATGCGAAAGAGGCGAAAAGCGCGGCCGAGAACCAACCAGATCACGCCACGTGTCTCAAGGAGAAAAGTCAAAAGTCAAAGGGGCAAGGTTTGAAGCGCTGGCCCGAGCCAATAGGAATTGGACACGTGTCCAATAGAGCAGTAAAGTGCGGAGCTCGGGGGGAAGTTAGAGAATTTGGCCGAGTTCCCCAAAAAGGCTAAAAGTAAAGGAAGCCCCATGCCCTGTCCTCCAACAAGATCATGCCACGTGTCATCCAAATGGCGGGAGCGCGGGAAAAGGGTGAAAAAGTCCCAAAATCATCAAAAGTCAAAATTTCAAAGGACAGCCCGCCGAAAAGATGGAGGAGAGAGAATTTCTCGTCAATCAGAGCGTGCCACGTGTCATCCAAGTGGCAGAGCGCGGGAAAGATTTCAAAACACGTTTTCACCTGTTTTGTGCCCTAAAACTTCAGACCTCCATAACTTTCGATCCAGAGCTCGGATTTGCACGTTCTTTATATCAACGGAAAGCTTATGAAATTCTCTACATGATTCTAGGATCAATCTTGAGTTTTGGTGCAGTCTGAAGAGAGAAAATCGAGAAACGGTGCTGATGCGTGATAATGGCCAGAAGCGACGTTTCAACAACCTGTTTTAATGCTAATGGGTCGCATTCTTCTTCTGCACGGCCAGAAGTGACATTTTAGCGGCCAAATTAATGCACATGGGTCGCATCCTCCTCAAAAAAATCACTCAAAGTGACAGGGTATGGGTTGGTAAGATCCTCCATGCTGATTTAATGCATCTACAGTCAATGAGGAATGGGCTTGCACGTTTTCCCACGTTTCTGTCCCCTGGGCTCGACCCATGTAATGTAAAAGCCAGATTTGGCTCATTTTAAAAAAAAGGTTGTTCATTCTTTCTGCTCGGCCCTCCCTTCTTTTCTTCTCTAGGGTTGAAAATGGAGTTCGAACCTCCTCCCTTGCTCTGTAATGGCATTTTTGCCTTTTACTAATGGAATGATGTTCTGTGCAAACTTCTGGAGCAACAAAACGTGTTTTGTGATGCATCTGTCCATCCTTCCTCATTTTTGCTTGTTCTCTTCTTGCCTCTCTTCATTGCAGGTATTTGTGCATGTTTGAATGTTCATTGCAGGTCTGGAGCTGTGTTCATGGAGTTTTGGGACATTTTACTGTGAAATCTATCCTTGGGCTGTGATGCTTCTATCCATCCTTCCCATTGCTCACCTCTCCTTGTCCCATGGCAGTTTTGATAGATGTTCAACATTCTCCTTCTCTGGTGTATCACCGTTTTAGTGTAGGATTTTGCTGTTTTTCCTCTCTCTCTCTCTCTCTGTCTCCTTGGCATGGTTAGATTAGGATTAGATTAGCTTGCTTGCCTTTGGAATAGCTTGTGGCGGGTAGTTTAGGAGCAGGAACCAGCCTTCTCTGGAGATTCCTCTCTCGGTTTCACAAGTCCCACGCTTGGAGAGAGGTTTCCATGTTGTGCAATTACACTTTGGATGCACGAACATCAACCTAGAAGCCCGATGTACGTCCGGGGTGCTGTGATTTTGCACCAACACATGGATTCCCACATATCTGCATTTGTCATGCGAGATCTCGAATGTAACTCACGAGGACGTGTCGGTTCACCTTTTTCTGGAAACTCTACAAGGGCCCACAGCTGAATGGTTTCAGCATTTGCCGGCCGGATCTATTACGAGTTGGGCCACCTTGCGGGATGCTTTTGAAGATAGGTACAAACCTTCAGAAGATGCATTTGCATTATTATCACGGATCACTCACCTAAAGAAGGAGGCAAACGAGACCATGCGTGATTTTATCGCCAGGTTCAATGCATTAATCAACCGTGTCCCTGTTGCCATGCTTCCAACGCCGGAAAATCAAAAGTGTTTCTTCGTAAACGCTATGAGCTCAAAAGTTAGTTTCTTGCTCCTTCAAGAGCGAGTGGCTACCTTGATTCTCACCCAGGCCGCTGCCATTCGAATAGAAGATAATTTGATAATATCTGGCAAATTGAAAAAGGAATCATCCAAGCCTAAATCTTCGGGCCCTTCGCCCGCTACTTCGTCTGATCCAGCCTTTCAAAAGATGGCAAACGACTTGCTTGCATTAAAGAAGCGACCCAAGCTTCCCCCAGTTCCTCATACCGGGATATTCCGCGGAGGAATTTCGTTCCTAACAATATTTCACAAAGGCCGCACTTACCCGCTCGGCGAAATTGAAGAAGAAGAGTAGTATTATGAAGAACCTTCGTCTCAAGGCGAAGATGATCAAGATGTCGGTGAACCGACTGGCGACTCTACTATCGGGTATATGGAATTTGATGAGGAAGAATCGATGAAAAAGAAGGTACCTAGGGATATGTAGCGACAGGTCATACGATGTTTTTACCCGCTCACAAGGAAAAGAAGCAGAGTCGCGCCCATGTATAGTAGGAGAAGGCTATGTCAAATGTGCCTCCATCATTGCTAAAAGAGGTAATCCTCTTCTGCTCAACTCCTGCAAGTCTTTTACAAGGAAATCTTTTCCCCCATCTCCCCTCCAAATCAGTCCTCTCATGTTCCTACCAAGACCAGTAATCCTATTCCACCATCGTGAAGTGAGGGACTCATTCCTTCACCAACGCAACCCTTCGCCACATTTGATATCATAGATCATGCAAAAAAGACCAAGATCCAAATGTCTAAAGCTGAGTACCTTCAGTCAAATCCCGAATAGCTTATAAGATTGACCAAGTATATTCAAACTCAAGTCATGTGTATCTAAGCGGAGTTTCCCAAAAGGAATCCTTTCCACTCCTTCTGAATCCCACATAAATGTTGCCTCAACATCTGCATCAGGCAAGATAGAGCCTTTCTATCTCTCCCTCCTAATCAATGGTCACAAGTTGAGTAACTGCATAATTGATTCCGGAGCTTCTGATAACGTCATGCCGGCAAAAGTCGCCCATGCTTTGGGCCTCACCCTTACCAAGCCTTTTGGCAGATGTTATTCCTTGGAAACCAAGCAGGTTCCGTTGATTGGCCAAATCAAAGATGCGCAATTTGCATTTGCGGCATTCCCAGAGAAGAGAGTAAAGATGACAATCCTCATTGCTGACATTCCAGCAGCCTACGGAATTTTGCTGGGAAGAAGCTTTTGCAGCGAAGTTGGTGGGGAGATTCATATGGATTGGTCTAAGGCTAGAATCCCCGTTAAAGGTGTAATGCAGACTTTGGAGCCAGAATCACAAAAGAAGTACTTGGTTACTAGCTCTGAGGACCCCAAAGCTCAAATCCTTTTTGAATCATCAGGGATGGGGAACTATTTCTTGTCTACCGAGTCTGACAAAATGGTTGTTCTCATTCAAGAAGGAGATCTTAATAAGATCTGGACCTTGCAGTTTGATGGCAGTTGTGCAACCAGAGTGTATTGGCATGGTCCTATGTCGATCTAAAGTCTTTTAAGCCAAAGGACGTCCAGCATGACATCCCATTGAAAGAAGATGTCAAAAATTTTCGCCAGAAGCAGAGGCACTATAATCCTAAGATCTCGGGCACCATCCAGGCTGAAATTTAGAAGATGCTTTGGATGCGAGAATCATCTTTCCTATCCATCACAGTACTTGGGTAGCAAATATTGTGCCAGTGTGCAAGAAAATGGTGAGATACGCATATGCGTAGACTTTCGCAATTTGAATCAGGCTTCCTTGAAAGACAACTACCCACTTCCTATAATGGATCAAGTTCTGCAAGTAGTAACTGGATCAGAGATGCTGTCCATGCTTGATGGTTTTTCAGCTCTGATCGTTGAAGTATTTCTGAAGATCAATTTAAAACAACATTCACTACTCCCTGGGGTACATTTGCCTACAGCAGGATGCCTTTTGGCCTAACTAATGCTGGCGCCACTTTTCAGCGGGCCATGGACTTTGCATTCAAAGGTATGATGGGGAAGGTCATTGTGGTTTATCTAGATGACTTAACCGTGTTCTCTAAACAACGAAATGATCATTGTGATCATTTGGAGCAAGTATTGGCCAGGTGCCGAGAACATGGGATTTCCCTAAACCCAAAAAAGTCTGTTTTTGGAGTCACGAGAAGGAAAGTTGCTAGGGCATGTGGTTAGCAAAGAAGGAACAAAGATAGATACCGAAAGAGTTAAGGCTATTCAAAGCCTTACTCTGCCTACAAGCAAGACTGGTGTTCATTCTTTCTTCGGAAAGGTGAACTTTCTTAGGTGTTTTGTTCCTGACTTTGCTGAGAAGACTCGTCACATATTGAACATGATGAAGGGGTCACCAACTTTCAGATGGAGCGAGGAAGGGAAGAGGTCGTTTGAAGAAATAAAAGCTTCCGTTGCTCATGCACCAGTCCTGGTATGTCCCGATTTCTCCAAGGACTTCATCATGTATAGTTACGCATCTGAGCATACTGTGTCCGCAATCTTGATGCAAAAGAATTTGGAGGATGTTGAATCTCCGATTGCGTTCATGAGCTCTCCCCTCAAGCCTCACAAACTAAAAATGTCTCAACTGGAAAAGCATGCCTTCACCATTGTCAAAGCAGTGAAAAATTTCAGGTATTACATTCTAAACTCTCATACGGTGGTGCTGGTCCCTGACACGGCAGTCAAATCAATTCTAACTCAACAGGAGTTAGGAAGCTTGTGAGGAAATTGGATTGCAAAGGTCTAGGAGTATGACCTGGATATTAAACCAACCAAGCTGGTAAGGGGCAAGGGCCTATGTCAGCTTATGGCTGAAAACAAAGATTCAGAAAACCCTGATGAAAGGGGTGACTACACCAATGAAGCACAAGACCGGCTGGAAAAACCCGATTCACTGCCTCTGGTCCTATTTGTTGCGACTAGTGATGAATGGTATTCCGATATCACTTTCTTCCTCACCTACGGCGAATGCCCAGTGCACCTAACTGCAAAGGAGAAGTGCACTATAAAGCTCAGAGCAGCTAAATATGTCATCTGGGATGACGGTTTATATAAACGTGGGATAGATGGCATCTTTTTGCGATGTGTTGACAAACCACAACAGGTAAAGTTACTCGAAAGTTTTCATAATTCAGCCTGTGGAGGTCATTTCTCTTCCTCCGTGACAGCACATAAGATCATCCGAGCCAGGTACTATTGGCCGATGCTCTTCCAAGATACAGCCACCTAGGTGGCAAAGTGTGAACCTTGCCAGCAGTTCGTCGGCAAGCCCAAGTTGGCTGCTTTTCCCCTTAGGCCTGTCATTGTCAACGAACCATTCAGGCAATGGGGAATTGATTTTATTGGTGCACTCAATCCTCAATCGAGTGCCGGACATAGCTATGTCCTTACAGCAACGGATTACTTCACCAAGTGGGTGGAAGCCATACCTGTCAAGCATGCCACTTCTGAGGTGGTTTGCAATTTCATTAAAGAAAATATCATTGTCAGGTTTGGCGTTCCAAACAAGATTATTGCTGATAATGCTTCTAACTTCTCCTCGCGAGAAGTTATTAGTTTTTGCTATGAATATGGGATAACTTTGGCTCATGCCTCAGATTATTACCCTCAGGGAAATGGTCGTGGAATCCAGTAACAAGAACTTGGTGACCATCATATGAAAGTTAGTGAATGAGAATCAACGAATGTGGCACAAGTCTTTGTACGATGCTTTGTGGGCCAATCGTATTACTCCCAAGAGGTCTCTCGGCATGTCACCTTTTCAAGTGTTATATGGCACTGATGCCAAGCTTCCCATTTCTACGGAACTTCCTGCTCTGCACTTGGCACGAGCTATCGAAGATGAAACTTTCCAAAATTCTCTTGAAAAGAGAATCATGTATTTGATAGAGCTCAAAGAAAAGAGAGTAAGAGTGGTCGACAGGATCACCGAACATCAGAATCAAGTCAAGAGATTATTCGATAAAAAAGCTAAGCAAAAGGATTTCCAAGTGGGAGACCTCGTCCTTCTGTGGGACAAGCGAAGAGAGCCAAAGGGCATGCACGGAAAGTTTGATTCCCTGTGGAGAGGGCCCTTCAAGATCAAGCAGCTCAACGGAGAGAATAGTTTCTATCTCTCATATCTGGATGGAACCGAGCTCCCGCTTCCTTATAGCGGGAAACATCTGAAAATTTTCAAGAAGTAGAGCTTGCTCTCTTCTTTGTACAGTTTGCTTTAGTTGTGTGTTTGCTTTCGGTTTGTTGTGTGTTTCCTTTGCTCTCTCTCCGGTCGCCCTTGTTTTTTTTGACTCTGTTACCCAATGGATAGGCACATGAGATCTGGGATTCTCTACCCCCAGTTTTCTCAGGGATAGTCCCCAGAAAGAGCCAGCTGTTATCTCGTAAAATTGACAAGGGTAATTTTACCGATAACCATACCGAAAATTTTGTTCCGATCCTTGTTAGAGATCCCTTGCGTTCGGAACATTGCAAAATCCCTTTTTCAGGAAATCTGGTTTTCCGAAGTTAGTCATTTTTGGTCTTTTGGCTGGGCGCATGGAATTACTATGTAACACCAACTTTTGGTGCGCCCCTTTAAAACCTTTGGCGCATATTTTCCTGTGTCAACACACCTTTTGGTGCGCCTTGATATGTTGAGTCTTCCTGCATGCGCCAAGGCGCATGCGCCTTCGTGTTAGCAACCCTTTTGTTGCGCCACTTTTTGGTGTGCCACAGGCGCATACATAATCTCATGTCGACACCACTTTTGGTGCGCCAAAGGCGCACTTAATTCCATGCTGGAAAATGCTTTGGTGCACCAAAGGGCGCATGCTTTCCTATGTCGACAGTAATTTTCATGCGCCCTTTACAAAGTTGGTGGCGCATTTATTACTGACTCACCTATATATATTTTTTCACGCCTGCAAATGTCATTATCACCAGAGCAATCACGTTTTCTATTGTATTCTCTGAGCCTGTCAGCAAGTCTGCACTGTCATTTTCAAATGCCTAGTGGACCCGTTTGCACGTTTTTCGCTATTTATCCGGTAAGAGGTTCTTATCTCTTTCATGTGTTTGGCGTTTTTGGTTCTTTGTATGCTTGTTGGTTTGGTTTTGGATTGAAATATTGATCTAGCCCCCTTGCTGTCTTTCCATATTCCTCCCCCTCTTTCCAGATCTGCTGGTAGAGGAAGTTGTTTGAAAGCATGGTTCAAATCCCCTCTGGTTAAGCCATTTCATTACCCAAATAACCCTGTAAGAAGAGAAAAGAGAAGCTAAACCTTGTGAAAAAACCCCTCTGAGGGTGATTAAAGCTCTAAAAAGACTCTGTTTTCCTTTTTCCCTTTGGCGCATTGGCACGTCTGCCGCAACATGATTAAAATCTCGCCATGACACACACCCATCATGCCTATTATATCATGAACTTTTGTGCCCTCAAGCGCGCTTCCTTCGCATCTTTGCAAAGTGCTAGCCTTGCGCCCTCCTTGGCGCACCCAGCATCGGTTCAACATCAGCTTAATCCACGCTAAGTACAAAGCTTTGAAGGTGCAGCGCATTCCCCATTACAGCAACATCATGTTGTGTAGACCCTCCGTGCGCGCTGAAAGTCACCTTTAGCGCACAAGAAGTTCCTGTTACACAAACCATACATGCGCCTTTGGCGCATCGAATCTCCTACGCAACATGAAGAATCTATGCACCTTTACAAAATGTACCTTACAAAGATCTATGCGTCATGCACCTGCACTTGATTTAACCCTTGCAACACCTTTTTTCTCAGTGCGCCTTACTTATTTAGCCTCAGTAACTGCAGCTTTCATGCACCTAGCCCGAGCCTCAAAATCACTAACTCTTTCTTCATTAACATTTCAATGGAAGATCAAATGGCTAATACAACCTTTTTGCGTTGGGTCTCGCTTCTTCTTCGTGTAGATCGGCAACTAAGCTCGGAAGAACACTTGTCTACATGAAGCGGAGACCTACCAAATCCAAAGGCAAGGCCAAACTTACGAAGAAGAGATGAAATACAAGTACCAGAGAGTTAGAATGCACGACTCCCGGCCTAATGCGACACGGATATCGAGGGACTCGAGTTGGGTCACATTGATATGGAGGAATTCTCAGGTTAGAACTCGGAAGGTAACAAGAAGTCCATGGATGGACAAACGATAGGCGTGCCCTACACCTCGCATTTGGAGGAATCCCGATTAAGCGCCAAGTCACATAATGAATTCATGATGGTGGTCGCCGGTGCTCAACAAGGACACAAGGTGTGTCATAAATGACAAGGGCGAGGTAGTCATTAACCTCATTGCCCGCCACTTTGAGATAATACTCGACATCCCTCATCACCGGCACTTCATGGCCGTCAGTCGGCGAGAGAGGATTGCATTAAGGCACGGGACAACAACGAAGATCGGTGCATGCAACCGATGAGCGAGGTCTATTTGAGAAACAAGAAGGTGGTGACCGAGATGGCCTCAAATCATCCACCGCGCGACTTCTCGGAGGAGCTTAGTGACACCATCACATTCTGAGCAAGGTCTTTGGGCTTCCTGATGCCCACTTTTTCCATAAATGGATGCTGCGGTACTTAGAGACCATGATTAAGAATATGCCCCATCAGCGCTTCGAATGGGCAGAGATTATTAGTAGCACAATCTCCGAATAGCTTCAACAATTTCTTACAACGGGAAGATTCTATATGAACTCCTATGTTGTCTATGCTGCAGCGTCAGAGAGAGACTACCCAGGCCTGATACGAAGTGGGGTTTGGCCTCAGGTCAAAATATATGAGTACTACCCAGAATTGAGGCTGGAGAATAGCATCTCTCAATTCACAAAGATTAACGATGTGTTTTTCTATCACATCATCTGCCTGTGAGGCCAAATATGACTTACGGTCGCACGACCAAGAGCATAGTGGCAGCTACTGAGAAATGGGGGGCCCTGTTCACCCAATTTCCCACATTCACCTATCTAAGGGCAGCCAACTTCTTGGGAGAGCCGACCAGACTGCCGAGGTATGCTTGGCCCAAGTTGATTTTGTTGGAGCTGTCAAGACAGCTGATTACATATCACAAGAAGTGCCTCAAAAGAAAGAAGGGTGGAACTCCTTTCCCCCTCACAATGGGCTGATATACATGCCTTACCCTCCACAAGGCAAAGGACATATTCGCAGAGCTGAGCTGCTTAATTTGAGACATGATTTCGGCCGGCCAGCCTACCTTCGACCCAAGGAATTGTCTGCCAAGGGAAAAACTTGATCCAATCCACGTCCCTCAGATCGAGGACATCTACATCGACATCATCCATGAGGTTGAGCTCAGGAGAAAGGATCATTCTCGCTTAGCCTTGGCAGAAATCATCCAATATGGGGTAGCAATTGTCCCCAAAGGCTTCCAAACTACGGAAGATGAAATAGACCAAGTATATACTAACACGGATGGGGACAATTGGCCTTTTCCAGCCATTGATAGAACTAAGGCACCTCAGACGATTGAGGAGAGGGTTAAGGAGACTCTGCGTAGAACAGAGCATTGGTGCCGGATGAACGGGTTAATCTACCTTGGGGTTGATTTCACAACCTCCCCATTGGGTAACGCACCTCCCGATCTAAACAGTAGCCTAAAGGCAAGGGCAAAGGCATAGAGGGTGAATCCAGCACCACTCAGGAAGAAGCTCCAGCAAGTCCTCCTTCCGCCGCACCCGAATAGGTTATAACTCTGGTTACGCCAGAGAAAGAAGCAGAAGAGGATATTCCAATAGGCCCATCCACTCAGGATGTCGGCATTGCTACAACAACCGAGGTCCTTTCTGTCCCTTCTTCTTCTCTTCCTTCCCTCCTCGACTAACTCAAGCGTCCATCCCTTTGGTTGTGTCCTCTCCCCCTTCTTCTACTCTTCCCCCGCTTCTTCATCTATCTTCTCTTCCCTCGCGGATCTTTCCCCCTCCATTTCTTCCCTCATCTCTGAGCTCCCTTCCCTTCCTATGTCTTCCTGCAGCTGCAGTTTCCCTTCCTCCCGTGGACACTTCTTCGGCTATTCTCTCCATGCCACCTCCACGTGTCTCCACGTTTTCCCCTCTCTTTGCTACGGCTCCCCCTTTTCCGTTTAGGCCCTTCTCATATAGGTCCAGCCTGGATCTCCCAACAGCTAAGTTAGCAAAAGAGGAAAGTTCCCATCGCTCCGATGGACTTTTCTATAATCCCATCTAAGGGGGCAAAGAAGTAGAAGCCCGTCACACGCTTCTCTCAAAGTGCTTTGTAGGAGAGAGGGTTATGGAGATCGCGTACCCCAATCCCCTCAAGGAGAAAAAGGATCTGTCTCCGACAGATTATACTATGACCCAAGTCACAATGGGGACATCTTCTGAAAGCCTTCAGGGGGAAGCCCTTTCTGCAGTTGACGCCCTCTGCAAGAAGCTTCAAGAGACAAAGGAAGAGAAAAGGCAATTGAAAGAGAAAAACAAATATCTACTCCAAGCCTTACAGAAGATGGGTAGTGCGCCTCCCACAACTGCCACCGAGACTTCTGAGCTTCTCAGCCAGGAGAAAATTAATGAGTACGCAAAGATCGGCGAGCAGGGTATGGCCGTTTCCGCTTAGAGGAGCCAAATCCTCAAAGACAGTGAAAAAATTAATCGTCGAGTTCTCCAACTTATATCTAAGCATTAATAAGGTGAATAAAGAGCTCCAAGCGTTAGCGGGACCCATATCGGAAGAGCTGGAACATGTTAGACTGCAGCACGAGACCTTCCAAAAATGTTTGACTATTCATTCGAAGATCTGAGTCAAGTTCGGCGTCTTCGGCCATCCCAAGGCCCTCAACAAAATCATGTCCACTCTGGATTACCAGGTGGATCAGCTGGAATTTGTCCTAGAAAAGATTGACAAAGTAAAGGAAGAAGCCCGGACGTGATGCACCAAATGGAATGGATCATTCTTAACATGTCGCCGCAGTTACTCCTTCGTTCACTTTAAGGAAAGCCGATGAAACCACCCAAATCTTCAAAGAGATCGTTTCTCGGGATGGGGCCGAGGTCACTTTTGATGTAGAGTCTATCAACAACCTCTTGCCTCTCTAGGACTTCATTGGGTTACTCATTGAAGCGGAAAAAGACTATTCCAAACTCCCCGAGAAACTTATAAATGAGCGGGAGACTTGTGAGGCGATTAGTGATCAGCCAAGGATCCTTCCCATGATCAACTAGGGCCAATGATCAATAAGTTTATGGAATACCACTCTCAATTCCATATCTCGTCACCTGAGCAACAACAAAAGCAGTCCACCCCCTTTCGGCCACAGGATGATGATGACGAGTAGCTTCTTCTTCTTCTTCTTCTTCTCTCTCTCTCTTCTTCGACTTTCTTTTTGGGAATATCTGGAGTATGTTGATACAAATGATGACATCATCCATGTTGCATCATGGGATGATGTCATCCATCAAGTTTTCAAAGTCAACATGACTTTTAGATATTTTGTAAATATCTTTGTGAATAAGTTGTTGGCTCCTTTTTCCTTCTTTTCTCTCTTTCTTCTATAAATACCCCAATACTTGTATTATGGGTGAGCGAATATCTTTCGGATGAAAAATAGAAGTGAGGAGAAAAGACTTTGAGCTTTTTGTAACGAAGAAAAATATTAATACAATATTTAGACTTTGTCTTTGAATACATGTGTTATGTGCATTAGATCTTTCTTCACGTCGAGATCTGTGTGTTTATCTGTTGGATCTGTACATTTTTCGTCATTTATTCATCATCGGTATTGCTTTGCTCGTTTATGCAAGTAGGTTTGGCTATGTTTACTACCAATCCAAAACATAAACCTTCCGACCTTTACTAACGCTTAGGAATTCATTTCTTTTCTCCCTTCGGACATGCTCTTTCTTCATCCCTTCTTCCTTTCCTTTCTTTTCGCATCGGAAACACCCCTCTTTTGGGATGAGATCCCAAACCCCGAAGGCGAGAATTTGTGAGACTTGCATGATTCCTTTGGTAGAATAGCAATAAACCAGTTTCGCTTTGCTGACTTAAAGAGGGGCTATGCCCTGCACACTGTTGGCTCGTTTATCCATAGATCTGCCCAAGCGACAGATTTTCGGACCAACGAGAATGTATGTATTTTGAATAATGCTTTCCTATTATTCTTTTGTCAACCATCGATTGGGCATGACTTCCAATGTATAGGTTACCCTCAATTAATTTGATCTAATCGAATAAATGAGAATGGAATGCACTTATTTTTATACCCAAATAAATAATGTGAAATTAGATGACATAATAAGATGAAGAGGAAGAGGGATGCTCTTTCACTATAATTCAAAAACATGAAGAAATGGTTCTTTTTAATTACACCAAAAGAAAAAGTTTCCTTTGGAGAAAATAGAAAGAAGAGGTGGATTAGCAAAGAATAAAATTAGTGTGTACGCTTTTCGAAGGAAAAAAAAACACATAATTTTTCCTAGGAATGAATGAAATGCAAGGAACCCTAGATGGGTCCCCCCAGTATGTAAAAAATGTTTCACCTAATTTTTAGATCATTTCTTTGAAGCGTTGATGAAATAGATAGGGTAATGGGTGTAGGAAGAATACTGTTCAAATGTTGGTTGATGGTTTCTTGCACATATGAATTCCGGATACACAACTGATTGTGAGAGCTTCCTTTTGGCTAGGAGGAACTACCATGTAATGAAAACAAGACCACCAAAAGAAATTAAACAATATGGGCAGTGAACTTCCTAGCGTATCCTAGATCTGAGAAGTTTGATACTTCATAGATGGTTGTTAGTCCATTGTTTTAAACAATTTAATGATGTAAACAAAGTAAATCCTATTGTAGTTTGAAATGATTTGGGTATCTCACTTTAAAACACCATAAGAAATAGATCTAATGTAACAGGAGGCTAAGCTAGAATAGAATTCAAAGGTCAAATGATTGGTTACTGGGTTGTACGAGGTTTGTGAGAGGTCACGAGATAGATCATAGGAGAATGAGGGTAAGATGAAATTTGGTTGGTAGGTCTATTTTCTAGGATGTGTGGGAAAATATAGAGGCCGGTGTCGGTCGAGGGTGACCGAAATGGTTAGGTGTAACTAGTGCAATTATTGTGATATTTAGAAATGTCACGGAGACAAGATGTGGTCTCGTTTGTGATTACACAAAGGACTTTCTTTGGGTTGAGATGAGGTATTGGTTTAATGGAGTAGGATTTGTGAGGTTTTAATGGGTATATGGAGGTGAAAACGTTAGAGAAGGTCAATAGGGGGCAAGATAAACAATGGATGATAAAATGATGAAAAAATGAAATAAACCAGGAAGGTATGATGTTATATTTACTTAGATTTCGGTCCTGAATGCCTGTGTGTGAGGGATGGAAGTGCTATGAGGGGTTTGAAGGATGCAAGTGATCACCAGCTGAAAGAAAGCTTCTTCATGGGCTGCATGTACACTCCTCTTCACTTGGATAGATCGGATCATGGGTGGGATGGTGTGTAGGAGAAGATTCTCAATCTCCTTCCTTTCATGTGGGTTTTCGCTAGAATTTTCTCTCTAAATATGTGTTATCTCTCTGAGATGTGTTCTTTCTCGTCCACCTTCTCTCAATGTTTGCTAACATTTTGCCAACTTCCAACTTCCAACCTTGAGAATAAGGTTTTTAGGGGTTAAAAGGGGTAACCGATGGTGGTGCAAGCTTAACCGGCGATGGTTAGGGGTAACCAACATCGGTCAGGTGGGATGTCCTAGGTATACTAAACTAGGGTCATCCTCTTGATTTCCTTAGATCTCATGTCGTTATCCCACTAATTATACTAGGAGCTTCTTGTGAGCATGTGGGGATGTGATTAGAGGGAATGTAGGCAATGATTTTTAGGGTTCGGGTAAGTCTTAGTTAGTTATGGAAACTTGCTTTGAGAATAGGTCTTAGGTTGCGTTGGCTTAGTGAGGTGTCTAAGTGAACTGTATGTGAGGATATTATTTAAATAATATATTTAAATAATAAATATAGTGAGTATAATGAATTAATTTAATTAAATGAATTAAATTAATATTAGTGGGGTGAAGAGGGTCATGGCTAGGTAAATGTAATAAAGGGTGCTTATTGGTTGAAGTACGAAAGGGAGTGTGACCTGATTTTAATGTGTACGAAGCAACCATTTTCCTTAGTGAAAAGAAACAAAGGTTTTCAGACCTTACATCTTGAGCTCTAAAGTTGTTGCTTATTTTCCCCAAACCACGGTGAAATATATCTTATCGAGATGGAGGTATCGAAAAATATGTAGATGGGTAAAAAAGTTGGAGGAATATGACATGGATATCCAAACCACAAAATTGATAACGAGGTTTGGGCCTAGCTAATCTTATGGCTGAGATAATCTTGCAAACTATTGAGGTAAATGAAGTAGAAGGGGAAAGGGTAGATGTCCTTGAAAAGTTGGTAAGCTCTAAATAGTATAAAGATATAATATTTTATCTCGAGACATCTATGTTGTCCTAAACATTTGATTAAAAATCAGTAAAGAGCTCTTAAGTTAGCCTCTCAAAAATATGTAATTACTGATTTTGGGTTAGCGGTAAGAACCGAAGGGAGTTCTCTTAAGATGCATTCTTTGAGGATGAAGCCCCAAAGGTAATTACTAATATCCATGGAGGTGTTTGTGGTGGAAATTTTCTTTGGAAGAGTTACTGACACATAAAATCTTGAGGGTTGGTTATTGGTGGAAAACTCTCTTCAAAGATAAAACTCTATTGGTTAGGAAATGTGAAAGTTGTCGACATTTTTCTAGAAGAATGAAAGCTTCGGGCTCCCTTCCTTTTTATCCTATGTCGATTGAAGCCTCATTTAAGCAATGGGGAATGGATTTCATTGGAAAAAATTAGATCCTTCTAATGTTGGTCATAAATAGATTCTTGTAGCCATTGATTATTTCACTAAGTGGGTGGAAGCAATGCCCACCAAGAAATAAACACACCAAGTCATCATGGACCTCATGTTGAATAGAATGATATGCATATTTGGAGTGCCAACTAAGATTATTATTGATAATTCCACGAGTTTGAGCCAAACCTTTGGTGGTAATGTACAAAGAGAATGGAATAAATTTGACATATGCTTCTAACTACAATCCCCAAGGAAATGGACAAGTTTGGGTCCAAAAATTAAAACTTGTTGAAGATCATTAGAAGAACCTTGGAGATGAAAAAAGGAATTGGGGTGAACAACTGAAGTTTGTTGTTTGGGCTGATAGAATCACTGTCAAAAGAGCTACTGGTAAGAGCCCATTTGAGTTGGTATATAGAACTCAATCTTTGCTTCCCTTAATTTATAATTATCTCCATTTCAGTTTGTTCAACAAATTGAAGATCAAGAAGTTAGTCCATATCACGCTTGAATCAATTAGATTATTGAGTTATATGAATAAAGAAGGGCATCCCATTAGGTGGCATGTGAAGTTCGAGAGAAAATTTGAAAAGAAGTTATTTGACAATAAGGTGACCCCATGATCTTTCAACGTTAGGGATATTGTGTTATTATGGGATAGAAGGCATGAAGATAAGGGAAAGCATGGTAAATTTGATGCATTGTGGATGGCACCTTATTTAATTGACATTTGAATTGGTGAAAATACCTTCTTCCTCAAAAGAATTAGATGGGGAACTTCTTGAATTGCTTGTTAATGTGGGAATTTTAAACGTTTCCTTGATTGATTTCTCAAAATCAAGTTATACTCCATTATATAGTGAATCGTTCCTTGTTTTCATTCTAGTTTTTGTTTTTGTTCGTTCTGGTCCTTAGTGACCTTGTTTTGCTAGTTTCTCGGTTCATTTTTTGGAGGATGGTTATGGTTTCTCTACTCTTCAAGCTTATTCTATGACTCCATTGCCCAATGGTTTGTTTTAAGAACTTGGTCTACTATTTGTTCTTTTGGCACTCATGGAGAGTATCCCAAGTCGAAGTCGATGTTGGTTCTCAATTTGGTCTCGCCCCATTTTTCCTTAAAGTTCCTCAGTTTACGGGCTCTTTCGTCTTCTCTATCTCCCCATATTAATGCATAAATATGTTTTCCTCCATTTGGTTTCCATGATTAGTCCCTTCCTTGGTCGAGGATAATTTAAAAGTCTAGAAATTATTTTTCGTTCCTTTTTCCATTTGAAAGATCAGTAAATTGGGTGTAAAATAAGGTTTTTCACTTCCTTCATTTTTGTAGTCACATTTTGTTTTCCCTATCATTTTTATCCCAATTATCATTGGAATGTGATTGGATACAACTCGAAGATCATATTTGAGCCTTATATTATTTACAAATTATCTATCTTGAAAGTAAGATTCATTTAAGGGCTCAAATGGTGATTTTCCTTGCATTTTACTTGTTTGTGAGAGTGTTTTTCCCCGTCAAATTTACATCTAAGCATCTATGGAAATGTGGACCATTTTGGTTGGATGTGGCTTGGTGTGGTACTTTCAAAACTCTAAGGCCTAACTCAACTCATGGATTGTTGATGTGGATGGCTGGCGCTCATCTAAAAATTTACCTTTTGGTTTGACCTTGGAGTTGCACTGGGGAGACACATGGTGGTTTCTACTACCTTGCCCAGACTTAAACAAATTTTTCATGCAGCCGGAACTACTTTTGATGAACATGGACATGTGGGGGTTAGGCACTCCTTTGAGGATACACCTCGGGGTTAACCTTAACAATTACGATAGGGGAGACATGGAGGCTTTCATCGGCTCCGCTCTATACTTTAAATTTTCAAAGTAATTTTCTAAGGCCTAAGACACATGGATGGATGATGCCTATTTGGGGACCAGACCCTAATTTTTTTTTGAAGAAGTTATAGAAGGACACTTGAGGCTTCTGCTCACTTTTCCTTTTCTTGGAATTTTCAACGGCCAAGGTAAATCTGTTGTGGACCTTGGGCACAAGGTGACTTCCGCGAATCCTTCAAATGTTTTAACTACTCTACTATCTTGAGACACGTGGTGAGCCCATGCTTGTTAAGGGTCTCTAATTTTAAGGACCACACCAAAGGTGCCCCAAGGCAACATGTTGAGGATTCTGCTGGCTCCTTTTTGTTGAGACTTTTTCAAAGGACAAACATCATTTTATTGGCCTAGGGATGTGAAAGGCCCACACTTCTTTGGAAAATTTCCCTTGTACTTCTCCTTTGTAGTTGCACCAAGGAAAGATGTGGAAGGCTATAATATAAAGTAGAGAAGGGGTAGAATCAATGGTTTCTATGCATTTTACGTATTTTTTTGACATTTTTGATCCAAGACTCCTGGAGATACGAATATGCACTTTTTCTCATCATTTTCATGAAATTCCTTGTCATTTTTGTCTTTAAAGTGCCATTGAATAGATTTGGAACTGAATTTGTAGTCCAAGGATTGTTAAGGTTGTTATTGTGAATTTGGAATTTCTTAGGAACTTGCCAAAATGGGAATTACTAGAGAAGCTGGATGTGGGATAGAGTTACAAAGGAAAGAAAGGGAAAAGGATGAAATGATGAAAGTTGCAAGCACAAAAGATGAAAAAGGTGTTTCCTCGAGAGTGAAAAGGATTACCTATCATATCCAGCTATGTAGAGCCTCGAAAAATGATTAAAAAGGGGATTTCTCACATGAAAGAATCATAATGATTATAAGGATTGCCCGATAAGTTATGGCATAGGATCCTAGTCATTAGTCGAGGGCCCAAGAAACGTGATTGATTCACAATTGGTCCACCTCGAAGCTTTTGGATGTGAATTTTTAAATGTAACTTTCTGAGGAAAATTGGTAACAAGCAAAGGTCCCTCGAATATTCTTCTCTTTTAGGGGGAAAATTGAGTGAGTAAAATGTATAATACTCTTGCAAATGGTTGGGGTTGAATTATTAAGAGAAAATTTGAGGAAAGTCGTCTTCTTGAGAGACCAATCTGAGATAACCTATTAATTTCTTTTATGTTAGATTTTCTATCATGTCAAGTTGGTTACAAATGTATAGCCATTAACAAGCACTGAGATTTCTCTGGAAGCTTTCCCCTACTAATGAATTTAAGCAATTTTGAAATTAATTTGTGTCAATCTTAGAGCAATTAGTGTCTACTTTGTTTCAAAATGTCTGTAACTAGTTTTTCTTGTTCCTATTGCAATCTTACATTGAAATCTTCTTGAAATCACAAAATATCTTTTCAGTGTGACAATTTAGTGGCATTTATAATTTCATTTCAAGAAGATCCTTCATCTTGTGATGAGATAAACGATTTAGAATCAGTTCATTGTCATTTGTTGATAAAGTTTATTTGTAAGTCTTGAGGTGTACCTTAAGTGTGATTGATCAGAGATTTTGGTGTTTAATTGAATCTTTTAACTCAAGCCTTTGTGTTAGATTCTCAAATATTATGTGAAAACGTGTTGATATGGGCCTCCATTGAAGCACACCTTCTTGTTGAAGGAACATCTTAACTATTCTAAATATTTTTGTTGTTGAGTTGTCCATTGTTATGAATTTTCTCAAAGATCGGGTGTAATCAAATTTATCCCCTTCAATCTCCCACCAAAATTATTCAAAAACCAGAATCCATCCGAACTACCCCTGTTTTCCTGTATATCAACAAAGGAAAAAAATAAATATGTAGAATAATCAGGATCTCATAATGTCTTCAGTAACCTTAGCCTTGTTTTGAAAGTATCTCCATATTTTAGAAGTGACAACTCTTAAGAGTTAAATTATGGAGTATTGACCATATTTTCCCAAGGTTTTCTTCATAAAATTTGTGCAAAAGAAGGATATATCCATCTCCTTCATCAAATAGAGGTTACAAAATAGGTCCTCTCACCCTGGTCAAAAGGCACGGCCTAAAGTAGTGAGGATAGGTCAAATCCTCTTGAAGGTGTTATCCATCTCTCCACAAATCTGAGTGACAAAGGGCTAGTTAGATCTCATCCCCGGATACAAAATGACACACATCATGATCTATCTATCTCTAAGCTCTGTGTTGAATTTGTGATGCTTCTCAACTTGAAAGGGAGAACAAGTTTTGATACCAACAGACAAGAGGAGGGGTTCTTGCAGGTGGATCTAGATTTAACCCCGCAAGATCAAGCTTTAGTGGCCATTCTACCTCAAATTTTGAGATGCTTCAAGACATCAATGTCACTTTCTACGAAGGGTCCTTAGGAGGATGACTTGATAGATAGGATAGGGGACATCGGTGGAGGTTCATGCATGTCCTTGACATAGAAAGGAGGATATGGAAGAGAACTCCCACATGGAGTTAGGCTAGGGAAGAGTCACCACAGAGGGGACATGGAGACAATATTTTAGGATATAGGGATAGATCTCGGATCCCTAGCGAGAGGGACCATTATGTAAAAATACCTGGGGTCTTTAGTTATCAGTAAAACCATATCAGGGAGATCTTGAAGCTACAACCATCTCACTATTCTAGAGATATAGGTGGTTTTCGATAGAGGCTAGTGAGCTTGAGTGGATGCTTCAAGCTTTGCCCTTGTACTAGAAACATAAAATATCATCTTACGATGCATATTTTGATGGATGGAGTAGGTGTACTGGTGGAGGACTAAGGAGTAGAAACTCCATGTTGACTCACAGTCAATTACCTAGGAGCTATTTAAGTAGTGGTTCAAGATGCACAAGAGCACCTAGGGCACATGATTCAAAAATGCACCAAAACTACATTTGGGTCTAAAATGTAGTGTGGCACTTAGTTACTAATCCCACTTTTATGGAAATTGAGGTCATTATGACCCATTCATTTACATTCTCTCTTTTAGGGTTTTGATACTCCTTTTGGTCTTTTACAAGTCTTCTATGCATCTTAGATTAATTGACACCTTACACGGTGGAGTGAATCTGATGTGACATATAATAAGGGCTTCATACCATTTTTCAAACCTATGAAATTCAGTTCCAAATATTTTTCACATACTAGGGTGCCCATTCTTCATAGTAGAGTTCCCGTAGGATCCACAGTATAAAGAATCACTCCAAATATGTCCTTTTTAAACCTTTGCACATTCAATCCTATAACCATATTATTTTGTTTATTCTGCGACATAGTTCCACAAGATCCTAAAATCATTTAAGTCATCTCCATACTTCTTTGTACATTAGGGTGTCTACTTTTATTATATTAGTTGCTTGGGTCATTCTTCATAGTTATTTACTACATTTATTTACTATATTTACATGTCATTCTAGATTACATTAACTACACATATTTCCCCATTTTTATTTAATTAGGTACAAAGATGCACTGGAAGAAAAGATATAACCATAAGCACTAAAATAAACAAAATAAAAACAATTTTCTTGTAGCGTAAGGAAAAAGAAAACAATTGTATAGGAACAACCAATTTTATGCAATTTTCTCTTTTTATGAACCACATGCCATTCCTTCATGTGATCCTAAAAAGGAAGAGGAAAATCAGAATATTTTGATTAGAAAAAATGAATTATCATTTATAGGAGATGTAGGAGGTACATTCTTCCTTTTTACTTTGCTAAGGATTTCCATTTTTATGGCACCACAGGAACCCTAATAGGAGTATTAGGAACACAATACTCCAAATCAAAATTAGAATAAGGAGCACACTCTTACCTTTCATTAATCACGGTAATACATCGAAGGAATATTTCCACCAAGTAGCTCTCACATGTTTTCACTTTCGAGATAGCATTCCACAATAATATGTCTGAATTCAACACTTTCTACATCTAAAGGGCATCCCATCATAAAAAAGTGATTGATTCTAATTTTTCTTAGACTTTAAGTTCAATATTAGCAGGAAGTTCTTGTGAAGTGTCTAGTTTAACAAGGATTTGAGCATAACTTGTGTTGATATAGCAAGTTGTATCGGTATTAACATTTATGAACTTTCCCAAATTAAATTCATTAAGGTAAATGGAATTGAACTTACTTTTAGAATCAAGTTCTTTGTTTCAAACCTCAAATTTTTCTCATATTTAAAAATATACATAAATTTTGAAATTTCAAAGAATTTGAAGAAGAAACATTACAAACATATTTGTAAGCAATTTATCTAATAAATTAATTTAAAATTATCTAAGAAAGTAAAAATATCATCATAGAATGATAAGAATGGTTAGAAAATTTAATTTTATATATAGAAGAAAATTATTTAAAAATAAAATTAACATAGATGTTCACTATTTGTTGATTTATAAGTCATGAATTTTGGTAACCTTTTCTTTCATGAAGAATTTTTAATACACTCATATACAATGAATTTAAATCTTGATGGGGTGCGAGTGGTGCGATCAAGTCACACGGTTATGTAGTTATTCCTGAGTTTCAAATCCCCATGAAGCACGATCCTCTTTGAGGTGGTTATACTATAGGATGCATCTTAACTATTCGAGAAAAAGGTGCGCCATCTTTAATTCATTACTACGTGGGAGCACTTTTTTCTACGCTACGGTGGAAACACTTGATTATTCATTTGAGAAGGAACACTCATGAATTAGCTTCATTCCATTGCAGATTTAACTTGTTTGAATCTTAGTTGGATTACGTTGTACTCAAAAAAAATGGCTTCACTCTGTTGGAAATGTATCCCACTATAAAAAAGGCCACACTTGGAAGATCTGACATGTTAGAATTTGGTCATATGGGTACCTCATGATGGTTCCCTTACTATAATAAAATATGCACTAGGTTCTTCCAAAAATCTCAACTTCATCCTAATTTTAAAAATAAAATGAATTTAACTCTGACTTCTACTCTATAACATTCATGCAAACCATAAGACATGTTAATTTCATGAAAGATGATTTTTAATTAGATGTTGCAGTAAAAAATGGGAGCTTATATTCATAATATCCTAATCATAGGGAGTACTAGATTATTGCTAATATAGGCCTACTCTAAAAATTATGAAAACCCTTTTCACATTGCCGATGATTATTTTGAATCAGAATTTTAGATTATGTGTAATGAGAAAGGGTATTTGGACTATGCATATTGGTTTATGACTTTATGTGTTTGACATTATTTGTAACTTACAAACCACATGGTCATCCTACAAAACATTAACACTTTCAAAAAAATACACCTAGAGATTTCGACTTGATTAGTACAAATTTTCTAGCATAAACCCAACCTATACCAAAATAGGAACTTCTAAATAACATATGGAACTTTGCCAAAGCATAATGGAGAAGGGGATTTTGTTAGATATTTTATTTGCAAATACCTTAGATATTTTTTCTCTACTGAACTAAGTAAACCCACCTAATGCTACAAATTTTTTTCCATTTTCTATTGAACCATCATTGCCAACATGTTCACATTACCTTTTTATAAATCTCACTATGGATTCTATGCCATTTATTAGCAAATAAATGAAACCATGTACCAATAGATCTAATTTTATTCGATTTAATTGTTGTTCACAATCTCATCATAAACCCATTTGAATTTCCCAAATAGAAAGAGGAAAAGGGTATAAGGTAATATTCTCTTTGAGAATGTATTTATTTTCATTATTTGTATTTTAGCCCTTGAAATCTTAGTGGTACGAGTTAAGATCTTGGTTTAAAATGAATAGCATAAATACATACAATTAAGATCCAGTTAATTTGGTTAACTAAAAATAGATTTCATTTGGATTCTTAAAATCATTTTTGGAACATCATATTTTTTGAGCTTAGTGTTTTAATTTCTCATTACGTTTTCTTTTTATTTGAAAATGACAAGAAGAATACAAATTAATATGAATGTAACTTCTATTTTTATTTCATATTATTGTTACTATTATAAATTTATTTAGATAGGTAAAAATTTTGTTTTGAGGGGAGAAAAAACCTCGTATACAACTATAGATAGGATAAAATAATAGAGATCACAAGGGGGCATCTATATCATCATTCAAAAACAAAAAAAAAAAAGTGAGGTCACAAGTGACAAGGAAATAAACTAGGAAAATCTTCAAAGGAAATCAGCCCCAAAAAAGAAAAATAATGACAAACCATGACCTCTGAAACAAAGAATGAATGATTAAAGACCCGATGTCAAACACAACATGATTTCGAGTCACATGTTTTGAAATCCCAATTTTAAGTTTCATGGGCTGGAATAAAGTCCACCCATCCTCATCGTACTTATCTCCAGAGGCCCTACCGGTAGGAGCATTCAAACCCATCCTAAGGTCCACCTCAAGCTTGTTGTCCATATCGACCATCGAGACGTAGGACATGCTGACTGTAATGACACCACCCGGATAAACATTAAATTTATTCACAACCTTCTTGTCAACATCACTATTTTGTTTCACTTTTGAGTTTTTAATGGGTTATACCTATCCCGTGTCCCATACTTGAAATCCTATAGGTCGAGATCCATATCCCCTAACTCATCCACCACCAGGGTTAAATTTGATGTCAATTTAGATGTTTTCATGATTTTATCTGTAAAATACTTGCAAATTTCTAAAATAACCAAATCACACATGAGTTGCATATTTTAAATATGACCATCATTTTTATATAGATTTATATGTAAACTATACAAATATAGTTTAGAAATATATATACATATACACACACATATATATATATATATATATATATATATATATATATATATATATATATATATATATATATATATATAAGTTTTAATAAATTTTGTTAACAATATAAAATAACATTGTTTTATGTTATTTAAGGGTAGTATTTGAAAATGATCATCACCTAAATTTTTTTGATAGGCATAGGTGGTTGTAAAATTTAAATTTTGGGCCCACCCCATCATAATGGAATCACAAATGGTACCGAGATACTTAAGATAAATTAATGCTATTTAAACAATTTGAAATGTTTACAAGGTCACTCTGCTTGATATCCTCATCTAACCTATCACTCACCCAATGTTTTGATGCCACTTGCCTCCATCCCACTGCAAGCTCCATTAGCGACCTCCACGCTTGTTGCCACACTTGTAATCTCAACAACATCCACTACTCCTCGAGTATCACTTTTAACCTCTGTATTAGATACAAAATCATTTTAATCCTTTGCTTCGGTGTCTTCATCTACATGGAATATGACCCTCTAGTTAATGCTAGGAATAACAAACTATGATGAATTTAATTCCTCACCATAGAGACAGCTTCTTAATATCATATCGACCATCCAAACTTTTCACAAATTATTGATGATTTCTCAATTTGTATCATTTGTTTCCATTTCATGAATGGTGATTCCATAGTTATTCTTTTGGGCACCATGCGCCCCTCGAGAACATTGATGCACATCCTAGCGAAAGCCAACCTAGATCTAGATCAATGGCTATTAACACACCCATGGATCGAGAAATCCTCATAACCACTTCTCGATCCCATAACTCAAAGGAAAATTCATGGACACAAATCAAAACAAGGAAAGTCTAAAATGTGAATTTTTGAAGAAACCTAGAATTTAGCAATGGAGGAAAATTCCAAACTTCCCATAGAACCATGAAACACCTTGAAAAACCTTAATAAAATTTGCTTCTTCTTGAAAACATAAAAAAGGAATTCCTCTCTTACAAGATCTTGTACCTCCACTTTGCATTCCCATTTTGTTCTAGACAAATATCGGACAAAATATATGATCTACCTCAATCCCATGAAATTTCCTAATGTCATAAACTTAAATATTTCCTTATCCTTATTGACCACCATCTATGGCACTATCAAATAACAAATGATATTTAGCCAAGTGGGAATGAGTTGCGGTGGTTCATGTGGCCCCGACCGGATACTCTAGCAGCCACATTGAATGAATGAATACCGAAAGTTTTAAATGACATCCACGAGACCAAGAAGTCTATTAGACCCAAAGGTAAACATGATAAAGAAATCTAAAACACCAAAAGATGCCAAAGAAATCCACTACTTCATTCTTTCTTCTAACTCTTTGTTAGTTTTGCTTCATCTACTCTAAATTTTTATAAGGAACTATGGTGTCTTTCTTTGCCCTTAGCTCTTCAAAAAAGGTTGTAAGATCAGCCCCTGTTAAAATATTCATATAATTTCTCCTTATGTTCCCGTACCGTAAGTGACACATTCCATGATGAAGTGTTATTTTGATTCCATCACTGCGCTTTGACTTACAAAATCTGAAAAACCCTTTCTGGACCACTCCTCCTTAGGCATTTTCCATGTTCTAGTTTCACACCTAAGGTGATGTGAACTAGTTTTTAGCTGTATAATTAACATTTTAGCCTTCACTTTATCTTCTCTCCAATGTAGTTCTTTTTCCCATGATCACAAGTGGGATTAAAATTCATGACATAGTAATATATTTTTCAACCAAGCTCCTTATTCCACATGGTATTTCTAAACTTCTCTCTTACATACTTCTTTATTTCTTCATTAGTGCTAGGAACTCCTGTATGTTAATGCCCCATTTTCTCATCCACTCACCTTTTTTCTTTATCCAAGTTTTCTTCCTCCTATTTAATTTTTCCTCAATTATTGTTTTAGGCCATCGAGAATCCTCCATGATTTTAACTTTTTTGAAATATCCTAATAGTCGGTCATCATCGTTGCTTCCACAAAAATGCTTCGGCTTCCAATAGAATGATTTCATATGGGACCGTGGTTTTTATTTTGAAACTACTTGTAATTAGATGCTTCTGAATTCTTTCTATTTGCTTCCATTTCTTCATGGATGTACTGCTGCCCCAAATCTCACAATTGTATAACATTACCAGGATTACCAGTAACTCAAAAAGGTTCAAATGGGTCTTCAAGTCCCATAATTTTGATATTATGCATCTATTCTAGAGCTTATATAGATCTTTCTAGCCCCTTGGATTCTCTTAGCTCTATAAGTTTCCCAATTGAAGACAATTGTGAAAGTTCGGTCCCAAATATTTGTACTCCTTGATAACTTGTAAGGATTCCCCTATAACAACAACACTAAGAAAAACACCCATGAGACCCAAGAACAACCTAGGTTTAACTACGATAATTATGGAATAATTTTTTTGAAAACATGCCCGTATACAAGCTTCGAAACTACAATTGTCACATTAATATTTCAAAGTCAATTATATTTAATAAATAAATTTTTCCCGTTATAACAAAATATTAAACCTGCATTAAAAATAATGAGTATAATTAGTCCAATCATGGTTGAATTCTCTCTAAGAGTTAATTTAATAAATAATTAAATTCCTACTATAGTTAAACATTTTGTTATTATCCAAATTGATTATTACTGCGAGGGTTGTGTAGTATCATGAAACTGGAAGGATGCTTAGAGACAAAAAATCATGATATAGATGATTTGTAGCTAGGGAGGGGATTCAGACGACTCTTTGTTACTCAAGTGTTGGAGAAATGGATGGCACCTTACTAAGGGTTTGATCTACCCTCACTACTTTAGGTTGTTCCTTTAACTAGGGTGAGAGGACCCGTTTTGTAACCCGTGTTGGTGAAGGATATTAAAATATCATTCTTTGCACAATCTTAATGAGAACCTTGAGATAATATGATCAATACAACACAATCTAACTCTCATGAGTTGTCATACTAGAGAATGGAGATGTTTCCTGGACAAGGTTTGGGTTACTAAATACAATAATTGAATCCTGATTGTTTCTGCATATTTTGGCAGTGGAAATTGTTAAACCTTTGTGGATACACAAGACAAAAAGGGGTAGTTCATGAAGGTTATCATTTGTAAAAACAAATGTGGGATGTTAAGCAAAATAAAGTTGAATATACCAAATCTTTGAGAATGTTTACAAATATTGGAAAACTCACTGATAAAATGCTTCAAAATAGCCAAAATATTCCTTCAACCAAAATGTGTGTATCAATGGAGGCCCAAATATGCACAGTTTCATACACTCTTCGAGAATTCAACATAAAGGCTCATGCTAAAGACTCAATTAAATGTTGAAAGTCCTTGATTCCTCACGCCTAAGATACACTCACAGACTTACAAACAATATTTGTCAACATAGTGAAATTAGAGGGATTTTAAATTAAAAGATTAAATTTTTTCTCACAATGAAATTACAAATGCCGAATGCTACCATAGGTTTAAGATCTTGTGTGACTTCGAGGGATTTCAACATAAGATTACAACAGGAATAAGAAAAACTATTTGAAAACATTCTAAAATAAGAGAAAACACAATTGTGCTCATGATCAACACAAATTCATTTCAAGGTTCATTAGATTCATCAGCAGGGGAGAGTTTCTTTAACAATATTAGAGCTTGTCAATGGTTGTACACTTACAACCATCTTGATGTGATTAAATCTAAAACATAGGAAAATAAACAGGTTTCTTAGATGGTCTCTCAAGAAAATGGTTTTTTCTCAAACTTTCTCAAAAAAATTAACCCCCTTATGCAAGAGTATTCTCATTGCATTTATACAATTTCACTCACTCACTCATCCCAAATTTCCCCCAAAATTCTAAATATTCAAGAGAATATTCCTCTTTACAACATACCATTTAATCATGTTTATTCCCTTGAAAATATCTTACTTTTTGTTGCTAGGTGGATAAATCATGAACTGATCACATTTCTCAGTTCCTCAACTATGACCAGGATGCCATGTCATAACTTTTGACAGTATTTTTAATCATTCTTTTATTTTATCATGCAAGAAATTTATTTTCAATAATTCTCGGTGGTTCTATATGGTTTGATCGATAAGTAATCCTTTTCATCTTTGAGAATAATCCTTGAGGAATATATACCTACATTTTTATTCTCAAAAATGAGTGTCCTCACATGGATTATACCACATATACGTCTCCGAGAGTCCGAGTCGACAAAGTGTAAAGAGGATCCAGCGAAAGCCTCCATGTGTCTCCTTGGGACAACTACAAAGGTGAAGTCTAGAGGTAGGTTCGTAAACGAGCATGGGCCATCCACGTGTTTAGACCCTAAGAGATTTTCACCGGTCACTAAAAATTCCGAGCATGGGAAGGGCCAGTGGAAGCTTCGCGTGTCTATTTCATGCAAATTCAAAGATGAAATCTAGAGTTGAGACCTCAAATGAGTGTAGGCTCTCCATGTGCCTTGGGCTAAATATAGTTGCCTCACCGTTGAAAAAGTCTCGGCACAAAGAGGAGCCAATGGAATCCTCAACATGTTATTTCAATGTAACTTCAAAGATGAAGTCTAGAGGTGGGACCTCAAACAAGCGTAGGCTTTGCACATGCCATGGGCCCAAGAAATTTGCATCGGCCATTGAAAATTCCTATTATAAAGAGGAGCTAGCGGAAGCCTCCATGTGTTTCTTTGGCACATTTTTAATATGGAGCCCAAAAGAGGAGACCCAAAACAAGTGCGGGCTCTCCACTTGTCTCGAGCAAAGAAAATTATACCTAAAATTGAAAATCTTTAATAAATAGCGGAAGGTGCCACATGCCTAGGGTCTGAGAAAGTTGCATCGGACACTTAAAAAGTCTAAGTATGGGAAGATCTAGCAGAAACCTCCACATGTCTCTTCAGCGCTCTTTTAAAATTAAAATTCAGGGGCATGTCCCGAAATAGGCATGGGACCTCCACATGGAAAATATCTTAGTTGAGGTGGGCCTAGGGGGAGTTTTTACATTTTATGCCACTCAAAAGAATTGTGTGATTTTAAACATTCTGGCCCACCCACCCGCTTTCAATATAGGTTTAACACATGGATTTCCTAGGGAACTACTTGGATTCACGACTTATTTTTACACATTTTTACCTTTTCAAAACAAATCCAAAAATTCCATAATACCTAGGAAAACCCACCTTCATGTCTTTGATGTAAACTCAAAATGTAGCTTTATCTGGGCACTTGCAGGGTCGTGCTTCACTTTTATACCTTACTCCCTTTTTCAAAATAAGGCTAAAAGTTCCAAAGTCTTCCGGAGACCCGCCTCCTAGATTTTAACTTTAAAAATTCCCACGTGTCCATTTATGGTCTATAGGAATTCCTTTTATACTTTTATACCTTTCATCATAATGCCTCAAAATTCCAACAGGGCCTGCTTTGTTGCAATCACTAGTCCTATGACACATGTACACATTCGGGGTAAAAGTAACAAAATTGATTTTCCTCTTCACATTGTTGAATAGCCAATTAGAAACTATTGGGGACACATGACCAATTTGGAATTTTTTACAATTGTGAAAAAAGTGACAAGCTCACCAAATAGACCTATCATGCCACGTCTAATTAAAGATGACCACGTATCCATGGATGTTGGGACAAGATTTACAGAGGAGACACAATCATGGATGATGCCCAACAAAAAAAAATTTCCCCATAGAGAGAAGACTGTAAATAATACCAAGACTCAATGTGATCCATGACCCAAGGAAAATACTGACAACGACATCTAAATGAAGGAGAAATTTTTCACGCATCCATACAGGGAGATAAAAATACTTCTAACTAGGTGGGATGGAAATTTTAAATGACAAAGGGGCGAGATTACAATTGAGCACCAACACATTCCATATTTAAATTTAGAGAGTTAAAGGGGCCAAAAAAATAATTATCCAAGCTATTTAAATCCATAAGGATTAAACAATTCACAAGGTGCTCATTTTACATTGGGTTAGAATAAACATTCCCTTCCCCATAAAGTGACCCCTTAAAAATTCAACTCAAGTTATGAAATTAAAACATTTAAATTAAAAGGGTAATTTCCACTCACCCATACTCTACCTAATTTTTGTAGGGATGAATCTCATCCCTTAGATGGATTCAATTTGGACCCTTGATGAGGAAAAAGGAAACTAATCTAAGGCATCCTTATGAAAGTTTCTTTCTCATTTCATTTGTTCATTGTTTTCCATTTTTTTGCAAGTTGTTAGAGGATGAAGGGAATCCATTGGAGGCTATTCCAAGATTTTGGAGAGGCTTTCAAATTTTATTATTTTCCTATCTTCTATACACCCTCTCTTAGGGTTTCATATATATAAATATTTTATTTAGCTCTCTTTGTTCGATTTTCCCAAATGGATTTTGTGGGTATTTTCCTATTTGATTGAAAAATCTAGATTTGATTTTAATTTCCATTTGGGTATAAGAAAATGTATATATATATTTCAAGTTTATGTGTGTGTGTGTGTGTTTATTTATTTATTTCATATCATATATGAGATAAACCTGAAATAAATTTCAAATTTCCAACCTCCCAAGAACAAACTGAGAAACCAAAAAAACTAGCAATAAGGACCTGGATGAACAAAAATAGAAAAATGTGAAATGAGAAAGAACTAAAAGACAGTAAAGCGTATAATGATGCGTGCCTTGATTATGAGAAATCAATCAAGGAAATGTTTCAAGTGCCTACCATTCTAAGTATGACCAAGCCAAGAAGTCTTGATACATTTTTAACAACTGGACATATGCTTATTTTTCTTCTCTATCCAATTTTCTACCTAGCCATATTTTCTGAGGTTTATCTTTTGTACCTTTACCAGATCTAGAAAAACCCCATCAAACACAAAGGTCCAAGGAGAACCAACCTTCTAAGGATACTAGAACTCATCAATTTTATACTCCTTACAATCAGCATAGCCCATAAAGTTACTAACATCGACATTTGTGTACAATACTTCATAAGAAGCATTGTTAGGGTCCTCAATGATATGCAACATTTTCTTCTCACCGTACAACTTCACAAGGTTCCCCTCAATTGGTATGGTTTCATATGACATGTCCATTTGTATGCTTCCACCCACACTAGCTTCCCACTTTCTAGATAATAACATCCCCCATTTGGTAGGACAATCCACAATAACCACATTCATGGTTAAGTACTTTCCTGGAAAATCTGCCAACTACACTACTAATCCCTTGACATACCCAACTACTAGCACTTCTCTTGAATCCATAGCAATAAATTTCCCAAAAGTTGTTGTTACCTTGATATTTAACTCATTCATGACCTCAAGAGGCATTACATTACATGAGGCTCCTGAATCAAACATGCAATTATGTACCAACCTATCTTTAATAATCAAAGTGGTAAAAAATGGATCCACATTAAGCTGAGATTTAACTAGATAAGTTCCCAAATACACCTCATATTATTCACCTAGTTCCTCGAATCGTTGTGGTATTTCGATTCTCGCAATAATTCCAAGAACCTCTATATTATTAACATTTTTCCCTAGAAATCTTTTCTTCCTTAAATCCCAAATATACAAATGGCCTTTTCCTATGCTCAGGGATCCTGAGTAACTCAACAATGGGAACAATAACCTTGATCTGACTAAAGATTTGGGCTATGTCACAAGGAATATATTTGGGTAGGATAATATTAGGAGGAAGATTCATAGTTTCATTTGATAGTATAGGAGTCTTTAGAGTCTGGGAATGGGCAAGAGTACAAATTTTATTTGGGGTAATTAGGCCTTTGCCATATGTATCTTTCTTAGGGGTTTCCTTAGGATATTGGTAAGAACTGGAACTTTTGGCTTGGTTTGTGGCCCTCCCCTTTGACAACCTTACTTTTGGTGTTATATTCTTTCTCCTGAGCAACTACTACATTCATCAACAGTTGTCTGTCCTCTTTGGAAGGGATCCCTCCATCATAATTTTTAATCATCAAGGCCCTTAAGTATTCAAAATCATGATTAGGAAGATCAAATTATTGCACCATATAAATTTCAAAAGTATTAATAGGAGGAAGAGGTAATACCCGGTGAACAAAATCCCAAAAGTTTTCAACAGTTATGGCACTTATCAATTCAATTGAGGTTTCCCCTTGCCATGAGTTTACAAGGCATTCCATCATGCACACATCATCATACATCTCATCATCATCTACTTCCTCAATTTCTTGATCTAAATCACATGGGGAGTGTGGTAAGAAACACCTATCACACCACTTGATAACATTGGCCTCCTCCACAGTGGCAATCTTGACAGTCAAATGATCATGAACCAATCTATTATCCTTGGGTTGAGACTTTTTATTACATGATCTCATGAGCCCTTTCCCTCTATCATCAGGTATTTGATAACCTCTAGGATTTATTCCAACTCTCTTTGGACCGTGCGGCTTGTGCTAACCTTGGGAACTTTTTCCTATCCATTTTTCTCGTTGTTTCTAGTTTATAGGATATGTCTTTAACAGCTACTGCCAAAGTCTTCACAACTATTATGGTAGAATCACAACACCCCCGAATGTTTGTAACTAGATGAGTTAAGACTCTTAGTGTTATTGCACAACATTGAGTATCTCTCAAAGTGTGGGACTTTGAAATTGAGAGAGATCTCTGGATAAAGGTCGGTTCTATTCCTCTGTTTAGGTGCATATAAATAAATTACACATGATCTATTCTAAAACTTACTCTATCTTACTAAGGAGACAAATTTGAGAAGATAAGAAGAAAATAAACCTAAGCTAACGAGGTGATGCAGAAGGAATGTTAGACACTTATTTTGAAATTTAACACAAACCATATAAATGTTATACAACTACCATGCACGAGATAACCAAACTATAATGAGAGATCATAAGACAACAATGAACACATGAAAGGGTTGGGAATAATCCACAAACATATATTATTGCTCAAAATTTGGTACAGTACACTACAATAGAAAAGAGGTAAAATAATTTGTACTATAAATTGAATGGGAGGTTTGGAAGCTCCACAAATTCTCTTACAGAAAAGGGAAGAAGGGAGGGTGCAAAAAAACTATCCAACCCTTTACAATGAGCCCAACTCCTTTTATAGATGTAACATAAAGAGAAGAAAGAGAGAGGTGGGAAAATTCTTTAAGCTCAGGCTACCAGGCGATCAATACTTCTATAAATCGCCACAATGTGTCATGTCCACCTTGATTACCTATTCGACATTTGAAGGAGGGATAATGGTAGATCAAATCAAATCCCAATCTAGTTATTGGAGCAATCAGATCCTATATTAATGGCATAAAGAAGTTTTCCACTTTTTACCCACCTAACCTTGTCGAATGTAAAGTTTCAGCCTCCATGGTGTAGAGGATGTCGAGACCTTTCAAAAATTCTTGTCCTACCCAAATCGAGTTCCAAATCAAAGATATGGTTTTCTAAAGATCGGGGTTGTGGGTGCACAATATTTAAAAGAATCTATCCATACCAATGTCGTAGCCTCGCTCTTGTTTGGGATTTTTCCCCTTTCCTTCACTCTTTGCAATTGCATCCATGAGACTCGTGGCATCGTCTCAGGGGCCCCATAATTTAATTTTTATTTTTATTGAGTCCTTTCTACTCTCTCGAGGCACCGCATCTATCCGAGACACCACGCGGCTTCATGCATGTTTGAAACTACCCCAAACTTTACCTTTGGAGTTGTGCAGATATGAAAGGTGGAGACCTTTGGAATTTTCAATGCCCATTCTTACCTCTTTAGACTCTAGGACATGTGGTGGGTTGGCACTTATTTGAGTCTTATCCTTGGGTGACCCTCTTTAATTTAAATGGTTGAGGAATGTGGCACACTCTGCTAATTACGCCCCATATCAAATTTTAAACTATTGACTTTGTCCCTCTTTCAGACTTGGGACACATGGAAGGCTAGTGCTTGTTTAAGAGACCCACTTCTAGATTTACCTTTGAAGGTGCACCAAGATGACACATGGATCCTTCCATGAGTCTTCAATACTTAGTCAATTCATGCCAATGCCTTTCTTGAACCATAGAGATGTAGAGGCTTGGCACTTGTCTCGAGTCTCCGCCTGGGCCGCACTTTGAATGTAAATCGTTGAGACACTTTTCACCCTTTTCGACACTCCTATACTTAAATGATTTGGGACCACCGCTATTCTTTGACTTCTATTGACCACGACCATGTGGAGAGTTGGTGCTAGTTTGAGATTTCACCTTGATCTTTCTCTTTTGAAATTGTGTCAAGTTGACACATGGAGCTTTCCACTCATTTGGAATTTTCAATAGCCACTCTCTCCTTTTCGAGTCCTGGGAACATGGAATCTTCATGCTTATTTAAGCCTTCACTTTTGGGTTTAACCTTTGGAGAAGCGCCGATGAGGAATGTGGAAGCTTCTATTTATTCTTACCTACTTGGTCAATTTGGGCTTGTTTGGAATCATTTTTAAATCTCAAATACTTTGAGCCTTTCCATTTCTCTCTTTTGAACCTCTTGTTTTTGTGACATTGTTTTTCCCTTCCCTAACCCTCGATACTCCATTGTAGAGACTACTGTCATTTGACTATTAGATTTGAAATGTAGGCTCGTTCGATGGAAATGTCCCTTGGATTTCTTTCTACATGGGCTCGTGTTTGATCAATTTTGTTGTGGGTAAAAATTGAGATAACAATTTGACAACTCATAGGGGCATCTACCTACTACATGAAGAGATCGGTTGCTTTTTTTATCCACTAGGCATGTGAGTCGTGGGTGGTTGCTTGATGTTGGTCCTGTTCTTCTTGAAATGGATCCTTTAAGACCCAATTTTAGTTGCTTTGTATTTTCCTCTTTTGAAATGAGAAACTATTATGGAAATTATGGGTCTACATATTGTAAATGTGGAAGGTCTTACCACATTCACCTACAGTGCATTGAATCGCATAATGACGCAAACTTGGCAGCAACAAAAACTCTACTTAGGAGTATTTAGGTAAATAAAACCTATGATAATATTTACAAGGGTGGAACCTTCTTTTTAGTAGAAATGTTTGAGATGGATCCCATTGACTATAATATACAATTCTTCACCATCTAATTAAATTAAGCTGGAAATTATTGTTACTTTTTCACCTTGTGATCATAAAAGGGCCGTTCCAAATGGCATCAAACTTGGAATGCCTTCCTAGTTTTTCCCATCTACATCCCATTTTAGAACTAAGTCCCCTTCTTCAAAGGTCTTTTTCTTTCTTTCTTATCAAAACTCTTCTTGATAAATGCTTGATCCTTCTCCATGACCTAAATTGCATGCTCTCTTTCCTCTTACTACTTCTATTAGCTATGCATACCTGATTTCCATAGGTTCAAACTTGACTAGTTCCAACTATTTCATGAGCTCCAAAGTAGGAAACTCTAATGATATGGGCAATCTTGCCTCTTTTCCATATAAAATCTCATATGGGGAGCTACATGTAGACCTTTTAGATATGATCCTATCAGCCCATAGAGCTTATTTGAGCTTTGTATGCCAAGTTATCTCGATTCTCATCAAGAGTCTTCTAATAATCTTTAATAGGTTATTGTTTGTGAAGTTTTCTTGTCCTTCACCTTGTAGGTAATAGTTTGATGAAGTCTTGAGGTATACACCATTTTTGATAGCCCATTCAAGTGATCCTTATAACCAGGAATGCTAATGCATTATCTTATATAATAGTGGAAGGGACTCCAAACTTGGTGGCTACTCCTTCATAGAAATCCAAGATGTTGGATTCATTTGCTTCCTTAACTACCTTAGTCCACTTGGTGAAATAGTTTGTTCTTTGTAAGTATCCATTTGTGGCCCCGACTTGAGTTTGGGTTAATCAACTGTTGCAATGAAGTCTAATCCATTTCATGAATGTCGATCCACTCAAAACTAGGTGAAGTGGCGAGGCTACTAACTTCTCCTTCCCTCGAAGAATGCACACTTCTTACACTTCTTGATCCATGAGTATCAATCCCTAAACACCATAGGCCAATAATAACCAACTTTCATGATTTTGAGAGTTTTTACTTGAGGGTAAAGTGGCCTCCTAATTTTCCATCATGGAACTCATGCAACACTCTCTCAATTTGGCCTATCCCAATGCACCTCAATAGGAAACTATTGTTATCCCTTTTGAACAAGGCTCCGCCAAAAGAACATATGGGAGGCTTGTAGTCCAAGTATCTCCTTTTTCTTTGTTACATTCTTGAGGGCAAAACCTATTTGGAGATAATGCACCAAGGCTTTAGTCCAACATGGAATAGGTGTATCATTAGCTGGTTGTTCTTGATCATTTTGTAATAATAGGAAAACCTCTTCTTCATCCACTTTGAATCATCTTGTTTTTGGAAGTGAGCTGATCACATAGACCCTTTTCACAAACAAGTTTGGTCACTTTGATTTCAATGTCATACTCCATTACCCGAGTGATCAACTCGGTTATCATCTCATTCAAGTCCTGATCGGAGAAAATATTTTACACCAACATGAGATACTAGCGGTTTGAATCTTATTGTTCGAGACTAAGTGTATGAACTTATTCAAACTCCTAATGATAGTAAGGACATGTTTCTCAATGACAAATTACTTTACCTCATAATCCTCCAAGCTCTTCTTGAAGAAGGCTATGGGCTGTTTTGAACCTTCCTTGTTGTTATGAACAAGGATAGTTAAGATTGTGTTTGACCCTCCAAAAGCATATAACATGAAGTCCTTTCAGAAATCTAGGTTAATAAGTGTTGGGGCCTATGATATTGTGAGCTTTATTTCCTCAAAACTTTCTTTGCGCTCTCTTTTCCATTTAAATGTGAGAACATTCTTCAAGATCATTTTTAAAGGCTTCACAAGAGTGGAAAAATTAGTTACAAACCTATGAACAAATTTTATTCTCCCTAAGAAGATTTGTAGGGATTTCTTTTAATGTGGCAATGGAAGTGTTTGAATGGTTACAACCCTTTAAGGATCAATTGTTAACCCTTCTCTTGAAACAATATGGCCCAATAATTTCCCCTCATGTGCCAAGAATACACACTTCTTTGGGTTTAATGACACTTTGAACCTTCTACACCTCTGAAATACCTATCTAAGCTAGAAGAGATGGTTTTGCAACATGTTTTGAGATGATGGTGATATCATCTAGATACACCAACTATATTGTTGATTAATCCTTTGAATGCCATGTCCATAGCTCACTGAAATGTTGCTTTGACATTTGACAGTCAAAAAGGCATCTTCTTATAAGCATATGTACCCCATTTGGTGGTGAAGGATTTCTTAAATTGATCTTCCTCTTTCACCATTATCTAATTATATTCTGAGTATCCATCTAGAAATGAAAACCTCTCAAATCAAGCTACAACCTATAAGATTTGTTCCATTGATGGAAGTGGATAGTGGTCCTTGAGTAATGCTCTGTTTAGATCCCAAAAGTCCATACACAGTCTGATTTCTACATTCTTTTCCTCATAGGCACCAAGCTTGTAACCCAACTTGAGTGATTGATAGGAAATATGATGCTAACCTCAATTAGCTTATTCAAATCTTTCCTCATGAGAGGCTCAATGTGAGGATTTATTGGCCTTTACTTCTATCTAAAAGGCTTGGCTCTTGGATCCAAATCGATAGTATGTTGTGCCAAATTTGGGTTGAAACCTCTTAAATATTTGTAAGTCCAGGAAAAGGCATATGGAAATTCTTGACAAAGTTGAATGAATTAATATTTTTTCTTGTTGAGTACTTACCTTTCTTATTTGTAATGTTTTTCCTTCTTCTAGGGAAATGGGCTCTGAATCTTCACCCTTTACGTGAACACTTGCTTTCTCATTTTGGAATTGATCATTTGGGTTGAAGATTGAATCCAAAGTTACAAGACCCTTTGGTAGTTTGTTGGTTCTTAGCTACACCATTTGGTCACCATACTGTTGTTCCAATTTGTCTTGATTTCTAGAGGAAAATTCATCCTCTTGTTGTAGAAATTTGAAAATTTTCTAGTTATTCTTGAAGACCTTCCATCTTGTGTTATTGTAAGGGACCACTGGTCTTACAACCACTTTGATATGGGGCTGAGATTTATCTCTCTTGATACCCTATACAACATCAAATGATTCCCAATTGTGGCCAATATGTCCGTTACTTCATTCCTCTTCCTTGGGATGAAATTGATGTGAATTCTTTGAAATCCTTGATGAGTTCCCATACCCAACTTTTGTAGTTCTTTAACAGATCGTTCTTGACAACATTTTTTCCTCAGACTTGATTCACAACTAGCTCACTGTCACCAAACACTTACAAGTTTTTAATCCCTCTTTTCCTTTCCCAATGCAGTCCATGGATCAAATCTTCATACTCTACTATGTTGTTTGAGAAAGAAAATTGGAAACAAAAAGCCAAGTAATATTTCATACCTTGAGGTGAAAAATCATAGCTCCTCCTTTGAATCCTTGTTCGCTTCTTTACCCATTAGAGAACAAATGCCATATCTTGTTATTATCTTTGTGGTCTAGCTTAATGATGTCGGGAAGAGGATGATTCTCCTCATGTAAATAGTAGAATCCTAGCTCTTATTCCTCCATCTCCTTATAGGGGTCAAAAGAATTCTTCTTGTTCTCCCATTCGTTGAGGATCAAATTTGGAATACACCCAACCTTGGTATCTACTTCACAAACATTTGGGAGGTCCTCCTAATCAAAGGCTGAATAATTGGCATTGATTGGGATGGGTACATAAGGGTCGATGAGGTAATTTGCAATGGGCTTAGATTTGATGGTGGCGTTAGCTCCATACCTTGTTCTAAAAAGTATGTCCGACCAATATGCAGACAAATAACCTTTATTTTTGGTAGTGAAGTCTCTTGACAAACATAATTCAAAATGTTACAGTAATTTTATGACTGATACATTCTACAATACAGTCACATTGGGGAATGCATGCAATGTGAGGGTTAAATCCTCGATGACTCCAACCATTGTTACCACTATCCCATCTAATTGCACTAAGCCCCTAGAGATGACTTTGTATTGAAGACCCAACTGATCGGCTATTTGTTTTGGCATTACAGAGCTACTTTCCCCCGAATCAATCATGCAATTATGTACCAATTTGTCTCCAATGATAAATGAAACATAGACAAAGGGGGCTTTAGATTCTTACCTTTTTGTCCTCCATGGTTTCCTTCGGGTTGAGCCGCATTGGTAAACACTTTCTCTTGTTAGCGGGGTTGGTATGAGATTGACCAATTAGCTATAGTAGCCTGCAATAGGTCTCTCTACCACGGGATAGCCAAAAATCCCACATTGAGATATTCACATTTTTTTCTTCATTTTTTTGATGTTAAATGTGGTTAAGATATCTTTTTCTACCCTTTCGTGGTACATTTTCCTCTTACACGTGGGTCATTACAACCGGTGCGTGAGTGAGTCCGGGGTAATGGCTTGGGCTGATTCTACACATTAGGAGTTTGTACTTTGAGAACCAATACCTTGGGGAATAAAATAAGGTTGAGGATTACCTAAGTTTGATAACCGTCCCTCTCCAATATTCCTTTTCTTGCATCGTGTATTGGTAGTGAAACTTTGAGAAGGGGTTAGGTTAACTCCATAGAAATATTTAGCCTACCAATTGACAAGCATGGTCTCACTTGGAGGTGCCTATTTTTGGGTTTCTTGTGGATGATTTTCTTCTTGACTAGACTCTTAGGACACACAAATGGTCTATACCATCAAGGCCTAGTTTAGTGCACCATTGAAACACATTGATTAGTTGTTGTGGCGATTGCATGGGAAACACCAGGTCATATTCTTGTGCCATATTATTTTGTATTCTAACCAAGGCCCTTGATGTTGAAGCCGTGTTTGGATCATATGGTCGAAAGGCCTAGCAGACTTGAGGTTTTCCTTGGTTTTGGTTTTTAATTGAAGCTGAGTTGATTTTCTATTTTGCTGATATGGGGGTCTAGCTTGATACTGGGTTTCAGCCGATATGGCATAGAAATATGAGCTTGTTGCCTTTTGATAGTCACTATCCCATTCCCTAGGTTTTCATTTATTTCATAATCACTTGTAGTTCTTTATAAGTGCTAGAGGATGAGGTAGAATCTTTATCCAAACTTTGATTTCTTGGAGTAGGTATCGAGCTAATGTGGGTGTTTGAAAAGTTCTTAGAGCTCTTAGTTACGGATATAGAGGCATAGGTGGCCTAGGAGAAAGTTTACCACATGAATTAAACAATTTTCAACTCTAATAGAAATGTTATAGGTTGTAGGTAAGATGGTGCCTCCCATTGATTGAATCATTAAAGTAATATCGAATTTAAATCTCTAAGAAGGAGCATTCATCTGTGGGCCTCATGGCCAATGGAATCCTATCCCATGTCATTTGAAATTTGAAGTTGAAATATGTCAGATGCTCATTAGGATCCCTCTTGATTGTTGTCAAATGCACCAAGGTAGGGATAGATTATGTCCCTTCTCTCTAAATTGTTTGTGAAGAGCTTGCATAGATGGTCCCAGTTCTGAATAGAGCTTACTGTTAGACTCATGAACCATTGTTAAGCTTTACCCTTGAGTTAAGAGGCTAATAATTTGACTAAAGTGTCCATCTTAGTGATCTCATGAATTGTGTAGACATTTGTAATGTCTTGGATGTGGTCACTAGGAGAAGTCTAGTTCTCTCTAGTGAAATTATGGGATGCTCTTTAACACTTGCAAATGGGACTAGATTTTATGCATTGAGATGAGTGGACTTCCTCCATTAAAGTCAACATATGGGTTGGGTGGTTGTGCCATTAGAATTGGCTTGAGAACCCTTGTTGATTGAATGAACAACCTACCAAGAGGAGGTGTTGACCAAGTTTTTTTGGTGGAGATGGAAACCTCTTGGCTCTTCTCCCCTTCTCCCTCGGTCTACGGGACAAGTACGGATAGAAAAATAGTCCCTCCTCTCTAGTTCTTGACCTTGTTTGTATTCTTCTCATGAACTTGACAAGCTTGGACTATTGAAACGGTGAATTATGCCTCTTTTGAAGTCGCCGGATGTGTAACTTTAAAGCTTCTTAAAAGCTAACAACTTGTAAGAATTGCACATTAATCATACTACAATAAAAATGGAGACCTCTTTGTCCCACCAAGCATGCCAAAAACTATTAGTGCAAAATTTGCAACACCTCTGAATTTCTCTAGATGAGTTGAGACTCACAGTGTGATTGCACAACATGGATCATCTCTTAAAGTGTGGACTTTGAAATCGAGAGAGCTCTTCGGATAAAGGTTGGTTCCTATTCCTCTTGTTCAGGTGCATACAAATAAATTGCAGAAGATCTATTCTAAAACCTACTCTATCTTACCAAAGAGATGTGGTTGATAAGATATGAGAAAACAAACCTAAGCTAACGAGGTGATGCACCAAAGGAATTTTAGACACCAATTTTTCAATTTAACGAGACCATAGAAATGTAATGCAACTACCATGCACGATAACCAGAATGTAATGAGAGATCAAAAGATAAAAATGAACACATGAAAGGGTTGATAATCATCCACAGGACATATATTATTTCTCCAAAGTTGATATAGTACACTACAATAGCCAAGAAGAAAAAGACTTTGTATTATAACTTGAATGAGAGGTTTGGAAACTCCACAAAATCTATTTTAGACAAGGGAAGAAGGGAGGGTGCAAAACAAAACTTTCCAACCCTTTAAAAAGATCATAGTTCCTTCTTTTATAGATGCAACATAGAGAGAAGAAAGAGAGAGGTAGGAAAATTGGTTTAAATCTGAGCTACCAGCCATCAATGCTCCTGCAAATCCACACATAATCAGTCAAGTCTGCCTTGATTACTGTTTGGCACATTGATAGAGGTATAACATTGAATTAGATCAAATCCGTTCTAGTTGTTGGAGTAATCAGATCCTATATTAATTGCACAAAGACATTCTCCACTTTTTACCCACCTAACCTTGTTAAATTTAAAGTTTCAGACCTCCATGGTGTAGAGGAGGATGTCGAGACTTTTCCTAAAGTCTTCTCTGCACAAATATGAGTTCCCAATCGAAAGATATGGTTGTCTAAATATTAGGTCATGGGTAGGCAATATTTAAAAGAGTCTTTCAATACTAGGTCCACATGGCAGTCCCACACTCATTTGAGATTTTCCCCTTTCCTTCACTCTTAAAATTGCGCCCATGAGACACGTTGCATCATCCATACTTCCCCCAATTTCCTTTATATTTTTTGATTCCTTTCCGCTGGAAAGGAGGTCTCGACATGAGACACGTGGTGGCTTCATGCATGTTTGGAAACTACTCCCATACATTACCTTTGGAGTTGCATGGATATGAAATTTGGAGACCTCCATGGGCCTTTGGAATTTTAAACACATCTTCTTACATCTTCAAACTCGGGACACGTGGTGGGTTGGTGCTTGTTTGAGTCTGGCCCTTGGGCTTCCCCTATTGAATTTTCATGGTTGAGGCATGTGGCACCCTCTACTAATTCTGCCCCCATCTTGACTTTTCAATTGTCGATTCTATCTATCTTTTGAACTTGGGACACGTTGAAGGCCAACACTTGTTTAGGATACCCACTTCTAGATTTACCTTTGAATGTGTGCTGAGGTGACATGTGGATCCTTTCATGAGTCTTCGATGCTTAGCCGATTCAGGCCAATACCTTTCTTGAACACTAGACATGTTAAGGCTTGCACTTTTTCGAGTCTCCTCCTTGTGCCATGCCTTTGAATGTGCACTTGTTGAGACACTTGGCACCTCCACCAACACTGCTATACTTATTTGATTTGGGACCCGCTTACTCTTTGAATTCTATTAGACTCGACTAGCAGAGAGTTGGTGCTAGTTAGAGTCTCTACCTTGAGCTTTCTCTTTTGAAATTATATTAAGTTAGACATGAGGTGCTTTCCACTCATTTGGACTTTTTAACGGTGACCTGTCCCTTTTCGTGTCTAGGGAACATGGAAGCTCCACACTTATTCAATCCTTCGATTTTGGGTTTAACCTTTGGAGAAGCACCATGAGGCACATGGACGCTTCCACTAAGTCTTCCATACTTAATAAATTTTCTCATTTTGAATCATTTGTAAAGCTTGAGGAATTTCTTCCTTTCTCGGTTCTCTCCTTTGTGCCTCTGGTTTTCTTTGACACTTTTTAGCCCTTCCCCAACCTATTTACTCCATTGTAGAGCCTTCATGTAATATGACTATCGATTTTTAAATGTAGGATCATTTGATAGAAATGTCCCTTGGATTTCTTTCTATGTGGGGTCATGTTTGATAAATTTTTCCGGGGGGAAAAATTGAGATAACAACAATCACTTCTAGATCCACAACTTTGTTTGATTGAGGCCTCTCCAGATTGATTAACTTGACACTCTCTCTTAGGAGGCTTTCCAACTACTTTGATGTTATTTTATATTTGTAAGGCCATGGTGAAATCCTACCTTAATGTTCTTAGGTTCTTATCTCTCAAGTAATAAGCAACCTTTTTATCAAAAGCATTAGAATATTTTATCAAATAGGACTCATCACTTGGCCTTAGGATTATAGGTAACCTTTTCAAGGTTTTATTGAACCTAGTATTGAAATCATGGACAAATTCATTTGGATTTTCTATATTTTTCAAATTCAGATAAAATGGAACCTAGGATGTGTCTTATCCCCATATTTCAATCTAAAGGTATTTTTCACCTCAATTCATGAATCTATTGAATTATCTGGTAAAACTTATACCAACGATCACATTTCCTCCTTAAGAGTATGAATAAATGGTTTTATATAAACATCTTCAAACTCAATTTCAAAATATTCCATCATATTGAAAAAGAGTCTTAAATGGTGGTCACCAGTGATGGAATTGTTCCTTTAGAATTTTAGCAACCTTTTTCTCGACATCTTGTAGCAGCATATTAGGATATCCATCCATACCTCTGAAATCTATAGGTCCAAAAGTGTTGACAACAAAAGGAGGTCTAGGTGGAGGTTGGGCCATATTGCCTTGAGGAGGTGATCTTGTAGGAGAATCAAAATGATAAGGGATGAGGGGTCTCTGGGCATAAGAGTATAACTCTCAAAGTAAATATCCTTTAATGATTCAGTTTCTTGGAAAACCCTATCAACCTTGGAAGAAATAGGGAAATCTAAGAGGCACACTTTTCAGACACAAATGATGGCCCCTCTCCAGTTGGAGAACTCAAATTTATATAAATATTACAGTTCGAATCACTCGAGGATGTATCATAATATACAACCACATATTGATCACCTTTTGGAACCGATATCTCCTTTTTTATTCTTGATTTCCTACAAAGTTTCAGACTTGTTTTCCTTCTGAATTTACTTTTCCTAGTTTTGGAAATAAATTTTTAGTAGGATCCTTGGTGAAGAAAGAGCTTCTTCCCTCCAGATTTACAAATATCGATGAAAAATTTCACTTGACATGGGTTAAGACACTAGTAATCATCAAAATTTCAATTCAACATGGAGTCGCCACTAAGGATTTTCACCTTATTTTTGTAGATGCACTATAAGTAACTTTCCAAGTGTCTATCAATGCTTAATTTCTACAAAGCTTAATAGATCCGACATTACTCTACCCACATTTAGCACTATCGATGAAAATTTATTGCAATAACCACTAGAAACTGGAAATACTACATAATGAACTTGTAATCTTGCACAAATCTTACAAATCTCAACAAAGGAGGATGTTTAAACAAATTATTTGTATTTAAACCATGTACGAAACATTACCAAGGTCGGTATGTGTACACATTCATAAAAATAATCCCTGACAACGATGCCACTTGGGTGTTTTCACCACACAAATAGGTCTCGGTGTTCAAATAATCGCCTTTACAAATAATCCCCAAAAGTGTTGCCACTTCGGTGTTGGTATCTAAATTGATTCTCCCGCAGGGATGAACAACATCACAAAACTTGTAGGATGCTTAGAGACAAACAAATGATGACATGTGTCATTTTTTAGCCAGGGGGGATTCAATTGACTCTTTGTTACTCAGGCATTGGAGAAATGGATAGCACCTTACTAAGGGTTTGATCTACCCTCACTACTTTAGGTTGTGCCTTCAACCAAGGTGAGAGGACCCATTCTATAACCCATGTTGGTGAAGGATATCAAGAGATCCTTCTTTACACAATCTTAATGAGAACCTTGAGAAAATATGATCAATACAACACAATCTAACTCTCATGAGTTGTCACACTAGAGAGTGGAGATGTTTCTTGGAAAAGGTTTGGGTTACTAAAGACAATAATTGAATCTTGATTGTCTCTACATATTTTGGCAGTGAAATTTATTAAATATTTGTGGATACACAACCACAAACACGGTAGTTCACGTAGGATTTATAATTTGAGAAGTTTTTGGTGGGAATTTAAGAAAGATAAAGTTGATTATACTAGATATTTGAGTGCCTTTACAAATGTTGGAAAAATCACAGACAAAATTCTTCAAAATAGCAAAAATATTCCTTCAACTAGAAGGTGTGTATCAATGGAGGCTCGAGATGCACAGCCATTAAATATTCAAGAATTCAACATAAAGGCTCATGCTAAAGACTCAATTAAACATTGAAAGTCCTTGATTCGTCATGCCTAAGATACACTCATAGAATTACAAACAATCTTTTTCAACCTAGTGAAAGTAAAGTGATTTTAAATTTTTTATTTCATTACAAGATGAAAGCTCTTCTCAAAATGAAATTGCAAATGCCAAAATACTACCATAGGGATAATATCTTGTGTGATTTAGAGGGATCTCAAAATAATATTACAAAAGGAATAAGAAAAACTATTTGAAAACATTCTGAAATAAGAGAAAACACAATTGTGCCGATGATCAACAAAAATTCAATTCAAGGTTAATTAGATTCATCAACAGGGGAGAGTTTCTTTAACAATCTCAGAGCTTATCAATGGCTATACACTTGCAACCATATTAATGTGATTAAATCTAAAACATATTAAAATAAACATGTTTCTCGATAGCAGGTCTTTGGGAAATGGTTTTTCTCAAACTTTCTCAGAAAAATTAACCCCCCACAAAGAGTATTCTCATTGCATTTATACAATTTCACTCGCTCACTCATCCTAAATTTTCCCCCTAAAAGTATAAATATTCAAGAGAATATTCCTCTTTACAACATACCATTTAATCATGTTTATTCCCTTGAAAATATCTTACTTTTTGTTGCTAGGTGGATAAATCATGAACTAATCACGTTTCTCAGTTCCTCAACTATGACTAGGATGCCATGTCATAACTTTTGATAGTCTTTTTAATCATTATTTTATTTTTTGTGCAAGAAATCCCTTTTTAATAATTCTTAGGTGGCTCCATATGGCTTGATCTAACAAGAAATCCTTTTCACCTTCAATAATACACCTTCAGGAATAGATACCTGCATTCGTGCTTCTCATAAATGAGTGTCCTTGCATGGATTATACCACATATCTGTGCTACATGTTTGAGTCGGCCAAGTGTAAAGAGGAGCTAGCAAAATCCTCCATAGATCTCCTTGGCACAACTACAAAGGTGAAGTCTAGAGGAAAGTTCCTAGCAAGTGCGGGCCCTCCACGTGTTTAGAACTTGAGAGAGTTGCCTAGGTTGCTGAAAATTTTAAGCATGGGAAGGTCCAGCGGAAGCTTCCACATGTTTTTTCGATACAACTTCAAAGATGAAGTATAGAGGTAGGACCTCAATCGATCGTAGGCTCTCCACATGCCCTAGGCCCAAGAAAGTTTCCTCAGCCATCTAAAAAGTCTCAGTATAAAGAGAACCCAACGAAAGCCTCCACGTGTCTCTTCGGTGCACTTTTGATATGGTGCCCAAAAGTGGAGACCCCAAACATGGGTGAGCTCTCCACATATCTCGGGCCCAGAAAATTTGTACCGGCATTGAAAAGTTTAAGAACCAGCAGAAGGTGCCACGTGCCTAGGGTCCGAGAAAGTTGCATTGGATGCTTGAAAATTCTAAGTATGGGAAGATCCAGTGGAAACCTCCACGTGTCTCTTCGACGCTCTTTCAAAAGTAAAATTTATGGGAAAGTCCCCAAACAGACGTAGGCCCTCCATGTGTCTCAGGCCCAAAAAATTTGTACCATCCATTGAAAATGTTTAAGAATGAGTGGAAGATGTAACATGCCTAGGGTCTAAGAAAGTTACAACTACCACTTAGAAAGTATAACTATGTGAACATCCAACGGAAACCAACACATTTCTCTTCGATGCCCTTTCCAAAGTAAAATTTATGGGCAGGTACCCAAATAGGCGCAAGCCCTCCACGTGGAAAAGATCTTAGTTGAGGCGGGCTTGGGGGCCTTTTGCATTTTATGCCACTAAAAGAATTTTGTGCTTTTAAACATTCTAGCCCCCACCCGCTTTCAATATAGGTTTAACACATGGCTTTCCTAAGGCACTAGGTAGAGTCACGCTTATTTTTACACCTTTTTACCTTTTCAAAACAAATCCAAAAATTCCAGAATACCTTCGGTGACCTCGCCTTCTCGTCTTTGATGTAAACTCAACACGTGGCTTTATCTGGGTACTTACGGGGTCATGCTTCACTTTTATACCTTACTCCCTTTTTCAAAACAAGGCTAAAAGTTCCAAAGTCTTCCGGCGACCCGCCTCCCACTTTTAACTTAAAAA